>JAHHUM010000605.1:0-600000 GCA_036173005.1 Crenichthys baileyi
TTTATTTTAGAAAAAAGGACAAAGTTTAAAAATAATATACTGGAAGAGCTGAATGGATTTGTTAATGAGTCCTAGTTGTGTTCTTCATTTGAATACAATCTCATATATTCAATATTCCAATTTTGGGCCACAATTCCATGAAGCACAGAAACCGCACTGCACACAACAATAAAACTCCATTCCCACTGTGAAAGGTTACTGCGGCAGCATTGTGCTCTGGAATTAATGTTTTTAAAGGAACCAGATGGTTTTGTTTTTTTTCCAAAGTTGTTGAAATTTTTAGTATTTCCAAATACCAGTCCGTTTTGGCACAAAACCTTCAGGTATCTGCTACAAATCTGGAGATGGACTATTTTAAATATTATAATTTGTCCATGCACGCATCTAAATCGATAAAAGAATGAATTCCTGAGAGAAAAATAAAGTTCTGGAATGGCCGAGCCAGAGTCCAGAACTAAATCTGAGAGGAAATCTGTAACTAACCTGAAATGGGCTCTAGACTAGAGCTGTCTAAACAATCTGACAGAGTAGGAGAACTTTTACAAGACAGAGTGGGCAATTATTGTCAAGTCAAGATGTGAGATAATCGAAAACTCACAGAAAAGACTGAATGCTGAAATAAAACCAAAAGGTTTTTTCAAAAAAGTATTGATATTATTTATTTGGTACTATTATTACTTAGTGGTGTGCACACTTATACAAATGGGTCAATACATCCTTTTTATACCCTCAACACCATCCACCAACCCCACCCATTACCTTCCTCACCCTCAAGAATAGATACTACATTAAAGTTGCAAAAGATTGGAAATGGTTTGTATCAGTTGTGGGTCTCAAACCCTAGAACATTAAAGTGGTGTGTAGACTTTTAAGAGCCACTGTATAGCAATGAAAAACAGCTTTGGAAACGGGTAAATAGCAGTAAAAGCTTCATTTTCACAAGTTACAAACATATTGTAAATACCTCTACAAGTTCATTGCTCCAGATGCTGCAGTCCAGCTTTAAGCTCCGTACCTTTGATAAACTTGGTCCAAGGGAGCGGTGCTGTCCTAGCAAAATGGTAACAAGCAACTATTAATGCAACCAAACAGATAAAAACATAAAACCTTTTTTTCTGTTAAATATCGAAAAATATTGTGCTGTCAGGCTATGCTTTAGTTGCTGAGAGGTTTACATAAAAAAACAAAATTATGAGACTCATATATGCACAACAATCTGCTCCTTGTGCACAAACATGCTGCCAGTGATGGGGTAAACAATAAACAGGCAGTTACAAGATGGAGAAAACGGAGCATGACTTGGAGCTCATTCTCTCACTCACAACACAGCATATTTAGTCCCCTCAGCTCCCCTAATTGGAAATGAAAGCACAGAACGAGGACCATTAATTGCTAATGAATCATGAGTAATTCATTGTGTTTGTTGGCCGGCCTGTTTATTTGGGTGAGCGAGGAGCTTCTGGGGTTGCTTGTGGCCAAAGACGGAGCAAACATGCATAATACATTACTTATGCTCCATGTGTGACTGTGAATTATTGTCCTGTGAGTAACGGAGGATAATTTTAGATTTAGATTTGGCATGATCTCATTACTGTCTTCTATTCAGAAGTAGAGCAGCTGTGAATGAAAATGAGGGGCTGTGAGCTGAGACAGGACATCTTGACACAGTTCTGGATGGCACAGAATGAAAAAGACTTCAAATTATTTGTCACTTCACAATTTAAGTAGAGAGACATTTTTGATAACTAGTCTTCAGTATTGGCATTACTTTCTTTTATCAGACTGAGGTGATGCCTAGATGAAGCAACACAATGGTACATTTCTAAATTTAAATAATTACTGACAAAATAATGTTATTGTAATTATTATCATAGATATGCTCGAAACACAATCATCACACAACATATGAAACATTTTCATTAAAAACACATACAGTAGAAGTTATATGATTTTTATTACGCCACATTAGAATGGAACAACTGATGGGTCTCTATATGAACACCTTTAGTAATACTGAATGGGGTTAAATCTCCTGTAATGGGTCACAATCCAACCGAATGCTTTTTGCAGCCATTAACAACCTTTCAGTATGATTCTGGTAAACCACCAATCCCGGCATAATTGGTAGAGATTCCAGGTAACAAACAAACGGTTTGTTACCTGGCATGGACACAGCTCAAGTATAGTCCACAAATTTTCAACGGGGCTGGGGTCAGGGCGAATCCTAATGTCAGCCTACAATATCCATTTTAAAAACCAGACTTGATGTGTGTTAAGAATCGTTGTCCCTTTTGAAACACCAAACTGCATCCAAGTTTCCGCCATTTGATCAAAACTGTCACCCCTAGATGGAAGGAAAATAGTTAGGATGTTTAGGAAAACCCTGGTCACATGCCTGCCATAAAGTGGAAGATGCTTGAACATCAGAGTCACTGGTCACAGTAAGGCTATCGAGTCAGAGGGTGCCAGAAAGTAACCCTATGCTTCAAAACTAACACCTTGAAGCTTGACTGAAATCTCCGACTGTTCACATGTACAAGTCAAGTGTCTTCTGGAGAGAAGTCAGATATGACCTAAAGGGTTTTTAGAGAAATCAGGGCAAGGCTTTTCAACCTGAGATGTCTACACCAGCTGTCAAGTATGGTATTGGTATCATCACGGTGTGGGATGTTCCAGTACCAGAGGCAGTGCTACATTGACAAAAATGACATGAAATATTGGTAGAAAATTAAGTGGTAAAAAGCCACCTACAAAGAGATGTTTATTGATGTCTAAATGTGGTTGAAAGGTGGATAGGGTTTGAAGAAACGGGCTTACAAGGCCAGAATTTCAAAATCGATGCTACATTAAGATAGGACCTATGGGCTAAGAAAGTCCTATCTTCACAATATCAACATATTTTTCAAGGCTAATTACAGAAAAGTAATGGTCAACCTTAAATAGCCATAAAAAAGATGTCCGTCAGCGTTTGGATTTAGGTGTTCCAAGACCGAAAATTTATCCTAAACACACATTAAATTTGGTTATGGAATGGATTAAAGTAACATTAAAAATGGCCTTCCCAAAGCCCCCACTTCAACACTTTTAAAAATCCATGGGCTGTGCCTGTGCCAGCAAACTGATTTAATCTTGAAAAGAGTGCTCAAGCATCCAACCAGAATTATGCCAGAAGTTTATTGATGGCTACAAAAAGTAAGTGTGTGATTCAGGTGCTGATTGCTAAGGAGCCTATATTCAAATATTAGTGGGGGTGTAGCAACATATCTAAGCTTGTATGTAAAGTTACTCTGGAGAGATGGAACAAAATGAGGAGTTTGCTAAAACAGCTAGTGCATTTAAACAGAACCAACTAGTTTCTGGAGATTCCAACTTCAGAGCATCAAATTAATTTATGTGGAATAGGCTGTTCAATATAACTTAAAAATAAATAATATAAGAGAAATTGGCTTTGAAATCTGCAGTTTCAAAGCCAAAAATAAGGGTTAAAGAGTCGAGTTTTTCACATCTACCTGTAAAGAAGTAAAACCATTTTACTCATGACGCCCGCTGCACTGAAACATCAATGCTCCATCCACTGGGCCATGCAACACCGCAGGACCATTTTCACTTGTGTAAAGGTAATGAAGCTGAAAAAAGCTTGCACATGCCTCAGGGTAAGCAGAGAGATCTCCCTGTATAAAAAGCTGAGTGTAAATGTCTTCATCTTTCCCATGAACCCAAAGCAACACAAAGACGACATCGAACTCCGTCACAGCTTTTACAGACAAAAAAAAAATCTCTTGGCCCACCAAGGATTTCGCCTCCCATTAAAAACCTTCCTAGTGATTCCAAAAACAGTTCATGGAATAATGTTCCAGTCTTTTGCACTTAACTGGTATTTCCCTGGAGGGCTAGAGCTAAGTTAGCAAAGGATTATCGCAGGTTTTTTGCATTGTTTTGGCAACTATCAACTGAAGACATGTTTATGATCTACCTCCTGATATAGAAGAAGTTTGTCCAATTTACATGTCAGAGCAGCAGTGTGACGTTCCTTTTTTAATGCCGTTGAAACTGGAGCACTTTTGTTGAATAGTGGGGAGAAAAAGGAAAAGCGCGAGGATGAAAGTTCAAATTTGGTGACTGGAAGGGGATTTTTCAAAGAAAAATCAAGTAATATTTAGTTAAAGACAGACACAAATGGGAAGGCAACGTTTAGATTTTTACCTTCAAAAATCTCTAAGGTGATCCCTAGAATTAAACAATTTTGTTTAATTTACTTATGGTAGGTCAGGAAACTGTGAGGCAGCCATTAGCCCCTACTTAAAAGTTTCAGATAAATAGGGGGTATGTCAGCCAAATGAACAACTCTTCTGTCAGCAGCACCCCCTCACAAAGCTTGTAAGTTGCCGAGGCAACCGACTGTTGTGCTAACCAATGGGTTGCGATGGATTCGGCTTCAGATTTTAACTCACGTATGAAGCAACAGGATATACACTGCCATGAAGAAGCAGTCTGGGACTGCTTTGCTGCTTCAGGAACTGGGCGACTATAATGGATCAAACAAGGAATTCTGCTCTCTAGCAGAAAATTCTGAAGAAGAATGTCTAGCAATCAGTTTGTCAACTTTAGGTTAAGAATACTTTCTCTTCTGGGTTATGCAACAGGAAGATGTTCCAAAGCATACTGACAAGGCAACCTCTGAATGCTTCCTCCAGGGCAATGTAACAAACTCACTGCAAGTTATCGCAAGCACTTGATGGCAAGCTATTATTAGCTTTAGGACGTAATTCATCCCCTAAAGAAATGACACAATCATTTGAAAACTACATTTTACACTTACTCATGTTTTTCTTTATTTTTCAAATTTGGTTGTTGATCTGAAGTGTGACAAAGCAAACTAAGAAAAAAATTGTCAGGGGGAAAATACTTTATCATGGAATTGTATCCTAGCAGATTTGTGGTCTGGGCAGAATGATAGCTACCCATACCGCTAATATTGGAAAGGGATATGGAGACGGTCAAACTCAAAAACACAGTTCCCCTTGTACATGTAGGTTTATAAGACAATTTTGTTTATATGCCTGTAAAGAATCCATCCTGGTATTGAAGGGCTAAGAATAAACTTTACTTTTCTGGAGTAAGAGAGGCTGATGCAAAAATTCATGTCGCAATTCTTAAAATACTAAAAATTGTGCATTCAAATTTGAATGGAGCCAAATAAAGTACTGCAACAAGGTGAAGCACAAATTGTTTGCAACTTAACTCTGTCCAGTGTAATTTATTGTATACTTCGGCAATGGACTGGTTTGGCCCTTTGGTATTGAAGGTTGTCATTGCTCAGATTAACGTTCACTTGAAAACACATAGTAGGTGTTAGTCATATTACAGACACACTTTTCTTCTGATTAAAGCTTTACAAATTAACAGCCACATTTTAGACCTGATGTGGTAATAGAAGCAGAATCAGCATCAGCTTTGTTGGCCAAGATTATGTGCACAAACAAGGAATTTGACTTTGGTTTCAAGCGATTACAGCATACAGAATTTAAGCATAAATATATAAACTTTGAAGGAAATAAATAAGATAAAGGAACAGCATTTACACATAAGTGTAACATGTGTTAGAAGAATAACAGTAATAGACGCATTCAGCAAAATTGAGGCTTACTTTATTTCTAAAGGAGAAACCACCACCATGACCATCATAAATAATCACAGATGACAATTCATTTTAAACTAAATCTGCAAATTAGGACAAATACTCCAGTATGAATCTCTTCAACATCAAGGAGTGTTACACACCATTAAATTTCACATTTCACACTGTCTTTGCACAAAACGGGAAAGTCAATCTTGGATCATTTTTTCCCAATTAGGTCTCTCATTACTTCTTACCTCTCCCTCTTGTTCAGTGTCTCTCTTTTCTGTCCATAACAATAAAGTCTAAGAGGCCTAATTAAAAGCATGAGCAGGCATTGGTATTCTAAATGGACTACAGAATAATTTCAGGAGAGCAGGACTGCTCCCTTTAACTGCAAATATTCCTCCTCTTGCTCTCAGCGTGTCGACAAGATGTAATATTAAACACCTCTGCAAATGAAACCATTTAAAAGCGTTTGAAAGAAGATGTTGGCTATCTGATGCGTACCAATTACACGGGCGAGGTGAAGAATCACATTAGGTATGACCGGGAGAAATCTGGAGGTGGAAAGAAGGATGTTTCCACTCAGTCTCTCTCTCTTGCTCTCTCTAATCGTGTTTAGCAGGTCAAGCAGCAGACTGGGATCCCCCAAGTTCTCCCACATGGCGTAATCTTTGTTGTCATTTCATCTGAACTATCCAACATTGCCAAACAGATTAGGGAGCCCAAAGGCCAGGCACCAACTACCATAAGTGGCTTATCACCTGGGATCTTATTCCCAACAACACCCCAGGGTCAGATTACATACTGGGATGGGATGGGCCTCAGACCTCGCATATACAGGGAATAGGTGAGTACAAGCCTGAACGTGTTTTCAGTGTTGGATTCTGATTCCTATTTACCACTTTTTACCAGAAGCATTGTGCTCATTTCAGTTTAGATTCACATTACATCCTATGTAGGATGTTTTGAGCGTATTTTTAAATACTTTTGGCTGAACCTTGTAATGACATGACAAGGTCATATAGTAGTAACATACTGTTTCAGCCAACACTATTTTTTGTATTTTTAACAAATTGAAAAAGTAATTTCATCTTAAACAGCTAAACGTACATAGATTTATTGCATACAGAATAAGATATTTCAAGTGTTTATTTTTGTTAATTGTGATGATTATGTGTTACAGTTAACAAAACCCAAAATTAGAATATGACAATTAGAAAATTACATTAAAAAGAGGACTTTTTTTGGTTTATTTTACATAGAAACGTTGGCATACTGCACAGTATGTCCATGTACTGTGCAGTATATGTACTTAATCATTGATCTGTGTTCTTTTTGTAGGATTTCCTGCATTAGTGCGGCTTGGCATGGAGGAGATCAGCCTGTGGCTCTGCTAAGATGTTAGGCCCAGGTTGCTTTAATAGGGTCTTTCAGCTTGTCTCCATAAACCTTGCTAGCAGATGGGAGCATGAAGTTTTCCTAACTTTCCTGATTGACGGATGCGCTGACTTTTGTTGTGCAACCAGCAGAGAACATTTATGATACAACCAGGATAAAACCATAACCTACTACAGTTTCTATCTGGGCCTATCGGGTCAAATTAATAATGAGGCTCAAACTAACAGGGACAACTGAACATTTGTACCTTTATGTATTTTTTTTTACCATGTATCTGCGAACAGACAGCAGCAACTTGTAAAGAGAATTGTTTTGGACAGGAAGGAAAGCTTTGATCTTCCTTGTGACTCTGATTCTGTAGAGCTAGAATAGCTCTACAAGATGTATCCCTATTATTTTGGTGCACATCTTTAATTTGGACTTTATAAATCACAGTAGATCAACACCAGTTCTCCAAATCATCGCAGAATATGAAAACCTCACACTGGACTGTAAGCAAATTGGATTCTGCGTCTCTTCACTTGCCCTCCAGATTTTGGGAGCTTGATTTTCAAATTAAGCACAAATCTTATTTTCATCTGAAAAAAGGACTTTGGACCACTGAGCAACAGCCCACTTCTTTTTCTCCTTAACTCAGCTAAGATGCTTCTGACACCTCTGGTTTAGAAGTGACTTAACACAGGAAACGTGACAGTTGTCACTTTTTACAATATCACAACATTTCAGAATATCATTTTTCAGAGATAGTCTAATTTACTGAGATGCATCAGAATTTTATAAAAAAACAAACATTTAGTGATACATAAAAAAAAGGTCTGGACCTTAGAAAGTTTCCACCCTACTGATTTATAAGACAGACATTTCTCATCAGAGACAGAAACATTTGTGAAATTAGTTTTGTACTACTTATGAGTAGGAAACTAATAATCAGATAATCAGTGCCAAGGTCCAAGAATTACAGGCCTCAAAAGCAGTTGCAGTTAAAAAAAAACATCACCTCAGGCTTTTAATACTCCTAAAGCATGGGACATGTAAAAAACACAGTGAAAAAGCTTAGTCACTCTTTTTCTGTAAATCAATAAAATATGACGATGCACAAGGCTACCCATTAAAACAGAGTTTAAACTGTGTTTTTCAGACTTGGCCCATCGGTCAAAAATACAGCGCAACTTGTTTGTATTAAAAGAGACTGCTATATATATTTGGGTTTAAAGTTTTATGGAAACCATTTTAAAATAAATAAAAAAAACAATAAGTTATGAAACCACATTACACAATATTTTCAGAAAATCACTATGAATATGATTGCATTGACATTTACGGCAACATCCACAATTATTGGCACTCCTGGTAAATATATAAGATAGACAGATGCAGATAGGGGTGCAGATAGTGCATTGATGTTCATAATTTAGGTAAAGCCTAGAAAAAAATATCTACTCATCTAAACCTGCCCAAACCGACAGTCAGAGCAATAATTTAAAAGGTTTAAAACAACCCCGACTTTGACAATCAAGGCTGAAGAAGGAAGGTTTATCTTACCCCTTCAAGCAGTAAAAAAAAAAAAAGAAATCTACATTGCCATCTGTTTGAGAAGTGCAGCAAAAAGTAAAAAGTAGCACCAGGTCTCAATAACTACAACTTATTTTAAGCCTTTTGTACACATCTTAGCCAATAATTGTGGAAGGCACAGTGACGTTTCTCTCTCCTTCAATCGCAGCTGTTTATTTTGTTGCTTATTATAACAGTTAAACTGAAAATACGAGGTGGTGAGATGGGAGGTCTTCACTTACAGGAAGGCGTTTACGCTAAGGTTTTACGTAGGAGGATTTATACATAAGTGCCCTTCTTTTATTGTACTGTCTGGACTGTATGTTGTTTATCAGTATATGAACCAGCAGCCAGCATATGTTTTTCATCACCTGACTGTACAGTAGTGTACACATATCCATTGTCTATTATTAAATAACAAAATACAGATTGACCTCAGAAAATGTCTGTGAAATTATTTAACAATGGCTCTAAAGTAAATCATAAATTTGAAGCAAAATGTACACTAGTCTGTATTAGGAATATGACCACTGGCTACTGAGCTTGTTACAATGATCGCTGGCGGCAGAATCCACATATTAGCCATCATGTCAACACTCTGTCCATTAAGGTGATGCATGTAAGTATTAAAGCTCCTAAGGTCTAATCTCTTAATGTTCAAGCAAATCACCACATGGAAAGGGACAAAGCACACAGAACATCTCAGCAACCCATACTGCCTTGTGTCTCTTACCAAAACTACATACAATGAGTATCGCCTCTTGGTTTAATCCAGGATATTTTCTTAAACTTCATGTGGGCTGTTGAGTTTCTAGGAACCGTTTACTTAAGGAAGATATAGCTTTAGGGTACACTGTAGGACGAAGCCAAACCAGCAGGGGCATATGATGCCTTGGGTATTGTTCTGTTGGGGAACTGTAGGCTATCCATGTTGATGTTATTTTGACATGAGCCACAGAGCCCAGTTAAAGCACTATTATTTGTATAGCACCATTCCTACACAGAGTGACTCACAGTGCCCTAGAAATACACTGAAAAGTTGGCTTTTGACCAAAGCCAGAAATATATTGAATGACCCTGGTCAGTAATTTGCCAGTCAGAAATGTATTACTTGATCTTTTTTTTTTTTGTCAATCAGTAAAGGCACTGAACATCTGTGGTACAAGGTCAGGCCCACAACACCGCTCTTCGGTGTGAAGAAGACTCAAAATGAGCTACTTTCAGTCTCTGCTGGGTGTTGTAAATTATGTAAATTATGTCACGAGAAGCACAATGACGTAAGCAGCCGTAAAAAAAAAATAAAAAAAAGATTTACTAAAACAACTCAAGACATGTTTGGTTTACTCAGACTGTGGGAAAGGAAGGGTGAGCAATCATTTTAGCAGACAACAGGAAGGCTGACAGAGAACAGCATAGTTGCTCTGTTATATCATTTTAAGCTTTTAACCTCTGTCTGCCATGGAACAAGCTGGGTTTGGAAATCCCAAAATTAGGGTAAGGAGGTACATTCTCCATTAATAAATATTAATAAATAAGAAGGCGGCAATATTAGAGCTGCTAACTGTACTAATCACTAATATAAGATGCTAAAGATAGTTTAAATTACCAACTTCATTGATCGCCTTAAACTTTTTTTAATATTGTAAAACACTGTTTTACAGTGATTGCTCTCTCAAACAGCAGTTAAAAGACAAAATATTCAAAGATTTTACCATACGTGTGCCTCTTACCTGCACACTTCTTGCAGATGACCACACCCAGATTGACCGACGCCCACTCCGGCTGCGACATGCCACAGTCGGCACAACTCCTGTTGGCCTCGTTAAACCAGATCTTCTCCGCCACTTCGTAGTTGTAGAGCGTCTCCGCGATCGATTCTTTGATCGCCTCTACCCACTCCTCCTTCTCCCGTTCAGACTCCGCCACAAAGCTGCAACAATGAATTATTTTCTTTAGGCCCTGACCCTAACACATACCTCACAGTTATTGATTTGAGACAGCAATTAAACAACAGAGTGGCGCCTGGCAGGGTGATGGGGAGGGTGGTGTGAGTGTGTATGTATGCAGTATTTTGCAGCAGTTTCAGGAGGCAGTAGCTAAGTGTTGATGTCTCTGTGTGATTGCAATAGATTGGGTGAAATTGATAGAAGCGATGGAAGGGGGCAAGTAAATCAATCTGTCTCACCATGCAACTCGGCTATCTATAAAGTTCTAATGCAGCCTATTTCTTTGAGGATATTACTGCAACATTAAAGGTGAGTCAAGATGAGACCTGTTGCTAATTTGGCTCAAGCTTGGCTAGTAACGTTAAATCCAACTAATAAGAAAAGAAATAAGCATGGTAACATAGGAGGTACTCAATTTGTTGCTTTCAAGACTAGTTGAAGACAAAATGTATATGTAGCAAGCAGTCTGTATGTGATGACTCCGTTTAAATAGCTGGTGCAGACAAAGAGACTAACAGAGAAAACAGACAGAAACATACAATTGAGAGGAAAGAAACCAAGCGCATCCCCGGCTTGAATGAAAGAAGCACTTAGAGGAGAAATAGAAACCACAGATCCCCATGGTAACCTGGCACCCGGTGCAAAGTAAGACGAAGAACGTGAAGGGGAAGGAGGGAGTCTGTTTATGGGTGTGGGGTGGCCAGCGAGAGAAGGTGGGGGTGGTGGTTTTGCCTGGAGCCAGAGATGTGCACCAGGTCAGCCTCACCCAAGCAACCCCCCAAAGATCGATAGGTTGATTGGGTTCAGCCGCCTTGTGCCCACTGGCATCTACCCAGGAGAAGACTGCTCAACTACAGCAATGTGTGCCTCAAAACCCAAGAGAGGGCACAGAGCTTTAAGAAGTAATTATCTGGGACACTATAAAAGCTGAGAGTAATCTTAGAGTTCAGAGAATGCAGACAAATAGCCAGTTAGACACATAAATCCCTCTTTAACTACAAGAAGGTATGTTTTAAAGTAAATATGCTTACAGGAAATAACTGCATATGTTTGTTGCCAGTTCATCTCTGGAAACTAACACTGTAAACCCATATTATGCTCAAGTTTTAAAAACAGTGGCTTTTACATTTTAGGAAGGAAAACCGCTTAGCAATTTCATACCTATCATTTATGGCTTATTTTGGGAGACCTTCCAGTTTGCTGAAGCAATCAATTTGTATGTAAATATAACCACATCAGGCCAAAACCTAGAAGAACCTGTTGAATTCCTCATTCCTGTTGGTACTGAGATGATGAGTTTTCCATTTTTTATTCATTTATCTAAACATAATAAGTCCCACTGCTAACTTAAGGCCACCATTGTGTTTAGAAAAAAAATTTTAAATGCAAAGGTAGGCCACTTCCTAACAGTTATATTTAATACAAACTTTTCTTTTTCTGAGCATCCGTATGCAGACGTTTGTGAACGCATGCACTGATCAAAAAGCTGCTCTTTATCTTTAAAGCTGGGACACAAATCAGATGTGTATTAGTAACCTGGTCTTGCCAACAGCAACCATTTTTCTGATCCAAAAAACTGATCCAAAAAAATGTTTTATGTCTAAACTTAAAAAGTCTTTGGTTTATGAAACTTTCCTCTGACTCTGATCCTAAAAGTGGGATGTCACATCCCCCACCTCGGACAGAACACTTTGTCCATTTAAAGGCT
Source organism: Crenichthys baileyi (assembly GCA_036173005.1). Classification (NCBI taxonomy): domain Eukaryota; kingdom Metazoa; phylum Chordata; class Actinopteri; order Cyprinodontiformes; family Goodeidae; genus Crenichthys; species Crenichthys baileyi. The sequence continues at coordinate 12,227 of JAHHUM010000605.1, forward strand.
GCAAAACAATGGAAAAGCCAAAGTAAGTCTCCCCAGCTTAAAGCGATTAGATGAGTTTCTCACTAATCCCCACCTTGAGCAGGTTGGAGAACACTCGCAGGGCCACCAATCGATTGGATCCACAAACACACTCGCGCAAAGAGTAAAACCCTTTTAGCAATGACCTTATCAAAACTATTCTGCAGAAGCGAGCTAATTGTGATTATTTTTTTCTTTTTTTTCCTTCTGGTGAATTTACGACTAGTGTGTTAACGAAGCAACAAAATGATGGGAGGATTAAGGTAGCTGCCACAAATAGATCGATCGTACACACAACAGGGGCAAAAAGACAAAGGAAAAAAAAAACCTTTACACATGGAAAAAAGAAAGGAGAAACAGTGAACAAGCGCGCACAAACAAACAAGCTGCGCTTCCTTTTCTGGGTAGCTGTCACGCTTGTATTCTAAATGGGCCATTACAGCACAAACAGGCGGCGTGCTCATTGATTGTGGGCCCTTGGGGGACGGGAGTCACCTGAAAGGCTCCAAGCTCTACAGAGGCAGAGATACCTCCACAAACCTCTCAGAGGAGGCTTTATAAAAACTGCGCTAATCAATAATTAGTGGTTTTTGTACAGGACACAGCTCCCATGTACTGCGGACAACGTGCTGATCGATAAGCTGGGTGTGGGGGAATGGTGATTGCACAAGATGCTTCCTGAGAGAGATTTGACAGGAAGAGCTGATCAATAAAGGAAAAGCAAACTTTCTCTTTTGTCTCACCACAGCAGTGTCTTAACTTTTTGACATGCCTGCTCATTATTTTTACATTTTACACCTCAAAAGGACAGCATATGGAGTGTTTTTTTTTTTTGCCTTTTTTTTGCATTGTTAGTGCATGGATTTGTTTTTAAGGAATCTCCCGTTCGGCTCAGATGGTTCTAGAAATAAATCAATGAGTTCCTGTGTTCATATTCAGGTCTGTTAAAGACAAACAACAAATGATAAAGTGGAGTTTTCCGGGCAGAAAGGTGACTTATTGAAGGGACAATTCCTGATGTAGCCAAATTAGTTTTGGAACAAGTACTTAGCTTCTAATAAAATAAACTTACAGCAAGCTTTGGATGAGGAATCAGAATAAAATGTAGCAAACTAATTGCCCTGATCTATTAACCAATTGTCATACCATAAGATGTGATGGCTGCTCCAAAACATTGACTTTGTTGCCCTTAAGCCCCTTTAACTAATCTGGTTGTATGATAGGTTAATTGGAATCCACTTGAAAGACCCATTTGTTGCTTGTCCACGCCCCCATTTCTCCAAATGTAACATTGATCATTATGGCCAAGCATTTACATTTTTTAGCTTTATCAGACTAGATGAGATGTCTTTCAAATCCAATCTCTTGCTAACTGTAATCTAGCTTTTCATGTTGCCTTTGGAGTAACAGCTTCTTCCTCTCCGAATGATATATCAGCCCATGTCTGTAAAGTACTACTTTCAGCTTGCAGTTCAAGCTGGATACATACATTTTGCACCATAACACATTCATCTGTGGAACAAAGAACCTGTCTCTATCCTGAACCAGCATTGGAATTTCCTATGGTGTTTGTAGTTGCATATAATTGTCTGAACAGGTTCTATGTGGCATCTTCAAGGATTTGGGAAAAATCATCTGGGCTTTCATAAATATGTTAAAGTATGTACACTTTTGAATAAAATAAAGTAACAATAAATTCTCTAAAACATTCTCATTATTCTGACAATTACCACTAAAAATAATTTTGGTAATCCTAAATCCTAAAAAGTTCTAAACTTGGTTGAGCTGAAAAGGTGAGGGAGAATAAGGCGGCCCACTAACCCCACTTTGATTTGATGTCAGACTGTAAGAAAATAACTGCGTGTTAACATCTTGTTAGAACTGCACATCATTTTTAGACTCTTTAATAAAGAAAGGAAGTTACTCTTGAATTGCCATATTTTGTTGACAGTACTATCTAATAAAGACACGTCATTCAGTTCCAACAGTAGGCCTCCACCATTTTAAAAGATTTTGGATTCTCTACAGAAAATATAAACTATCTAGGAGATAGAACTTTGAGAATACTGAGACGGATTAACTGTCAGCCACTAATAATGCTAAAGTTGGTATCAGGTTTGTAGGTCCCTGTAAGGCCTAAATCCCTTTTTTTTTGTGATACTGGCCTGACAATATCATGTATAGTCAGATGTCAGTCTGACAATACTCCTCATTCTAAATCTAAAATCTTTAGACCGATTAAACATGAACTTGATAATTCCTCAATAAACACCAGTTTATCTTTTTTTGCCATTTTGGGCCACCATAATTATCATAAAATGATCATAAAAACCACAATACAATTCAAACCTGGATGGGTTTAATTCACACCGATTATAGATTGTTTTGAAAAATGGTTTGTTACTTGTGTAATCTTTACTATATTTGTGAAAACAAAAAGTTTTGATTCATAGTTTTCTCAAGAAATAAAGCTAAAATGACCCCGCTTACTACCAAATCCAAACTTTAACTATCCGCAGGCTGTGTATGGGAGGGGATCTTCAACACATCCATGTCTCTTTGGCTCTGCTGCTATGTTTGAAGGAGCTTTAAATGTACAAGAACAGAATGAACAAAATTGCATTCTCTCAGTTTTGAAGCTTTAACTGCGAAAGGCTTATGAAAAATCAAGCTATTGAATTCATGCCGAGTGTGTGAAGTTTTAAGAGGCAACAACAAAAGCATATTTCCCGAATGTGATTGTGGATCTGAAAAGAGCATATTAAGGATGTTATGACAACCTGTTCTTTACACTGCGAGATTTTAGTGTATAATTATTCCTACAGATTCATACCATTCACATTCATCTGTGTGATTGTCAAGAACAGTAACATCCAATAGACTGGATTTGACAAATTTCTTAGGTTTTACTTTTTTGTCATACTTTTAAGTTTCAGATAAAAACTCATTTTCATACACGCAAAAGCCAATTAACCTGAGAAAATTCAAACAGTTTTCAAATTATGATTTCATCCAAACCAACATGGCCCTATTTTAACAAGTAAACTCCCCCTAAACCTACCATTAAGTGTTTGCATTAACTGGCAATGAGTCTTCTACATCACTGTGAAGGAAGTTTGGCCCAATCATCTTTGCAGAATTGTTTTAAGTCGTACAGATTGAAGGGTTTTTAAGCATATTCAGGGTCCTTCTGGGTTTAAGCTTTAACTAGGCCACTACAAAACCTTCCATGTTGGGTTTATGATTAGCCATTTAGAGCTGGACTTGTTTCAGATAGTTTTCATACGGCAAATGTACTTCAGCTTTAGGTCATAGATGGTCTGACATTCTACTTCAGGATTTTCTGACTGACTGCAGAATTCATTGTCTTGAGCAAATCAGCCCCAGACCAAGACACTAGCACCACAATGTTTGACTGCTCATATGATGTTCATTTACTGAAATGTTGTGTCAATTTTATGCCAGATATAACTTCCAAAAGGTTACAGTTTTGTTTAGTCAGTCAACAGAATATTATCCTGTTTTGGGGAACCATCAAGATGGTTTTTGGAAAATGCAATTTTGGCTTGATCGGCAGTGGTTTTGGCTAATTGGTTTTGGTTAATTTTTGCCTCTCTTTCTCTTTCTTATTGTTAAAACATTAACCTAAATTGAGGCAAATGAGGCCTTCAGTGCTTCAGATGTTGCTCTGGGTTATTTGTGACCAAAGGTAGAGCAGACCTACCAGAAATTTTTGAAAGGCGTGCTGACTTCAAAGCCTCTGCGGTCCACTTCTTTAATGTTGGCAGCAGTAAGTTCCACCTCAGATATACCGAGCCCCGCACGAAAGTCCTGGAACATAATGGAACACACAGATGGAAACTATTAGGCATATAAGGTACAGTGATATTTTAGGGGAAATGCGGTATATTTACACAATTAATTAAGTAAAGACGGAAGAATTTAAATTAATTTAAAAAGTTGCTGTTGAGATTATGGCCTGTTGTTGAAAATGATTTTGGAAATTTCCTTCATTTTCCCATTTTTTTTTTCCTTTTTATTCTCTATCTTATCACAGCAAGGAAAGGGAATCTGTGAGCACGAATGATATGGGGATTAATTTGTCCACCATAAGAGAGCTTCTAATTGACAATATTTGGGATCACTGTCCTGGTGATTGTCCAGTTTCAGCTAAGATTTAGCTCTCTGACACATTTGACACTTTTACAGCTTGGTAAACACAGGGCGTCATGGTTACCTCAGTTTTTGCAACGTAACCCTATCCTGTGGTTGCAAAAACAAGCACAAAGCATTAGGGAATGCATGCACCAGGATGTTATTATGGGATGTCTTTCCTGAACATGATGCTGTACATTATAACCATCTCTACTTTCGTTGCATCTGTTCAAAGGACACCGTTACAGAGGTCTTGTGAATTATTCAGGTGCTACTTTGCAAAACTAAGTTCTGATGGTATCATTCTTATTCCGAGAGCAAAGCTTTCTCCTTCAACAGTTCTTACTTGTTCGGGTACTTTCAGTAACTTAGAATCTGATGTCAATGTACTGAATTAGATAAAAAAATGATGCCTATTACCAAATCCACAAATTTAAAGTTTGACTTACACAGTCATTTTACATCCTCGATTGGGGAAAGAACATGTACGATAAAGTTCTGCTGTTCACAGGTAATTCTGCAGTGTTGTTGCTTCCAAAAGTTGTTTTCCACTTTGTTTCAATAAAACTAATGCCAACCAAATCGTGACATGGAGGATCAGCTCATCCAGGCCTCCTCCCTCACCTCAGCAGGTTTTATTGGTACCCGACCTTGCCTTCTCTCCCAACATTGGTGGTGGACCAATGTGGAAGTGGCCTCTCCTTTGTGCGGCAAAACCACCAGACTCCTCATCGAGCCCTCCTCTCTAGTTATTCTCAAATACAAATATTTTATTTCAATTCAGAACAATAAGTTTCAGCTTTCTTTCAAAAAAAGTTAATGATTTTTCTGAACCTAGTGATCACAGTTTTCTTCAAGAAAGTTCAACTTCTTTAGGGGCATGGCTGTTTTCCTTAACTTTTTTCTCATTACAGCTCTGTGTTATTTTCATGTAAGAAGACATATCCTTGAATCATTTGACATTTAATTTCATATTGCAAAAGAGTGCGCCCAGTTCTGTTGTTTATGTATTTAAGACCATGTCTGAAACTGTCTGTGTTAGCATTCTTTATTAGACACCGTATGAGTTCATTTTGTCCAAGAAGGGAACTCTCTATGGAAGCAGAGCAGTCATGAAGTTGGAGTCATAACCCTTTGAAAGACTAAGAGCAAACACAAAGTTAGATTCCTCAACCCAGGTGGGTCATTTCTTATCCTATGTTGTTTTCAATGTATTTGTATCTGTCTGTTGTAGTGAATAGAACTGAATATAAAGTGGCTTGTGATACAGAGGCCTGGAGAAAATATGCGCACCCTTTCTTCTCCCAGTGACGCACAAACTGAATCTGTATGTGACGCATATGTGGGTTATGAAGAGACAAAGGGAAAGAGGGACTTTATTGTGCGGTTTTGTGCTGAAAAGTATATCCTTCTGCATATACCTGTGTAAAGCAGCAAAGCTCTTTGAAAGCCAAAGTTGCACCTGGAGAATCAAAACCAACTTGAGCTATCAGCCTCAATATTTTCTCACACCAATTCCCAACACGGGAGTCTGACACAGAAAGCTGTTTTAGTAAATTCAACTGTAACTCTACATTTTTCTGACTCGACTGTGAACTTCCATTGTGTTTAGAATTGTTTTATAGCCTAAACCTCTGACAAAGACAAAAACGGGATGGAGAAAGCACCCCCTGCACCCACAGCAAAGGGAGCTAAAACACACTCGCTCAAGTGTGCAAAATGCACACTACAGTCCATTGCAGTAGCACAGAGACAAAGAGGCAAACGTGACGCAAAGATGGAAGCAACAAATGGAGCAAAACACAAAAGAAAATGAGGAAGGTGAGGAAACCAAGAAGTTATTAGGGTTTCGGTAATCTACAATGAAATTAGTTAAAATGGATTAGCTCAACAGCTGAAACGAAGTCTGTATTTAACATTCCAGAAAGAAAGTAGCATTCACACCAATAACATAATATTGTGCAGTGCCTCCTCACATATTTATTCTGTTTGTCCTTTTTTCTGTCACACTTAAATGATTCAGATCATTCAACAAATTTTTATATCAGACAATTTCTTTTTTCTTAAGGAAAAAAGACCTGGCCCTTTGTGGAGAAAATAATTACCATGCAGCTCCAAGCCTTGACAATCACTTTACAAACAAGCTCTCAAACTTGCATTACTGTCGCATCGTAAAGAATTTTGGGAACATTCTCAAATGTAGAAAATGTTTGCCTTGATCTTCCTCCTATGTCTAATTTTGTTCATCTCAAATTGGCTACGAACAGCCGGAGGAGACTGTATAAACCCAATCAGAAAGGCACCTTTTTTCAAACAGTTTTCTTTTAAAGCTTCACATCAGTGGAATTCAGGCAGTCCTCACCTTTAACTTGATTAATCACATGTTGTATATATCTTCAGTTATAAAACAATGTTTGTCAGTCAGTCAGTCATTTTCTACCGCTTATTCCATAGTGGGTTGCGGGGGAGCTGGTGCCTATCTCCAGCAGTCTATGGGCGAGAGGCGGGGTACACCCTGGACAGGTCGCCAGTCCATCGCAGGGCAACATTGTTTGTGTTTTTCAATATTTAATAATTGTGTTGATATTATTGTTATTATTATTATTATTTAAATTCTGGATGCCTTTTCACATCAGGCACTGGTTAAAACTTGCCGTAGGGTAACTTGGGTACATTTTTTGTGCTAATTTCTTTGTACCCTATCCCCTTTTTAAACAAATACACTGAAATTAAATGAAATTGAGAGGGCCATTACTTTTTCCCACAGGGCCAGGTTGGTTTGGAAAGCTCTCTTAGTTCATGAAGTCCTAATTTAAAAACTACATTTTGTATTGATGCAGGTTACCCTTTCCCGATATTAAGCATTTCTGATAAAAACGCTAAAAACAAAAAAAGAAATCTTTAAGGGGCAAATGTTTTTCACAGCACTATTATTGTTAATGCTCAGGCAGAAAGCTCCAACTGCGAACCTATTATAGCAGCTCTAAAACATGTGCTTTCCGTGCCGACAGTTCATCAGCAAAAACAATCTCTGCTAATTACATCAAACAAAGACGCAAATGAATCGACCCTATCTTTGTTGATTGGGCGAATCTTTGGAAACACACACGGCCTCGGAAAGGAAGAGAAGCATGTGTTTGTGTGTAGGAGAGCAACTCGCAGAATGATTAGCTGCAAACTTTGCAGAGCAGCCAAATTTTGCAGATTGCAACACAAGATGGCAGTTGCTTAAATATTTGCACAGTGCCGAAGATTCAAGGCTGATCTTTTTAATATTGTGTGGGCTGGTTTATTTGGGGAGCTTTTAAAATCTTGATTTGACCATCATTAGCCCCAATTACACATTTTCCAACAAAGTCACAAAATTGGTGGGAAAATAAAACCAAATCATTGTTCCAACGAGACTGAAAGAAGACGATGGCACTGCCTCATGAGCCAACCTTGGATCTTACGAAGCATTACGGGTAATTGAGACACTCTGATCTCAGAGAAGGATGACAGAGGAGCTCAACAAAGATAATGTGTGTGAAAGTGGTGACTTCACTGTATGTTCAGGTTTTAATTGAGAAGAAACTTTTGATGTGAGAGCTTCAGGGTTGCCAAAACTTGCCTCTTTCTCCTATCAATTATGACTACATAGAGTTATTGCTCTTTTAAGTTCAGCATGTTCAGAGGTTTGAAGATGCATAACGTGATAATGAGAGAGCGCTGCATGACAGTGTGTGAAGCGCCCCTCGTTCGAAGCTCGTTCCAGCAAGTAACCACTCAGTTCAATCTAGGTTCTATACTGTGATTCAAACAAGAGACAACTGACAGTTTGCATTTACAGCAATCTAAAACATGAAGGTGTGTGTTATGTATGTGCCGAGAAGCCAATGCATTTACCAATATCTAATGACCCTGATCCGTCTAAGATAGCCAATTAGAGAGCTGGGTGTTAGCGGTGGTCCAGCATTCACCACTCGTTACCCAGCCAATGTGTGCGGTGGCCTCTTGCTCCCTTCAATTAATTTACCAAGGATAGAGGGAAGGAAGATGTAGAGAGAAAAGAAAGGAAAGAGATAAAAATAACTCAACCAATTACAGTTTCCATGGGTTAGGTGGCAATAATGGCGCTGACTAAGGGGCGAGAGGAAGATCGAGGGGGAAAAGACCCAATGGTGAACGTTGGTACACCTTTGATTTGCTTGGCTGCTGCTCGTTTGCATTTGCATCTCCCATTGACATCCAAAAACAGATTTAAAAATAAAGCTTCTAAGAATTGAGACTTTAAACACAGTTTATGACAAGGGTGTACTCTTTTCTTTATTTATTTTTTGCTCTGTTTTGTAATCTTCCAAATAAATAAATGACTACTGATATAGCATTGAATAAACAGCTTCTGATTGAAATGCCAGAGAGTGCAGAAGCAATTTTTTTAGAAACAAAGGAAAAACTATCTATTTAAAAATATATCTGGATTAGTGCAACTGGGGACTCAAAGCTCAGGCATTAGTGACAGGAATTTAACCTGGTGACAAAAAATCTCAAGAAAGTAAATTTAAAACAGAAAATCAGGCAAATGTTTTCTTTGGCACACTGTACTTGGAAAATGTAGCTGTAGCACACTATAGCTGGACTAGATTCTGGTTCTGTTAATGAAAAACTCTACAACAACTTTACATTTCACAGTGGATTATGGCAAAACAAAACAAAAGAAACTAACAGAGATGGCCTCTGCTTTTATCTCCAGTTCCAGGTCAATTTAATCACACAAGCTGCACTAAAAGCATATTGGGCAAGACGCACAATTGAGTTTATGAAAGTAAGTGCCCCATGGAGACGCAAGTCCTTTTTTAGGTTTATTTTAAACATACGGCAAAGAACAAGAGAGACCAAAGAAGTCAATGGTGAGGCAAGTAAAATGGAGGTTGATACAGATAGTTTAAGATATGAGAAAAAAAGATATCATATATTTACAATATAGACAATAAAAACATAAAATCCAATTTTTCAAACACTGATTTTATTTTAAAAAAAGAATGCACTATGTACTATTAATATGGTGGCTAAAATAATTTATACTCCCACAATAAAACTCATAAACCAGTGCCAGAACAATAATTTCTAATTAAAAATGAAAAGTTTTGAAAGAAGGAAACACGATTTCCAAAATTTTTGGGATGACTGATTATTATTTCAGACATTTTTGAGAATTTCTCGTTTATTTTTAGCAAAAAGATCAATATAATGGTGGCTCGTTCTTGAATCAAATGTTTCTAGGCAGGGTTATGAGTTTTTTAGTAGAAGTCTCTGGGTGCTTATGGTTCTGTTTACTATAAAATTAAAATGAAAGCACAGAGTATTGTTCATTAAAGACGAAAACTTTATTGTACCTAATTCTGCTGGGAAAATATTTCCCTACAGAAATAAGACAAACATTTTCACCTGCAACAACCACCAGTGTTGAAATGTGGTTGGAAGCCACAATCCCAACCACTCCATCGCCTCCAAATGAGGGTCATACTTTGGAAATATTTGGAAATTTAAATTTAGGGTTTGTTTTTACTTTAATGAACACAAATGTAAAAGAAAATAAAAAAGCTATGACAGTCATAGTGTTTATATGAAATATAACAGATTGTGAGCTCTGATCAAATCAACATATTCCTCCCATTTCAACTAAAATAAAGCAAATATTAGTCATAATAATCTTACTTGCATAATTTACTATTTTGATAAAATTATTACATTTGGCAGTTGTTTCCAATTACACCTTTTTACTGTTTTGTTCTTTATAGAGTAACAAACAAACTAATATTAGCTGTTTAATTGGTACTGCTTACCGCTCAGGTAGCCAGCCTGCAGTTGGGTTCTCAATAGAAAGGCAGCTTGAAGCTTGCAAACTATAGTTTTAACACTGCATTACAATAAAATAAGTAAATTATGGAGATCTGTTAGTTTTCACCCTGTTTGTAAGCACATAAAAAGTGTAGTGGCCTTCCCTCAGCCAGCTGACCGGCAATGTGCAGCAATAACTGGGGGAGAGCCAGTGGAGCCTTACTATCTGTACCATACAGCTGAAGAAAGCTGTAGCAGTTCTGAAATGGACCCTGATATATCTTCATATTAGACAGCGGTACATGATGAGTCCCCCTGGTTCTTGTGCCGGTACGTACGAATGGTTGCATTGTTAGTACATCTCAAGGCTGACATCTCCTTTCTGTGTTCAAACAAAATCGGGCACAATCATATCTGCCACATACAAAATGCCGTAGAGATGAAATGACCAGCAAACTTGTAATACAAATATCAACGTGGAACAAAAGTGAAAATGTTGCCTTGAAGGAGCCTGATATGTCCTCCGAGAAATGCTGGTACCATTATGCAAGGCTTCTGCTTAAAAAGAAGCACAAGAGCTTTAACTAAATGTATTATTGCTCTGTGTGAACTGAATGTGTTAAATGTTTTACCTTTAATGAGTAATCAGCGATTACAGCTTGTGTTTCACTAACGTATCAGTTAAGGAAGTTGACACTCCTAAAAAAGAATAATTTGCTGATTATTGTCTTACAAAAAGAAAGAGGGCCTTGATATGAAAAATTTATTGTCATTAGAAATTCTAAACAACTGTCTTTTTTTTTTAAACCTTGTGATTATACTAGTTGTCAGAAGAAAGATTTAATGAACAGCAAAAAGCTTCTAACCTAAAAATAATTTCCATATAAGACACTCCCACTGCATGTTAAATGTTTTTTTCAAAACAAGAAAAGAGCTAGTAGCAAACTTAAATTTTAAACGTCAGTCGTTATTTCGTGAACGATCTTCGAGTGAAAATACAACAAAAGTTCTACTTATTTGCTAATATTAGAGTCCACTACTGTGAAATCCTTCTGAAAGTGAAAGGTGATTGCGTCTGGAGCCTTTTTTTTTTTTTTTTTTTTTTCCACCTAGCTGACATTCTTTTACCTTGGTGCTTAAATGACCTTAAACACAGCTCCATCACGGGGCTTACGATCCATGAGAAATGGGGTAGGGGTGGTGAGGGAGGTGCCGGGCCGATGATGTTTCCAATAGCTCGTTCATCATGTTAGATTAAATACTCCACTTCACTGATCTCGAACGAGGAACAGTATTCCTCTTTCTGAGCTCTTGCTCTCCATCACCCTCTCCGTCTCTTACAAACCACCAACATTCGATTCTCACTCATGCAAGCCTTTGCACTGAAGTGGTTTCTCCATCCCCTTTACTTCATCTTTTTTTTTTTTTACCTCTTCTGATACGGTCGTCTTGCCGTCTTGTCTTCCTTTTTGGCGCCTGCTTTTCGCTATGCAAGAACACATTGCTGGGGCTGCATTTATGTGGCGGATTGAGCTTGTAAGCTGAAATAATACAATTAATTTATTCTCTCCCCGAACCTCCTCTTTCCCTGCGCTTCTCCCTCCGTCTCAGATCAAGGAAGTGGAAATGTGCTGACATGGAGGGATACCCCAAAGAGAATTCTAACAAAGATGTTTGTTCACGCTAATGAAGAAAATAATGAAAGTCAAACAACAAAACTGCAAGAGCGAGCAAAACGAATTGAGTGCCAAGGAGGGATGGAAATGAGCTTAGTGCAAGTGGCATTATCAAATATGAACACAAATATGAGTGAGGCAACAGTATCAGTGCTGTGAGGTATCTTTCAATCTTGTCTTGCTCCTTGGATGACAGCAATCAGAGAAGATGTACATAAGCATGGACTATCAGGGCCTAATTGGACTGACATCAAATAAGAATGTCTCATGAGAAACAGTGGGTAAGAGAAACATACCTATTTTTCATTCTACAGCTAATCAGAAGATTAGACTCATTTCAATACAAGGGGTGTATTAATTTGAATCATTTCAATATCAGCACAAAAAGTAGCAGTAATTATGGGACTCTAGGTAACTGGTGTTCCATCAAACAGTAAAGTTTATATTTCCAAGTTCCCAGTGAGTAACAATAATGCAACGAGTCAGACGTCCAGCCTAAAAGCTCCAAGTAAAAAAACATGACAGTGTAACATAATCACTTAGATCAGCATCTGTATTAAACATTAAAGTAATATGCTTTAAATCTGCTCACTACAGAGTACATTTATGGTTCTCTCAATATCATTGTTCGCAATATGTGTACTAGGAAGAACTGCCTCAACTGCAGTAAGTGTTAGCCAACTACCATACATTCACGGCTCTCAAGGTCAGCAATATATTTGGTCACAATTAGTTAATGCAGGGTTAATAGTTTTTTAAGGCATGGAGGTGGTAAGGTGGAAGAGTCATTAAAGAAACTACAACTTATTTCTTTGCCAGAAGAGTAGACGTTGTCCAGAAACTGGCTCTATGGCGCTGGCCTGAAAGAAAAAGTTCTGTGCACAGAATGTGTGGGGTCTGTAGAGATATTAGCAACCCGTTTCCTGACCCTAGCCCTGTACAGGTCCTGGATGGAGGGAAGGTCAGCCTCTTTAGACCTGATTGTTCATTGCAGTTTGGTCCTGTCCTGTTTTGTGGCTAAGCCAAACCGCGCAGTCATGGACGAACACAGGACAGACTGAATGATGGCAGTGCAGAAGATGACCAGCAGCTACTGAGGTAGGCTGTACTCCTTAAGTTGTCACAGGAAGTAAAGTCTCTGTTACGTCTTCTTCTGAACAGTGTCTATGTGTGAGGACCATCTCAGGTCCTGAGAAAGGGTGGTTTCTAGGAACCCGAAGTGATCCACAGCAGACATAATGTTGTTGAGGATGGTGAGGGGAAGGAATGTTGGGCGTGTTCTTCAGAAGTCCACCGTCATCTCCACAGTCTTGAGCGTGTTAAGCTCCAGGTGGTTTTGACTGCACCATTTGACCAGCCGATCCACCACCTTTTCCTAATATCTGGATAAACTGTTGGTTATCTGGGGTCCATGTTTGCAATGAACCCAAAGCAGAAAGACTAACATGTTTTGATTATTTCATTTACCAATATTAGTGCATATCGCATGTTTTCCTAATATCCATGCAGACCTAAAATGCTCATTCTCAATAGTATGCCTCAAGACTTTGGTCAAGCTGTGAACCAGAGGTCTAATAAGATCTGGTGTTGTGAAAGTAAAGTTCTTTTAATGAGCTCATTGGAAGTAATTTTGAATTGGCCCAGCCAGAGTCCAGACTTAAATCTGATAGAATCTGTGAAGGGAACTAAAGATTAGAGTGATTAGAGCATGGATGTCTTGCAGCCTCAAAGACTTCATCACCAAAGACAAATTATGCATATAGTGTTTTTTTTTCCCTTTTTTTGACGATGGTAAAAAAAAAATTTTATTACAAATCGCAAATTTTAAATAAATGTGATACACTTGAATGTTTCTACTTTTTATATACTTTTAATGATGCATGTCTCATTTTCCATTAGAAAAAATTCTTTGTTAAATAAAAAGAATTTTAAATCTAAGTCTTCCAGGGGGTATGACTGATTTCAGGTTTACCTGAAGAGGGGTCAAACCTGGACTAATTTATTCTAAACTTTAAAACATGGTGGAGGATAATGGCGAGAAACAATACAAACTCCACCCTTTTCGTGGAAGATTAATATGTGATAAGTCAAGGACAGAAATGCATTCTAATGCCTCTATAAGGCATCCCATCTGGTGACCTTCACTCAGTTGTTTGAGTGACTGTCAGACAAGCAACTGCTTGATAACACATCACTCAACGTTATTTCCCTGTGCTTTCTGTTGACTTTCAAAAGTAAAAGCTCCTTGCAAACCTAATCTTTTGCATACAGATTACTGGTTTGTACTGGTTTGTAATGAGTGCGAACAAATTTTAAAGCTTAATTTTCTAAAGGGTTTTTACTTTCTCGTAGCCCTTTTGGTTTGTTTCCAGTTTAGAAAAAGTGTATATTTCTTTCAATCTGTGTTTGAGAGAAAGTTTCTGTTTCAAATGGTGCCATTTTCACAAACTGCAATTTGACAAAGACGAATGTCACTTTCAGTCGGCATGTAGAGTAACCGAGAGCCAACAGCCAAATCTACTGACAGATGGATAGCCAATACTGAACTTCCTGAATTTCAGCAACTATTACTCACTCTGTTCTCTATCTACACACTCTGACAAATTCGTCAATTTCTCCAAAAATGGAACAAACCAAATTTCCACCAATCACAGCATAAAAAAGGAATGAAAATGACGGGAGGGCATACAGTGCACTACACCAACTATTTTACATTAGTGTAAATGTCAGCTGGAATTTATCTGTCTGGCTTAAAAAAGTAGGTACATGAAGTAAAATTAAACCTTTCAGGGTTAAATTGCAAATTGATGCATTGCAAATAGGGCTGTAACGCAAACATCAGGTAGAGCCCCGTTGGTTTGGCATGCACATGTACCAAACAAACAGCATTGTTTTATACCTGAACAAATGCAGAATGTCTACGTCCGCAATGCAATGTTCTTGGCGCAACTTAACACCAAAACAAAACCAAGAGAACTCCCAGCTATCACCAAGCTGCTATTTGGGAACATTAAGGTTTTCTTTTGCAGCTACATAAAAAAAAGAAAGGAGGACAAACCAAACTTTAAGTCAGTGTACACGTTTTTCAACAGCAGTAAGGTACAGTAGCTCACTTCGCACTTAACTGAATTATTTACCTGAACAATCTGCTTAAGTCCAAATTTACCTGCCTGCAACTTTATTCAACCTGTCCAAAATTCTGCACAGCAGATGAGAGAAGACAAGACACTGGTACTGTCCTGACCAGTACAGACCAGTACAGACCAGAGGGGATTTCCCAACAACTGCACTTTTATTGTGCATTGAAGTACATCTGGTGCACTAGATTGTCTAAATATTAAAACAACTCCAAAGTGACCATCCATCCATCCATCCATCCATAACATATAATCAACCCATATCTCTAGTTCTGTAGCAGCCAGGTTTTATTTGTTTTTCTTTTGATTAAAGCGAACTAAAAACTAAATCATGACTTTAAAATCGTAGTACGTATTGAACCATGATTTTAGTGTTTCGATACACCCCTAATTGCAAATAATTAAAAGGTTGCTGGTTTCTGACCACATACTTTTTGTTGTATCAACAGGTTTTGAGGAGAAAGAAAAAAAACAGGGGAAAATAAACCAAAAGAAGAATAATCAGAACAAAGTCAATAATGAATTTCCCTAATCTCCTTGATGTATCAATCATTGGTGCCATTGTGTTTGATGCCAAAATAAAAAAAGGAAGGTTTGGAAACTAACAAATATGGTATGCTGAATATAACAACAACACTTCAAAACAAATGACAACATCCTAAATAGGGATTGATGCATCTGGCCAGTGTAAAGAAATATCTACATAAATACTTTTTAAGATTCAAAATAAAATTCCCAAACCACTTTGTTTTATTCCTTAAATGATCAGAGCTACAGTGCCCTGGAAAAATAATTAAACACTTCAAACTTTTCCACATGTTCTACTTTACGACAACAAACAATATGTGATACAACAATGTGATAGGCCAATCAAAAGTAGCACATGATGGTAAAATTGGAATTAAAAAAAGATGATTATTAAAGATTTTACAGGTATTTATCTGAGTGCCTTGCATTTGTATTCAGCTACACTGAGTTGATACTTCAGAGGAGCTTAAGCATCTTTTGCTGCAAGTGTTTTTGGGGTATGTCTCTACCAGCTTTGCACATGTAAGGACTGAGAAAGTTGCCCATTCTATTTTGCAAAGTTGCTCAAGCTCAGTGAGATTGGAGAGAGCCTGCAAATGTTAATTTCCAAAACTTGACCTATATTCTTAACTGGATCAGGGTCTGGACTTTGACTAGGTCATCGTAACACAGGAATATGCTTTGATCTAAATAATTCAGTTGTAGCTCCAGGTGTATGTTTAGGGCCATTGTACTGCTGGAAGGTAAACATCTGGCGCAGTCTCGTCTTCTGCTGCCCCCAGAAGGTTTTCTTCTAGGATTTCCCTGTATTTGGCTCTATTCGTCTTCGCATCAACTCTGACCCGTTTCACTGTCCCTTCTAAAGAAAAGCTTTAACACAGCATGATGTGTTTCACAGTGGGTATGGTGTGCAGTGGTGATTGTCAACCACATGTCGCAATTTGCATGTAGACCAAAAAGCTACATTTTGGTCTCATCTGACCAGAGCACTGTCTCCCACATGTTTCCCATGTACCCTACATGGCTTGGAGTAAATTGTAAAAGGGACTTTATATGACCGTCTTTGAACAATGGCTCTCTTCTTGCCACTCTTCCGTGAATCTCCGCAGCTCCTCCAGAGTTACCATGGGCCTCCTGACTCCTTCTATGGTTGATACTTTCCTTGCCCAGGGTTTCACTTTAGGTGTACGACCATGTCTTGGTAAATTTGTACTTGTGCCAATTTTTTTCTATTTTCAGATCATGGATTGAACAGGATCTGTTAGATGTTCTAACAGATGCTGTATGATAATGTTTTATAAACATCTTCTCCACAACGTTGCTAAGGTTCTCCAACAATTACACATAGGCAGACAAATTAGTCGACTTGTGGAATCAGTTGAACTACATTTATTTTTAAAGGCATCAAAGTAAAGCAGCTAAATATAGATGCATGCCACCTTTAGATTTTAAGTCGTGCGTACTTATCCTTCCAGTTTACATTTATGCACTACTTTGTGTGGAACTGTGACATAAAAATCTAAATAAAAGTTTATGGTTGTAATAAGAGAAATTCTGGAAATGCTGCAAGAATCTGAATTATTTCTCTGACTACACGTCTGATCTGCAAGCACAGACTTGTATTTCTGGATGTTGTATTTTTTTCTTACACCTAGAGTGGTAGGGACATGGATAACACGCATCAGAATGTCTGCACTCTGATGCATTCTGGGGGGGAGCAACAAGGTTGCAAACCAGTGTTTTCTGTGTGCTAGCATAGGCTTTTTCTGCAACCGTCAATTATTTCATAGTTGATCCAAACATTTTAAAACACACACATGCACATATACATAGGTATTTATTTACTTTCTGGATGACACATTCACGAGAATCTCCAAATCTCCCACTACCACCAACACCACTTCAAGAAGGTTTATCATCTTAAACGCGAAGCTGTCATTCTGTACAGAGGAGCTCCCAATGGTGTTGGAAGTACCTGTTCTGTTTTGCAGAGCCTGACTTTACTCCCCACCAGGGACACCAGCACTCTGCCTTTGTAACCACGGAGCTCCAGCAAGCCTCGCTTGTTTGTGGAGGAGAGGTGAGGAAGGCTGTTGGAGTGCTTCTGGGAGCTGCTGGCAGGGGGGCGCGTGGCTGTCTGAAGAGTTACCATCCACTCCTGGCGCTCCCCTGTGGACATGTGTATAAGTTAGAGACAGAAGCAGAGGAAGAAGGGAAGCAGATGGTGGATGAGGATACATGTGTGAGAGTGCATACAAGAGGGGAAAGGAATTAAGAAAATAGGAAGAAACAGAAAAAGAGATCGAAAGATCAGGATCTCCTAAAGTCTTTGAAATAGACTGTTAGTTCATCATTTTTACATTTTCCTCAGTGATTTATATTGGTTCTTTGACTGCTGAAGTGCAACTGAATGTGATACAGAATCCTCCAGCCTGAAAGAAAAGTTATTGAAACACAGGATGAGGCACAATTGCTAAAATGATGTCGGCTCTTAGAAAAGGAAATCATACAAAGCTGAAAGTGGTAAATATCTCACTAAAGATATAGATATTTGTGCCTCTTTTACATTCTGAGGCTTCAAGCAAGATGTGATGCGGGGAATTTCAGACCAAAACATGAATATCTAAATTTATTTATGTGGCCAAATAAACTATATTTGAATAAAACGCAGACACAGCAGATCACAAACTTCTTTCAAAATGGAAAACAAGTAAGCAAAGTCACAGAGAGTGAACACATTTTAGAGAAATTTCTCAGATTCTTTAGCAAGTATATAAATATACTTTCAGCTGAGAGTCTTGCTTCCTCAAAGAAGAGTGTGCCTCATAAGGCTTGAATGTTGTGTTCCATATGTACAAAACAATCTTGATGAATAAGAATGTTTTTAAAAAAATCTATCAAAACCAGTCTACCCCTATCTGAAAACGGAATTGCCCCCTGAACCTAAAAACTTCCTTAAACTGTATGTTATCACTCGATTATTGTCATGTTGCATAACCCAAGTATATGTGATCTTGCGGTCACAAAGTGAAGAACAGACATTTTCCTTCAGGATTTTCTCCAGTGGACCAGAATTTATTGTTCCATTAATTTTGTCCATTTTGGTCAGCAGTAGTTTTTGCCCTGGAACTTTCCCGTGGACGCCATTTTTGATCAGTCTCTTTCTTATTGTTTAATTATGAATTGTGGCAAGAGATGCCTGCAGTGAGGTCAGATGTTGTTCTGGGTTATTTTGTGACCTCATGGATGAATCAATGATGCACTCTTGGAGTAACTGTGGCAGGCCGACTCTTAGGAAGGTTCACCACATTTCCCCATCTGTGAATACCTGCTTTCACTGTGGTTTACTGGATATTTAAAGACTGAGAAATGCCATAAAATGTAATCCTTTCTATAATGACAATACTTTTGTTTCTCGGGCAATTTTTGAAATTCTTTAAATTAGGGCATAGTGTGTTGGTTATTGAGATATTTTAGCCTTCTTCGTGTTGTCAGACAGGTTCTAGGTAAGTGAATTCTTCTAGTTCTGGGTGTGGCTAGTGAAACTGATAGCTGTCAAAAAATGTTTGTTAATCACAGTTGTTCTTGATTTAACAAAGAAGGGAGGTTGGCCTGAATGTTAGTTATAATTAAATTTCCTTGGTGGTCCTTACAAGTCAGTGTTTTGTGTGTGCATTTTTCCAACATACACTATGTTATGAGGACCCGAGTGATGTTTTTCGGTTAGGTTTAGGACTAGGGTGTGAATTGAGTTTAAAATAGGTTTAGCATTATTCCATAGAAATGAATGGAAGTCAATGCAAAGTCCTTGCAAAGATACAAAGAAGTATTGTGTGTGTGTTTGTGTTTATCGAACCTTGTACGGATCAGTCCCTGATGGAACACCACCAAAGTGTTGACATTTTGCCCAGTTCAAACACGGGGAAATGGGTTAGGTGGGTTAATGGTTAGGTTTGGGCCTAATGTAGGAATTGAGTTTAGGTTACGTTTAAGGTAAGGTGTGTTGTGTGTGTGCCTATACATCTGGGTGATCGGTTCGGAGGAGGGGCTTATTTTCCATGATTTCTGTAAAGCACCTTGTCCTATACTTATGTTTGTATGAAAAAATTGCTTTAGAAATAAAGGTTGAATGATTGATAAATGAAATAATTTGAAAAGAGTTTTTTTGTATTTACAAATTATCATTTGTTTGATGATTTGAAACATTTAACTTTGACAATAAAACAAAAAGGTAGGAAACGGTAAGCATACAAATACTTTTTCACAGCCGTGTGCGTGACAATTATTAAACCCTCAGAATTTAATACAGATCTTTGCCTAGTTTGGTTCCAAAAATTCTCTTTGTCCTTAAACAAAATACATATTTGAAAAAGGCTAAGTGGACCAACACAGTGTAAGGCATCAGATTTCAGACAGGGTTTTACATTCAAACAATGTACACTCAAAAGCGCCTGTCAGACATCTTCCTCAACAACTTTTCAAACAGACTTAAAAGGAGACATGAAGCCGACACTGTAAAGCCCATTCCCCCACCGCCCGAGACACTGAGCTATCAAAGCCAGCAAAGTGGAAACACAAGAATTACCAAAGGATTGCAAACACACGAGCACACACAGTCAAACATCACAGGTCCAGAGCTGAGCCCACAGAAGCAAGTGTTCAACACAAAGGCAGAAAAACAAGAATCAAATGTAATATCAAACTCTGGGATCAGCTGGGAAAGTCTTGCAAATTTGAAAAAGTCAAAAGAATCTACCTTTTCCATATGTTTATTCCAATAAAACAGACATTTGGAGGTTTCTAAAGATTCTGAAAAGTAAATAGAGCTATATGCAAAAACCATGCATCTATGGAACCATGATCCATCAACTAATGCCAGTGCTGGGACAGAATGATAGACACTTATCAGGAATACACAATGAGCTAAGGTAAAGCTAGAAGAACAGAAGCCTAAAATTTTCCCAAACAGTTTTAAACACAAATGCTGTTACCTTGAGTAATTGTTTATCAGCTGCCTTTTGGCTTCCACTTATGTTCATTATGTGCCATTTCTTTGAAAAGCACAAATCATGTCAGCAAGGGGTGGAGTGGTGTAGAGGTAAAGCATGCACACCGTATCCAGAGGCTGAGTCTGCAACGAAGATGTCCGCAGTTCGATTTCCGACCCTGGGATCTTTGCTGCATGTCTTCCCATCCTCTCTCTCTGCATATTTCCTGTCTATTCACTGCAAAATGAAAGCCACTAGTACCCCAAAAATTTAAGAAAAAAAAGCACGTCAGCAAAAGTAACTGACCGGTTACTGTCCAGGAAAAATTGAGAAATTCTGTCTAAGAGGTTAACAAATCACACTGCTGAAGCCTATCCATGTAAAGAATAAAGAGAATAATGGTTTCAGTTATAGTTTATTGATCTCCTTGATGGAAAAGAAAATCTGTCTTTTCACTTTTCCCCTTCAGGTTATTTTGAGAACAGAAGGCCCAGAGCTGGCAGGAACTCTGTGTCTCCTTCAAGGCACCGCAAAGCGAAGGTAAATCCAGTAAGAAACAACATGTACTGGACTGGTAAGGATAAGGAGGCACACTGACATCTCATCATCTGCATGATGAACTCAATCTGAATAAAGTAATGCTGTGCATCCTCTCTACAACTGCAGGAGATGTACTGTGTCTGCCCTTGATTGGTAAAATAACCAGGAGTATTCATGATATAGCTTCAATTTTTCAGGAAATAAGTTACAATATCATAGGAAAGGTAATTTATTTGTGAGCTCAATTTTGAGCTTCATGGAAAAGGCTGTGAATACACACATACGACTGATTTCCTAGTTATTTTTTACATATCCTCCCCCCTCCAAAAAAATCAAGTTGCCATTATGGGCTGTTGAGTATACAGTTTTCAAGGAGAAAGTGAATTTCATCCAGTTTGGAATAAAACTGTAACATAAAAGAAAATATAGAAAAAGTTAAGCGCTGTGAATACTTTCCGGATGAACTGCATTTATTTCTGTTAATTTTTGATTAATTATTTTAGCTTACGAATAAAAAACAAGATTTAGCTTTAGAATAAAAAAAACTAAAATATAACCTAAGACCAAGAGAAAATAATTAACACAGAAATGTCATCTTAGGGCAATGTTATGGCTTGCATAACGGTGGAGACGATTGTTGTCTAGATAGTTACAGTAGTGTGTTCCTGGTCAGCAGTGGTTGGTATCTATCAAAAATGGGAAGGAAATTTGGAGAAGTTAATGCTGGTTCTGATAGAAAGGTGTCAGACTACACAGTGCATTAGAGTTTGCTGCGTATGGGGCTGCTTAGCTGCAGACCAGTCAGGGTGTCCATGTTGAACCTGTCCACTACTGCAAGTGCCAACAATGGGCACATGTGCTTTAGAACTGGACCTTCTGAGCAAAAGGAGAGACGAGGCCTGGTTTAATGAATCATTGTTATTTTGGATCACATGGATAAACAATTTCTTGTGCATTGCATATCTGAGGACACACTGCACAATAATGCACAATGGGAAGAAGGCAAACTGGTGGATGCAGGTTGATGCTTTGGGTAATGTTCTGGCAGGCAACACTGGATCTTGCCATCTATGTTAATGTCTTTTTGACACGTACCTACCTTCCTGAGCATTGTTTCAGACCATTTACACCCTTTCATGGAAAAAATATTCCCTGATAGGTATGATCTTTATTAACAAAATAATGTCCCTTGCCACAAGGAAAAAAAGCTTCGGAAATGATTTTAGGTACTCAAAGAGTTTGAGATGCTGGTCTCCAAATTCCATAGATCTCAGCCCAATCCAGCATCTGTGGAAGGTCTGATCCATGAAGGCCCCACCTCGGATTTTGTAGGACCCTAAAAGATCTTCTACTAACATCTTAGCACTAGATACCACAGCAGACATTTAGAGGTCTAATGGAGCACATGTGTTTATGGGTGAGAGCTTTAGGGGGAGCAGAAGAGGAACCAAAATACTATTAGGCAGGTGCCCTTCAAATGAACAGGGAGTTTTTTTTTTCTGTTTGCTGCTGTTTTAAGTCTAGAAGTATGGTGGTACTTGGAAAACTTTTCTTAATATGTCTGAGATCCAGTTATATACAAGACCGCTCTTAAAACACAAGCATAAAGATAAATACTTAACCTCTCTGGTTTGACTAAGACTTGACCGGAGTGAGTGTTTTTTCTGTAACACAACCCTTCGAGACGCTAGATCTTAGTCTCTTTTTAGCCACATAGAATGTCTATCCCTTGACTTTGGATGCACATCCTGAGAAGTTTCTCATCTCTGCAGGCCTTCCCAGCCAACTAAGGACCCGCATGATGTATCTGCTTCCTGTACCTGAGCTTGTCTCTGGTCCAGCAGCCCATGAGGTTCTTATGAATTCACAAAGTGCTGGCGTATGAATAATTAACAGCCTTCTCAATTATTGACAGCTCTGTACATCACTACTCTTTACTGTTCGTCCCTACCTTGCTTTCTGAGGTCCATTACCTGCCCTGCACTCACTTATTTGCCTGTTCATTTATTCAGAGCCTCCTTCTTTTCTCCTTCTATTCATCTCTCGTTTTTAACCAAGATGTCAGTCTGACTGCAGATGGAGGGATGGAGCCGGAAAGGAAGGTGGGAGGATTAAGAGAAACTTACGCCTGCATGTGTGTATCTGACCTGTGTACTTCAATGCATTTTTGCATATGTTAGGGAGTATGACTCCCTTCAAACGCACATAAAATTTCAGCATTGCTTGCCAAAATTTTCAGTTTTTTTTTACTCTGCCCTCACCTCTGCATGCATAAAAAATAAAGCACAGGGCTTCATCAAGCTTCAGCACCTATTACAAGATATATGCATGTGCAGCCAGCTATCTGAAAAACTATTCCACTTTACACGAAGAGAGATGAGGAGAGAGGCATATAATCCTCACAAAAAGTGGATGAGATGAGAGCCAGGTCCACTCCGAGCTCAACAGGGATCTTAGAAGCCACCCACACAGTCTCTATCAGCAGCAATAAAAAAAGAAAAGTGGAAAAAGAATAAACAAAGCACATGGTTTTTGTTCAGTTCTTTTGTTTTCTCTCATTTCAAGCATGTCATGCCAAAACACATAAATATTGAATTAAACGTTAACATTAGTATTTATTGTTGGGTGTTCTTGTTTGCCACAGATTACTATGCAGCTGGCATTATGAGCTATAACAATTTATAGCCTATTTGTACTTATATCAGCTAAATAACTTACATATGCAGTTAGAATACATGGTTTGTTGACCTTTCAGTAGTTGCAGGGGTTTAGTTTATTTTTTTCTTCTGCTCTAGTAGAACTCTAGAATCATATGAAAAATAGGACACCCTACAAGAGCCTATATGGATTTCGAACATATAATTATAAAATTTAACAACACTGAGAAATTCAAGTAATATAAATCAATGAAAATAAATCCGTAAAATGTAATTAAAAAATTGTTTTTTCTCATAAAGAATACATTGGAACACCACACATCTATTCCCACTCAAAGTGACTAAAATATGTGGTGTGTAACATCAGGTGCCCATGATGAGAACTCAGCATTTGGGGATGCCTCTCATTGTTAGAGGCTTCTCTCTATGGTGAGATCTAAGGAGCTGTCCAAGGCCCTCAGAAAGAAGACCGTAACAAAAATATTCGTTATAATAATATAAGTGGTGGACAATCAAAATAACTGCTAACATCCCCAGTTTTTTCCAGTTTCACTTCAAAAACAGACTGCAAGACGCTAAAAGAAGGCAAAAAACCCAAAAAGTGATCACGAAACCTACAGCAGACTCTTGATACAGATATTAAAATTCATGCCTGTACAATTAGAAAGATAAAGCCAACCTTTCATGGGAGGAGAAAAACTTTGCTTGCAAACCAAATTCAGACTTAATTTTTCCAGAAAATGTAGACAAAGATCAGGATTTCTGGTATGTCAACAAAAAAAAGAAGGCCCTGCTCGAAAATAGACACCTCAAAGTTTGAGGGAATTTTACAGCGGTCTTCATGGATCCAGGTGCCTTCCGGAAAAAAAAGGTTTTATGGTCAGATAAGATGAAGATTGAGTCTGTTTAACCACAGTGACAAGAAGCAAGTTTGGTGCAGTCAATGTAATGGTTTCAAACTGATCAACTATGTACCAGCTCTCAGGCATGGTGGTGGTAGCACCATTGTTTGGATTTGTTGGCCTGCAAGTGTTACCGATGCACAAAGTGGATCGAATAATAAAGTAGTAGTATCTTCTAATTTTTCAGCCTCACTTTCAACCTAAATAAGCAGTTGTAACCCCACTCCCCACTACTCTAAACTTAACACTGCTCTAAACTACTCCATAAGTTTCTCCATTATCTGTCTGGGAGGTTCCATGGTCTTTATGTTGCTGCTTGTTCTTCATGTTCTCTAACAAATCTCTGAGATCCTTCACAGAACCACTGGATTTATACTGAGATTTAATGACACACAAGTATCCTCTTTTTCTTAATTAGGTGACTTGTGAAGGAAGCTGTTCGATCTGAATTTTATTTAGGGGTATTAGAAAAAAGCGGGATAAATACAATATACTCCACACTTATAAGAATAAAAATAAGAACAAACTGTGTAAATTCGAATAACCTTCAGTTTTTAGTTGAAATGCGATCATGTGAAAAATTTCAAGTGCAAGTACTTTTGCAGGAAAATGTACAAATTTATGCATGAAGGAATTCTTAAGTGTTTCCAATTTTTCAAACACCTCTGTACAGATAAAATCAAACTAAAGGTCCTCCGGAGCTTATAATTCTGGATGTGTTCTGTCTCTGGCCCGCTCCCAAACAGAGTGTTATTTTTATTTACTCGTTCTCTACATCTCTCTGACCCGCTTCCCTGTCATGTCAAACTAAACCAACATGTTGTACGAGCACTTGTGGAAAAGCAAATGCCAAGACATCAGAATACAAATCACTTGTCTTTTTATTTCTTTGTAACACAATAAATCTTGTCCTCTGTCATACAGCATGTTTTCCTGAAACCCCTTCGCAGCTCACCGACATTCCCTCTCGATCCAATCTGCTCTCCATCACTCTATTCCAGCCTTCCATCCTTCCTTCCTTCTTTCTTCCTCCTATCCTCACTTAAGCTGATAGTACCTGAGGGAAGAGGCCACCTGCGGACCAAGTGGGGAATCAGCCGACAGCTGTGTGCACACACTCTCCGGTGGCCTTCAATTATTCACTCCCTCCTCCCTCTCTCCATCTTCACTCTGCCCTTTTCATCTCTTACCACTGTTGCTGCCTTTACCTCTCTCTCTGTCTCTTTTTCACACAGATTGCATGTCTGCCTCTCCAACATTATTCCCTCCTGTTATTCTCTGGTTTAACCCTTTCTCGTTGCCCTCATTCCCTTTTCTTCTCGACCTCTTGGACTCCTCTGATCATCACGCCATCATTTTACTTCCCCTCCTCCTTACTTTGACTGCATCAGCTCCTTAACGTCATTACACTAACCTACACTTCCTCTTTCCTTCTGTCTCCCAGTGTCCCCCCCTTCCTCATGAGCTTCCCTAAAGATTGATGACTCTTCAGCACCAGGCGAACAGGCCTCTTTAAAGTTGCATGAGCTGATGAGGCTAACATATCTCCTTTACTTTTCTTTCTCAATTTTTCCTCATGGCTCTCCTCCTTCAACCTGGTGGTAGTGGCCACTTCTGCGGAAGAGGCTTCCCACTGTTCCCAAGGGGTCAGAGGTCTCCAGATCACTCCCAGCTTGTGTCAGGATGCCTGAATGCGACTTGTGGCAATAAGCAGTGAACTGACTCTGTGGTAAATAATTCCCCTAAGGACCCACAACTAACGAACAGATAAAGACAAGCTGATTGTCATCGATATAGTGATAGTGAAACAACAGAGGGAGCAGGGAAATTGACCTGCGCTCGACTTGTTGGATATATTGCTTTTTTTTTTTTTTTAAATTGGACAAGTAGATGTAAAATGTTATTGAAAGAAATTTCAGTGCAAATATTCCTTAGCAACATGGACTAGACAACCACTGTGCCCTCTTGTCTGGCCTACTGCTGCTCCAAGCTGGTGAGGCGTGTTCATGGATTGGGTCCCCGGGTTGCTTGGGGCCTGCTCTGGCTCCCTGTCAGGGGGGGCTTACCAGTGCACCAGGCAGAGGCCTTGGTTGGCTGGGGTTGTGGGGGCACAGGTGGGGCAGAACAGAGTCTGGGATTGGGAGGGTGGTTAAAGAATTTGGGTTATGCCCAGGTAGATAGTAGAGGATTTGAAGGATGGGTGCACCAGCCACGGTCTGCTGCTGCCTGGCAGGTCCCTGGATCCTGGGCAGCTGGCGATAGTCTCACTTCACTTGGCAGGCCCAGTTTCTCCTGGACTCCTCCGGCCCAGGGAAGGACTCCCCCGCTGGCATCTTTGGGGATCTCTGGGGGCTCCATGGCCTCGGTCAGCGTTATATTGGTATGGGTGGGACAGGAAGGGGACCAGTTGGGGAGCTAGCCCTCAGAGGGATTTGTGCCAGCACCTTGGAGCCCATCCCCTCCTCCCTAACAGATCCAACATCATACATGAGTTGGGTTGTAAGATGTGGGACGATGGACTTAACAGGCATTGGCTGGCTGTGGGCTGCAGGGAAAACACTGGGCTCTGGTGTACACCCCTCCCTCTTGACCTCTCAGGGGCTAGCTCACCAGGTTTGATGGCAATGTGCCCTCTCAACCTCAGTCTTTCCAAGTTCCAGGTGCTGTGTTCGGATGGTGCCTACCCAGCGTGTTATACTACTACCAAAAAGCAGTAAAAAGAAAGACATATTTCTTTTTACTGTTTATCAGTAGTTTTGACCAGGGCCATTGTCACCACAAGTAGTACAAGGCGATACCTAGATCCTACAGAAATTGCACAGACAGTCCAATTTCACCAGGTTGGCACATTAATATGGACCATGGAGGAGATTCTAGGAGAGCTGGACAGGGCTGTCGGAGGTCCTTAACCCATCAGCAGCACCGGTATCTGCTCCTTTGTGCAAGAAGGAACAGGATGACTACTGCCAGAGCCCTACAAAGCAACCTTCAGCCGACCACTGGTGTGAATGTCTATGACCAAAACATTAGAAACAGACTTCATGAGTGTGGCCTGGGGGCCCAACATCTTCTAGTAGGCCTTGTGCTCACTGCTCGGCACCGTGAAAGTCGACTGGCATTTTCCATAGAACACCAGAATTTGCAGGTTTGGCACTGGCGCCCTGCTTATTTCACAGATGAGGGCAGGTTCACTCTGAGCTCATGTGACAGATGTGAATGGGTCAGGAGAAGTTGTGGTGAACATTACAGTGCCTGCAACATTGTTTAGCATGGTGGTGGGTCAGTGTTGGTCTGGGAAGGCATATCCTTGGAGGGACCCACAGACCTGTACAGGATAAACAATGGCATCCTGGCTGCCATTAGGTATTGGGATGAAATCCTTAGACCCATTGTAAGACCCTTTGCTGCTACAGTGAGCCTAGGGCTCCTCCTGGTGCATGGTAATGCCCCACCTTGTGCGGCAAGAGTATGAAGGCAGCTCCTGGAGGATGAAGGCATTGATATCACTGAGTGTCCTCCACACTCCCCTGACCCAAATCCAATAGAACATCTCTGGGACATCATGTTTAGGTCCAACCAATGCCACCAGGTTGCCCCTTAGACTGTCCAGGAGCTTAGTGATAACCTAGTCAGGATCTGGGAGGAGTTCCCCAGGGATCCATCTTTCATCTCATAAGGAGCATGTTCCGACATTGTCAGGCATGTCACCAAGCTCGTGGCGGGCATTCATACTACTTAATACCATTATGAGTTGCTGCAATGATATTTTAACAAATTTGACTAGCCTGCTGCATCAGTTTTTCAGCTTAAATAGGGAAAAAAATCATGCTGGGTATCCATACTGATATGGAATGGGTAATGTGTTAGGAACAGAAGGATGTCACATCATTTGATGAAAATGGCTTAATCCAAATTTAGAGGAATTTTAACTGTAAAACTATACATATCATTTCCAAAAATGTAAACTCACAACTGGCCAAAAAATTCAAACCAATGCACTCTTAATTCCAAGTATTTGGTTCACAACTCATTCTTTTGCTTTTTCTAAACAAAAAAGGCTATTTAATAAAAAGGTGAATTGCTCAAAGGATTTTTTTTTAGCTGTAGAAACATGGCTTCCTTTGCAAGAGTTGTGCGGCAGTAGTAATGATGCCTTTTCATGTCCACATTATGCTCAAAGTCCTCTTCATCAAACAAATGGAGTTCAAGGAAAGACTTTAAACCATAACCCATTCACGATTAAAAGAGCTACAGTGACAGGATATGTGGGCCAGCTGCCAAAACGCCCAGCTAGCCATAACAAAAGGAAGACACTTCCTGGAGCCACTGAGCACTGAATTTTTCCATTCACTTTGAGGGTACTCTTTTCAACTTATAGATCAACATTTTGATTAAATCTGAAGAACATAATTAGTATCCTTTTTTACTCCAGTCTTTATCAAAATATGAAAAAGGATCTCTAGCTGGGATACAATCCAGTATATTTACCACTGTGTGTGCAGTGGATTTATCATCATGTTTTGGTGCTTCATAAACAGTCAGCAGGCACAAAAAGATAAGTGCTGTTTGAGGAGTAAATATAGACACTTAATGTGCTACAATAAATTGTATTTGTTTGTATGTGCATGATAGAACTGAATCAGATCAGTGAGGTGCAAGAACCAATGCTCTGTAATATATAAATAAAGTTCTCACTATGTCAATAATATGTGCATACCTCATGGATGAATCACTTCTTTCAGCTCATTCTCTTCTCACATATTCACAACGTGCCACACGACGAGTCAAAGGTTGTCAGAGACATCATTATGGGAACCTCAATTTCAACCAATCTCACTAGTTCAGGGGAATCAAAGGGCGGACAATATCTGACCCGAGACACAAGTCGTCGATTAGCGAATGAGCTGTTTGACCTGAGCTGCTTAACAGACAGCCATCGAACAGGCAGGGGGTTGATGGGAGATGGCAAGGAGTGGGAAGCATCTCTCTTCTTTTTTCATTAAGGCCCTGACACAGAGCTTTCACCTGAGACACAAGAAGCTAAGACGGTATTCAGGTTTGGCTGAGAGAAAGAAAAATTTAATTATTCAAAAGCTAATTTTTCCCCAAGTTATGTCATGTATTCTGCATTTAAAGTAGCTCTTTGACCAAAAGGTTCAATAAAATAAATGAAAAACACAACATCAGGGTTTTCTTCAAGCTTCCTCCGCTTTATGCATGAAGCTGCCTAATTTTCAGCTTCATCCGCCCTAACCTTGTGACTGGCCAGTCAAAAAATCAAAAATCTGATCTTTTTATAATCACTTAACACACCATACATAAGCCAAACCAGGTTCTGCTAATGACAACACTTATTGGTAACAGTGAGGTGTCTTAAAAGTCAGAATAGCAAATGTATGATGGTAAACATAGTTTTTCATTGAATATTCTGTTTCTGCACATTGGTTTACATCGTTTGTCATGGATTGTTTTTTTTTTGTAAAATCCTTCAGTTGTACACAAAAGAACACAATTTAGTTTGATCGTGAACTTTTCAAAAAAGACGTGCAAAGTGAATAAAAAACCAGAGCTTGAGGCTACACATGCTAATTTTTATTTACCTCTGAAGTCGGATCTGGGAATGTAATCAAACCCAGCCTAACAGTGGTCCAGTTCCAGGTTCGATAACCAGTGTGATTTGCTAGTTAATGTGCTCAGAGACTGAGATAACTACCATTAGCAACACAAGTTAACAATTATTTATTTCTCTGCATATTGTGTTTTCAAATACTGTAGCAGTAGGTTAATTAAAAGAGTGTGTAAAAAATTTGAAAAGAAAATAAACCGTTCCTATAATGACTGCATGGACAAAATTTATCTAACTTTTTTTATTTCCATAATAAGCTGAGTCCAACTCTTGTTGTACTACCTTGACTAAAAACAACACCTCTGGAGGCTCTTTGGGGTTGTTTCTATTTTGGTAATTTTGTTTAGACTGACCTGTAATGATTAAAGGGATTGTTTGAACTTCTTAAAAGAGAGGTTCTGTTAGGTCCTGAATATTATTTCTGATAATAATGTCACAGATTCTTACTTATGAAAATCTGAACTATTTCCCTAAGACTTACCATGGAAATATAAAACCAACAAGATAAGTATAGATGAGTAAATGTCAGTGAATTTTCCTCCAACAACTGTGTTTCTGAGCTCAAATTTCCAAAAAGAATAGCCACGTTAGTCATTCCCTCCCCTTACTCTTGGTCTAATCACTCTCCTTATCTTTGCCCTAATGCAAAGATATAAAATTGTTTTTGATATTTTCATATGCACTTTGAAAAGCAGAAAATCTTCCCCAAACACAGAACCAGTGCTTCGCAGAGTGATACTTTGCAAGATAGATTCAGAGTCCTGTAAAATCTGATGAAACAAGCTGCAGGAAAAGGAAGCTGAAGAGAGAGAGAGCGAGAGAGAAGTGAATTTATAGACAGATGGGAAAAATAAGGGAAAGACAGAAGATTGCCACAGAGACATTTAGAAAGTGAGGTGACTCTGGGAGACAGAGTGAGGATGTAGAACAGGGGAGAGAGGTAGAAAAAACAAGGGTAGACAGCAAATCAGACAGTCAAGAGTGACAGAGGCAGACTGACGAGCAGCAAGAACAGATTGAGGCTCCAAAAGACGACTAAAAAATGCCTGAAAAAAAGAGAGCAGGGACTTGTTTTACCTTCTTTCTCGGCCCGGAATGTGAAGGTCCGGAGGCCCGTGACAACCTCGAACTTGTTGTCGCCCAGTCCTTTTACCTGTCTGATAGCGCTGACCAGGATCAGACCTTTGGAATACATCTCCTAAACAGAGAAACACATGAAAAGCGCTTAGAACACACACACACAAAATCAGCTAAATTCATGCAAATATTTTTATCGAATTCCTGCTTATTCCTATTATCTGCATCTGTAGACACCCAATGACTTATTTTCCCCCAGAGCATTGTTTGCATCAATAGATGTGTAAATCTGACTTGAATTACCGTCAAATGGGATTGAGTGCAGTTCAAAAGAGCACAGACAGACACCCTCATCAAAGCAGGACCAGATCCCATCAAATGCACCGTCAAATTCATTAGCATAAATGGCTACCTCTGTTCTTTTTTCAAGCATCAACTTCAATGGCACTAGGCCCTTGGACAAGCCAAAAAAGTCAAAATGCTGCTGATGCTGCAAAACTACAAACCAGAAACTTGTGCCATCACATGTCAAGAGTAAGAAAACCAAAATTAATTTGTATAAGTGTTATCTTTTAGTAGAGAAGCACAGAGAAATCAGCTGGGGAGGG
This sequence comes from Crenichthys baileyi, assembly GCA_036173005.1. Taxonomy (NCBI): domain Eukaryota; kingdom Metazoa; phylum Chordata; class Actinopteri; order Cyprinodontiformes; family Goodeidae; genus Crenichthys; species Crenichthys baileyi. The sequence continues at coordinate 43,959 of JAHHUM010000605.1, forward strand.
GAATTGGCAGATTTTCAGCTTGATCAGCACCGACCAGTGACTGGCCCATCCCAAACTCAAAAATCGAATCTTTCTCTGATTAACACCAACAACAACAACAACCACATGGTATGGAAGTTGTTACTGTGTGAATTAGACACAAAATTAGACCTTTACTGCCTACTGTTAGCAATACAAGCCAATATATTTTTACCCATTTTATGCATCGTACACAAAAGAAATGTTGACATTTTATTGTGCTATGTGTGGTCACTGGTTTAATGATGTACAAACCATTAAAACTGCTAATATTTTATACCAGCAATGTTTACTACATTCTATACACATACAACCAGATTGGATGTTAAAACCCAACGCTACTTGGTGAGCTCCCACTTTCCCAGTTGGGATCTTGACTTCAGGTGGCATTTTTGTTTATCCTACTGCCTGAAAATCTGCCTTTCTTGTACAAAAAGAACACAACATAAAAAGCTTAATAAGTAAAGATGTAAAACCCATAACAACCGTCTTGATTTTAAAATATTAGTGAAACACGGTTTTATAATGTCTCCTCTCTCACACAGGCATCAAGATGTTACATCTGCTCATAATATGCGTAATTGATGACCGAAAAAAAAATCAGATTTTTTGCAAACATCCTTACAGGAAAAAAAGGTAAAACCAAAATCTGTACTGGCAGGTCAATACTGAGATCTGTTGCAAATTCATATTCGTGAATCTCTAATTAGTATCAAAATTCATCCTACTGTCATTATCTGCATTTGTTAACCCACTATTACTACCTCTTATCAGCGCATTGTTTTCATCAATATCTCATCAAATGTTGCATCTAATTTATTCCCACAAAGAGCTACTTCTATTTTTTGTTCAAGCATCAACTTTGTTAAATGGCACCAAGCCCTCGGAAAGGCAGAATTAATTACTGCTGGATAATAAACTGGAAACTTGTGTCATCACAATTCAGAGTGAAAGAGCAAAGTAGAATTAATATTAGTGGGATCGTTTCTCCTCACATTCCAAACTTGAAGTATGGAAGCAGGAAATGACTCCAAATTAGTGGAATGTAAGACATTAAAAAAAGCTCCACAAAAAAAAATAATAAAGTTGTTATTTTAGATTCAAAGAGACACAATAAAACAAATCTAGAGGCTAAAAACAAACTTCACAGATGTTAAAGATAAAAATGGGGACGCACGCAGTTCTGGGATTTGGATCACCGTACCGTACGGGTTCAGGTAAAGAGGAGTTTGATTGTGTGCATTACTTTATTACCCTCATGTTTTTCCCCAAAGTAGCACCAAAATGTTGCACAAGAGGCTTTGTGACCCTCTTTACAATCCCCATGATAATGTCAATTAAAGTTCTGGGTCATTGTGGGTGCAAAACAGAAAGGAAAGAAAAATATTAAACCTTAATGATATGCCTGCTTCTAGAAGCAGAGGCAGAATTGTACCGGCGTCAAAATTAGCATTCAAAACCTTATGTGACAAGTATAGCACTGAACTAGCACTGAAGTAGGTGGAAAATTCAAGATGATCTCAAATTGTAAGGTTCTTGCGACAGAAGGAACTCAGGAACAGTACACTGCGCTTTTGTACTGATGTGAAAACCACTTGGCTTGCATTTAAAGCAAAAGCAGAAAAAAGGTCATAGAAGACATTGCATTATTTACATTGATAATGTCATTATCATTGCAAAGTGAGAAAAAAAAGAGACATGACTCATTCATTCCCTCTGTTGCTCTTCAGCAGTATTGACCTCAATTTTAATACTCAGCATGCAAAAAAATAAAAGTTTTGTGTTGATTGGCATGCGCAATGCTGCCTGTTTGCTCTACGGTCCTATCCAAGGGTTACGTTCTGCAAAGAAAGAGTACAAAAGCAAGTGAAAGGAGGGGTGAAATAAAAAAAGAAAGAGGTGGTGAACTTCTGACTCCCTCTCGCCATTCTTAATTACGCTGGTGACCTTGACGTTTGCAAAGAAAAAAATCTAAGTATGGACAAAAATATACCAACTGGCACAGTAACTCAGGGAGAGTGGGTTGTTGGGGGGGGGGGGGGGTACACATAGATGGAGGGAGCTTGAAATAGGAAAAAAAAGGAATTAGGTTTGTGTTAAAAGGCCAAGGAGAGAAGTAAGAGAAAGAAAATGGAAAGAGCATTGAGAGAGATCCTGAAGAGACGATACAAACCGAGTGAAATGGGAATCTAAAAGTGGCGCACGAGAAAAAAAAAAAAAAAGATACTTGTGGGAAAGAGAGACATCATGTAGAAATGAAGATGCCTAAGAGGGTCAGGTAGGGGTCTTCCTCATATTAAAGCAGGATGTTAACAATGGCAAGAAGTGGCTCAACCTAATTACCGACCCGAAGGCTCGAATGCCTCTCTCCCTGGGAGTTTCACCGCAGTATCCGTCTCTTCCTCCTCCTAAATTTAGAAAGAAGTTAAAGGAAGGTGAAGAAGAGGAGAAAACGAAGTGTGTGTGTGTGTGTGTGTGCGTGGATGAATTATCTCTGCGGTCGTGCACTGATAATTACTGTATACCCCCAGTATGGGTTAACAGTAATTAATTGTTTTAATTCTGGTTTTGGGGTCACGAAGGAGAGAGTTTGTTTAATTGGTTGTTGTGCAACCTGTAAATACTGCGGCGGCAGAAGAAGAACAGGAAGAGGAAGACAAGGAGGAGCTTGGAGACTTACCACTCGTAAGTTCTGCTTGCAAACTGATCTCAAGAGGAGATGCAACGAGACCCCTTCATCACCTCACATGTACCCCTGATTCACCTCCTTCTGTCCTCCTCCCTCTTTAAATCCCTCCTTCCTGCATCTACATTCCAGCTCAAATCAGCACTTCGTGTTTTACACACATTTGTCTATATCTGTCACATCACAGGGTTGGGTCAGTTTTTTTTATCCTTGTTTTTCTTTTCAATAAATAAAAGTGCCTCTGTTGCATGTCTCTTTTCAAAAGCAAACTGGTAAACTTCAGTAAACAATTAAAGCAAAGCAATGGAGCTAAAGCCTACAATAATAGGGGCACCGTGAGGAGAAAACAGGGAGGAATGCAAAAAATAAAAACATTGAAGAAAAAAAAAGGTTAGAGGATGCTGCTGCCAAAATGGAGTTTAAGCTGTTGCATCTCCAAAGACCCACGTTTGCAGTGGAGGTACGAGGACACCAGCTGGTTGAAGCAGAAAATTACACCCTTTTTGGGGTAACAATTGCCTCTTGCATTTTATTAACCACCACCTGGGAGAAAATTTAAAGATATAAGTTTGAAGTCTGAAGTATTCTTAGGATTTATTTACTTGCACTGCCAAATGTTTAACCCCCTTGTGTCAATTCCACAGGGTTTCTACAAGGTCTTAAAAAGTTATAAATTAGCCCTTAGAGTCCTAAATATGACCAGATTTTCAATAATCCATCTTAAATAACATTTAGTTAAGTACTCAATTTGCATGTTTGTTTGTTAATTTGCCTCCATTTTGTTTTTGTTTTTTGTTCTGTTTTGAGAAATGTGCTGGCTGCATGGATATAATCTGTGATGTTTAGTTCTGGCTCCGGAATTTGGGCGTTTTTACACTGTGACAAAACTACCACGAAGCAATTGGAAAGAACTGCTATAAAGTGTACCATATCCTTTAGTTGTTGAAGATGGGAATCATAGTTTTTAAAACATTTGTTGAGTAACAAAATTATTAAGTTATATTTAACCCCTTCAGACCATTATTATCATTTAATGAGCAAAAAAATTTGTATTCAACTAATTTTTACTCCTCTTCAACATAGAAATTAAATTACATTTTTGTCAACTCATGTTTTTATTGGTGTTTTTTGAGGTCCATTGCAATGTACAGCATGACTAAATAAGCATTCAATCTTTTTCATCTAATAACTAATTAGGCAATCAAAGTTCGAAACTGTATGTCTCCATCTTTGTTTATCTGTGCAAAAGGTCAGAATAGAGATATGAACCTGTATGATTGTGGTTAATGTAATTTTAATAAATCCTGTTCACCTTAAGTAATGTATCATGGAATTTTCAAATGCATTACCGTGCATTTGATTATAGTGAACATGTAGCAACTGATTATAAGGTAACTAAACAGCTGGTAAAGCATCAGCTTGTTGGGTATTTTCATGTAATCTCGAATTTTCCATTAGCAGCCTTGAAGCAGTTTCGGTGTGGCTTAAAGCACAGGTGGATGTTGCCTCTACCTTATCATCATAATTTGGTATGTGATCAGCCATGTCATACTGCGCTTCAGGCAGAGGCCTTACGTCCTGAACTTATCTGTCCTTCTCCACTTACCATCTATCTCATTTTCTGCTCCCATCTTTCTCATTTCCTGAAAACAAGTACTTAAGCTCAGATAACTCACCCTTTACAAGCAGTTCAAGAAGGTCTGAGACTTTATACTCTAAACAAGTCTTTGTGGAAAAAAATAAAATAAACTAAATTAGCTGTGAAAACAAAATTTTGCTATAAAATGCTTACAGGTACTTCTTTTTCTTTGCGTGGTAACGCTGAATAATTAAGTGTTACTTTATATATCTCAACTCCTGATGTCCATTGGGACAAATTTGAAAAAAATCCTACATTTCAATGATAGGAAATACTTTCAAAATAGCTTTAAATGTTATCACTGCCATCTAACGCTCCCTCTTCTCCAGTTTTAGAGCCATGCTTTTCTTGTCTGAATCCAAAAGCTCACTCATTTCAAGTTGGGGAGTCTATACTTCAATGTCAACGGATAACAAAAAGACAATCTGTAACAAGCATAATTCAAATTACAACATCCCAAACTTTCTATTGGTCTAGACCCAGAAATATGTTATGTCCATTCCAGTGGAATGTCGGTATAAATATTCTGTAAGTTATTAGGTAGGTTTATTTTCAGAGTTATATTCAAAGTCTAACAATCTTTAATAAAATGTAAAATTGACCCTGATTACTGCTTTTTATTCTTTTTACATCTAAAGACCAGTTATTTGTTTCTGACTACTGCTTATAAAGCCGTTAGCCAAATTTGTCTGTGAAGCCAATCACTTCAAAACTCACTTTAAATATATTTAGTTACATGCAGAAGACAAGTCATGGTTTTTCTACCCGTTTTCTTATTTTGTTGTAAATTATTCTTTCAAGATAAAAATGTACCTTCCTAAAAACCAGTTCCCACCCATCTATGCTACGTTCAGTTTAAGGCAACTAAAAAAGCATTTTTTGAGTACATCTATTTGTATTTTTCATGTTTTTTCCTCTTTATTTGTATGTTTTAACCAAATTCTTTAAAATCTGCTGACTTGTATTCTGCACACCTGCAGCAAAACGTTTGAGCCAAACAGTGCAACCAGAAAAGTCTTCCGCTTTGATAAGTTAAAGACTTTTTCTAAAACTGATATGAGTATAGTTTTCTTTATTTGTAAATTCAAACAACCTACTGACCGCACATTGTTTGAAATGGAATACGCTTCTCTAAATGAGGTTGCACAGTTGACAGTGCAGAGCAGAAACCAAGCAATAAAGTCCTAGGTCTGCGGACCTTAAATAAACCTAGAGAAAGTTAAGTCTATGCAGTAGCGAGCATCTTGAAAAGCTCTGTGGTCTCTACTTTTTGTGCTTGGATGAAGTTTGGAAGCAACAGGAAAGTCACCAACGTGGCTGCTCCCTTGTGGAGATAGGAGAACCATTTAGAAGGGCTATAATTGCTAGTATATTTCACCAATCAGGCCTTTATGGTAGAAAGGTCAGACTGAAGGAACTTTTCACTAAAAGACACATGGCAGATTTTTTTTTTAAATTTAAGACACATCTAAGACCTTGTCAGATCAGGAGAACCAAAATTCTCTGAGAAAATCCAAATAGCATCATTATCAGGACAAAAGAAGGTGGCTGCAGGGGGTGTTGTTCTGCAACAGGAACTGGGTGACTAATCTACAGCATTTAAAAAGCTGCTTTAGCCCAGTCATTATGGGATTCAATATAAAGATATTTGGGGGAAAAAACACTAAAATCTATTTTAAAATAAGTATGTAGTGGAAAAATGTGGAAAAAGTCAAAGGATGTGAATATTTTCTAGTGCCATTATATGTAAGAACACTGCATGGGCTTCAGGGAAATGTGTCCCCTACCTTTGAAAATGACCGCCAGCCAGACAGACTTATAAAGAGCCTAAACCACCGACAACCTTCCAGCCAACACCAGAGAGAAGAGGTTCAGCTATGCTACAGTGGTACAGTGGAGTCAAGACTGAATAGACTGACAAATCCTGCAAATACTCAAGGTGGTAAAAACAGAATAGAGAGTTTAATAATTTCATGAGTTGTGAACATGCATGCAAACCTACCCAAAAAATAAAAAAAATATGAACAGATTCACACCAGTTAATGAGGTGAAGATAATGACGGTCATTATCACAGTTGGTTTCATTGCTTGGGGGTCATCTGGCTCAAACATGCAAGGCGGAACCGCTCACTACTGAAATGCTTTAAAATCCATTTCAAAATCTATCAAAGCAACCTAGTCATATTTACTGTACTAATGTTGGCTGATTAGATGGATTCTTGTACCACTTGTGATCTCATCAACCTAAATACTCATAGAAGCAGAATCGTCTTTTCCCTTAATTTGCGTTTTAAAGATGCTTTTTTGTGAAAACCTGTGGAAATCCATGATTCATTACTCAGTTCGGCTTTTAGTTTCAGTGTACACTTTTTGGTGAAAAATCATAAACCACTAAATAGTATCTTTAAATCTCAAATTCACCACTTTGATATCACTTTATTGTTTAGTTTACAAGATTTAGATACCACAATCTGATGTCCAAATTCAAGTGCTTTGTTTAATAGTTATACTAATGGCAGAATAATACACATTTTTTTTTTTTTTTTTTGAAGACAAGGCACCAACTTATAAACAGCAAAAACCATCTCCTCCAATGCTGGCGAGTATTCATTCACTCTCATTCCACCAGGGTTGTGCTCCTGTCCATCAATATCCATATTTCATTTTATTCCTGTCGTCATTTTCCGTGTGCTGCAGTAAAAAAACAAAAAAATGCCCAGCTCTATATTCTCCGGAGGCATCAGCCAGTCACTAATTTTGTCTGACATGTGGAGCTGGGGTCGGACGCGAACAGTGAGCTCCCACTGAGACGAAACAAAACCGTCAAGAGAAGTGAAAATGAATCAAAACAGTTATTTTGTGGATCATAATGCTAAAATCTGGAGCTGACGGGTAATAAGAAATGGGGGATGGGGGGGGGGGTAAAGAATAAGGAATGAACTAATTACAAGTTTTAGGTTTTATCAAGGTTGGATATTTCTTAGGTTGCATGTAGCATAGAGTAACACAGAACTGTCCTTAAACTACCTGTTGTTGTGGACTGCAGGTCAGCTGGCTGGAAGAAGGCTGCTTGGCATAATTTAGGTCACCTGAACCTGACACAGTCATAGGGTCAAAACTAAAGAAGCACCAACCAACACTCTTATAAATAAATTACAAAAGGCATATAATCAAAATGTATACAATTTTATCATAAGATTAAGAAGAATAATTGAATAATTGTTGCTTTTCTAAAATGAAAGCACTGCAGTCACAACTGATAACTTTTCTTGAATTATTTACTTTTTTTTTTAGCTTTCACCACTTTATTTCCCTTACTCCTCTCCCAGTTTCTTGCTGGTTGCACTTTTTTCGTCTTGACTCGTATAGAAATATTCAGTTTTTGCTGCTCGACGTTAGACTACAGTTTTTACATTGTGTATTTCGGTGATTTTGATGCCAAGATTATTTTTTGTCTTCACCAAGCAGCAAAGCAAATTTCCCTATAGGGACAATAAAGTTGAAGATAAAGTTTAAAAGAGTAAAGTAAAACTGCTATTTCCAATCTTGCCATGTATGTTGGTGTTTCGGAAAAAACACACAATAAGTGGGTCTTAGGAAATGAAGTAGGTTTTGTGGAACATTAAGTCCTGTCATGTCTTTGAAGTATGTGCTTCACAGTTTGTGTTTTGCTGTGTCATGACTGAAGCGATGAAGCAAATATTTTGTGGTTCTTTTTTTTTCGTACCAAACCATCAACTGACAATCTGAAAATGAAGTCTTGACGTTTAAATTGTTAATGCTACATTGTTAAATGCATAGGAAGGTAATATGGAAGCATTTCTATTCTATGAGATCAAGCCTTCCATAGCCATTAAAACAAAAGGCTTATACCCAATAATGTGAAATTGTTATTATACATCAAATACACTCACTGGCCACCTTAGTGGGTACACCTGTTCAATTGCTTCATAACCCAAATTGTTGCACTCAGCTAAACACAGGGCAGCAACCCTGCATCAAAGCATTTAAATTATTTTCTGAATTTCAAACAGCATAAGAATGGAAAAAAAAAGGGTTTAAAGTAACTCTGAACATGGCTGTTGGTGCAGTAAAAACTGCAGATTTTCAGACACAAACATCCCATGGGCATACAGAAAAAAAAAGAGATTATCAGCTTTGTGGCAGTTGTGTAAATGAAAATGACTTGTTGATGTGAGAAGTCATATGAGAATGGCCACACTGAAATGATGACAGAAAAGCAACAATACTACAGTACTACCCATCTTCTGATGGCTACTTCCAGCATAATAATGCACCATGTCCCACAGCTCATATCCCCTCAACTAGTTTCTTAAACATGAGAATGAGTTCACTGTACTGCGATGCCCTCGACAGTCACTAGATCTCAATCCAAATGAGCTCTTTCAGGATGTGGTGCACCAAGATATTAGCATCATCGGTGTGCAGCCAAAAAATCTGCACCCAGTGGTTGATGCTATTAAGTCAATATGAACAACAATCTTTGCGGAATGTTTCAGACACCTTGTTGAATCTATGCCACAAAGACTTAAGATAATTCGGAAGGTGAAAGGGGGTCCAGTATTAGGATACAGTATTAGCAGGGCGTGCCTAATATATTGGCTAGTTAGTGTATTTACTTTGAGTAGATGGCATAGATTTGCCTGTTTCAAGTTGCCACCATATAAAAGTAACCTAAATTGAGTTGAGTCTTGTGGTTTACACATCTGACACTACTGCAGCGGGTGTTTTACAGGCATGGGTGGCATTTTCTATCCTAAGTGCACCGTTTAAACTCTAGACCAACTTTCAATAATGCAAGAGTAAAACTGAGATAATCTGACATTAATTTGTTGTGGGTGCTCTTGTCAATAATCTGGATGGGTTTGTGACTCTTCATTGAAAAATGTTTGCAGTTTGTCCCAATGCAGTCATTGTAAATCAAAAACCATGTATCCATAACACGGAAAGAAGAGGGTTGTCACACTAAACCAGCTGCAAAAAAGGCTTTAGAAGCACCTCTGTAATGTAATAATTTTCTATTTTGACCAAAGTATGTTCCCAACATTTTTAAGTAACTTCAACATTACTAAGTAAATAAATGAAGTATTTGACATGTGATAATGTTTGATTTACCCTATACATCTTAAAATCTTCAATTTGTATTATTCCTTTACAGATTTCAGTTGTAGATCTCATCTGATTTTATAGATGTGCAACCCAGAAGACAATTTGCACCATTTTAGGTTTTGAATAAATGCTTGGCAATGTGTAAAGACATTAAACTATTCAATATATATGACAATCTTAGTTAAACATGAAAATATTCTCTTGTTCAACAAAGTTGTGATTAGGATGACTTTTTGTGTTACAGAAAGCCAAAGAACAGAGATGTAGGGAAGATACTGGAGGTAGTACTGTAGCAAATAAGCTTTTTTGGCTGTGTAAGAAACTATTTGGCCTCAGAGACACAGCTCAACAGACTGATACTAAGAGCCTGATCCCTGATCTTAAAACCTCATCACCACTTTGGCCTCCTAGACACCCTTATCCCTATCCCCCATCTCCATTTTCACTTTCTTATTCCACTACTCCAAAGCCCAGCTTTCCCTCAGCACACACAGAGAAGTACACACGACAGTACACCAGGACCCTGAAGACTATATCTCAAGCCCAAAGCATTCTCCAAAGCCAATCCCTGAGTTGACGAAATCGGGTGAAAGGCGTGATTGATCAGAAGGATTGGAAGCAATGATGCAGAGAGGGAGAAGTGAGACCGAAGATCTCACTACTCTCCCACGCCACCTCTGCTACCCCTATGATGACATCACAACGGCCAGAGACCTTCAAGCTGGGACTGCGATTAAGTGTGATTAGTTTTGTCTGGGGCTGACAAATCCTGAAGGATTTCAAACTACAGAAGAGCTTTTTGGGTGTTGAAAGTTGGAGAAAGAAAAATAACGAAAAAAGACTTTTTTTTGTTTTGTTTTCATGGGCAGTAGAACAACCAATCTGTTGATTGTTTTAGCCTGAGCCACGAATCTGCACTTGGTTTTAATAGGAAAATATTTTTTTTGGTAGATAATGTTCTCCCCCTTTAGGAGAAAATCTTTTTACCTTTAGAAAGGTTTACAACATGTTTTCACCGTTTTACCAAATAACTGTATATACTCAGCAAAAACTAACTGAAACTAAGATTTGATCTAAATATGTTCAGCATTTAAAGGGTGGTTATATTATTGTAAATGTCTCATAAGATAATTTATACAAAAATAACGTCAAGTAAAAAAAAAATAGAATACGAGACAACCAAACTGTGACCACAGTGGTCTTTTAGATCTATTGCTGCATAAAGAACAAAGTGAAAAAACGAGGCATAAACCCAGAACCAAAGATTTCATCCTGATACCTAATGGCAGTCAGAGTGCCACTGTTTATCCTGTACAGGTGTGTGTGTCCTTCCATGGAAATGCCTCCCTAGACCAACACTGACCCACCAACAAACCGATCATGGTGAACAATCTAGCAGGCTGCATAACATTCACTGCAGCTTCTCCAGACCCTTTAACATCTGTCAAGTGAGCTCAGAGTGAACCTGCACTCATCTGTGTAGAGAACAGAGCGGCAATGCCTCCTGGAATCTCCTCCATGCTCTTGAGGATGTGCTGGAAGACATAGCAAACCTTCGGGCAATAGTACGTATTGATGTGCCTGGTGTAGTTGGACTGCCCGTGCAACTTCTGTAGGGTCCAGGCATCGCCTCATGCAATACCTCATTTGATAAGTTGCTCAGTAGAGAAACTGATCAAATGCAAAACTACTGAAAAATGAAAAAAAACATTCCTGCTTTTGACGTCGTCTCATTATAGTCCCTTTAGTGTGTCCGTGTTCATTTCATTAACACCAAAACAGCTGACACTGATTAACAATCCCCTATACTACTTAACTGTATATTCCAGGAATTTAGCTGACTTGGTTTTATACTCTGAAACTGAAGAAGCCCATGCTAGCTCTTATCTCATAACATCTTGAACAAGTTGCAAAATCTGATTTCTTTCCCCCCTTCTTATTCATTATCCACCTAAGAATACAGACTGTATTGATTTGTCCGATGCTTTTGAAAACATTTCAAATCCATCAGTTATTTCTGTAGCCTGCACTGTAAAGGAATAATCTGCAAACTCCAGTTTCAGTTTCTGACATTTAAAGATCTTTAGAAACTTTCAACATCTATTTCATTATAAATTTAGTAAAACTGTCTCACTATCATAAGCTGAAAAACATGAAAAGTGGTGTGCTTCTTGAAAAATAAGAGGTGTTGCTACCATGATTGCTAGAATATGTTAGCGTAGCTAACATAGTGCATCTGTTGCAAAGAGAGGTGCAATACATAGCTCAAATGTTTTAGTTTGACCTAAATTTGGTTATCAATCTTCATTTAGGTAGTATGTCTTGATTTTTATACAACCCACAATGTTTTAATGTTTCAACATTTTGAGTGTGAAGTTGGGTCACTTTTATCAAGTCTGACAAGATATTTGGTAAAAGACAAGGAAGGAGAGGACCTATTTCCACTCAGTGGGTGCTTGCTTGTTTTTTTGTAAAGCATCAATAAATGGCTTCATTCTGAGTTCTGTAGCCCAGAGTCAACAAGACATCAATATGAGTACATGAGCCGACTAGCAATTTCTGTAGCCGGCACTGTGGGCGAATTAACAGCAAACTCCAATTTCTGTTTCTGACACACTGTAAAACGCTTCTGAGAGATTTTCCTGCAGTCTTTTTCCGACCACCACACTCATACCACTGGAGGTGGCTGAAGGTGCCAAGAAGTTGGTGCAGAGCTTCGTTTGGCCACACAATTCAGGGATAACAGAGAGATTGTACTCAACCCTTTCTGTTGACCGAAAATATAATGAGACCTTACAATGTCTTAGAGGTCAGAAACACTGTGCAGAGCTTTAGAAGTCTTTTAAAAAAAATCTGAACAACAAACCGTTTTCCCCTACACACACAAACACACATATATAAAAAGAGACTTTCATCCCTCTTAACATTGAAGCGACTATGCTGACAGAGCCAAAGCGCCGACTCACTAGCCTCCACCAGTCCCGCCCTGTTGTCGACCAAGCATGTCCTGATAAATAAAGCAACAAATGTAATGGAAAGAGAAAGTGAGGGGAAAGTCAGGGGGGGCAGAGGCAGCGAGAGAGCTATAATTAGTAGGTGATTAACGAGCAGGCATTAGACAGGTCCCACATCATTGATCGTGATGCTGCGCAATGGTGCTGTAGTGAAAAACAAGCTGGCCCTAGGAAGAAGGGGTATGAGGTCACAACTTCAACATTTACACATGTGCAACCACACAGGCAAACAAAAGCAGGTTCTTACTGGAAAAAACATCAAGCGATCATTAGCAAAAACGAAGATGTAAAGCACCTTTTGAGAGACCTGAACATCCCTTAGGAACTGAAAGCTTTTCTTTTTTTAAGAAACTGTAAATACCTGATTTTACAGTGCATTGCATAAGTGAACCATTTTCATGTTTTTTTACATCACAACCATAAACCTCAAAGTGTTTTATTGAGATTTTATAGGATAGATCAACACAAATTAGTCCATAGCTGAGAAGGGGGAAGACAATAGTTCATGGCGTTAACAATTATTATAAATACAAATCTGAAAAGTGAAGCATGCATTTGTTTTCAGCACAGATGAGTCGATACGTAGAGATACCTTGTGGGGTCTGATAAAGCCTACAAGCCAAAACCCGTTGGTCTGATGTTAAAGTTAGTTTCTCAGGACTTCAAGTCGCACTAGAGAAATCACCTCACCAGATATTTTCCATGCACAGAAGTAGTCAATGTTAAGCCAGAAACATTAGGATATCAGCACATGCAGAAGTTGACATTTTTCCAAAAAAGCTCAAGCTTATTTAGATTTGTGCATTTGTGAGCATCAAATTTCAAGTCTTGCCAAAGATTTTCGATTGGATGTCGATTGGAACATTCTAATATTTGAGCATGCTTTGATGTAGACCAGGGGTGTCAAACTCCAGTTCTCAAGGGGTTGGTGTCCAGCAACTTTTAGATGCTTCCCTGGTCTAACACACCGGAATCAAATGGTTGAATTACCTCCTTAGTATGCAAACAATTAGGTCTTTAGCAGAGTCCTGCCAATGACCTAATTGTTTGATTAAGGCATGTTGAAGCGAAGACACACCTAAAAGTTGCAGGACGCCAGCCCTCGAGAACTGGAGTTTGACACCTGTGATCTAAACCATGCCATTGTAACTCCAGCTGTTTGTATATAGTTGTTGTTCTGCTGGAAGGTGAACCTCAACCCCAGTGCCAAGGCATTTAATTGTTATCCTTCAGAACTACCATGTATTCAGCTCCATGCTTCTGATAATCAACACTGAATAGATTCTCTGTCCCTGCATAACAAAAACTCGCATGATGCTGCCACTACCATGTTTGCCTGTGGAGAAGATGTGCCAAGGGTAATATGCAGTGTCCGTGTCTTAAACACAGATAGTGTCTTTTTTTCAGGAATTCGCTCGGTATCTCACTATAAGGGTACTCTCCCCCGTGTAGCCCTCAGAAGCTCAATTTCGCCAGTCATTTCACTAGCAGCTGTGACACTGATGCCTAGAGGAGGGATGAGCCCCACATCCATTGCTCTAACCATGGGCGTCAAAGGCCACATAAGTGCTCCAGCTTTCTGCTGCTTTCTCCTATGCAGAGAGCTTCACAGGGCACAAGCATCTCTCCCCACCAGGGATTGGCCGTGTGAATCCATGGAAAGCTCTGCTGCAGCAGGTCCTCTCTCCACAAGAGAGGAGAGCTAGCAGGTGTGTTGGGCCTCAGACTGGGTGGTGTGGACAAGCCAAGCTCACTGTCTTCACACCAATGGAGTCAAGTCAACTTTATTTATATAGTGCTTTTCAGCAACAAGGCACTCAAAGCGCTGTACACGAGGAAAAACATTACAATGATACAGCAAACACAGAAAAACAAATCAAATGACATTAATAATCCTTGGGGGTTTACTGGTAAGAGCTGGTTATAATCCAATCATTCGAATAGAGGTAATTAGCTCATTAAGTCCTCTGTGGTAAGGAATTCATCCTGTGCTAGAAGAAAAATGATAATATTAATCCTTGAGGTCGCTGGTATGAGGCAGCTGTGGTCCCATCATTCAAATAGTAACAGTCATGGGCACTCACTGAAGTCTAAGTAGAGAAGCTGGGTCACTGGCAGGTCCAAACTTTTGAAATACTAATAATGTTTGGCTTTCACTGGTATGAAATTGTTGTAATACAATCCTTCTAAGAAATCTAAAAATCTATGAATCCTTCTAAGAAATCTAAAAATCTCTGGTCATACTAATATATAATAAATATATATATATAAATATACTAATAATAATTGGCTTGTGCTGGTAATCCTTCTGAGAAATCTGAAAATCTATGGAAAGTAATGAAATCACACATTTAGGTAAAGTAAGATAGGAGGGAAAAAAATCATATTGAAACAGTACAAACATTTCAGCAGGGGTAAGCAACACACACATAAGTAAAGATTTAGCAAGGGTACGGTGGAATCTTGAGGATGCGAATATATATAAGTCTGAGTGTGTTTGCAAGAATTAGACTGTCAACACTGATAGAAGCGCCATTGTCCTTGAGAAGAGAGGAGGAAGTTTTATCAATCGGCCGCATAGCTGGTAGGGGAGTGCTGGGAAAGAGCGTCGTGTTTATATAATATCCAGGAGATATTTTGTTGATAGCCAGTTAGCAGAAGTTGCCAAGGCCACGTTGGGGCGCCGGATTTAGAAAAACAATAAATGTTGTTGTTCAGGCAGTTGTGAATTTCCAACCACCTTAAGAGTTTTACTGGTATGTCTCAATTGCGAATCCAAATAGCCAAATTTCTGGTATTTCCCGCAGATCTGGAGCGTACAACTTCTCCAAGATTGTATCCTTTAACCTCTGAGTCCAACCGCTGCCAGAATACGATTCTGCTTTCATAACATTTAAGTCTGAGTGTTGATTGCTCTACAGACTCCATCCAACATCGCAGGCAGCTTTGGAATGCTTTGAACAGCCGCCCACATTTTGCGAATCACTCGATAAGCCAGGTAACCACCAACTCCAAAAAGCAAAAATCCTGTTATCAAAAGTCAAATATGTACACATTTTCTATGTCCGCGACCGACATCGTAGTCAGGTACACAATCTTCCACTGCTGCCAAAAATCCATTGTGTATCCAGAGAAGAACGTCCCGTCTGGACAAGAGGGTCTCCTTTACCCTGTCTTCCCGTCGAAATTTTTTTTATCAATTACATTGAGAGTTCAGCTGACCAAATCCATAATTTACAAGTTTGGAGGATATGCAAAGTGAGGCTCTGAGAAAAATACAGACAAAAAGCAGAAGCAGCGATCAACAGGGAGGGAGGGAAATAAAACGCGTGTCTTCCACCGAGAGCAAGAAAAAAAAAAAAAGAGTATGTTTTAAGCCAAGAGTTAGCCAAGGGATACAAGCTCCAATTTGCTACAGCACCACCGCAGTTGGTTTTAGCCTTTGCCACACGGGTTAGTGATATCAATTCACTTTCAGTTCACCTAGAGTGCACTCAGTTTGCTGCTTTACACTCAAGGTCTCATTACTGCCAAACCAGGCATTTGTTCTCAAGAACCCAGCACTGTTGAGTTCTCTTGTTGAACTGCTGTCTTTTCCTCCCCACCATTTGCTACATAAAAGGACAAACAGCTTCATACAGTCTGCCCAGTCCCTGCACTGTGCATCTACATTGACAAAACAAGATGCTTTAAGAGACCGGACCAGTTATTTGCATCAAGGGCTAGGCCACACATTGGCAAGCCCATTTCCAAACAGTGTCTCTCTCTCTCTCTCTCTCTGGCTGTTAGAGGCTATTGCTTTGGCCTACAAAAGTAAAGGTCTCCAGACACCATATGGTCTCCATGCTCACTCCACTAGGGGCATAGCTACTTCCTGGGCCCAATTTAAGGGCATTTCCCTCCAAGAAATATGTAACACTGAAGCTGGGCATCACCATTCACCTTTTTACAGTTTAAATGTTACTGCACCAAGGTGTACTTCAGACCCTTTTCATTTAGAACAGTGGTTTCTAATCCTGGCCCTCAGGGCCCACAGTTCTGCATGATTTAGACGTTTCCCTGCTCCAGCACACCTGATTCAAATGTAGGCATTACCTCCTCTGCAAACCACCCAGTCCTGGAGAAGCCTGGTCATCACATTAGAAAACCAAATTTCATTTTCATTCCACATTACAAATCTGCACCTTTATTCTTGGTCTGTCACATGAAATCTCAATAAATTACATTGCGGTTTGTGGTTGCAACATGTCAACGGGTGAAAAGGTTCAAGGAGATAAGAATACTCTGCAAAAAGTTGTAGAAATTATTTAAACAGTTTTTATTGCTATTCTGATATAACTACAACAGCACATAACTACAACACTGTCTCCATTTTTTATTTTTCTCTAAATTTCAATGCTGTCCATACTAAGCTTGCGCCTGCAACACCTACAGCTTCCTTTGCAGTCCCTCTGCTCTCACGCCATTCTGACTCATCACTATCTTGTCACTCGACATGAGCCAAATTTCAAACTCTACTGTCCCACAGAGAGAGGATGACAGAGGGGTTCAGCCAGGGAAGAAATGATGATGAAGGCACTAAGAGAGGAGAGTCTCCCATTTTGTCATTCTTTTGCACTGCAGAGCTGGTCAGGCGCCAACACCAGTATACTCTACAGTAAGGTTGGGCGGGCACAGAGAGTTGGCCCGTCACGCATCTTACTCTGTCCTTGCCCCTTTTCTAACTCTGCCAAGCTAAGGAAGATGACAATAAGGGGGATTAGAAATATATGGGAGCACTTAAGAACTTGGTACAGAATTAGAGAGGAAACAGGCTTTTACAAAGTTACACTAGGTTCAAAGAGCTGCAGGTAAGTCTGAATATTTTTAGAGAAGACATTTCAGCAGCACTTTTGGGTGTTAAGCCTTTTTATTTTGTCCTCACACCTACCTTTTCATTGTTGTAGTAGGCCAGACTCTCGCCATCAAATCTCACCCATCTCCTTTGAAAAACACAATTTCTGCAAGAAGAGATGTAAAGGTTAGGTGAATGAAAAATCCAAACCCGATGTCAGAGCATCATGAAAAGTGAAATAAACTCCATTGGTGTGAAAACAGTGAACTGCTAATCTACTCCACACAGGTACTCATATTTTATCATGAGTGCCACTGATCCATTAGTGTCAAGAGTTGTATCAACAGCTGTCAATTATCTTAATCAAAATAAATGGCCGCATTGAGCCTGAATATTCAACAGCCCAAGGGCAGTTTGCCAAAGCCATGCAAATCAGGTGCTGAAGGGACTATAAGAAGCAAATAAATGATTGATAGCTCAGCCTCACAGTAACTTTGATGTATGAACTGCCAGAAGACTCGAAACGAAATCTAGTTTTACCAAGAAAGCCAAACGGTGTTAAAGCAAAAGAACTCTACCTTGCATCTCAAAACCACAAGGTTAACTCCCACCTTCCTTCCTTCCTTCCTTCCTTGCTTTCTCTAATAATAGAGTCATGCAAATGATAGAGTGGCTTCTCAAATCGACCTATTTAATGAATCGAGACACATGGGGTATAAGAGACCCAGAGGAGGATGAAAACTCATTCATCTGAGACTTATAGAGGCATTGGGAGAAATAAACGGACAAGTTAGCATTTTTCCACCAGCATTTGAGGTATTTTAAGTAGACTTCAACGAGCTGCACAATATATGAAATCGCAGTTGTTATCGCAACATCAATTTTTGCAATATCACAAATTCAAAAGGACTGCTTGGATCCAATATATGATTGGATATCATATTTTTAGTGTGGTGCATTCATACTCTGTTTGCCAATAATACAATTAGTTAGTTGGATAGTCTCCCCTTGATTCACAACTTATGTATATTTTTAGTGTCTAAGGTACAAAAGAAAATGTTGGGTGAACTGAAACAGAAAAATTATACAGTAAAATGTCGATAAATCATAATTTACCTCATTTACAATACTCAGCACCAGTATCACAATCACGTGTTTTCCTGATTGCACCTCTAATTTCTAATAACATCAACATGCAAAGGAAAGCAATAGTATTACCACCTGACTACACCCATACTCTTTTCCCTTTGGCAAAATGAGATCAAGTGACTACGTAAAAAATCATTAGCTGCATGCAGGCTACTTTCCACTAAAAAGGTATGGTTTATTTTGCATAGGTCATAAAATGGAAGCGTGCAGAGATTATATCTACCACATTAACACGTGCTGAGAACAAGGGCATTTTAGATGCAAATTAACGTAAGAAATAAACTAAGAGAAGAACCATGAACAAATTTCCTCTATTAAATCTATGAATGCATCATTTGTTGGGGTTTTTTGGCCAATTCCAATTTCAAATTGTGAAAGATTTCCTTGGGGCTATAAGAAAAACCCACATGCTAGTATAATTTAAAGTGTTTGATTGACCTGATCTCCTATTCCAATAAGCCAGCTGTCTGATTAATTTAATAATGTGGTTTAAAGCATTTACATTATTTAAAAAGGTAAAGCATTTATCTAGCTTTTGTGTAGCTTTCTGCAACCACTCATTTTGAATAACTGCACCATTATGATTAGTCTGGGTTTTTTTTTAAAGAAAGCTCCTAAACTGTTTGATATGTTACATTGTTAAGTGATCATTGTATTGTATCTGTAAACTTTGATAATATTGACTTTTAACTATACACAGGTCCCTCAGAATGCCTGTAAGTGAGCTATAAAAGGCTCATTCTGTCAATGAAAACTATTCCCTTTCAGGGGCTATTTACACCTACTGTGTGTCAACTGAATTTATTTTTAAACACATGCATAACATGCAGCTAATTTTCCTGCAACTTCTTTCTAGTGTAAAAACTTTCATACCAAGGATCTGCTGTTGCTAAAATTAAAAAAAAGCTAGTGAAGATTAAAATAGGCAAATTTGTCAACTGGTGCATTCTTACTGAGAAGACTGTGTAAAATAGCGAAATCCTTCCTTGTTTCATACGGAACAAGAGTGGGTGAAGCTGCAGAAACTAGCAGGCTAACTCACCCCTGAGGTGACAACTTGTCCAGCCAGCCCACTTTGAGGACTTGTTGTTTGGGACCTCCATAGAAGCAAGCATAGGGAGAAATATCAGGCTGTGTGCTTTGTGTGACGGTCCCTCGAGACTTTACACTCTCTGAATAGAGGTCGCATTCCACCATGATCATAGACTCGTTTTTTAGGCCAGGGGTCACTGAACCAACAGGGTCGGTGTCAGGGGTCAAGGCAAAAGCTGTGTCCATACTGGCCCGAGGTAGCATGTTGGCAGACATGTCCACGGTCGAGTATCCATCTCCATCTGGGACAGTCTGAGCTGGAGGACTCTCTTTTTCCTTGGGCTTTTTTCTGCACGACAAAATATGACATGGTGAATTATATCACGCTGTATAAAACTGATGTTATCTGCCTTTATTGCACGGTATGAAATGTTACAAAACTAATTAGAAAACGACCTGATCATGACACCTAAAATGGATTAGAGCTACTAGTAATATTGGCCAATGTTTGTTTCATGGACAAAAGAGGCTGGAATAGTCAAGTGTAAAGGTTTAGTGTCTCTGGCTGCTTTTCTTTTAGATATCCAGGCAGCTTACGGCCCAACAAAACTAATCAAAGATAATCACCTCAGTGAATACGATACTGAACCTCACATCTAAATTTCTGCAAGGCCAGTCGTTGGGTTTCCCAGAATGTCACCTACCTAATTTCACCTACCCTAATTATCCCTGATTACATCTCCTTATTTTATTAAGAAATGTGGTGGTAATTAATGTTTTATTTATCATGTACAGTCCCTTACATAAGTATTTATACAACTGGAACTCTTAAATGTAAAAACGACTAACTACAATGTCTTTTATTGAGAAACTAGCCTGGTATGCCTTCGTGTTCACCCCCTCTTTATTCTGATACCCCTAAATAAAATCCAAAGCAACAGACTGTCTAAAGAAGTCGCCTAACTATTTGTTTAGGGTTTTCGTTGAACAAAGGTAAACCTCTACCTATTCCCCCATCCATCTTCCAATGAACTCTGTCCCTGCTGAGGAAAGGTATTACCAATGCATGATGCTGCCACTGCCATGTTTCACCATAGGGATGGAGTCTCCACGGGGATGTGCAGTGTTTTCCACCACAGATGTTTTGCATGTAGGCCAAAAAGTCACATTTTGATTTAATTTGACCATAGTATTTCTTTACAAAAAATCATCCTGTCAACAGATTCTCCCACCTGAGAGGTGGATCTCTGCAGCTCCTCCAGAGTTACAATAGCACACTTGGCTGCTTCTCTGATTTGGCAGACGGCCATGTGTTGTTAGGCTTTTGGTTTTGTCATATTCTTCCCGTTTCTGGAGGATATCCTGACATGATCAAAACTTGTTATCAAAGCCTGGTATATACTGTATGTTAGTTTGTGATGCTTCATGATGCTGTTTGCTCACTAATGTTCTCTTACAAACCTCAAAGGCCTTTAATGGACAGCTGGTATTAGAATGAAATGTACACGTGGACTTAGTTTACTCTTTAGGGGACTTCTAGAGGCCAATGTTTTTTTACTGGATTTTACAAAAGCATGTCACACCTTTCAGATTCAGATAAAAAAAAATAAAAAATTTAAAACCGTCGATCATTGTTCTTTTATTTCGCAAATATGCATCACTTATTGTTGGTCTTTCACATAAGATCCTGATGAAATATGCTGAAGCCTATGGCTATTAAATGAAAGAAATGTGGAAAAGCTCAAGGGGGGTGAATACCTCTGCAATGCACTGTAACATCATTATAATGTTTGATGCAGGGAAGACAACTTTATAATTGCCGCTTGTGTGGAAGCAGAATCACATCAGCATACACACCTCTTTTTCTTCTGTTTTATCTGGGCCTTAAAGCCTGTCTGCAACCCGTCTTTGGCCCCTTTTTCCTACAGAGAGCAGCAGAGATTAGCATCAGACAAAAAGATAGCGTCCATCTTTCAGCCGGACACCTTTATCAAGTTGGTGCCCTAAACTATTTTAACTTTAGTAGCAGGGTGACATTTCAATTAACCTCAAGGGGCATACTGAAACAAGCACATTTTCCACTCTGCTATGTGTTCACGGTGACATCATTAAAACTGCAAAGGGAAGTACAGTGCGAGTGTGGCTGAAACAGCAGAGATGGTGGTGAAGATCTGAGAAACGCTCGTTCCTCTTTGCAAAGCTGCTTGTCACTTGTCCACGAGTGGGAGTGCAAGCCATCTTACCGGAGCTGAGCCGGGGTTGTTGTAGAGGAATATTTCTCCGTAGGGAGCAATGGGCGTCAAGGTTCTTTGAAGTGGAGCTAAAAAGGAGACAGAAACAACACAAAGGTGGCTTTGTCAAAGTGTTGGAACTAAAAACAAAAAATGCTGCAAAGGCTTAAAACGTAAGGTTTGAAAGTGAGCAGCTTAACCGCATTGTTCCAGTTGAATTTCAAATCACTTAGATGTTATAGGGCTCTTTCATTTAACCAACTCATTGATCTGAGTAAATGTCTCAGCCCTTGATCCACGCAGGCACAAACCAATTAAATTTTTTTAATGCCTCAGCGTGCCTATCTCTCTGCCTCGGCCCTCTTCTGCACGCTAATAGGAGTGTCATCCTCCTTGGACCGTCTCAAACGAACAGAGTCACAGCCAAGACTGTTTTCTCCGTCCTTTGTTCCTCCAGGAACTGTGGTCGGCGGAAAGCGAGGATAAAGAAGAAGAAGAGAGAGAGACTCAAACCAGACACTATTAGTCTGGAGACCCAGAGCACCAGTGTGTAGGCCGCTTCCTGTCACTGTGAAAAATGACACTACACCCTCCTGAGGATGGTGAGGGCCAGAAGTTGTCGCCACAGGGCCAGACGTACACACACAAAGACATCGGTGGATGGACAGATACGATTTCAGGCTTTACAAAGATTGAAACACCCTCAGACACTTAAAGATGCCTTGAGACAAACAAAGACATAAAAGGCAAGAGAGCCAAATGAAAACAGTGACACATAAATGTTGATATTTTTTAACACCCAACAGAAACCGTTTTTTTTTTTTACAACTATCCTGGCCATGATAGAAGGGCACAAAGGGCATGTACTCAGCTTTGTAAGTTGTATAAAGAGGTCAGAATACTTGATGATGGACTGCACTGCAATACTGCAGCCCTCTCCACGGACAAGCTTGGTGGTCAGATAGCGACCATCAATCACCTTCTATCAGCCGACCTTCAAGCTACTCATGGGTCTCTCTGAGAGCCCCAACAGACACCACTGCACTCTATTGCTGTCTATTCCCCTCTACCGTTTTCTCAGAGGCTTTGTGTCTGCCATGTGCCTTTGTTTCTCTCAGAGGCTCCTTTATCTGCTTCTGACCACACTTTGTTGAGCAGGAGTCTGGGTAACCTCGACGGTATCATCAGGCTTGGAGTTGGTGAGGAGATGAGTTAAGTCGGGGAGACGCAGGTCACTTTCTAATTAACACTTGTTTCTGACGCTCCCATGCTGAATGAAGAGGTCATAAGATTAGACAAACAATTTATTGGTTCGCTAAATTTAGAGGAGAACAACACCAGAAATGTGAAAGAAGGTATCAAGTCAGGACATGTTACTGTTATACATTTAAAATGCTGTAAACTTCACCATTGTTATGGTTGCTGTCGCATTGTTTAATATCTTGACATCCTGGAATATTGAAAAACTAAATTTAATAAAATTAAAAGGATTTTTGTGGAACATATAGTGGTTCACAGGTTCTGAATAGTGCAGGTGTATTGGAATCAAGAGTGTGGAATTCCCAGCGTGCTGCTACATTAGCATGGGGTAAATTAGTTTTGCTGTGAAGTCAGTTTCATTTTAGTTGTTTCCATATATAAAGGATCAATTCATATTTTTCTCTGGCAGAGTAAGTTCAGTCTGTTCCAACTCTCACCTATGGCCATGACCGAAAGGACAAGATCCGTCATCCGGAGGCGGCTATGAGTAGAGCCACAGCTCCTCTGCATCAATGGAGCTAGGTATGATGTTACTGGTATATTTCTTTAGGGGTCTCTACTTGATTTAAAAATGTATTTTCTTTGATAAATGATGGCAAAGAGGTTGTTTTTTTTTTCATTGATAGTGTATTATCTAACAAAGAAAATAATTACCAATAAACAAGATGATGTACAAACATGGCTAATCATGTACACATTTAATATAAAATCGTATTCATTTGTACTCAACACTACTGCCTCTATCAGCACATTGTATTCTAAAAAAAAAAAAATAGAAATAGACCAAAATCTGAACCAGATGGTCAGACCAAAGGAAAAAAAAAAACTGCTATCGATCAGGAAAGGCCTGACTGCCTCTCTAGTAGTAAACCAAATAAAAATGTGAACTAAAAACCTACAACTTTTATTCCATTCATCCACTGTACTTGTTTTATAGATTTGCTTTTGTTTTGATTAACTTTTCGGTTTTACATTTTGTTCTTCCTTTAGCACCACCTTCTAAGCTTCCCCAGAATAATTTTGAGTATCATCAAATATCTCCTAAAAAATCCAAAAGCTACATATACTCTTAAAAAAACATAAAAAAACACTAATGCTCACAGATTTAAAAATAGTAAATTTTCTTTCTAAATCTTGGAAAACAGGGGTTTAGTTTGATTTTCTTATGATATGTTTGCACCATGGTCATACCCAGTCAACAAACAGATTTAAAGTATTTTTAGCAAACTGCCTTAACGAAGCTGCATATGTAATGTCACACCTTTGGGATTTTGTATGTGTGCCACTCATATACAAGGACTTATGTTGGGCTGAAGGGCAAATACTAAACAGAATATATATGATATTTTTGCAGAGGTGGGGAAGGACAAGATGTAAAAACTAAATACTTGCAAGCCTCCAGCAACACGTTTTGACTGAATATTTTCTTCTCTGAGACAACACTGCACTTTTTTATGTATCCTCACGTCATTGTGGAATAACCTTTTCAAATGTGCTCCACAAGAATCGTATGTCAAATAACGTCTTCCTTGCCTTGCCTCGATGTGAAGAGGATTTTTACTTGGTAGTCGAGACTCGAGCTCCCCATGTCCCTGCTCTGGGACCTCCTTGTCTTCTTCTGCTCCTCAGTCTCTCTCAGCCTGTTTTGCATCCATCTCGTCCTCGTCTCTCCCAACCCACTCCACTGTCTCACATTTCTGTCTATTCTCACTTCCTATTTGTTCCACATGGACAAAAGTTGGCAAAACAAGGCCTGCCAAGAGACTACAGAGTTATAGTAAAAGGTACCTATAAAAAAAAAGGTAGAGGGAAAAAAATTGGAGCCAGAGGGCAGATTAAGTGGGAAATTATCAGCCTAGTGACAAATATGGTTAAGTAATGCCCCATAAAGGCTGACATGTTTAAAGTTGTTTTGTTATATGATCCTAATCTGGAAAAGCATGTGCGTCCCCGGCTGGGGATACCTGAGTAAGCCAGATAAATTCAGCAAGAAAAATACTTAACAACATATGTGCACTGGTTGCTCTACAAGCCTGCGTGTTGTTACTAAAGTTAAACAACTTCTAAAAAACTTTGGAGAGCTGTGTGACAGGAATCCATACTAAGGTCTCCCCCGAGGAAGAAGATATGAGAGAGAATATGCCCGGCGAGATGAGCGCTAGGAACCAGGGTGCTGTCTTCTCCTGCTACACAGCCTCCGAACACCCCCGCCGCACCCACGCTCTACCCTCGTCTCTTCTCCCCGCTTTCATTCAGGCAAACAACAGCACCGCTGACTCCACTGCTGTATGAAATATTCATAGCAGAGATAAAGGGGATGTAGCCGAAAGTCTGTGTATACCTTTCTGTATGCCGTTTGCACCGGTGGGACACTCTGAGCCAGTTAGTTGTTCAGGGCTGGTTGTTTGTGCACTCCTGAGGAGGAAGCAGAATCAGTGGATTAGAACCAGCGGTGCAGCACGTGGGAAAAATTGTTAACACCATGTAAGCATAAAGACCTTCGGAGCAGTGGAAAGTTTCACAATTTAAAGGCCTAAATAAAGTACAGAGTGAAGGGCATATAGTTCTGTGGAAAACATAATAATAGTTATCTGATTCTCTGTTGGTATAAGTTTGAAAGCAATGAAGAAAATTTATTTTTCCTACTTTAATGTTATTTACAGTTTCATGAAAAAGTAATTACCCCCTTAAAGATTTCTGCTATTTTTTTTATTTTTAGTCACACTTAAGCCTAGTCAAAGCATGAACCAAATCAATTCAGTTCAGTTTTATTTATATAGCGCCAATTCACAACACATGTTGTCTCAAGGCACTTCACAAAAGTCAGGTACATGCATTCCAATTAATCCTAATCATTGAACAGTGCAGTCATATTCAGTTATTTATTCAAATTGGATAAAAAGTTTTTCTGTCTAAGGAAACCCAGCAGATTGCATCCAGTCAGTGACTTGTAGCAGTCACTCCTCCCGGATGAGCATGTAGAGACAGTGGACAGTCACTGGCGTTGACTTTGCAGCAATCCCTCATACTGACCATGCATGTAGCGACAGTGGAGAGGAAAAACTCCCTTTTAACAGGAAGAAACCTCCAGCAGAACCAGGCTCAGTGTGAGCGGCCATCTGCCACGACCGATCCAATCCAATTGAGATGGTATGGCATCACCCTAAACAGGCAGCTTATTCTCAAGAACCCTCCAGTATGGTTTAAAAACTATTTTGTAAAGAACGGTGGACAAAAATTATCCACAGATGTAAAAGACATTGCTGGTTATCACAAATGCTCAATAGCAGTTGCTGCTGCAAAGGGTGGCACAACAAGTTATAGGATTGTGTGTATTAGTGCTACAACTAATGGTTATCTTGCGAATCGATTAACCTGTCGACTATTTTTTCGATTAATGATCAGAAGAAGGTGCTTAATAGGAGATTTTTTACAGAATTTGAACCAAGTGAAGCTAAAGCTACCCCACTTGAGGAGTTCTGGATAGAGCATATTTACAGACAAAGGTTTTTCATCTTAAAAGTAATTTACATAGCAAATATATATATAGTTTTTGTAAAACTTTAGCCTAATTACTGTTCTGAATAGGTAGTGTTAAACTATAAAGAAACAACTCATATTGTGCAATAATGAAGATCCAATTTCTTTTATTATTGTTCGCTGTTCTGTAGTAGATTTTGGTGTTGATTTTCTGATGTACTTCAGATCACTTTCCTTTTGCATGACCAAACTTGATCCCTCAAATACTAGCCTAATATCTAGCCTAAAATCTAAAATACATTGCTACCTTGGTCTGTGACTGCAAGGTATCATGGGCCTGTAGAAGCAAAAGAAGCTGTGACACCATGACTTCTCGTTCATTTGAGTTGTTTGTGTTGGCATGCCGTTTCTGGTTTTGCTAATGGCCAAACATGTTCACAGAACAAATGTACAGCCAAGCTGCAACAACACACAGTAAGAGATTCTAACTATATGATAACTTTTGAGAACAAAAGACATTGTTTTGCTTTTTTTCTTACAAAACATTTGATCCTACAACTGCAAAAATATACATACGTTAAAATTTATGCAAATGTTATCTGAAGCATTTATTTAACAACAATACAGAATAAACGGCTGTTAAATTTAGTAGTGGTGGTGGTCAAGTGCTTCTTGGGCAGAATTTAATCCCTTTTTGCTACTTTGCTCTCTCTAATGTAACACAGATATACAGTAACAAGCTGAAGTTTGATAGTTTGAATTTGGCTACTTTACAGACATTCCGTTCATACTGTAACAACTGTGGTATTAAACCAGCGTTACCGCATCATTAGTGATGATGATGATGGCCTTTAAGTTTAAACACCATGAATGTTAGTCATATCCAACCATGAAGACACAAACTGATCTTCTCATAGATAGAGAAATAGTAAAGGAGGCTTCTTTTAGCCAGCTGACTGGCAGCTTGCAGCAATACGTTGGGTGTGGAATTTGTAATATTAGAATAAATTTTTTCTACAGGTGTCAAGTTTTGGGGTTTTTCTTGCAGAGCCTGTTTTTTTCAGAGTAATATCCTCTGGCTTCAATAACAGCATGGCCTATATGACATGCAAACTGATTTGTTTTTAGCTCTTGCACTGAAGTTGCGACCATTACAAATCTTCTCAACCCTAAAACAAAACCCTTCTTTCCCTTTGTTAACATGTTCACTGATGGCCTGGTAATATCAATGCATACCTAGAGTTAACTTTACGAAAATAGTGTATAATCAATTAAATCAAAGTCTGATTATGCAGTAACTACACCCCGAAACCTAAAGAATGTGACTGTTTAAAAAAAGAAAGGGATTATAAACAGAAATTTGAAGTTGCTTCAAATTGTTTGCCTTTACTGGCTTTGCTTTCAAACCTCTGGCCTGTAGTGTGCCTTGATACTGATAACCGACCCATGGCTACTACACTTCTCTTTGACAAAAACAGCGATTGTTTATGACAATCTATCTAAACTATCCATCCATCTATTTTCTATACCTGCTTCTTCCATACAGGGTTGCGGGGAGCTGGTGCCTATCTCAAGCGGTCTACGGACGAGATACGGGGTACACCCTGGACAGGTCAGCAGTCCATCGCAGGGCAACACAGAGATACACAGCCATGCACACACCCATTCACAGCTGAGGGCAATCTAATTCATTTTCTTATTAAACTGTTATGAACTTTAAGATTTAAAATTGCACCTGAGCCCTGTAGAGTGTGAGAAGTTGCTCCTGGTTCACAAGCAGTGAAACTATTGCTTTTAAGTGGTCAGGCGTAGGAAATGTCATTGTGGTTTCATAATGCGCACAGTGCTGTTTTGGAGTGCTTGAATAACTGTCTAAACTACGGACAACTAGGCATGGGTAGGTATCAGATTCTCACGGTATGATAAGTCTGGGTAATAAAAAAAACACATTCTCAAAGTTTTTAGATATTTGCACAAAAATGTAAAACTAGATGCATAGCATGATAAAAATCACTTATATTTGAAACACAAAAGCAACAGCTACTCTTACTGCTGCTAAAATAACATATTGGCTACTACAATTATAACAGATATTTTCTTCTTGATTTTTATTGACAGACCAAAGCAAAATAAAGAACAAACCCACATGAAATGTAAGAGCATTTTTCAAGTTTCAGTTCACCAGAACATTACATCTTTCTGCTTGATGACATGTTTAAAAAAGCAGTACAAGTGTCACAAGCCAATCAAGCTTATTTTAGTTTGGCTATCCCCTCAGGTAGCCAGTAGGGAATGGAAATATGGACTTAAAATCGTTTTACTATATTTTGTGGTATTTATTGCAGTCATGGTAAAAAGTATTAGTTAGACTTTTGGTCCATTAATTTAACTGATAATGTTTAGGTTTAAGACCAATTACGCGCTCTCTTAGATTGAGTACTGCAGCTATGCTGTAATTTGCATTTAGTCAAATTTTGAGCATATATTATTGCTCTTTTGGAACAAACATTGGAAAAACAATAAACAGTCCCACTCATACTATGTTTATGGGGGTTTGTGCACATCGTAAAGAGAAAGCAGTACCTGTTCAGAGGCGGCATAGCAGTTTCACTGGGGATTTCAGGAACAGGCCGGTGCCTTAATCGGTAGGACCGGGTAGGTCTAGGACCTGCTGGCTGTGCCTCATAAATTGAGTTTTCAACCATTTCACCATCAAAATGCTCTTGGTCTTCACTAAGTACTGGGAGGAGGGAATCAAAGTTGGAATGACACTGCTCTCCTGAAGAGACTTCCCAATCAGACAGTATTTCTGAGGTAGGAAGGGATTCGTTGCTGCTGCTCGAGACCATAGAGGTAGGAATGCTGGTACGTGAGGACACAGATGTCTGAATAAGCTGGAGGTTACGTGAAGCAGGCACAGGTAGAATGACATGGCGGCAGTTTGGAAGTTCCTCAGGATCTACTGCTACTCCTGCTCCTGCAGGCAAACTCTGACTCCCTTCCAAATTATACTCCCTATTCTCCTTCGGTTGGTTGTGCTGATAGGATGCCCCCCTCTTTCTATCCTTTAGGAAGATATGTCTTGGGTACAGTGGTGGCTTCCTTTGATCTTCACCACTCTCCTGACTTTCCTGCTCACTTTTGCCTTTCTCTCCACCCTCCTGCTTCAACCCTAGTGCCTCCAAACTCCGAAGGATGCGTTTACGATGGCCGGTTGGTATCACTTGAAGTTCCAGGAGTCGCTCATCTGTGAGACCCCTGCAGTCTTCCACAACCTGAAATCTGGCATCTTGGAAAAAGGAGATGTACTGCGGCAAACGGAGGGTTAACAGCCACTCCTCAATACTGCCTCCAAGTTGTGGAGGCTCCAACATGGCGCTCTAGTCCCTCTTCTGAAGAATTAGTAAGACATATAGAGCAAGGAGTCCACCTTCACGCTGTGGAGACAAACAAAAAAACATTAACGGATGTGTGACCCAAACTTTTTTTGTTGCCTCTTGGAAATGTTTTCCATTTAAAGAAAGATGTAGCTACAACAAATGGGATTTTTCTTACAACTAAATGATCAAATATCATATAATAATGCAGACCAATAACTATTAGCATGTCTCCAAAAGTCTAGTTGCAACTTAGAAATCCAGTGGGAATTAGTAACTGATGTGCTTAGTGACGAGGCTAACTACTGTTAGCATAACAAGACAATATATCAGTCAGCATTTTAAGAACTCAAAAACTAAAAGAACATGGTCAGAAATAAATTAATAAAATATTATGAGTATGACTGGTTCAATTAGTTAAACACCATCAAAGTGCAAGTTAACAGCTTATCACAGCAGCTATCAGGCAGTTGCAGACTTGCAGCAGCCATTTTGGATTTTCGGCCAGGTTTGGTGGGAAACGTCCAACTTTCCAAGTTAGAATTCTTCTTAACTGGATTTTTCTTAAAAAAGGCTAATATAATAATATAGATTGATAAATATCAGCATGATTGCAGAAGTCTTTTCTGTGGGAACATGATTTTATCTAATCTAAATCAACAAAAAAAACATCTGGGAAACCCAAAGGAGACTTTCCAAGCTGGAATTCTGTGCAGCAATTTAGTTGATTTATCTGAATCACCTGTCTTCTAAGACCTGTGATTGGTTGTTGCAAAAGACAAATAAACCAAATGCGCTCCTAGTAATCAGTAGAGAGAAATGAACCGATCATAGAATTTTGACAGAATTGAGAAATGTGTAAATTATGCTGATGAAACTTGGCAAAATTAAATTAACTGTCGCACAGAATCAGAATGTTTGAACAATATCTACATGCTCATTATTTTGACTTGCTTATTGTAATGTTTACTGGCCATGCTAGTCATTTTTTCTACTTCATCTATTTCATAATATTGTGGACACTCACCTGTCAGCATTTTACTGTGATTACCTTTTTGTATAAAATGATTTAATTTGGTAAAATAACCAACACAACAGATAAAAGGTGGAGAAAGCTGAACTGGACAGAGGAGCAGAGCCTGCTATTGGCACAGCTGGTGGAGGAGAAGAGAGGAGTGTTGAAAGGTAGATTTGGTCCTGGCATCATGGTGCGAACAAACAGGCATACTTGGGAGTGCATTCTTGAATGTAGGAACCTCTGGTACCAGCTGCATTCAGAAGCTAAATAGGAGATTGAAGCACACAAGCGAGCTTCTCCACAGATAATTGTATGATAATTGTAGAAGTTTTTAAGTTCATTTACTCGACCATCAAGGGGCTGGATTCCTGTCATTCTAAGATTTTTCTTTAGTGGTACATATCATGCAAAATCCACTTTTTTGGTCCTCAAATGCATTTTGTTGTGTACTTGCAGTCTGTAGGAGTGCAGAAAAGTTTAATTAACCTGGTGCTCAAGGTGCTGCATAGATATTGTTATATTCTGCTTGGGTAAAATTTTTCAATCCATTCTGTTTTCTCTATTTTCTGTTATGATTTTCCAACTGTTACATCTCAGTATTTGCTGCAGAACAGCTAAACAATATCATGGACTTCCAGCTGACCATTTCGTGCATCAGCCATTTTTCTTTCTCGCTGCGATTTTGTAGTCCAAGCTCAAGTATGCCGATGCTGCAAGAGGAAAAGTCTAAATGTTTAATTGTTGGGTGTATTAACCCACACAATTCATTACGCCGCCCTCCAGCACCAGAACATCTTCGAAGTGTCTGGTTAAATTTAGATTTTCATAGAAATGTTCCTACATGAGTGGGGAAATTCCTATTTCCCCACTTCAAGGATGAGTGTCTTCAGTAAACTCTGCTAGTATCAAGA
The DNA here is from genome assembly GCA_036173005.1 of Crenichthys baileyi. Lineage (NCBI taxonomy): Eukaryota > Metazoa > Chordata > Actinopteri > Cyprinodontiformes > Goodeidae > Crenichthys > Crenichthys baileyi. The sequence goes on from JAHHUM010000605.1 coordinate 75,738, forward strand.
AGGATTTACTAAAAGACTTCTTCTGATTAAGGGGTCAGTTCCTTCTGTCTATGGAAACGACGGCCACAGCAAAGCAGTAAGCTGCAAACAACGGTAAAATGACCACAAACTTTCCTTTAGACATGAATTTATTGTGTGTTGATGTCCTGGCCATTGTTGATCAGTAGCATCGTGCCTTCTGCTTATGTTAGTGCTGTGTTCTGCTTTTAGATCCATGAGGACAGAACCGTATTGGGTGTTTTGAATAGTATTATTACATTACCATTTTCGCCATTTCTGTCTTGTTTCTGTGGAGCTAGATAATTGTTTATCAAACTACAACAATGGCCGAATGAGCCAAAGTGGAGGGTACCTTAACCTGTAGGGAGGCAGGGTGTGAAGTGCCTCAGTAGCATTTAAAGAGACCGCACCAAAACGAGTTACTCTTAGACGCACCTCGGAACAGGGGTAAAAGAGGAGCCTGTGGAGCTACAATAACAAGGTTTTCAGACCAAAGCATTGCAGTTCCACTTTATATAGACCACAACTGAATGATGCAACTGTGAAAATGAAGAATTTAAAAGCATGATAAGTCCCCTTTAAAATGACTCCACCAGGAGTTACTTTTATTCTTTGTGCATACGGGCCCAGGAGAGCATGTCCAGATTTTCCAGCCACACTGAAAACATTTTATTTTTAATGGACAATTTAAATTTAACCAGAAATTAGAAAACTTATTTTACACAACAAATTAGTTTTTAAGGTTAAATTGGTATTTACCTAAATCAGTGCTGACAAGTAAGAGCTCAGCAATAGCTGGTTGCCAGTATCGAGGCTTTAACAAGCGTCAAAACCTTTAAAATTTTCCCCCATACCACATAAAAATGTGATAAGGAAAGTACCTGAGTGACTAGTTTTTTCTAGCTGTACAGGGGAAACTACTCCCCCATGGTTGCTGCTCAGCTGCCATAAAGATAGCACCTATAATTCTCCCACGCAGACAAATTTGGCTGTTTAAAAAAGTTTCCATTTATTAAAAAAAATAGAGAGTCAGTGGTACCCGTCACTCTTAATAAGCCTGCTTTGTTTTAAAACTGCACGGTGGCGCAGTTTGTGGCACTATTGCCTTGCAGCAAGAAGGCTTTTTCTGCAGCATGGAGTTTGCATGTTCTCCCTGTAGATGTGTGGGTTCTCACTGGGTTCTCCGGCTTACTCCCACAGTCCAAAACATGACTGTTAGGGTCATTGGTCTCTCTAAATTGCCCTTAGGTGAGAGTGAGTGTGTGTGTAGTTGTTTGTCCAGTATCTCTATGTGTTGCCCTATGATGGATTGGCAACCTGTCCAGGGTGTACCCTGCCTCTCGCCTATAGACTGCTGGAGATAGGCACCAGCTCCCCCGTGACCCACTATGGAATAAGCAATATAGAAGATGAACGAATGTTTTAAAACTGACGGGTTACAAGCTGGTTGGCAAGCTGCTTGAAATAAGGGCCAGATCATTTAACACAAAGAAAAACTGGTATCATTACTCAAGGTTATCATACTGTGAAGAACTCATACATGTCTAGTCAAAACTGTACATATAAGAGAAAAAAAATGTTGCAGCTCAACATTTAGGCTCCGTTTGGGCAAAACAGAACTGTGCAAACATGCAACATCTCAAATCATGTTTACAGGGTAAAAATAAACTACTTGTCAAAGTTTCACACTTACTTCAGACTGTGGGAAGTCGTCACAAGAAGTAGTTTGAAACATCATCGGGTCCAACCACTGCTGGTTTGCTTTGTTTATCTGTAGCTTAGTTTTTTACCAGAAATAAATATTTTCAAGTCTTGCTCAGAATTATGCATAAAGTCAGGTACAAGTAATGTGCCGTTGGCAAACCATTGTTAAATTTACAACACCTCTGGAAAAGGCAGCAGGAAACAGCAACAGCTCTGATGAAACAGCAGCCGACATCAAAACCTAAACTCTATCAGAATTAAGAAGCACTTTTTTTTTCTTCTTCTTTGTTGCAACCCTAACCCCAGTAAACTCTAAAAATCCAGCTCTATTGTGCAGCAGAACCGCTCTCTTCCACTATCTAGCCTTTAAACACATACACTTGAAACTCAGGAGGACGCATAAACACCAGCTTCATGTGTCCACTTCTCTTTTAAGTTACAGAGCTGCCACTCACGGGGGACCTGAAGCGCTACTTCTGCTTTCAAGAAGCTATCTTCAGGCATGCATGAATTCACTATAAAAGGGGGTTTTAAACGATGAACAGAAATTGACTTCCAATTTGTTTACTTATGACAGCAAAAGAAGATTTTCACCATCTTAAACCTGTTTTATCAACATGGATGCAGGTGTAATAAGATCGACAAACGACTGTGTGAGACATAGTGAGCTGAATTTAACTCTATAGATTTAGGTCCATCCTAGTATTGCAGCAATGTTAACAGCGAGGGACACACGAGCCCTTTTTTTTCAGCACTTACACAGCGGACCATAATAAACCACAAACATAAAATAAAAGTCAGGCAGAGGAAGTTTGATCTGCTGCTACACTGACTTGCAGTCAAACCCACAGATCAACTGCAGAGAGAAAAAGAGAGAAAAAGAGAACTCCATCAGCTAAGTTTGCACACGCCTAATGGGTATGAAGACATAATGAGCAGAAACAAAATATGCAACTTACAGAAACCCAACAAGTCTTCATAGAAATTTCTTCTGTTTTTGCTTTATTGTGACACTTAAATGTTTAGGATCACAAAAGCTTTTTGATATCAGACAGTTATCCCAAGTATATACAGAAAAGCTATTTTAAATATTGATTTGATTTACTAAAGGAAAAACAAATCTACTAAAACTTACCTGGCTGGTTATGTGTGAAAAGTTATTACCCCCTAAGCCTCTTGGCTGGAACGGCTGCCATTAAGGGTTTGTGATAACTGGAAGTAAGTGATTTACATCACTGTGGATGCACTTTAGCCCACTCTTCTTTGCAGAATTGTTTTTAATTCTGCCACAGTGGAGGATATTTGAGTTTAAACAGCCTGCTTTAGAGCACGTCACAGCATCTCAGTCAGATTGAACTCTAAATTTTGATTAGTTCCCTCTGAAAAGTTTATTTATTTAGTCAAGTATTAAGTTATTTATTTGTAGCCAGTGAGATATGGACATAGATATAGGTGTGTTTTGGATCATTGTTTTGCGGCTTAAGGTCACAAAGGTCGGACAGGCTTTTTCTGAAATGTTCACCGTCACACTACCACCGCGTTTGATTGTTATGATGTTCTTTCTCTGACATGCTGTGTTAGATGCACCAGAAGGTCATGAACAATACGGCTGTAATGGTACATGTGTTTGTACCAAAAATCTTGGGTGCAGGCCTTGTCAAATTCTCAATTGGGGCTCGCAGCTTCGAAAAGCAAGACTTAAACAAAGCAGAGTTTGAGGACTCACTGCTAATGTCTGCTATTTGGGAACATTAGTCAACCACAGTGACGATGAAGAAGTTGGACTGAACCGAAGCTCTGCACCAGGGGTGGATAACAGCAATATTTTACGTAACTCGTTCTCCACTGGACTTAATGACTTACTGAAACGACATCAAGCCAAAAGTCAACATAACAGTACAAAAGGAGAAAAAAAAACTCCCAAACCAGCTGCCAGTAGAATACATTCAGCTCCAAACACCACTGAAGTCTTTATAGCAGTAGACATGCGACCACACACTGGTACGGTGTTTGAGGGGCATCTGTTCCACACGCGGCTTTACCTAACAGGTGCATTTCTAAGGTGTATTCAAGTACAACTTGAACACTGTATACACTATGTATCACAACAGCTGAAAAGTAATTTAAAAACATTTTATGCAATCAAATGTTGGCAAACCCTTTTTAAAAACTTCTAAAGAATAATCCTGATTATTTGCAAGTGGTTTTATTGTTGAATAATAATCATTTTTATTGACAAAATCAAACCAAATTTCCAGTCAGTTTAATACTGCCCACGTTTTAAAAGCTAGAACATGCGCATAAAGATCAGATGTTATCAGAAAATGTGAACATTATTTGTTTGCTTTAAAATAAAGTACAAAATATACAGTTTTGTTTGTTTTTCTTGTTTGAAATACATCAAAAATGTAAAGACCTAAGGTTTTTGTCTACCATTACACCCCTAATGAAAACTGAACTTTACCGAGACAAGTGAGGCCTGCCGTGCTGTCATTCTTGGTTCTTTAGCGACCTCCTGGAAGAGTTTTTGATGCACTCTTGGAGGTCATTTTGGTAGGCCGCCCACGTCTTGGCAGGAATAACACAGCTACATATTTTTTCCACTTTTGGATAATAGAGCTCAGTGTGGTTCTCTGGAGATGTAACCCTCTCCAGATTGATAAAGGTCAATGACTTTGTTTTCTTATACTTTTCTTCAATTTTGTGTTGCTTTTTGAGATTTTATAGCCTTCTTCATGCTGTCATCCAGGTTCTATTCAACTACTTTCTCTTTTCTACTGATCTGGGTGGCAGAAGATGTCGCCAGTAACACTAGAAGGATGCTTACTTTTTTCACACAGGAACAGTTTGGACCTTTTCATCATTATTCAAAATTTGCATTTTGTATTTACCCTGCTAAGGCTTTTCTGATTTAAACTCCGTTTGGCGATCTGAATCGTTAAAGTGTGACAAAAAAGCAAAAGCAGAACTTTCTTGTTTCAGCAACACTATAGATGTCCGTGTATGTTCCGCCCACTAGGCAACAGCTATGATCCCCCCTCTAAAGTTGCAGGTACAGTTCAATCGCTGCGTGAGTCACACAGTATGCACGCCCATGCATGCACACCAACACAAAACTACAGGGGTTGGACAATGAAACTGAAACACCTGTCATTTTAGTGTGGGAGGTTTCATGGCTAAATTGGACCAGCCTGGTAACCAGTCTTCATTGATTGGCACATGCACCGTAATGTAGCAGAGTGGTGAGGTTTCAATTAGCAGGGGTAAGAGCACAGTTTTGCTCAAAATATTGAAATGCAACAACATTATGGGGTGAATACCAGCGTTCAAAGAGGGGGGGGGGGGGGGAAAACCCCCAAAAATATGTTGGTGCAGTTCGTGCTGGGCATCTGTGACCAAGACAGCAATCTTTGGGATGTTATCAAGAGCACGGTATGCCAGGGTAATGTCAGCATACGCACCAAGAAGGACGGAACAACATCCCACAGGTTTAAACTGTGGGACGCAAGAGGAGCTGTCGAAAGGGATGGGGTGCTAACCGGAATTGTATTCCCCCCCCACAAAAAACATAAAACCACGGACTGCCCAAATCACGGCAGAATAAAATGTGCACCTCAAACTTCCTGGTCCACCAGAACTGTCCGTCGGGAGCTCCACGGGGTAAATACCCACGGCGGGCTGCTATAGCCAAACCCTGTGGTCATCATGGCCGATGCCAAACGCCGGTTTCAATGGTGCAAGGAGGCGCAAATCTCTGGGCTGTGGACAATGTGAAAACATGTATTGTTCTCTGATGAGTCCACCTTTACTGTTTCCCACATCCAGGAGAAGTTACGGCGTGGAGAAGCCCAAAGAACGCGTACCACCAGATGTGCCAGCCCAGAGTGAAGCAGGGGGTGGATCAGTGCATGTTTGGGCTACATATTCATAGCATTCCCTTGGCCCAATACTGGCTAGATGGACGCGTTTCACTGCCAGGACTACGAACCATTTATGGGACATGTGCACCATGTTCAAAACATGTATAGAAGGCGGTTGCCGTGTATCAGGATGACAATGACCAATACACACTAGCAAAGCCTGTGAAGAGTGGTTGAGAACACATGAAAGTGAAAGTTGAACATCTCCCTGGCCTGCCCAGTCACCCCCCTCCCCCCCCCCCCCCCCCCCCCCACCTTCCCTCCCCCCCCTCCTGATCAAAATGTTATTGAGCCACTTTGGGGTGTTTTTGAGGAGCGAGTCAGGAAACGTTTTCCTCCTCCAGTATCACGTAGTGACCTGGCCACTATCCTGCAAGAAGAATGGCTTAAAATCCCTCTGACCACTGTGCAGGACTTGGATATGTCAACCCAAGACGAATTGACGCTGTATTGGCCGCAAAAGGAGGCCCTACACCATACTAATAAATTATTGTGGTCTAAAACCAGATGTTTCAGTTTCATTGTCCAACCCCTGTACATCTTACTTTATGAGCATCCCTTTGAGCAAAGTCCACTTTGTGTTTTCTTCCTTGTTTGAGAGAAATAATGCCAGTGTATGGTTCACAATATGCTCAGGCGCGCTGGAACATTCAAAGCTTCTCAGAATGGTTCTCTTAATATTTGATGCTGCTTAAAACGCAAGTAAAAGTTATTATTAGTGAGAATGATAGTCCAGGAGGTGCGCTCCGGTTGTTTAACTGGAGTGTTTTCATTGACCAAGGCACGTGTAGCGGTGCTGTGTTTTAACTTAAGGCAAAACGGTTTTTACACCGCAAATCTAACATTGGTAACATATATGTTACATACAAGTAACATATATGTTTTTTATATATAAAAAAGACGCTAAACGCGCTCTGGTTCGGAATTAGTGACAAACATCACTGTTGACGTCCTCGCTCCTAACGCGTACGTAAAGAATAATCCTCTTCTACTTAAGGTGATTTCAACCCGACCTTTATTCGCTTTTTAAAGAAACGCAACACTTGCAGACTTATGTGTGCAGCTGGGTTCGTGAAGCTTACCTGTAACATAAAGACAGAAGGAAACTTCCGGCATTTTATCCGCTCACCTTTACTTCCCTCGAGTCTTTTTCTAATAATGCGGCTTTGAATTTCAGCCGAGTGTGAAAGTCACTCTATGGCTGTTTCCGTCGTTGAGTAAAATGAGCTCCACGCCCATCAGAGAACCGTCCCCCTTAACTCCTAATAGAAAAAAAAAAGTCAGTGGTGTTTGTTGTGACATTTGCCAGTTGTCAAGCTGTCGTCAGCATGTGTTTCTGAGCCAGCACCGATAGAAGGACCTGATATGATTAAAGAGAATGGTGAACCCTGGAGTTGTGCAGAGGAATGTGTGAAGTTTTACTGGGGATACTGGCATGCCCCTGCTTGATCCTGGTGCTCCAGGTTGTGGATTCAGTACAGACAGGAATGCAGCTGGCTGCACGTTTTACTGACACATTATGTTTTATTTTCATTCTTTCATTCTGTCTAGAAATAAATCATCATTATTAGTTAAAACACAACTCTTTCCCATGTAAACCCTTCGCATTCATTGGTACCCATATTAAAGATGTGTATAAAGCATAAAAAGAATGAAGCTTTTATTCCAGTGACATAATCTCACACTAAAAAAAGATTGAAAATCCAACATTAATTTTTAGTACATTCAAAAAATGCTTTTCTTTTTATATTGATCAGTGTTTGCTGTCAGTCATCCATGACTCCCTGAGAAAGGGACAAATTTCTCCTATCCATTCTTCAAAATGGGAAAGACAACAGAACACACAATTTATGTACAGCAGGAAATGGCTATAAGAGAAGAGTTTCTACAGAGAAATCAGAATTGATCAAAATCAGAAACATCAGGTAAAAGCTTTAGAGAAATCAGTTGAGTAATAACCAATTGCCAATCAATAACCTATAACCAATTCCTTTAATCAAGATGATTTTTAATGATATCAGCTTGGACAAAGTCACTTAAGTTTTAGATTTAAATAACAAATTAGGATGTCCTGTAAACTGTGTTCTAATGTGGACATTTTTCCACTGATTGACGCCCCCAAAAATCTGTGATTTCCAATGTATAGTTTATTTTGAAAATATGGATCCAGATAATACCATAAATATATACAATATGTTTTATAGCAAGTCACAGAAAGCAAAGTCTGTCTTAAAGACAACATTTAGATAGATAGATCTGAGTCCTTTACATGTTCAAAAAGAATTTGGATGAAATCCCACAGAAGAAATGCAACTGAAGCATGTTTTGTTTATTTATTTATACTTTGCTTTTTAAGTTTCTCAGACTGTCAAGGAACTTTTTTTTTTATCAGCAATCAGTGGCTTCCTGTTTTGCTGAGGGCATAAATATTACACGATGTCGAGGCCCATTTCTATTAGCTGCTCTACAAAATTGTAAAGACAAGAGTACATTTTACTGAAGTAATGCATATGTATGCTGATCTTTATACATCAAAAATGGTCAGAAGAAACTTGCCCAAATCCTCGGTCAGAGCAATAACTAATAACTCAAACTGTGACATACAAGGCTGGATGGAGAGGGCCTTTGGAAGTGAAACAGCCCGACAGCATCACAGATTCTCCACTGTGAGGTGAGATGCTAAAGGAGGATTTTAAGGTCCGTCCCCAACTATTGGTTGAGTATACCAGCAAGTTAGTTAGACAGGGGTACAATGACAACATAAACAGCAACAGCCAGTTAATTGCATTTATCATTTTCCAAGTACGGTTTTTTTTATCTCTTCTAACATGTATAACATAAATATGCTTCCACTCTTATAACTTTTGTTGATTATTCAATTTCTGAAGAGGATCTGGGAGGATCAATCAGGGGACTCGACCCCAAGGTTGGGCATCAACTCCCTGAATTACATTACACACCATTATAATAACTCAGCACATTTCAGGGTAACCTGACCCAATCTAAACAGATCAAAAAATATGTGTACCATCTTTGTCTTTACTTAGTAATTTTTAAATTAAAGAGTTTCAGTCAGGCTTCTGAGCTCATCATTGCACTGAAACCACTCTGCTGAAAGTCACTAATGATATTCTTATTGCCTCAGATAATGGACTTGTGTCTGTACTTGTCCTGTTAGATCTCAGTGCTGCATTTGATACAGTCGACCATAATATTCTCTTAGAAAGGCTGGATAATGCTGTAGGGATCAGGGGACAGGCACTAGGCTGGTTTAAATTTATTTTGATCTGAAAGATTCCAGTGGTCATGTAAATGATAAATCATCTTAAACTCAGGTTAATTGTGGGTACCCAACAGGGTTCAGTACTGGGCCAATTATCTTTACTATATATATGCTTCCAAGAGGTAAAAATATCAGGCAGGCATAGAATAAGTTTACTGGTACGCTGAGATACTCAGCTTTACTTATCAATAAATCCTGATGAGCCCCAACAGTTAGATTAGATACAAGCATGTCTGAAGACATAAAAAACTTGGATGACCTTAAATTGTGGCTTCTAAATTCAGAAAGAGAGAAGTGTTCGGTCTTTGGACCGGAGTCTTAAAAAAAGAAAAACGCTTAGCAAATCACTAACCTGGATGGGCATTAAATTGACCTCGATAATAAAGTAAAAAACCTTGTGTATTTTGACCAGGATATGTCATTTGAAATCCCATATTAAACATGTTGCTAGGTTTCTTTTTCATCTCCGAACATGCCAAAATTAGAAATATCCTATACAGGAGTGACGCTGAAAACTAAACCAGGCATTTGATACTCAAGGCTGGACTATGTAACTCGTTACTATCAGAGGCACAAAATGCAGTTAAAAGCCTTCAGCTAGATTCAAATGCGCAGCAAGAGTTTGATGAAAATTAAGAGGAGACCATATTACCCATACTTTAGCTTTCCCTTATTGGGTCCTGTTAAATCCAGAAGAGCAATTTAAAATTCCCATCATCACATATAAAGGCCCTTAATGATCTAGCTCCATCATACATCAGAGATTGATGTTCCGTATGTTCCTAACAGAGCACTTCGTTCTCAGACTGCTGGTTTCACTGGTGGTTCATAGAGTCTCTAGAAGTAGAATGGGGGCGGTGAGGCAGATCCTCTAGTTATCAGGCTCCCCATAAGTGGAACCAGCTCGAGTTTTAGTCCGTGAGGCGCGACACCCATCTACCTTTTAAGGCTTGGCTTTAAAACTTTTCCTTTTAAAAAAGCGTATAGTAGAGTAGATTAGGTTATCCTGAAAGAATCTCTTTTAGTATGCTGCTACAGCTTTAGGCTGCTGGAGGACATAATGACCACTCTCACCCTCTCGCGTGTGGGGGAGGGGGGGGAGACATTCTCACATTCACTCACAATTTTGCAGTATTTGCTGTTATATTAGCTTTTAACTTTGTTCTTCCTCTTTTCTCTTCCTAGAAGTCTACACCTGCATGACTCTGGGTCTACCTGTGATCCCCTTCTGGAGAGGGGCATCGTCGAGCTTCTGTCGCGCAACATACTTAATGCTCACCCTCTACCGATGACCCACATGGCCTGTCTTTCAGTGTTTACCCTTGCTCTCGTCCTAGACAGCGAATGACTGAGCTTTTACTGGACTAACTCTATGTGTCTCTTTTAGACTCTAAATTGAACACTGGCTCAGAGTTATCTGTCTGTCTTTCTAGGTGAAACCACTAAAGAGTTACATCCATCTAGCATTTACTTTCCTTCCCATAGAAGGATCCGATCAGTGCTCTTTTTTTTTATTCTTTTGTGTTCTTGCTCTGTTCTTTCTAACCCCCAGTCGGTCAGGGCAGATGGCCGCTCACACTGAGCTGGTTGCTGGAGGTTTCTTCCTGTTAAACGGGAGTGTTTCTCTCCACTGTCGACTAAGCATGTCAGTATGAGGGATTGCTGCAACATCCCCCCCCCCCCGCCAGGACTGTTCACTGTCTCTGCTGCTCATCCGGGAGGAGTGGACTGCTAAAACTCTGACTCAATGCAATTCTGTGAGCGTTTCCTGTAGATAGAAAAACTTTTATCCAATTTGAATAAATAACTGAATCTGACTGCACTGTTCAATGATTAGGATTAATTGGAATGTATGTACCTGACTTTTGTGAAGTGCCTTGAGACGACATGTGTTGTGAATTGGCGCTATATAAATAAACTGAATTGAATTGAATTGAATTAAATGTTCCTAGATAAATCGAAAAATAAACCGGATGCTTAAAACAATGTTTTTAAGATATTCCCCAGTATAGCAAGCCCTCTTGCTAAGCTGACCATTTATAAAAAAAAAAAACAAAGAACACAGTGGAGCCACATTTCATCCAGAATTTCTCTAAAACTAAATGTTGTTGTGTTCTATCAGGGATTTCCGGAGCTGGAGTTGGTGGCTGGTCCAGAATCAGCCACATGATGGAGACAAAGTACTGCAGGCTCTACAGAAAAAGATCTTAATAACATCCTATATATATAGCCCTGTGAATATCTAACAATAAAACTAACCAAAGTTGGAAGTTCATAAGTAAAACTAACTTTAATTTACTGATGAACTTTAAGAAAACTTTTTATTTAACATTGTTACATGCTGACCTACTAAACAAAAGCTTGCATGGTGGCATATCATAGTATTCAGGAGTACAATATTTTATAGTGCACAATGGAGTCTTTAAATGCTTTAAATACATTTTGGTGAAAGTCCCTGAACTTTTTTTTTACATTGTGTAAATTACAACCACCAGATTCAACGTATTTGAATGTGTTTTTGTTTATATGACAAGCACAAAGAAGCGCATAACAATGAAGTGAACAAAAAAATCATACATGGTTTTCAATATCTCAAAACAAAATCTGGAAACCGTGCCATGAACCGTGGCACCCATTATCCTTAACCCCCCCAATAACATCCCAGAAAAACAATCTCAGTGTAAATCCGGTTGTTCTGTGAAGGCCTCAGAGATTTGTTAGAGAATGTTAGTGAACAAACATCATCATTAAGACCATGGAACACAGCAGATGGTCGTGGTTTAAGTTGTGAAGAAGTTTAAATAAAGGTTAATCAGAGAAACAGCTAAGAGTAATATTGTAACTCTGGAGCTGCAGTTATCCATAGCTCAGGTGGATCTATTAGTCAGGCTTCCCAGAAATCTGGCCATTGCCACATGACATGTAGGCCACACATCAAACATGTGCATCAGAAACATTTGGTTTACATGCAAACCACTTTGTGTGGAAGAAAGCCAGCAATGCACATGGCACTGAACATGGTGGTAGGTAGCTTACTGCTATAGGGATGCTTTTTTGCAGCTGAGACGGGGAATCTGGTGGGTTACAGAGTTGATAGGAAGATGGATGGAGTTAAATGCAAAGCAAACCTGGAATAAAAAATGATAGATGCAGCAAAATACTTGAGAATGAGGTTCACCTTCCAGCAGGTCAAAAATAAAAGCCAAAAAAAGATTTAAAAAAACATCACTGGTACTTATCATTGTGCTGTGCAAACATAATCCAATTATTTCATGAAAAACATTTATTACCTGCATTTGTTATTATATCTATTTTTAAAAATATTAGTTGATTCTTTATAATTTTTTGCCAAAGTTATTAAAAGCCATTGTGGAATGTCCAAATAGGTTCTGAAGCCAAAGGTTGGAGACCCCCGGCTTGGAGCAAAACATAATCGTGTGGTAGAATGCCCCAGTGAAAGAATGGACAAACATTTCAGTCTATAGATGTGCATAGCTGGTAGAGTCATAGCCAAAAATACATGTAGCTCTGATTGCAGCAAAAGTTAGTTCCAAAAATTCCCTTTATTTTATTTACTAAAGTTTATAATGTATACTTAATGTCTGTTTGCTGCGAGCTCTTGAAACCAAAGTCAAAGTCCTTGTTTGTGCAAACAATCTTGGGCAGTAAAGCTGATACTGATTCTGAAAGCCACGCATCCTTTTCTTTCCACTTCAGTGTTATGCACTGTTTTTTGTTGGTTTATCACATAACATTCCGGTAAAATAAATAAAAGTTTGTAGTTATAATGTGAAAAAAACATGAACAAGTTTGAACAAGTGCTTTGAATACGTTTGCAAGGCACTATGTGTGTTCTGACACAAAACCCTAAAACTCCACAGGAAACCTCTAAAATGATGCCAGGCACAGTGACCGGGTAGCTCAAGCCTTGGCATTGCAACGAAACCTTCTAAAGGTACAATTTACAGCACATTTAACACGCATGAATCCCTTGTAAACGAACAAATTTGCTATTATTTAGGATCGAAATACTCAGGAAAAACCATTAACGACTACAATTAAGCTAAATTCCAGAGCAGCTCCAGGTTGCATTTCCTTTCTGGTCACTCATGCAGTGAAACGAGGACCAGAAACGTAGAAGATGACAGTAGAAACGGTTTGTCCTCTTGTGAAGTTTTTGTTGTGTGGCTCCCCTTTTGTCCAACCCTGTCCCGCCCTTCAGAGGGTCACCTTAGCAACACGTTTTACAGCTGGTAGCAGCTTGAATGTGGCTTTGGCTCCTGCTGCGACAGCCAGGGACACTCCAACATTCACTTCCAGTGGCACCAAAACCTAGCACAGCTGGGCTTATTGTCACGAAATGAAAGAAGATTGAAAGGGAAGAGTAAAAGAAACACTCCCTGTAAGAACCTCTGGCTGTCATTCTTGTTGATTCTCAGTTTGGTATGGATAAAGATCAGCCCGAAAGTTGTCAGATCAATAAAGCAAACTGCCCTCTCGGCACAAACACTGAGGACAGACTTCTCATCCCTTTGGAAAAAGGTCCTCAAGGAATCAGGCGCTGCAGAAATCATCACGGCGGATCAGCATGTCAGAGCAGAGAAGAAGGGAAGTGCAGTCCCGAAGAAATCGAAAAAGAGGACAAAATGGGTGAAAGAAGTGTCATTAAAGGACAGAAGGAGAAGATTTTGAAAGTACTGAAAGAGCTGAATGAGTTTCATTCAGAGATGCTGACAGATTGGAGAAACGTTATCAGAGATTGTGCCGTTGAAGATCAGGATAACTCTACAATAGGTACTGCAAGTGGGTTGTTGTATAAGAAATCTTGAAGTACATAATAATTATTAATGACTGATTTATTTTTAAATAATTGATTGCACCTTTGATGTCCGTATTTTTGTAATGTCACTTGTTCAGTCAAATTAATCCCCATATTCCCATGAATATTTATGTCATTTTGTTCTGATTTAGACCCTTCTCCTGCAGGCTTTTCTCAGACAGGACATGTAGTTACCTCACCTCCGAAGTTGGCCATATGTTTGGTTTTTATTTCAAATTGATTGTTTCAGTTAGTCAGTCCATATTCTTGTTTTTTTTTTTTTTGTTCTTGTGATTGTATCCCTCGTCTTCTTTTGCCACCTTTACGTCATTTTCCAATTTTCTGTAGAAACATTACAGTGGAGAAAGATGCAGCTCCTACCAAATTATTGTGACCTCTAAAACGATGTTTAAAAGGGCATTAAAATAAATTAACCTTTTATTGAACTTGTATATTTTTAACCTGAACAATTAGGAAAAATCTAAATTTTAATATAAGTCTTCAGATCTCACCTAGTCAGCTATTCTTCCTTACAACCATTAGACACTATCTACCTACTGACCAGTTGTTTAACAAGCATGGCAGAAACTGCAACTGTGTGCCTTGGTCAGATGAGACTAAGAAAGAAACCTGTGCTCAACAGAAACTCAACACAGATACAGGTACTGAAGGGAACTAGGTCTAAATCCAGCAGAAAACTGCTGTTAGTTCCTACCAGATAAGGAATTATAGCTCCTTATCTGTCAGTTGTTTAAGGTATGTTCCCCAATTTGTCTACCTCTGGTTACATAACTGAACCATTAGTTGTGTTTTTGTGGGCTGATTTGGTCCCTTCTTCTATCACTAGTCCTGTCAATGGCTGTAAACACAGCCTGAAAGTATTTGGTTGCCTTATTGTTGCCACAAGGATGGGATTTCTTCCTCCTCACTGTTGTCTCTGAAAGGAAAATGAGACACAATAGACACATTTTTACTATACTGTAAATCTGTTCACATTTTATTGTTTTTATTTCATTTCAGATTTTTCAGAGAATAAAGCTATGTCCTGTTCAGTGTCTGTTGTTGACATTTTCCTAAGTGTTGGAGAAGACATGGACAACATCATGGACAGAGTCACCAAAATCATTCCAAAGTTGGATGCAGCAGTGCTCCGGTTAACCGTGCACAAGGAGTCAGCTGGTGCTGCAGTCTGTCAGGAATCCAGAGACAAGGATGCTTCGTGCCAAACTGAAGACATCAGGAACCCTCAGTCTGAATCTAGTTTGGAGCTTAAAGAGGAAGTTCAGGATGTTTGTGATCAGAAGAACATGTTGGACTCTGGATTCAACAGTTCAAACTGCGGGAAGGAGAAAGACACTGAAGGGGAACCCCACATCAGACTTCAAAAGAGGGATTTTCACTATCAGGCGTGTTTACTGGAAGCAGAAGAGAAAGACAGAGAGAATAAAACTGAAAAGGGAAATGAAGAGAAATGGGTAACAGTAAGGTGAGCTGCCACAATCATCAATTCAATTCAATTCAATTCAGTTTATTTATATAGCGCGAATTCACAACACATGTCGTCTCAAGGCACTTCACAAAAGTCAGGTACATACATTTCAATTAATCCTAATCATTGAACAGTGCAGTCTGATTCAGTTATTTATTCAAATTGGATAAAATGTTTTTCTGTTTAAGGAAACCCAGCAGATTGCATTGAGTCAGTGACTTGCAGCAGTCACTCCTCCCAGATGAGCATGTAGAGACAGTGGACAGTCACTGGCGTTGACTTTGCAGCAATCCCTCATACTGAGCATGCATGTAGCGACAGTGGAGAGAAAAAACTCCCTTTTAACAGGAAGAAACCTCCAGCAGAACCAGGCTCAGTGTGAGCGGCCATCTGCCACGACTGACTGGGGTTTTGATAGAACAGAGCAGAGACACAAAAAGAACAAAGAAGCACTGATCCAGGAGTCCTTTCTATGGGAAGGAAAAGTAAATGTTTATGGATGTAGCTCCTTTCGTCGTTTCACCCAGAAAGAAAGAACTGATAAACTCTGAGCCAGTTTTCAAGGTTAGAATCTGAAAGAGAGCACATATAATTAGTTACAGTAAAAGCTCAGTCAATCGCCATGTCTAGGAGAGAGAAAGGGTTAAACACTAAAAGACAGGGCCATGTGGATCATCGGTAGAGGGTGAGCATTAAGTTGTTGCCAGCAGAAGCTTGGAGGATGCCCCTCTCCAGAAAGGTGTCACAGGTAGACACAGAGTCAGGCCAGGTGTAGCTTCTAGGAAGAGAAAAGAGAGAGAACAAAGTTAAAAGCTGAAATAACAGCAAATAATGCAAAATTGGAGAGTAGAGTGAGAATGTAGCGAAGAGGGTGAAAGTGGTCATTATGTCCTCCAGCAGCCTAAGCCTATAGCAGCATAACTACAGAGATAGCTCAGGATAACCTAAGCCACTCTAACTATAAGCTTTATCAAAAAGGAAAGTTTTAAGCCTAGCCTTAAAAGTAGACAGTTTGTCCATCTAGAGCCCACTGATGGCCATTTTTATACTAAAAACCACAACGATTGGGATACCTCTCTCTCTCAGATTGACCATAACCATTGGAAAAGAGAAGGGGTCATACAGGTAGCAGAAATGGAGGGTGTGTTTGCACCTCAACCATAACTGAGCTGGTTTGGGCTAAACCTGACTCCCCCTTACTCCATCCAAGAGGGAGGGAAGAAGACGGAGGTAAAAAATAAGGAAGATAGCTCAGGATAACCTAAGCTCCTCTAACTATAAGCTTTATCAAAAAGGAAAGTTTTAAGCCTAGCCTTAAAAGTAGACGGTGTCTGCCTCACGGACCAAAACCGGGAGCTGGTTCCACAGGAGAGGAGCCTGATAATTAAAGGATCTTCTAGAGACTCTAGGAACCACCAGTAAACCTGCAGTCTGAGAACGAAGTGCTCTGTTAGGAACATATGGAACAATCAGATCTCTTATGTATGATGGAGCTAAATCATTAAGGGCTTTATATGTGAGGAGGAGAATTTTAAATTCTATTCTGGATTTAACAGGGAGCCAATGAAGGTAAGCTAAAGTAGGGGAAATATGATCTCTCTTTTTAATTTTCATCAGAACTCTTGCTGCAGCATTTTGAATCAGCTGAAGGCTTTTAACTGCATTTTGTGGCCATCCTGATAGTAACGAGTAACAATAGTCCAGCCTTGAAGTAACAAATGCATGGATTAGTTTTTCAGTGTCACTCCTGGATAGGATATTTCTAATTTTGGCAATGTTCCGGAGATGAAAGAAGGAAATCCTAGAAACCTGTTTAATATGGGATTTAAATGACATGTCCTGGTCAAAAAAAAACACCAAGGTTTTTTACTTTATTACCGGAGGTCAATTTAATGCCATCCAGGTTAAGTGATTGACTAAGCAGTTTCTTTTTTAAAGACTCTGGTCCAAAGACGACAACTTCTGTCTTGTCTGAATTTAGAAGTAGAAAATTTAAAGTCATCCAAGTTTTTATGTCTTCAAGACATGCTTGTAGTCTATCTAACTGGTTGGGCTCATCAGGATTCATGGATAAGTAAAGCTGAGTATCATCAGCGTAACAGTGAAAATGTATTCTATGCTGCCTGACAATTTTACCTATTGGAAGCATATATATAGTAAAGAGAATTGGCCCAAGTACTGAACCCTGCAGGACTCCACAATTAACCCTGGAGTTTAAAGATGATTTATCATTTACATGAACAAACTGGAATCTGTCAGACAAATAAGAATTTTAAACCAGCCTAGCACTGTTCCCCTGATCCCTACAGCATATTCCAGCCTGCCCTAAGAGAATATTATGATGGGACTGTATCAAATGCAGCACTGAGATCTAACAGAACCAGTACAGGACACAAGTCCATTATCTGAGGCAATAAGAATACCATTAGTGACTTTCAGCAGAGCTGTTTTCAGTGCTATGATGAGCTCTGAAACCTGACTGAAAACTATTCAAACAGGTCATTGCTGTGTAAATGCTCACACATTTGATTAGCAACTATTTCTCAAGAATTTTAGATAAGAATGGAAGATTGGATATAGGTCTGTAATTTATTAATTCATCTGATCAAGCGAAGGTTTCTTAAAGCAAAGGTTTAATTACAGCTACCTTAAAAGCTTGTGGTACATATCCATTTACTAAAGATAAATTAATCATATCTAAAATGGGGCTGGTAATCAGAGGGAACACTTGCTTAAATAATTTGGTTGGGATTCGGTCTAACATACCAGTTGAAGGTTTAGATAAAGCTAATATTTCTGATAACTCAGGAAGCTCCACAGGATCAAAACAGTCCAAACACAGATCAGGTTCTACAGTTACTTACAATGTTGTCTCACTTGCTGAGGATGAAGTAATCATCTTCGGGAGTATGTCGAAGATTTTCTTTTTAATAGAATGAATTTTATTTTGGAAGAATCCCATCAAGTCATTACTGCTAAGAGCTCAGGGAATGGATGGCTTGACAGAGCTATGACTCAGTGTAAGTTTAGCAACTGTACTAAAGAGAAACCTAGGATTATTCTTGTTCTCTTCTATTAATGATGAGAAATAAGCTGGTCTAGCTTGGCGAAGTGTCTTTTTATACAACAGTAGGCTATTTTTCCAGATTAAGTAGGAATCCTCTAGGTGTGTAGATCGTCATTTTCTCTCCAATTTTCTAACATTGTGCTTTAAAGTACGCAGCTCTGAATTAAACCAGGGAGCCTGCCTCCTATGAATAATTACCTTCTTTTTCAAGGGGGCTGCATTGTCTAATGCACCACACAATGATGAAGTAACACTATAAACAAGAGAATCAATTTGTGAAGGGGAAGAAACAAAATTATTGCCCTCCACTGTGTTTTTCTGTGATAATGAGGAAATCAAAAGTGGAACCGATTCTTTAAAGGTTGTTACAGCATTGTCTGATAATGAAATTTTCTTTCAGGTGTGGAGTACTCGGTTAAATTAAACTCAAAGGTTATTAAAAAATGGTCAGACAGGACAGGGTTATGAGAAAATATTGTTATGTCTTTACACTCAATGTCATATGTCAGCACAAGGTCCACAGAATAAAGACAAAGGTGGGTAGGTGTGTTAATATTTTGAGCAAAGCCAATTGAGTCTAAGATAGCATTAAAGGCTGTATTTAGGCTATCACTTTCAGTGTCAACATGAATCCCCCACTATAATAACCTTATCTGTATTTAACACTAAATCAGATAAAAGGTCTGAAAACTGATCTAAAAATTGAGAGTAAGGGCCTGGTGGACGGTACAAAACAACAAACAGAAGTGGTTTTAGTGCTTTGCAATTTGGATGAGGAAAACTAAGGATTAAATATTCAAAAGAGTTGTAGCTATTGATTGGTCTGGGACTAATAAATAAATCGGACTGAAAGATGGTTGCTACTCCTCCTCCTCGCCCAGTATTTCGAGGAATGTGAAAATTTAAATAATTAGTAGGAGTTAAATCATTTATAGTAACATAATCCTCTTGCTGCAGCCAGGTTTCTGTGAGGCGAAATAAATCAATCTGATTGTCACAAATCAGGTCACTAACTAGCAAAGTCTTTGAAGAGAGAGATCTTATATTCAGTAAACCACATTTAGTCGTTTTATTTTTCTTTTTAGTCTGAGTTGTGTTTATTTTTATTAGATTTTCCTGATTTCCTCGTTTTAGAGTATTTTTTAATCTATTCAATTTTGGCCATGGGCGAGACACTGTCTTAATAGGGTAATGGGTGGGTAGCGGTACAGAAGCTGCAGAGAGGAGTGTTAAACTACGACCCTGCTTCCTGGTCTGAACTCTGGGTTGTCAGAGTTTTGGAGAACTAATAAATTCGGCCAGATTCCTAGAAAGAAGAGCTGCTCCATCCAAAGTGGGATGGATGCCGTCTCTCCAGATCAGACCAGGTTTTCCCCAAAATGTTCACCAGTTATCAATGTAACCCACATTGTTTTATGGACACCACCTAGACAGCCAGCGGTTGAATGACAGCATGCGGCTAAACATGTCGTCACTGGTTAAATCGGGGAGGGGACCAGAGAAAATTACAGAGTCCGACATTGTTTTGGCAAACTTACACACTGAAGCAACACTAACGATGGTGACCTCCGACTGACGTAACCGGGTGTCATTACCGCCAGCGTGAATAACAATCTTACTGTATTTACGCTTATCCAGTTTCAGGTAGGATTTGATGTCGCCCGTTCTGGCCCCTGGCAGACATTTGACTATGGTCGCTGGTGTCTCTAGTGACACGTTTCTGACTATTGAGCTGCCAATTACCAGAGTTGGCTTCTCAGCGGGTGTGTTGCTGAGCGGGGAAAATCTGTTCAGAAACGCAGACGGGTTGGTGGTGACCTGTGGACTGGAATCTAGGATTATGCTTTCTACGTCACCCAGCCGGCCTGAGGCCCCGGCTGCGCGGGGTCTGCTGGGGGACTGCTACGGGGAGCTACCCTCGGTGGCTCCGCGCTGGCTAAGGGGCCTCGGCTATCTGCTGGTTTTTCAACAGTGCGGAGCCGGGCCTCCAATTCCGACACCCTCGCCTCCAAAGCTACAAAAATGCTACATTTATTACATGTACCATTATCACTAAAGGCAGAGGAGTAACTGAACATCTGACACAGAGAGCAGGAGAGAGAAGACTCGGAGAGAGAAACAGCAGAACGGGTAGCCATGGTGGAGCTAACGCTAAGCTAGCGACCCCTTACCACTACTAGAAAAATCGTGTAAGACACGGAGAGTCCCCAAACATTAAATACAGCAACAGAAAGTATGTGTTTTAACGTCCTTATGTATTAGAACAAGTAAGAGATATCACAGTAGAGAGAAATCAGATCAAACGAGAGAGCCTTCACACACCAAACAATTCACCAAGTGCAACAGCAAAAAACAGGAAGTGATGAATACGCCTTACCACGCCTGTCCAGCAGAGGCAGCAATCCCAATCAAAGAAGAAACCAGTAAACTGTTAGAAGCTTCTTTACTCTCATTACAGTGTGTTTAATCTAACTTCTCTGTGTCCAGTTTCCTATTGAGAATATGGCAACAAGTACATGAAATACAATTAATTTCCACATTTTCTAAGCATTCACACTTTAAATGACCTTGTGAGCAAGGTGGCAGAAGTACTTTAGTTAAGAACTAGAGGATCAAAAGAAACATCAAGGTATTGTTTTTAACTGGAAAAATGTTCTTTTCTTTAGTCTTGTGGTGCCACACTCTGATCTTGGTTTTAAGACCAGTTAGAGACCAGATTTTCAAGAGTTTTTTTATCTTGACCAGTCAACATCACAACAATAACATCCTATTTCCCTTCAACTGCCACTTAGTGTGAAACTGCCTGCAACAACAGCTACATTATTATCATTAAAGCAATGGTCTTGAAAATAGTCTTCCATTGCTTTGGCCTTGGACCTTTCTAAAGATCTTGGTCTCAACTCGGTCTTATGTTCTGTGATCTTGGGTACAACACTACCTCATACTTTTTAGCTGCCAAAATCATTGCCATAATCCAAGCACCCTGTAAAAGCATTCATACCCCTTCAATTTCTCCACATTTTGTCACATACACAACTTCAGCTTTGCACATCTACGGTTCTGAAGTTCATAACCGTTCTTTTTTATTAAACATCTTAAGATAAGTCAGATTGGATGGGGAGCACCTGTGAGCATCAGCCTTTAAGTCTGGCCATGGACTCCCAATTTGTTTCAGGTCTGGCCTTTGACTGGGCCATTCTAATACATGAACATGCTTTTTTTTATTGTTGGTCTGGCAGTATGTTTAAGGTTATTGCCCTGCTGGAAGATGAACCTCTGCTCCAGAGTCATTTTTTTTTCCAGCCTAATTTGATTCTTTTTCGATTGCTGTGTGCCATGTATAGCTTGTGGCAAACTGCTTTAAAAATCTCCACAACTTTCTCCCTGACCTGTCTGCTGTGTTCCTTGCTCTTCATAATGCTGTCTGTTCAGTAACGTTCTCTAAGAAACCTTCATACAACAGCTGGATTCATACTGGTATGAGAAATTATGTGACTTCTCAGTTCATTTGGTTGCGCTGGATTTTATTAAGCAATATCAGAGTAAGGGGCTGAATACAAATACATGCCACACTTTTAAAATGTTTTCAGTCCACCGCACAGTTATGCACTACTTTGCATTGGTCTGTTACGCTGGTGTAGATACTCAGCCATCCAAGACATTAAGGACTCTTAGGATTGCTCTGTTACATAAAACACAAAGTTTGTGGTTGTGGTGTGAAATTGCAAAACAGTGTAAAGGGTGTGGATACTTTTGTCAGTTACTGGTTGCGTTTTATAAAGGTTTGCTTCTTTAAGCAGTATTATGTTGCAAAAGCATTCAGCTCCAGATGTCTTTATATCAAATACTTTTTTTTTTAATTGTAGAGTAAAAGAACGTGCTGACAACAGAAAACATTTAGCATCTTGTTCTCAGAATACCATGTAGCTTGCTTCTTTTGGTCTGGATGTAAATTGGAGCTTCTCCCTCATTTCTTCTGCTTGCTGATTCAGACAGAAGCTCTCAGCAACATGTTATCGCACAGCCCTGCATGTTGACCTATTGGGCTTTGCACAGGCAGATATTTTGTACAGTTCACTGTCAGGTCAGTGGCTGCATTTGTGCAAAAAGCCAAACAAATCATAAGAATTCGGTTCAGAGGGACAGACCAAGTCTGGCAGAAGCTGATATGGGAAAGTGTGCGCTGTTGCGTTTTGGACAGCCCTCAGGATGGTTGCCAAAAATGTTGCTCAAAGATGACTGCACCTTTTAAATTTTAAAAACTTTTAATATTTCTTATTAAAGGTTGTGCTTAAAAACCTTTTTCTGCAGTGTGGTGCTACTCTTGTTTTCATGTGTTCTAAAACAATGCTTAGGTTTACAGGTCAGATGGACAACTCCAACAAATCAACAGATGCGTGTTTTATCAGAGCACCTGCTGATGGCCTGAGGTGTGAGGTGGACGACGCTCTGAGCTGCCTGATGGTGAGCGGCTCAGAAGAGCTCGTCAGCAGAGTGATTCGTGTAAAGGTTCAGGCCGGAGACACCTTCCACTTCCCTGTAACCGTGGCTGTGCCTTTCTGTTTGCGCCATCGCAGCAGCCACAGGGAGGTTGCTGTAAAGTTTGTTGATGAGGAGAAGAGAGAGAGCTACATCACCCCTGTGACAACGGATGGAGCGCGTGGAGGCCAAAAGGTGTTGTTTTCTGTAATATCTAGAGTTGAAACTTGATATACACATACTCAGCTTTTCCAGTTTTAAGTCAGTCAGCATAACCAAACGGATTTCTATTCAATAAATGTCAGAGTAATATTAAAGCTTTTTAAAACTTTATTCAAAGTCAAAATGTTACAGACATTTCCTTTGTATTTGGTATAATTGCCTCAAAACTGCACGACTTGTGTAAAAGGTTCTGGATATACTTCCACAAGCTTCTCACAATAGTTTGCTCACAATAGTAGTTCACGTTGCTCACACACAACTTTTCACCTCTGCCTACAAATGATCTAAGATCAGGGCTTTGTTATGGCCACTCTAAAACATATTTATTTTGTCCTAAAGCCTCTTTTTATATAATTTGGCAGTATGCTGGACGCCTTTTTATATTCAGAGGACCTATTTGTGCCCAAACTTTAACTTTCTGGTCATATTGAGATGTTGCTTGAATGTTTCCATGTTCCATGTTTTTTCCTCATGATGTCATTTATATTGTAACGTGCACCAGTCCCTCCTGCTGCAAAACACCCACAGCATGGTCCTCCCACCCCCGTACTTCACAGTCAGGATTGTTTTCTCAGGGTTGCAGGCTTTCTATAGATCGGCTGTTTGTTGTTTTTCTCTGTAAGTGGCCTTTCAGCTCATGTCAGTTTAAGACTCATTTCACTGTGGATGATGACATTCTTACCATCTTGAGACACCATCTTCACAAGGTCTTTTTCTTTTGTTCTGGGCTGATCTGCACATTTTGTTCTGAAACACATTCTCAACTCTGTGACACAGAACCAGTCTCCTTCCTGTATAGTTTAATGGATGAACCAGACTTGTTGAGGTCCGCAATTAATTTTCTGATATTATCGCTGATATCTCCTGATTTTCTTTCAGGATTGATCATATGATTGTTTATTTTGAACACGTAAATACAAATAAATACATAAAGAATAAAGTAGCAAATGAGATGCCAGTGTTCCATAGATGTAAATGCTCAATCTTATTATTCTGGCATTTAGCAAATTGAAATGATTTTGGTCATCCTCACTTTAAACAGGATAATACAATGAGAAAAAAAGATAATGTGTCTTTTTATACAGATTATTTATTTATCTGGTTTCAACTGCCCTTCACAGCGATTCCTATAAAATGTACTTCTTGTTTATTTATATGCAACAATTCTTTAGATGAACTAATTAATATCCACCACTCATCTGCATAAAATAACAATTAGCAGTTCGCTTTGGGTTTTATGACAAGATTCTTAGCTTCACTCATTACTGATCTACAACATCAGACCTTCTCAAATTAAGGGTGCAACTGGTTGGTGACCTGCAATTGAGGCCTCCTCAGTCCAATTTTTGAAACTAAATTTGTAAAAACAATATCAGAAATGACACTATTTTGTAGGTGTATCACTTTACATACTGTATATAGTTTATTTCACAATGAGCATTACTGGTAAGGAGCGACAGATCACCACTGAATTTAGAATAGACTTTTATGTCAACCCTCTAATGCGGATAAGAGACAGTGGTTTAAATGTTTAGAAAATGCTGATTGGAAGAACCACAATACTATTTTAAACTGAGCTGATTTAGATGATAAACAGTAGGTACTGAAAAGTGACTGAAAGAAACAACTCCAAATAATCATACTTCTAAAAAACAACTCAGTTTAATACATACTTACCTTTGAAAAGGATATTTTCTGACATCTGTAAACACTTGCATATGCAAGTTGGTTGAAAGGTATTTCTGAAATGCATACAAAACAATATGCTTTTACACTGAAGTTACATATTGTATGTATATTGTAGTTTTTCTACAGCAGTTGACCTTAACTTTCTTTGCTTTGTCTTGCTATTTGATGCAATAAGGAAATCATCATTACTAAAGCCGTATTTTCATGTACTTTTCAGGGTTGTTTAGCAGAGGTGAAGGTGTACTCCTTGGGCATTTTTGCTGTGGTTTCATGTCTAAAAAGAGAAACGTACAATGTTCCCAAGAGGGGGTTGTCACTAAAACTCACCATGGACCCTCGGATCTGCCTGAACTACCTTCCAGGATCCTTCACTGCTCCAGTAATGGCCCAAACAATGGTATGGAGAGAACAAGTTGGTCACCAGATCTTTAGAAATGCTTTCATAGAGTGGGAGGCCACATTAAATATATTATGTGATAAACAGATTGTTCAAATATGGGAAAGTTAAAAGAAATAAGTTTTACTATTTTCATTAAAGGCAAATGAGGACTAGAGTAAAAGAGACAGGCAGCTTGTAATTCACAGAGGTATGCTGTCACAGATTTGCTGTGTAGAAAGAAAATATGAAAGAAAACAGCTGCATGGTGCATTTGAATGTACATGCGAGTCCAAACATTTCTGAACTGACTTCACTCCAGCAGTTTGCTGCTTGATCTCACATCAAAAAAAACATCAGCTCCCACTCTGCTCAGCTCACTTTGAATAAACAACCTGCTGTCGGCGAAATTAAAGCGTTGGGAAAAACGTCCTCATATCACTCAGCGTCTCCATCCAAATCCTGCCAAACAGATGTTTGCTCATCTGCTTCAGGTCCAGCCGGTGGACGCCATATTGCTGGCTGCTGTGAAGTCCAGGAATGATGCCTACGAGTTGGTGGTGTCTGCCAGCCCGCTGCTCCACCTTACCCACCCCAATTCACAGCCACTTAGGAGACCCCTCACAGTCATGCTTCCATGTCCAAATCCTGAGAAAAGGGAGGAAACAAGGAGAGAAAAAGGCCAGGAACACCAGAGTAGGGCTCCTTGTAATTCTCTGCTTCCCTCAGATAAAGTAAGGTGGGTCAAAGATATAAGAAACACCAAATCATCTTTAAAAATCAAAAACAAGGTGGCATTTTTCTTAGTTTTGTTACTGAGATGGTTTGTATTTTATGTCTCCATCAGACTCTTTGCTGCCGGTGTGAGGGCTAATGAGAGGTCCAATGAGCTGCTGATTCTTCTTGGCTCAAGAGACAAACAGTGGACAGTTCTAGATAAAATTGTCATCAGGAACCAGCAGAATGGAATGGTGTCATTTGATCTGATAGAAAACTTTGACAGGTTAGTAAAAAATATCTTAATTACCTTTATTATTATTATTTTCTTTTTTTGGTCTGCATGGTGGCACAGTGGTTAGCACTGTTTCCTCACAGCAATCAGGTCCCTGGCTCAAACCGCAGCCATTGGCTCTTTTTTTTTTTTGGAATAAGCATTCCATAAATGCCATATTTAGGCTTCCTCCCAAAGCCTAAATATAACCATTAGGTTAATCTCTAAATTGCCTTTAGGAATGAGTGTGGATGTGTGTGTGGTTTTTGTCATGTGTGTCTCTGTGTTGCCCTGTGAGGGACTGGCGACCGGTCCAAGGTGTACCATGCCTGTCGCCCAAAGACCACCGAAGATAGGCACCATCCCTCCTCTGACACTGCAAGGATAGACAATGGATGGATGGATGGATGGATGGATGGATGGACAGATGTTGCTTTTCTGAAGAGAAAAACAGTATTTAGATGTATAAAATGTGTATGCCAAGAAAACTCCAGTTGTTTTTCTAAGTGGGGGAATTCAAAATCCTAGTTTAAGTAATAGCCACCTTTTAAAACTTACAGTAATGGTAAGTTTCAACCATCGACCTGTTGATTTTGTTAGAAGTCAAAGAACCAGGCGATAGTCTTTCTTCCCTATTTAATCCACTTTGTTTAATGCACCAGTACCACTGGCTGCAAAAAAGCCTTTGGTCAGCACCGTCTCATTCTAAAATCTTGTAAAACTGGCTTCTCTTTGGACACTGATAGTGGGGCTTTTGCAGTCAGTCAATTATTTTCTACCGCTTTTTCCATACTGGGTCGCGGAGAAGCGGGTACCTATCTCCAGCAGTCAATGCCGGGAGAGACACATACAGGACAAACAACCATGCACACACTCAGTCACACGAAAGGGCAATGTAGAGAGACCAATTAAGCTAACAGTTATATTTTTGGACTTTGGGAGTCTAACCCAGGACCTTCTTGCTGCAAGGCAACAGTGCTACCAACTGTGCCAACCAATTTTATTTTCTCTGAAGGTAACTGTTTGGGTCAAGACAAGGATCCCAAGCATTCATCAATAATGGTCCTGTGGTCATTGGGCATGAAGTTGGGTACACCATGGACTAATTGCCAGTCTATTACAGCTTACAGTTTCATGTGAACTTGAAAATGTTCATCTACCCACCCAGCACATTTGTTGCTAAACCTGTGAGGGATATTTTTTTTGAGCTGGAACACCTTTTACTACATCCCCCTGTGTGTTTCTGCAGAAGTTGGTCAGCAACATTAGCTGATTTGTAGACTTGTATGATCTCATTTTGCTTCCCCTTTCTTTCTTACATGGCATCAGTATGAAGTGATGCTCACCACAAATGAGGATTAAATATATTTTATGCACCTGGCCAGAGAATAGAATACCAGAACCTGTTTCCATGTACTGTAGAAACTGAAGTGAAACCATGTGGTCCGATCTCTACCTGCAGTGGCAGTGATAGTGAAATCCCAATGTTGTTTCTCTGAAGCTTTGGGAAGAAGAAAAAAATGCAGTTGGTTTATTATCAATTAGTTTTCTGTCCTGTTCTTCTGTGGCAAAGACTGATGAAAACATATTTCATCAACTGCCAAAGTATTACCTGAATAAACTACAGAACATCAGAACAATTTGCCTCTTGAACAGATCAGACCACAGTAGAGATGTCCAGCCATAAAACACAGAACCATAGTAACTGGAAAACCAAACAGCATATCAGCACAAACATCTTCTGAAAGTTGTCAAGCATGGTGGTGATTTGGACTTTTCATCAACCACAGGACCTGGGCCGGATTAAAACTGGGCCATCAACAAAAACAGTAAAAAATCTACAACAGAATGGCTGAAAAAGGACAAAGTCAAATTGTTACAATGGCCCAGTAAAAGTCCAGACCTTAATCTTATTGTAATGTTGTAGTGCTGCCTTCAGAGATCTGTGCATAAATGAATACCCCCAAACCTCAATGAACTGCCTAGAAGGCTAAAGAAGTTCTTTATCAGTCCCTCCAGATGTGAGGGACTGATAAAGTTTTACCAGAGAAGGACTTATTCAAGCTATCTCATTTAAAGGTGGTTATAAAAGCTACGTAATCCTAAATGTCATATAAGTCGTGTATAGAAATCAAAACATTTATAACTACAGCAGAATATTTCACAGTATTTGCAGGTATATGTGGATAAATCATGATGACGTCCTCAATGCATGTCCTCGTTGACCCAGATCTGGGGAATTTGGCCTAAAACATTATCACAATATTTTTTTCTGCATCGAAAGCTTTTGATAATTATCACGATAAACTTGCAAAAGACCAACCCAGTATCTAAGACAGCTCCGGTTTCAATGCAAACTGAAATGATTATTATAACAAACGTTAGAAATAACTAATGAGAATTATTCTTGAAGATTAAACTAAATAAACAAGGCCCTAAACTTTGTGGAGCATGACAGATTACAAGTAAACATGTAAAAAGATTACACTTTCCTAAATAGCAATATATTAATGTTATAAATCTATTTATCTGAACTGTTTAAGAGTGCAGATATGTTTCGGTACAACATAAAATAATACAAATCAAGTTTACACATCTGGCTGTCTGACTTATTAAATTCTAATGCCTTCCATTATCATTGTTATTGTAATTTCTGTTCCTCGATAAAATGCTTTAATTGGTTTATTGTCCGGCACCACTTCCACTTCACTGTAGCATTGTTGTTCAGATCGCTCTCATTCAGACCTGAATAAGTCAGGAACTGCTGAAAATTACAGCTAAATAAAGCTTATCTTTATGTGAGGGGTTTCTAAAGGTCACGTGATGTAGATGGCGGTTTAAAGCATTGGATCTTTGCTTTTAACGTTTCTATGTCAGATTGTAAATGAGCACACAGTAGTAACGTTTTTGGATTCTTTTGTGAAGTACTAAAAAAAGAAAAAAGCAGTTTCCCTGTTACATGTATTAAAACCAGATTTAAGAACTGATTTTAATTATTTCACTCTGAAACTAAATTCCTCTTCATTCTTCTTATCTAAATCAGTCTTAGTTGGGAATAATGTATTTTAATGTAATGTAATTTCCTTACTCTCTCTTAAGTATATTATTTCCGACTTCCAGCTCCTGATAACAGTCTCTTTTTACTTGGCAATAATCCCATCTCTTTTAATCCAGTTAAATCCTTAAATGTCTCCATCTGCCTCTTCTCCCATCAGGCTGCTCGTATTTCGTCTCTTCTCACCACTGCAGCCTTGTCACCTCACCGCTCTGGCTGAGGAGCTGGAGGCCTCAGCCTGCCGCCACTCTGTCTCCGTTGTCCTCCAGTGTGGACGGGACAACCCTCACTGCGTCCTCCTGGCTGCGCTGCCTAGCCGAGACCTCGGCTGGGAGCTGAACAGACTGCGAGCTCAGGGCTGTGGGGGCATTGTGGAAACCTCCTCAGAGATTTCCCTTTGCGAAGGAGATCAGCTTCTCCTGCGTTTCAGTGGCAACATCACATCCACAGGTGGAACCCTGGGCAGAATTAAATGTCTGCTGGCTTTCTTGTGTCAAATAACACAAGGACTATTCAGAGGTTTCCAAATCTTGTGACTTTAAAGCATGTCGTGGATACAGTCATGCAAATAATTTAGGACACCCTATTAAATATTCAGATGTTGACTACAAAATGTTCACATATTGATGTTTTTTTTACTGGTCTCTGGAAAAGAAAGTGATTTGATTGCCCTTAAAGAATACACATTCAACTTGTTTTACTTACTAAAAAAGAGATATCACAAATGTGTTTTCCATTTTAAGGAGAACTATATGTGGGAGTGTTTTTATTTATTACTCACTTCATTTACTTTAAATTACATTTTACAGAAAGTTTTTAAAAGTTGTTCTTTCAGTTTTTATTGTTTATTTATGTTAGTTGAATCCTCCAGGATTCTTACACCTGATATCAAATATCCATATGTCCAATTATGTTAGAGAAACACACAGCCTGTCAAAGGATGTCCTAATTTTATCCCAAACCCTGCTTCATGTCTTATCTTGTCAGTGCCTGGGGATCCGTTTTCCAGTAACATGGGTTTGTTTAGCTCAGCCAAAAAAAAAAACTGATGTAATGATCTTAAAAGGCTTCTTAACTGGTAAATAGACAATTGACTCTTGGGTCAGAAAACTTGCTTCATGTATTATTACATCAAATTTAAAGTCAAATTTAAAGTCATGGCAAAAAGTAATTGCATCCTCTTTTAGTTGCACCGCTTTTTGTATTACGGCAAAATAAAAATGACCTGGTCTTTACCAAGTCCTCCAATTTGCAAAACATACAATAATCCCACATTGTCATTATTTATTATACAGAGACAAAGCCAAATGGGAAAAGCTGTGTATAAAAGAAAACATTCATTCCTTCCGCTGTTGCAGCCAGGTGCTGGTAATCAAATGCACTTGATTAGTCGATTGTCAGCAAATTTATGCTGGTTGGTTGAAGTATTTCAGTTATACAGTAGACAAGAACCTGGTAAAAACCACATCATTTTCTTCATTAACACCAAGAGAACAGAATGGATTAACAGTCACAAAATATTAAGTATCAGAGGTTAAACACAGTCATACAGGACGTGAAAACTTTCTGAAGCCTTTAGCAAAACTAAAGGGGGTGAAGAAGTAGGAAGTCGAATACAAAAGAGTAACAGCCTAAAGGTAGAAAGTCAATATAAATACATGAAAGAGCAGAGGAACTGAAAAGGGCTAAGCCTAATAGGGGCTATTTATATCTGCGTGAAATAGCAATGAATGAAGGTGGAACAAGACTTCACAGGTCACAGAGGATACTTAGCAAAAAAACTGCAGTTAAAAAAACTGAGTTGTGAAACCTGTACACATTATCTGTGGGAGGTTTATACATTTTATGAGCATATCATTAATATCATTTTGCATACCTGTACTCTGCAGCTTTCACACAGAGCAACACAGTTGCGGAGCCACATGACCGGCTGACCTTTCACTGTCAGCGAAGGAATCAGCTTCTAGTGCACCTAACTGAAGTGGACCCGTTCGGGAACTACAGCTCACCTTGTTACAAGGGTACCGCCCTGCTTTATAGAGTCACCAGAGCTGAGCTGGAGTGGAGAGGGGACAAAGCTGTCCTGAGAGATGAAAAGCTCCTGGGAAACCCAGTTTGTAAACTGCCTCTGAGTTTACCAAAGGTGCAAATGTCATGGCTGATGATTTTACTTCAGGTAACAGACCTTCAAAATTTTTTAACAAATTAAGTTTGTATGATTCCAGAAAGTGAGAGTCATTCATCGGCCGGTTGCCACCAGAGTGAAGATTTGTGAGGAGGCAGGTGGGTGACTCAGTTCTTCAAAACCAGCTCTTGTTACTGCTGTCCGGTGCATTTCTGAGGTATTATTATCTTGTAAAACTTTTCACATTTTATTTGGATTTGATGTGATAGACCGACTCAAAGTTGCGGTTAATTATGCGGTGAAAAGAAGATTAATCATACATGGTTTTCAACATTGACTTACATGTAAAATCTGAAAAGTCTGGCGTACATTTTGCTCCAATACCCCTAAATAAAATCCTGGACAACAAATTACCGTCAGAAGCTATATGAGTAAATACACCTGTGTGTAATTTAAATGAATAGTGTTAACATAAAAGTGCATGCCTACATTTTTGACCAACATTTTGTATGGCAAAGTGTCACCCTGAACTCATCATCCCCAGGCTGAAATATGGTGATGACAGCATCATACTGTGGAGATACTTTTTCGTCTGCTGGTACAGGGGAAGCTGGTTAGAGTTGATGGAGCTAAATTCAGGGCAATACTGGAAGAAAACCTGTTAGAGGCTTTAAGGGACTTGAGGCTGGGCCAGAGAAACGACCCTAAACATACAACCAGAGATACAATGGAATGGCTCAGATCCAATCATGTTCATCTATTGAAAAACCTAAATCTACTTGGAATTCTGTGGCAGAATTTATTTTAAAAAAAAGTATATATCAATGTATCCCTTTTCGTTCCACGTCACAAATATACACTACTTTGTGTTTACCTTTCACATAAAATCCCAGTAAAATCCATTTAAGTTTAGGGTCGTAACATGACTAAATGTGAAAAAGCACTTTAGCAATACGCTATCTATGTACATTTTTATGGCATTCGCTTCTATTATGCAAACCCAGCAGAGCCTCTTTCGGACGCCCTTCTCCTCTGGCTGTCTGGGGAGCTTTCTCAGGAAGAAACAGCACTGCTGGTGTCCTCCCTGCGACTCAGTCGAAGTGCAGCCCAGCTGGTGAAGCTCCGCTCCAGGGACATCCCATCAGACCAGGCCTTCCACATCCTGGCCATGTGGAGACGAGCTCTGCCTGCTGTGACACGCCGCCCCAAGGCCTCCCAGCTCGCTCAGAGCCTGGCCAAAATAGGCAGACCAGATCTGGCCAGAGAGGTACTGCTGCGCGAGGCAGAACTCTCTCAGAAATAGTTGGGTTTACAAAGTAAAAATCACACTGGCTTCATTTAGGGAGCACAATGTAGTAATTTGTTTATTCCACAAGAGGGCAGGATTACACAGAGAGAGAATGTTGTCTTCTGGAAAGAGGTCCTTGTTTGATTTGGAGAGCAGCCTTTACAGTAAATGCTATCAAGCATCAAATTTTTTATTAAAAAGAAATTATTTTGACAATGTAACTAATGGCCCTAAATACCTCTCACTATAATCTTTCAGGAACCGTAGGAAATGAACCATGGTAATAGAGTAATATGTCTAAAAAAAGTACACATTATTTTTAATCAGTGCTTTCATGGAAATATAATTATATGGAAATAATAAAATAGAAGCTTCAATCCAGATTTTGTAAATAAGTAAAAACTATTTGTTTACCTACAGTAGACAGCATACCCGACTCTCGCTCGTTATTGCTGCAGTTCATTAGGAGAATTTCAGTTGAATTTGAGGTCTGACAAATCCATATGTCTTTTCCCTGTTCAGCAATGCTTTTGTGGATTTGCTGCTATGCTTGGGATCAATGTTTTGGTTTATATGTCAGAATCTGCTAAGCTAAGAGTTCACAGCAGACTCTATGGGCAAAAGTGACCACGTGGTAGGAAAAAACAGGCCATACCACAATCCCTCCACCACTTTAGGGAAGACATTTTGATCTTCAAAAAAGATTGGAATGGTATGATTGATGCATTCTGTAGAATGTAAAGCAAATAGTGCCATTTCTCATTACCCGTTTGTACAAAGAATTATGCAAACAGGAGTCTGTAAAAAAATCTGACATGTAGTTCTAATTATTTGCAAATTCTTTCAACATTGCACTGTCTTGTCTTGGGAGTAAAACACTCTTTTCTCTGAAGATTGGCAACTATCTTAAAGGTTTCCCACTTATAAATAATCATCAGCTTGAGCTTGTTTCCAAATAGCCTCCTATCCCCTTCTCAGGTTGATAGTCAGCCTCAATTATTTAGTTTTATGCCGGAGCCCAAATATATATATATTTTTTTCCCAAACAGGTCTCTCTTGTTAATAAGTTACAAATCGCTAATGACTAACCTAGCTATGGTTAACTACGTGGAGTTCTGCTTAGCTTTTTAAAACAGATAATGGATGCACAATGAAACATACTGGCCATCTGATGGTTTAATTTTCCTAATTTGAAGTGAATAAAGTGAAGTAGTCTTTGTTTTAGCGTGATTAACAAATTAATGGAATTCAGAAAATTAAACAAATCTTGGACCCTCTTGTTTGTATGTCAGTTATTATTTGTTCAAAACTTTTATCTCAGACTTAACGTTCTCACTTTACTTTTTTGTCTTCAGCAACAGAAGAGAGATTTAATGAACCAGTCTTCCATCTTCTCCTCATAAACACACTGATACTAAGTTGTGACCTCCTCTCAGCTCCTTGACACCAAACCTTTTTTTAAAAACTGGACAGCATGCGATTAGAAAACAAAGGCCGGTTCCTCAGCATACTAACATATATATGGAGACATGGACATGTGCATGACAAGGAGTCATGCACACAAAATCTATAACCTGTGTTTGTTTCACTCATAGCTGTAGGCCAATCGCACTGATCACACTGGTCTTTTTGTAACCAGCTAATTTTGGTTCCACTCTCTATAAATAAGCCTCCAGTGTAACCACATGCTAGCCTAGGATGAGGGGTTGCTACAAAAACATAGGCATAATGCAATCAACTGGTCTTCCTTAGCCAGATAACTATTTACACTTTGGGTAAATATTATCAGAGCAATATGATTGTATTGGTTTATATGTGGACTGAATTGTGCATGTGAAATGATCTGAATTTGACTATATAACTGGACTGCATCATAAGGAATTTGATTGATCTGAATTGAATTTAGACTTGACTGGATTATACATAACTGGATGTGATTTAGTCCTGTTTGTCTTGTATAGTGCATTCAGATGACATTTGTTGCGAAGCAGAGGCGGGTAGTAACTAGTTACTTTAGTAACCTTTTGGAAGTATTTTACTTTTAGAGTAGTTTTACTGCACCATACTTTTACTACTACTTATTATTTTTGATGTAATGCTACTTTTACTTGAGTATTTGTTTTTGCTATTCTGCTAGCCTCTTATAAATAAAATGAAATGAATTAAAACTGAACTGAATATACAGCTCTGGCTTACTGTTTATTGAGTCAAGTTTGTTGGCCTCCATCAAAGGCATTTTTAATCGATCTGAACCTGAAGAAATAAACCCCGTTTTGTGTCTTGTCACATCTTTAAAGTATGTGCCTCATTTTATTAAGCCCTCTTATTTTAAAATAATACTCATGTATAGGGATGAAGGGTGTAAAATGTACAGCCTGTCACTGTGTTAGGATCGAATAAGTCCCGTATTTCTTGTTTCTTTCCCCATTTATTCTGCCAGTGACTCTGCCCGTGTTCTGTTCTCCTTGTGTTTCTTCTAAGTTTTATTTTTTTATTATAAAATCCACATCGTGCTCTTACCACGATATAGAGTGCTCTTCGGCCCTTCCCCTTACCCATACAACATAAGTCAAACTTCCCTGTTGTTGGAGCCACATCAAGGCAAGGCACGTTCATTTATGTAGCACACTTCAGCAACAAGACAACTCAAAGTGCTTTATAACTTTGCATTGACAAAAAAAAAACATTTAAAGTGCATTACAGTGGCATTCAGCATGCTGAGGTGGTTAAATGTTCATTAGTGTAGACAGAGCTTCTGCTTTGCATGACATGAATTTAGGTAACATTACTGCGGGCTCATTGCAGCTATATGTGGTAAATATGGCATCTCTGATTTGAGACGCAAATGCAAGGATTTGCGTTATTTTCCAAAACAACTTATGGCAGCCAAGGTTAGCTGGAGATCAAATGACTTTTTGGACAGCATCAGATGTGCCGAAAGCGATGCTGGAGTGTTATTAACTGAAACTGGCATATTTTCATATGCTATTGAAGTGCAAGGAAAATACGCATTAATGTACATCTGGAATAGAACGGACACGTACAGGAGCAGAGGATGTGGAATCTGGGGGTGAGTGTGACAGGGATGTTAGAGAAATCAGTAATGACCACAATCTGTATCACCAGGTGAAATCCTGAAAAAAAAATGAATGAAAACTGGCGTAAGAAATTGATTAGAACATATCTGTTCCAGAGTAAACTTTACTGTGTAATAAAATCTTTCTTAAATTCTATTTTCAGCTCTAAAATAAATACCAGTCACTCATAATTAAGACCATTTTATCGTTTAAGTTAAAAAAACAATAACATCCAATATGTTTTGCACCATACAACTGGGAACTGGACCTTGTAATAAGATATTTACTTGTGTTTAAAATGAAAATATAATAGTCAGTTGCGGCTGGTTTCCAGAGGGTCACAGTGAATGCCTTCAGCATCTAAGACTGCAGGGAGCAGAAGTGTGCTCCATCTTTTTCAAGGTGCTCACAGGGGTTTTTCCTGTTTCATCCGCCTTGACAGCCTCTCAGTCCAGCTGTGTGACATTCGGCAGACCCTGTGGTAAAGCAGGGAGCTAATGATAGATGCTGTGAGCCCAGGTGGGGGTTAGGGGGTCCTCTGGAGGAGAGACGAGACCACTCGAGGCCACATATAGGGGGGGAGGTTAATGACTAATAAAAGTAAAGGTGGAGTTAAATATATTGATCCTTCTGCTTATTGATTATTGATTATTAATTATTGATTAACCTTTTTCCCTTTTTTTAAAGCTTTTGTGGTGTTTTCGCAACTTCACCCTTACTGTAAATGGCAAGATTGCTCTAATAGATCATTGCAAAACTCCTTTTCCCTTCTTCTTTCCCTTTAGTGATATTCTGAAGGACATGACTAGCAGAAGGGTTTTGTCCTCCAAGTCAGTGAGCTGGAGGGGGGCATCATTAGACTGGCTTTGGGCCGTCTAACATGCACAGAGAGACGCACACACTGACAGCCACGCTAGAGGTAAATGTCACACAAGGGGGCTCCTGCTGCGCCAAGAAATTGTTTCCTCCCTCATTTTATCTCTCTTCTTTCCCCTCCTACATTATTGAAAAGGCCACGCAGCCAGTCACTCTGGGAGGCTATACCCGCCGTCCAGCAGGGGTAGAAATGGAGGGTTGATGAGGCAATGAAGAATTCCCACGGAGGGCAAGCAAAAAGAGATGCTGAAACAAACCCTCTCTGTTTCATCATGTATTTCATCATATTCATTCTTGCTGGTCTCGCTTTCCTTTTTTGGGGAGGCAGGAATCAATATTCCCTCGATCAGCTGCTGATCTCAAAGTAAAGCAGTTTAATGCAATTTAGATGCAGAGTACGTTAGGAATGATGATATGCACTGTAAGTCTGCAATGAGAACAATCAGAGTACGGTGCATTTTGGCAAATCATACCATCTATTCTTCCCCATATCTATTGTTATCCATGAAGTGCCTATGGTGGAAATATAAATTTGTTCTCTAAAGCTTGTTTAATTACCCAGGCTTCTGATAACTCAGTAAAATTAGCACAATTTATTCTTAATGGAGGTAATATTCAGAAAAAAATTCAGACCCTATACTGCTTAGTGTTACTAACAGTTTCCAAACAGCACACTCAAAGGATTCTACCCACATAAAAAATACTTCATGTTGCAGTTCTCTTCTTTAACACTTTAATATTTCATTGACATTCACATAAAAAATTCAGTTGCATAAAAGGAAATACAAAAAAAACGAAAGGAAAGATCAAGTATTCAGCTAGCAAACTGTTAGCGTAGCCTAGCTTAGCATAAAACTACAAGAAAGAGAGAAAAACAGGTCAGCCTGCAAATAATTCAACATAAAATGCACCCAAAGGTACATCAGAAACCGGCTAAAAACACATATAGAATATGTTTCAGACTTATGTAAAAATAACAATGACATTGAAAAAAAATATATGAAATATTTGTGATGTATTTGAAAATTGTATGCTATCTTTGGCAATTTACCTCTTCATCTTCCCCTCAGCCCTGACTGGCTTACCTTGTCATGATGTGGTTATAGGAGAACCCAAATGCAGAACGTGATAGGAGAAGAAATACGTTTCCTTAATAAGGACAAAAACTTACAAAAACTGAGAAACAAAGCTTGGAGTAACAACAGTGAACCAGACTGAGCATTGGAAACACAAGGAAAAAACTATAGACTACGAGGAACAGTATGAGGCAGGTAGCATGAGGCAGACATGAGGCAGGTAAGCAAACAGGTACCTCCTGTTTGCTTACCTGTGAGCAGTGGTGAACAATGAAAACCAGAGGGTATAAATACAGGAGGTAGGGTGGAGAATGGACCAATGAACCACGGGGGCTAATCAGATGAAATCTGGAGCAGCTGGTTAGGAGGGAGAATGCAGTACAATTGAAAGAGGGAGGCCAGGGAATTAACAGTAGCATCTGAATGCAAGAATAAATCATGAATCGAAACTACAATGAATTAACTAAAATAACAGCCACTGAAAAACCTAAACAGAGAAATATAGAGAAAACAGATAAGTACTCAAAACCCGACGAGAATAAGGAAACTAAATCTCCAAACACAGACAGATCATGAAAAGCATAAAAAGCATCCCCGCAGCATGATGCTGCCACCACTATGTTCTACTGTGGGTATGGTGTGTGGAATATTCTGCCCCCCCAAAGTGTACTTTCTTTGCTGCCCAAATATGCGTTTCACGTAATGTCTTTAAAAACAGGAAGCAACAGATTTTCTTCTATACCTGTCATTTTAGAATGGGTTTTAAAATATGTTTACAGTTTAAAGATCTGGGCCTTCTCTGGGTAGTAAGTGAGTATTGATATTATTAGCTAGAAATGCATTTATTTATAGGCTTGTCCTAAAATGATAATGTATATTGTACACACAAACCCATAGCATATCATTTGGGAACCACTGACCTAATTAGTCAGAGTTGAGGAGTGAACCTTACTCTAAACTAGATGCAAAACAGCAGGAAATTATCTGCAGAGATTTTTTTTTCTTTTCTGGGGGAATTTAGGCCACAGTCCTGAGCAAGCTTGAGAAGATTGACGCCTGTCAGCGGCACTGCATTCCCTTTCCAGATCAAAACTATTTGAAAGCCATTCATGCAGCATTAATGGCACAACTGAGACTGAGTGGGCAAAGCTTTAGAGTTTGGAACGAGGATATAGGGGAAGTTGTTTACGATTTGATCCAATGCCAAGCCTCTTGGATGCCGTTTTTAAACTCAGCCAATAATTTTTCAAGGGTATTTTTCAAGGGTTTTGACGGGAGGCATTACTGCAAGAGTTTAACATAGCATAAAAACATATGTCATATTTATTCATAGTAAAGTTTTTGTTGTGGTCTTCGTTTGATACATGACTCATAAAAAAAGGCACAGCAGCAACTCCGGCAATGCCTCCCTGTCCTTTTTGACAATTTTCTGGTGGAAATAGATTGGTATTGTTTACTGTGTAAATTCTCCACTTGTATTTGAGATGTTGTGATATGGAGCAGTAAAAAAAAAAAGTGAAAAAAAAGAGTGGGATGATGGAGAGAGAAGCAGGGGTTGAAGAGGAGCCAGGAGAGTGACGGAGGAGTGAAAAAACAGGAGAGAAACCACAAGGTAATGAAGGAGGAAGGTGTGACACGATGGGAAATGGTGAAGTGTGTGGGTTAGAGAGTGTAGTAACACTGTGCCCACCGGCGTGTGAAACTGCTGGACGGACGTTTGCAGTGTCTATGTGTTCTGCGAGAGTAAGCATAAGAAGAGGATAAACACAGAAACCCAGCTTAATTTCTTTTTCTCACATTCGAAGACGTGTCTGGTTTCACTGAGACGATCCTTTAGGGCTGAGAGGGTAAGAAAGAGGGCACGGCTCTGCTTTTGATGACAGTTACAGCCGAAACCAGATATTTACATAGACTATGTAATAATATATCATTTTGTTTCTGTCAGACATATCAGACTAAACTTGGCCGACTTTATTACCATTAACCAAATGCCAAAATAATGAGTGCGAGAATGTTTTGTCAACATTCTATAAAGTCAGACATTTACATATACAAAGGTTACCATGCTTTCAAGCTAATTGGGAAAGCCAAGGTGATGAGGTCATGGCTTTGTAATACCTATGTGTTTTAAGGCAGCACCTCAAGCACACTGCTTCCTTGCTTCCTTGTCTTTTTATTTTCTTTGGTTGCTTGATGAGTTGAGGTTGATAACCTTAAACAATAAACAAAGTTACACAAATTAAATTCAAATCCTTGCTTCAGCAAATATGATAATCTTAAGGTTATCAAATACTTACATTAACTTAATTGTTTGATTGTACATTTTTAAATCATCTTTATTTTACAAATATTTATGCAAACATTTTGGAAAAAAAATGTCAAATCAAAGAATTAAATTGACATTCCTCACAATAATTTACAAAAAGTAAGTAAATCATACACACCAAAGCATCTCTGTGGTTGCCAAACACTCACCAAACACACTTAAGAAAACAGGTGTCTGGATGACAGTAATCAAACCTCTCAGCCTACCTGAGAAAAAGGTAACCACACCTGTTGCTTCTAGCACTACACTACCATCTCGTGTGCACATATTCTAAATATCAAATCAAAGCTAATAACCCTGAATGAAATTACAATGAATTTATCGTGCAACATAACAACAATTTCTAAATGACTGAAGGGTACAGGTTCATCTGATCAAACTATTATATGCAAGTAAAAATTTTGTAGGAATGTGTACCGTTCAGGAAAGAGATTAAGTTGTTTTGCTTGGAATTGTATGTAAAAAAAAAAACACAATGAAAAAAAACAAAAGTCACTTTGTGAAGATGCTGGCTGAAACTTGTGACTGCCACAGTTAAATTAGTACTGAACAGACATACAATGAAAGGCCACTTTCAGGAAGAAACCATAACTCTACAAGCAACATTAAAAAGCCTGATTACAGTTTGCAAATGCACTCAGTGTTAAAGACCTTAATATTTGGTGACATGTCCTGTGATCTGAAGAAGCAAACACTGATATGTTTTGCTATAATGGAAATTGTTACTGGGAAGGTTGTATGCCTGAGAATGCCATCCCAGCTGTGAAGTATAAGGGTGGCGGCATCATGCTGTGGGGGAGTATTGCTCCACTTTACAAAATAGATGACAGCACAAGGAAAGATCATCATGTGGGAATATTTAAGCAACATCTCAAGATATCATCCATCAAGCTAAGCTTGTGGACAAATAGGTTCTTGTAAATGGACAATGACCCTGATCATAACACCAAAGTATTTACAGAGTGACTTAAAGACAAGACAGTCAATGTTTTGGAGAAGCAATCACAAATCTCTGATTTAAGTCCCATAGAAAATGTGTGGGTAAATATGAAAAGGTGTATGTGAGCAATGGTGGCTAGAAACCTGACCCAGTTACACCACCTCTGTTAGGAAGGAATGGGCCAAAATTCCAGCAAACTGTTGTATGAAGCTTGTGGAAGGAGACCCAAAACATTTGACCCACGTCTTCCAGAACAAAGTTTGTACCAACCCAGCACAATAAACTGTTCATAAAATAGGGATTAATTATAAATTTTTTAATGTTTTTTTGTAGCACTAGTGGCCTTTATTTTTCAACAGTAAGCTGACAGGAATGGGGTGAAGAGAGGGGGAAGACATGCAGCAAAGGTCACCTAGGTCACCAATCGAACCAGCAACAAGCTGCGCAGAGGACTGATCATCCCGCACCTCAGGTTGAATAATTTTTCACTGCCATCTTTTTAACATGTTATTGATCAATTTCTTCAAATATTTCAAAGTGACAACAAAATGAAAAGTGTGTCTGAAACCAAATGATTCCGACTTTATTGGCAAGACTGTGTTTTCCTTTTTAAAACCGGAAGTAATCACTTGTAGTTTAATGTTAACATATAAAAAAATGGAGATTGCCCAACCCTGGCCCATAAGCAAATATTTTCCTAAGTCTACTTTTGCCCATTCAGTCTTTATTTCTTTATAAAATTATGGTGAAAACTGTTTCTTCAAAGAAAAATGTCCCGCTGTTTCTTAGTCACAGAAGCAGGAGAGGGAAAAAAGCACAGGACTGAAAGTAATGAGATATTTTTCTGTACCTCAGGGTCAGTCTGATGGCCTTTGATCTTTTTTGGCTGCTGTTCCCTAACCATCACCTTTCCATCATTGCCTGATATCTCGGTTACATCCCTTGAGTCAGTTTTGGACATATTTCATCATACTGAGTATGATGAACCCATCCCATCCCTATATCCTGCATGGCAATTCTATTACGTTTTCTTGCAATGGGGTTACAGCTACATAATATAAATTAAATTAAATGAGAAAAAAGATAATATTCAGAATCTTATTTTATTCATACCACAGTAATCGTTTATCCCTAAGCTATAAGAAATGTCTACATAAGGAGACGGCAGGTTGAAGATGTTTCTGCAACTGGGTGGCGAAGAAACAGATAATTCATCAATGTCAGAATAATAACGACTTTTTTAGCATTCAATTGGTTTTGAATTACATTATTTGGAAGCATCCCTCTCCCTCTTTAACAGCCATCTGTTTCCCTGTCTGATTCCACAGATCCATGTTAGACACTGCGCTGCGGATGACTTCGCACTCAAGTGGTTTCATTTGCTTTCATATCTGACCTAAGTGGGGCTGATGTGGGAGCATATTGGACTTTGGAAAGACCGATAATGTGCCACTTGAACACGAATAAATATACTTTTAGTTTAGATTTTGTCACAAGTAAAAACAGAGTGGATGTGACCACAGTGGACCCCAAACCGAAGGTAAGAGCTAATTATCCAATTATGTTTATCTTAGTTGAAAGGAGGCTTCTTCTTGTTTTTGATGTCAAACAGATGCTAAATAAA
Organism: Crenichthys baileyi; assembly: GCA_036173005.1. Classification (NCBI taxonomy): domain Eukaryota; kingdom Metazoa; phylum Chordata; class Actinopteri; order Cyprinodontiformes; family Goodeidae; genus Crenichthys; species Crenichthys baileyi. The sequence continues at coordinate 118,164 of JAHHUM010000605.1, forward strand.
GCAGAAATTGCTAATTTAAATATAGCAGTTGGGTATTTAGTATGCAAATTTGTGAAATTATACATAATTAGGTTTAACTGACTGCTAGAAGGCAGCAGTGCACTTCAGGTATAATCCTTGGCATCTATTAGGCATTAGTGGGATCCTTTGGCCACCTTGGCTACATTAGCACCAGTTTGATGTTGAAACGCAGCAAGGTTTAAAACAATTATTTTATACTCCTTTTACCTTCCTTTTCTTTGCTCTGATCCAAACACAATAGCTATAAGCTCTACTAAAATTGTATAATGTATATAATAATAATAATTCAGCTGTGAATTTTTTATTGTTTCATCCACCTTTTTAATGCATTAGTACGACATCAGTACCACACCAGAACTGCATCAGCATAATGCCACCCCCCGCCAGACAATGGCATTGTGTTTTTAGATTTTAAATCTTTAGCCTGACTCCTTCAAACATTCTTCTTTTCATTTGGCCAAACAGCTAAATATCTTTCTCTCCCCTGACCATAAAACCTTTCTCAAGAAGGCATTTGGCTTGTCTATATGGGCAGCTAAAAACTTAAGTTGAGCTTGAAGATATTGATCTTGGAGCACAGACTTCTTTCTTGGTCAGCACCCTGTTTGTCTTTGCTGATGTAAAACTGGGCCAGGGACACCATTTTTCCAGCAGTTTCCACCTAAGCTTAAACATTGGTGGTTTCTGGGTTTTTCCTAAGGTTACGTTTCATTTGAGGGTAACAATTTGGGTCTTCTTCCCAGCCTTCCGATACAAGTTACTCAGACACACATTTGACTACATTGATCTTACTACTTACATACAGTTTTTAGAACTGCTAAATGTCCTAAGTTATGTAAGTCTATAATTTTCCTTTGAGGATCTTTAGTGAGTTCCTTGGTCTTCTCATTGCTCTGAGCATTGGTCAAACAAATCATTTTTTTGCTAGTTAAGAGTTGTAGCCAATCTTGATTGCAACATTTAAACTTGTCTATTGAATTCTTTTTATTATGATGCATTTAAGTTGCACATAGTATTATGATTCCACCCAAAAAAAGAGAAACGTTAATATCCATCATTAAAAGCCCAAAATAAATGACTGTATGTAAACTTCTCACCAGCATTATGTTGAAAAAATAATCTTATGTTTAAAGCCCAAAGTAAAAATCTTTGACCAACTTATTAACGTTCTAATGCCTAAACTATGTGGCATAGATTAACTTAATCCAGCCTCACGCAGTGGTGCATTTTAAATCCGGGGTTCACTGGGGCACTGGTTTCATGTAGCCATTTACATTACATAAGCATCCTGTTAGTCTCTCAGCGGACAGCCAACAGTCTGTCTGGTTGGCCGACCTCTCCCTGGCCTCTGATCTTTGCTCCCCAGCCAGCATGGCACAGTGGTTTCACAGAGAGAGGAAACAGGTCTGCCAATATTCTCATTCAGTGGAAACAGTATGTGATGATCTGAATGAATTTACTGCTGTGTCTGAACTAGAATCCATTATGCTGAACCAGAACAGATGTCAGACCTGGGCCACAGGGTCAGGTATGAAAAATCTAATCAGATTTTCTTGGTAAAAAATAATTTTTAAAGAAAGAAAATTACTTTTTTAAAACTCCTAAGAGAATTTTCTTATATAAATAACTACATAATGATGCTGATCATGAGCATTTACATTTCCCATTTTTATACTGCTGTCATCAAACTTTTATACACAAAAGACATAAAAAAATTTTTCTCAATTCATTTGAGTTAATTGGAGGCATATCTGTGGTTGTATTTTAAGGCAACACCTCAAATGCTTCTTTATGTGACATCACGGGAAAACTGTAGGGTTCAGGTGGTACCGTCATGTTGCGGGGGTTCTGTGCTGCCCAAACAACTGCACTTTAAAAAATACTGTAGATGGCATCATTGGAAAAGACCATCATGTGTAAATATTTAACGCAAAACCTCACGCATCAGCCAGGAGGTTAAAGCTTGGGAATGAATAGACAATGACCTTAATCACATCACCAAATTAATTGATAAGTTACTTAAGGACAACAAAGTCAATGTTTTGGAGGGGTCATCACAATGCCCAGATCTACGTTCTATAGGAAATTTATGAGCAAAACTGTAAAGGTGTGTGCGACTGAGGCGGCTTACAAACCTGACTTAGTTACTAAAGTTCTGTCAGTAGGAAAAGGCCAAAACTCCAGTAAAGTATAAAAACCTTGTGGAAGGATACCCAAAACATTTGACCCAAGTTATACAGAACAGGAGAAGAGGTGAAGAGGATTTTAACGTGGCTGTCAGTGCTGTATCCTCTACGTTTAGATATGCTTCAAAATTATAATTCTTGCCGAGCATACTTATAAAGGGGTACACTGGTTACCGACACATCAGATTAAAATGCATTTTCTCATTTGTCAGTTGAGTGTAAATATGTAAATATCTTGTCATATTTACCAGTATTCTCCATATTTTGTTGCCCACAAATAAAAACATACAGAGAATTTTCTGAAGAGTGATATTGTTACTGCAATGTCACAAATAAAGAGATTCTTTCAGGAATTTTTTTGCAGTGTTTAGACTTTTTTGTGGACCTTTAGAATTTTCACTTTTAATTCTAAGCTTAGAGCAGTTTTACTGCAGGCAGTTTTGGTTTGTCTAAATCACGGCTATGAATAGACATTTTAAGTGTATCAAGCTTTGACGTTGAAATCAGGTCTCACTGAGTTATCAAAGTTTTCTCCAAAGCTGCAGTGTTTGCTTTTTTCTGAAACTTACCTTGAATATGAAAGCTTAACTTCCCACGGAGCCACAGTAACCTCTGTGGCTCTGTGGAAAGAGCAGTCATCTTGGAATCTGAATGTTCTGGGGTCGATTTCAGCTTCTTTCTGCTACATGTCAGTGCCATTCAACCTCAAGTGGCCTACGGATTTGCACATTTGCATATTTATGGATGTGTGTGCATTTTTGAGTGCCTTTGGGTGTACACCACTTTGAGTAGTTTGTATGACAGGAAAAATGCTATATAAATATTGCCCTCTAGTGGATATAGTGCCTAAACATCCATGCTAACTTAAGAACATTTTAGGCATGAGGACAATGATTATTGACAGGGTTCATTGGCAGGCTATTTTACATGTATAAGTGGACCTTTAGGCAAACTGTACGGTGGGTCTGGTTGCCTTTCAGTATAAGGGCAGATTAACTTAGACTAAACACATCCAGCAAACGTTTTTTAAACAACTTATTGACTGGGGCTGCACGGTGGCACAGTTGGTAGCGCTGTTGCAGCAAGAAGGTCCTGGGTTTGACTCCCGACCAGGGGTCTTTCTGCATGTAGTTTGCATGTTCTCCCCGTGCATCCATGGGGTCTCACTCCGGCTTCCTCCCACAGTCCAAAGACATGCCTGTTAGGTTGACTGGTCTCTCTAAATTGCCCTTAGGTGTGTGAATGAGTGTTTGCATGGTTGTTTGTGTGTTGCCCTGCGATGGCAGGGTACACCTTTCCAGGGTGTACCCTGTCTCCCGCCCATAGACTGCTGGAGGCACCAGCTTCCCCGTGACCCACTATGCAATAAGTGGTGTAGAAGATGAATGAATGAACTTATTAACTGCCAAGTTTAAAACTTAACTTACTTTCCAAGTAGAAAATGTGTTTTAAGATGCTGCAAATCAAATCTTTTTTTAAAAGAAATGCTTCACTTTATACCCGATTCCTCCTGGCAAAAAGACTGACCTGTGTGGTATTTTGATTAGAAATAAAAAAAATATGTTAACCTCTAATGGCTGTAATGAGGTTAGTAGTGGACTGGCTACATGCTGGTTGATGCACTTAGTAGCATGTGCTTGTGGTTTATGTAAAGTCATTTCTCTGCGTGAGCGTCAAAGTACACGTGTGTGTGTGTGCGTCTGTTACTGAGACTAAATAGTACCGCTGTGGTAGTAGTAGCTGCAGGCTGTTGCACAGCAAGTTCAGCAAATGAAGTAGCAGGAGAATAGTAAACATTCACATCATACTCATCATAATGAGCAGTTGCACCAGAACAAAATGCTGTAAGATGTTTCGCTCCTCTGGTCAGACTGTGAAACTCATTTCAATATGTTTCTAGATTTTAACAGAGTAATATTCCCAAATCCATAAACTGACAGATTCGTTTTCCAAACTAACACTATTCTAAGAACAAAACCTGATATATTCAAGCAACAAGGTTACATTTAACTGGATGATCAATATTAAAAGAAATTCAACTAGCACCAACGATACAGTTTGAATAGCATACGCCTGTTTTGTTTTAGTGTGTAAAGGCCTACATACTCTGCGAGAACAGAGAAATGTGTTCTCTTTCCCTGGGGTGCAGGAAATATATGGCATCATTCTGTTGTTGCAGCCCTGGTTTGGGAGTTCCTGTAACTTGCTATTGATGCCTATTTTGGTCAGAACCTTTTTCTGTGTGGTGTCAAAGAATTATGAAGGTGGTGTGCTGCAGAAGAAGAGATATGTTAGGACGTCCCAGGATTTCTTGTGAAGCATCTGGTGTCTAACTAAAGAATTAAATCACATGCGGGAGCACCACGCTGCAGCTTTTAAAGCGGGTCAAAAGACACCCTTAACGTATACTGGAGGCCTCACTCTGAAGTGTCCTAACAGAACTTGTAAGGATTATGATTATTGATTAATTAATAGTTATCAAAATTATAATTAAAAATCATAATTCAGGAAAATATTTTCTTTACCAAAATCATTACTTACAAATAGAAATCAGAGATGTCCTCTGGTGGTGTGGTTATGGGCTCCAAGTTCATAATAATTACAATTAGTTATTCATCACTAATAATTGATAAATTATTAACCAAAACCACAAAATGTCACTGTTCATTCAACCGCTCCACCGAAGGTGGGGGAACTTTGACCTCGTTTTGACAGATAAATCACTCTTGCACGAAATAAACACAAACGCTTCTCTTAATTATAAATGAAGATTTATTGAAGCCAAATAATTTTGATATACCATTATTCTGGTCCAAAAACCTTCACCTAACAAGCACTATTCTACACAAAGGGGATAAAAATGACTACCTAACAATAATAATAAAAGAAAGATATATGCACATTTAGTGTCTATGAAGATCAAGCCAGCAGTTTTATGGACGAAATGTGTAATTTGGGTTAAATGAAAGAGAAGTCCTCCCGATGTGCTGATGTCTCGATTGCAGCGATCAGCTGATAAAACAGTGGGCTGCGCCCTTAGCCACTAGCAGCTGATTGCCCCAAATCTCAAACAAAGAGTCATAAAACTCTGAGTCGAGAACTCAGTGAAAAAACTCCAGTAATGAAACTGGAACAAAGGAGTGGTCAGGCGAGGCCCAGACCGCAGTTGCTTTGAATGAAAACTTTTAAAAGTCCAACTTCTAACTCCTGACTGATTTGGGAACAGCCGGACAAAACATGAACCACGCACGATTCCGTAATCACCTCAAGAAAAAAAAAACGGTAATCGTCTCATCCGTCCAGGAGGGGAAAATATGAAGAACCATTTAGTCAACTGAATCAAAAAGGAGGTGTTATGGAAATTTTAGTGCCTTGCTTGATTTGCTCTTTGATACTCTATAGGAACTGACAAAAGTATTAGAACCCCTCTGTGTTGTTCCATTCTTCTCTTATATAGTCTTATAGTAATGGTTTCTCAGCCTTCTCCTTGCACCTGTGTGAGATAATATGTATGCCACACTGTTAAGATTATGTCTGGGACCTCGTCTCTCTGGGTCTCATGAGCGTTACCTTGAAAACTGTTGTAGCTTATAAGGAGAACCTTTGCTTTGTCTAGTCAGAATGATTTGGCAGCACTACTGAGCGCCTCTCCAATACTGTAAACAATCATTCTCTCTTGCAAAATTATAATAAAGCTGATTCTGAGTGACAATCATCGGTCTCTGTCTTGGTAAAAACACATTTTTCTACAACAGAGGAAACTCATCTCCTTGGAAATAAAACCTCTGTGGGTTTTTCCACCTGCGCCGAGTGTCGACATGGTCTTCGATCGGTATATGAATCTTCTGACCTTCTTGTATCACACTGAGCCTGGTTCTGCTGGAGGTTTCTTCCTGTTGAAAGGGGTTTTTTCCACTCCACTGTCGCTACATGCATGCTCAGTATGAGGGATTGCTGCAAAGTCAAGGCCAGTAACTGTCCACTGTCTCTACATGCTCATCCAGGAGGAGTGAATGCTGAGTCACTGACTGGATGCAATCTGCTGGGTTTCCTTAGACAGAAAAACATTTTATCCAATTTGAATAAATAACTGAATCTGACTGCACTGTTCATTGGTTAGGATTAATTGGAATGTATGTACCTGACTTTTGTGAAGTGCCTTGAGACAACATGTGATGTGAATTGGCGCTATATAAATAAAACTGAATTGAATTGTATCAGGCAGATTCCAGATTTCAAGCTCTTCTGGGAATGGCCTTGTGGAGTAAAAGTTCACCTGCGAGCTTTTGTCTTTCCAGATATGCGCCTCCGTTGCGTTGTCCTGTGAGATACGCTGGAAATGGCAACGAAAGTCAGAGCTGCGATGTCTGTTGAGCTGCGCATGTTCAACTGTGCGACCAAAATGGATGACTCCAACAAACTACTAAATGCAGTTATCTATTTAAGCCAGCAGGTGACATATCTTTCCAAAAGAATGTTTTAAAAAAATCTAGGAGGAACCTGGAGAACCCGAGTTTAACCCACCCAGGCTGTTCAAACTCAGAACCTTCCTCTCTGAAAGGCAACAGTGCTAGCAATTGCACCACCATGCAAAATCTTTTTTAAAATCTTCACTTGAACCATGGCATACAGGTCATGATCTCTGTTTTGATTTTTATGCTTTATATTGTTCAAAGTCTAGCACAAAGTGGAATGATTTTAACACCACGTCCTAAAAACTTGACTATATTTTAAAGTGGTCTTGGTCAATAGGTCACCCAGGTTTTCTTGAAGGTTTTTCAAAGCCTGTCTTTAGACACTGGCGATGTTTTTACTCTGCTTCACTCTATTAAAGGACCAGAGAAACGATTTTTGCTGTTGTTCTATGTTTAAGCTTAACTCTGACCGGCAGAAAAAACCCTAAAAATACAAAATACATCAGTGATACCCAATAATATTATTTCTTATGAACAACACCAAAGAAAACAATTTCACAATGAGAACTCCAAAGCTCCAAACAGCTGCTGGCTGAAAACTTGGCATACAGAAGACGATTATCCGTGTCGTAAAGACATGACTGTCAGTGACTATCTATCTGCTGGAGCCAGTGATTAAAAATGGAAATAAAATCTTCTAAAAGCCTAAAAAGCGACTGATCAAGACTGCTTTCAAAGATACATTGAAACTGTCACGATGGGGTTTTGGGGTGGACCAAAGCGCAGACAAGAGCTTGGCAGCAGCATTGCGAAATAATATTGAGCTTTATTCAAAGTTCACAAACGTAACAAAAACACTGCAGGTACCGACCAGAGTCGAGATCCAAAACTTACATAAAGACACTGCAGGAACATGTGGAACTCAAGGCATGGACGCGGGTAGTGAGTCGAGTGTGAACGAAGGACAAACAAAGGACAATGAAACAAAACCAACTGATATACAGAGCAAGAACAAAGGCAGGTAATCAAGGAACTAAGAACAGGTGTGACAAGGAGGCAGAGGGAGCAGGTGAACATAATAACACTAAAGCATGAGGAAAAGAACTAAATGACAAGACAGTGAGCAGACCTAAAAGAAACTATAAACCAAGATAAAATAAAACATAGAATCAAGAATAAAAATGAACTAAAGGAAACTGAGAAACTGGAGGTAACACAACAACCTAAGATCTAAGGACTTAGCAAAAAGAAACCCTGACTACAAAAATAAATAAACCTAAACCAACACTGATAGAACAAACTGAGAATGAAGCAGAGGAAATGAGGACAAGAATAAAAGTAAACAATAACTAAAGCTATCCTATAAAGGAGGGACTGGAGAATAAAGATAAACTAGAGGAAACAAAGCTAAGAGGGACTAAAACTGAGCAATTAATAACTAAAAGAGGAAAACTAATGACGAGAGGAGTAACAGAAAAGAAACTAATAAATAGGAGAGTACAAAGGAACCAATACCAAACATGAACATAAAATAAATATTATCACAGCTAAGGAACCAGAGGACTATAATAATAATAATAATAATAATAATAATAATAATAATACATTTCTAATTACATAAATAGGAAAGAAACACCAGGGCGAGAGAACACACTGGGAGGCAACCAGGAAACCAGAACTGTCAGAAAACAGAAACCAATAAACATGAATACAAAACCTCAAACAAGATACATCTAGCAAAACAAAACACAAAACCATAAACAAAGTCCAAAATGTCACATCCTGACAGAAACTGCTGCGAAGAAAATTTTCAAGAAATTTGCTCAGGAACGTTTGCTTTTTTTTAAATTTTCATCCTAATTCTTTAATCCTGTTTAATTCTGTTGTGCTAATAAGAGAGCAGCACATATGTAAACTCAGTACACACACAGAAAAACGGTAGCTGTTAACGAGCAACAGCTTGGTGTGGCCTGCTCATTAGGGTTGTCATGGTGATGAAAGCTAGAAATAATTCATTGAAGGAAAAATGCCTGTGCGAACCTCTCACGTCTTTGCTTTATATTCAAAACATATAAAACACATCAGGTTTGCCCAATTTTAAAACAGCACTAAACAAAGAAACACATTCATATGTTTAGCTAGAAAATAATGACGAAATATGAAGAAACTTTTAGAAAGCAGGCACATTTTCTCAGAGACTATTTGTAATCAAGTTGGACTCATACTGAAAAAATGGATGATATGTATAAGTAACTGTCAGCATACTTGTTGAAAGATACCCTGAGAGGTACCTGGTAAAATTAGCCACAGGTTATGTAGGGGTCACAGCAAACTTGTGGACGAAGGTGCTCGGGTAAAATGAGATCAAAATCGAACTTTTTGGCCCATATGTTTAACAGACAAACAATGCTGCGTCCTGAAAACACCATCCCCACTATGAAACATCAGGCCGTGCAGATGCTTTCCTTTCAGCAGGAGCAGGAAAGGTGATCAGAGTTTATGGAAAAATCGATGTCTTTTGCAACCAATTAGAGGCTGTAAAAGACTAAAAGACGCAAGGTGGTGGTGGGGATGGTGTGGCAGGGGGACAGGTTGTGTTCACCTCCCACTAGCACCAAGGTCCATGCAGCCAAAGCTACAGTGAAATGGTTTAGATAAAACATTATTCATGTGTTAGAATGGCCCAGTCAAAGGCCAGACATAAATCCAACTAAGATTCTGTGGCAAGAAATGAAGATTGCTGTTCACAAACGCTATTCATGCAGCATGACTAAGCTTGAGCTATTTTGCCAAGAAGAATTCAGAAGTATGTTTGTCAAAATGCTTTGAAAATGAGCTCAGTTACTCTCAAACATGTATTGCACGAAAAACCTCATTATCACAGTTAGTGACTCTGTCCAAGTTTCTTTAAGTCAGTAATGAAGCAGTTTAAAAATTTTCATTAAAATACACCAAACAGAGTGTGGTACTTGGCGTAGTGGGAGAGTGCGTGACCCATAGGTGGCTGTCCCTGGTTCGAGTCCCGACCTATGCTGCATGTCTTCCCCTCTCTTCACCCCACTTCCTGTCTGCCTGCTTTCAAATAACAAAAATAAAGGCCACTTACCAAATGAGAAACGGGTGAAATGAGCTGTTGCAGCTCAAACAGCCTAAACACTGAAAAAGTAAAAAAGATTTCTCTTTGCAGACAGCTAGATGGATGATCAAGTCACCTGGTTTGATTGAGAAAATGGTCCTGCCTGCTCAGGGTCTCCATCAAGCACAGGCATATGCTTCCTCATCTGCAACTGGCAGACATAATTACTCTGTGTTTGCAAACGTGTGCGTGGCCATGCTGTCGGATGTTTGCACATGTGGAATAACAGCCCTACCACAAATATAGCCCTTGTAATCACATTTTTGTATGTGAGGGCATGTGAACATAACTGTGCTTCAATTTGTGGATGTAGGAGAAAATGGGTGCGCTGCGTGAGAGTGCCGGTGCTCTGGCAGCACCACTTGGCATTTCTCAAACAGCTGTCAGCTTCAGCCAGAGTGTTTCAGATGACTGATCTTTAAACTGGGCCAATAAGTTCCCACACAGAACCCCCCAAATCCCTGCACATCTATCTGAACACATCACTCTCTCTTTTTCTTTCCATTTCTCTTTCCAGCCATCTTTCTTCTCTCCTCTCAGTTTATCAGACCTTCCCTTTTTATACACTTCGCCAGTCTGCTTTTTGCTTCCACATTCAAATGAAATGTATATTAAGAAGTTATAATCTACCATTAGCAAACAAAATGATAATAATTATATGGGTAAGGTATACTAAATCTAGTTGTATAAAGCTCTGAGCAAGAAAAAACGTACGTCTATTTTATGCTCAGGAAAACTTAAAAGGAGCCTTTATAGGATTACCCACGATAGTATTATTATTTATTATACATGTCACACCTGTCTTTCTGCAAGAGCCTCAGTCTTGATTTCCTCAAATGTTACCATAGTACGTTTGGGCCAGTTTCTAGATTTATCATAGGTTTAAACTGTCACTCTGAGCTGTGTATAACGGCTGAAGGATGGACAGTAGTGATGCGACTTTTAGCTCTTTATAGGCAACTGAATCTTCTGGATCTGTTCACTTCAAAGAGCCTTTCAAACAATACGTTCAAAATTTCAATTTTTTGAAAATGTATATATTTGAAAGGTCACACCTGGTTATCTTAAGTAGTGTTAAATATATACATTTTTGGGAAACCTGGAATGTGTGGTCGAAATATACAAAAACGTTGAATAATCTGCATTAATAGTTTAATTTGAAAGGCGCAAAATAGAACCACAGTATATTCATACAAAAATAAATATACTTTTGATATATTTCCATACAACTGAATATAATATATCAAAACATAAATATCAAATACCCATGTAGTTCTTTACTATGAATGTTGTGTGCATTAATAGCATTTTAGTGCCATTTGTAACATATAAACAAAACAAAGAAAGCAAAATGTAACAAATTAAAAAGGTGCTTTGAGTTGCATTGGCAGAAACAAAAACCACCAAGTGCACAAATAAATGTAACATTTAAGGCAATGCACTAATAGTAAACACTTAACTGTAAACATTAACCAAGGAGTAACAAGAAATAAGCAACCAAGAAGCAAGGAGCACTCCGTGATGAGAAAATGCAGTGTGGGCAGAGAATTATAAGCAAGCTAAGTAGTAAAAAACAAAGAATGGCTTTCAGTAGCTGAGAATCGAGTCCAATCATTCAAAGAAAAAAAATCAGATCGTTCATGAATGTCACATCACTAATTTAAACACCTTCTAGACTTCTCTACTTGGTAAACAAACAGGAAGCACTTTGGAATTTTAATGGCAGCAAATAAAAGAAAAAAAGACAGCTAATGCCATTTTCAAACAATTTAAGACAGTTACTCTGTCTCCTTTGGCTATCTAGGTGACTTACATCACTAATTAACTAGCTGACGTCAACTTTTTAGGCTCCCAATATGACAAAGAGCAGAAAATGTATAATAAGAATGTTGACTGTATGACTTTTACATTATTTAGCTGGTTCTACAGTTGTATTTAGTGCCTACCATTGAAAAATATCTGTTAACCTATCATTTTTGTGGTGTTTTAGTTTACACTGTCTTTAAAATCTAGCCCTAATTGTTGACATTAATTTAAGGTTTTGACTTCTCAAGCTTCTCTTTTTGTCAGAATCTTATACGAGGCCATTGATGTTTGCATGTGGTTTTCACTCTTGTTTCTATCAAGGCTGGGCGGAAAGACACAAATGCTTCAAAGCCTCTTTCTTATTTTAACACATCAGAATAAATATTTCTCAGTTTAATGCAGAATATCCCAACTCAGTCAAAATGTTTCAGATTTTTAATTTAGGATGATTAAACACAGTCCAAATTCTTTAGAAAATACATGAAATAGCCCTTTAATTTAGCATCAAACCTGAAGTTGTGAATCAGATACCAACTTCAGGGTCCTGAAGCTACTTCTGGTGTAGGAAAATATTTTCTTACAGTGTTCAGATTTTGCACAAGACAGGGGGTCACCCACTTCCTGTTGGCCTAGCAGTAGAAAACAAGATTCAGGACACAACTGACACCTTTTAGTGGGTCTGTTTTTCCCCCCTTGTGCCTCTGTGTGCTCCTGCTACCCCACTGACAGTGGCATAGCACTGTCAGTGGGGTAGTGGTGAGACATACTTCTTGTATAAAATTAAAAATCATGTGAAATCATTTGCACATCCTCTAGTATGTACAACTTTATGCATGGAGCTGTAAGTGTGAGCATGCTATTGTGCACTGGATAGTCTGTGTGATGGAGGCGAGAAGGTGAACCACAAAGCATCTCCTACAGTCAGTCCCCACCACCTACACTCTAGCCCCACCCCCCAGTCCTGCATCCAAGGACAGCGGGCCCATTACGGTAATTAACTGGAGAAGGGGCTGACGGGATGGACAGAATAAAAAAGGGAAGGTCTGGGAAAGGGAAGGAAGTATGAGGGACAGAGGAAAAGAATTTGAGTGAGAGGGAAGAGGGACGGAGGTTTGGTTTGCATGGGGATGCAGAGAAAAAGTGGGATTTGGAGGAGTGTGAGGTTGGGGGGTGGGGGGTGGTTTTTCTGCCGAGGCAGCAAGACGGTGGGGGTGGCCGCCTTCCTGGCCGCTGTTAATCCCTGAGTGACTTTCACTGCGTACAGTAAGCAGCGCACTGCAGCCCGTTGCTCCCACAAATTAATCTAGCAAAGAGCCTGGGATGTGGCCACACCAAACCTCCCCTGCTTTACAACTCACTCCCTGCTACAAGACTTGGGGAAGAAAAAGATAGGAAAGGAGGCACAAGGATTAAGCTGCTGTTGTGTTGCGATTTCCAATGAGAGGAGAAAATGTGTCGGACAGAAGGTGGAGGGGACAAATGAGTTGAGGAGAGACCGATGGGAGGGAGAGGAGAGAGATAAGGAAGGCAGTGAACTATATATAACACAGCAAAGGATGACCGAGTGCCCTCGCCTCAATGACATCACTTAGGGACATCATGATGGTGATGTCACTGGGTGCCACGACATCATGATGTGATTTTCTTCCAGCTTTGGCATCATACCTCAAGGGCCCGACATGACTCAATTCAAACAAATTAGCCTTAGGCTTCGCCATGCGTTTCAAGTTTTCACACTATTTCTTTAAAGAGAAGCTTTACAGCAAATACATGTCCTTTGTTTCTCAGAGGGTTATTAAAAAAACTGAGCTGGAACCAAATATAATCCAGATTCATGCAACCGCTGTAGAAAGAACAAGCAGGCCAAGCTATGGACAGTAAAAAATGGGCCTTGTGATAACTCTGAAGGTTGCAGAGTAATCAGAAGGAGCAAGAGATTTAAACCATTTATGAAACAGTCCAGGGATTAGGAATTTGACATGGTTTCTGTGTCTGCTCAGATTCTCACACCAGTCCAGTAGGTGGCGATAATGCCCCTGTTGGTCAACTGTTCATTTGAAAAAAATATGTAGACGTTTGAGAGATTTCTCACCAGGATTTTGTCCATCTTTCTTACCTATATGTGGTACTGGGTGATAATCTGTATGTAGACAATGTGGACAATGGCCAATCAGCAAAACTTGACTTATCGACTCCTTATCGACTCCTTCAAATCAGGGTTGAGATGCCTGTTGTCTTTCTCTGTGTATTTTCCAAAAGGACTTAGGCCAGTGATGTCCAAACAATGAGGGCAAAATCGCCAAGATTAATGTACTCAGGGGACTTTTTTTATTTAAAAACACAAAATAATTTAATTGTAATTCTTTTCCTTTTTACCTGCTCAGCAATATATAAAAAATTCTATATTGTAATGAAACAATGTATGATTTTTGTAGAAAAGAACAAATCATTGTAGGGTCGCAGACATGTGCTTTAGGTAAGCAATGTCCTAACGTTTTGGGTCGAATGTTTTCTATTTTGTTGACCATTCCCAGCAACAACAACAACAACTTTCTTTGAATACACTTGCTATAGTGGCCATGTTTAAGTAATGGGTCAACCCAAGTCTGTTTTTGTCATGATTTGAGGGTGTTTGGGTTCTAGTTATTATTCTTGTTTTCAGTTTACGTTTTGGATCTTGTTTCTATTTATTATTTTCCTGGCTGTGCTTTAGTTTCTTGTGTTCTAGTTCATGTTCTGTACGTTATGTTTTCCTGATTAGTTTGTATCCTTCAATTTCTAATTTGCTCCAGTCACGTTTTGTTCTCTCCTGTCTGTTTGCAATTAGCCCCATTCGGTCCAACCTGTACCATGTTAATCAGCTTTGTTTTCTACCTGTACCATGCTCCATTTTCTCCATCCTTTTAATCTGTTCATTCCTCGCGGAAACATTTTGGATCACGTCATCTTGCTTCATACAAGCATGTCTTGAAGAGATATAAACTTGGATGACCTTAAATTTTCTGCTTCTAAATTCAGACAAGACAGAAGTTGTCGTCTTTGGACCGGAGTCTTTAAAAAAGAAACTTCTTAGTCAATCACTTAATCTGGATGGGATTAAATTGACCTCCGGTAATAAAGTAAAAAACCTTGGTGTTACTTTTGACCAGGACATGTCATTTAAATCCTATATTAAACAGGTTTCTAGGATTTCCTTCTTTCATCTCCGGAACATTGCCAAAATTAGAAATATCCTGTCCAGGAGTGACGCTGAAAAACTAGTCCATGCATTTGTTACTTCAAGGCTGGACTATTGTAATTCTTTACTATCAGGATGTCCACAAAATGCAGATAAAAGCCTTCAGCTGATTCAAAATGCTGTGGTAAAGTGGTAAAAACCAATTTTTTGGAAGATTTCTGAGAAAAATTATCTTCAGCTTGATACATTTTTCAACACAAAAAAATTAAAAAGTCAAAGAGAGAAACTCAGTTGGTAAAGCAAAATTTGATGTAACGAGGATTTATTCTGCCAACATGCTGGTAATAACTAAAACAATGGAGTTTAGGAGAAACTGAGGTTCAGTCTGATATGGGGGTCTATTTCTTGGAACAGCAAACCAACAATGTTACATTTCTACTTTTATAGAGGTTGGCCAACAATGAGCGTCAGGGTCTTTTCTTTGCTTTTCGCAGGTGATGTACAGTAATTCTATGACCTTCAGCCTGCACTAGTGCTGCTCAACGTTGATTGTGAAGAGGTTTGGATGAGAGACAGTTCCTCTATGTCTGAGGGCATAGTTTTAATCCAAGAAAAATGGACTGCTCTGTCCAGGAGTGGTGGAACTAGGGAGCGTGAAATGTTGCAGTGAAGAAAGAACTGGTCCAAAAAGCAAAGCTCTTGATTTACTGGTCTATCTACACTTCCCACCCACACCTATGGGTATGAAATATACAGTATAATATGACTGAAACAATGGGATTTCAGATACAAAAGACAAAATCAAACTTCTCCTGTAATGCCTGGTTCACATGGCAAGATTTTAAAATGGATTTTCCAAACCTAAGAGACTCCACACATGACGATAAAAAATCGTAGGTATAACAGGTTTGGTCTTACAGTGTATGGTGTCCAGTCACACGGCAAGCACAACACGCCACACATGAACAGATTTCACTCACAAACATTCAGATTTCAGACAGGAAATCTCGCAAAGCCTCTCGAGATCAAACGTGTGTTCAGAGTAATTCCCCTGTTTCCGTCACCTTGCTTTCTGATTAGCTACATGTCACATTCCACAGGCTGGGTGCTCGATTGTCCTCGGGGAACACCCCACGGTAGGATATCAGGCCAAGACAATCCAACATGTTAAATAGCCCTGATTTGAGGTCGTCCAGCAGGAATATCTCAAAGGTTTGTCTTAAGAGCCATCACAATGATCAGGGATTGTCAGATCGGGAAGATTGGGTCAAAAATCTGGATAAAAATCCTGCTGTGAACACCACGCCTAAGGTGCCTGGACTAACCATTAGAGGTAAAATACAGAGCTCCATCCTAGCTGTTTCTAAGCAATATTTAGAGTATAGCCGCTGCTACAACACATTGAAAGGAGTTAGTCATGGCCTACACTTTAGATGTTTTCTGGGCATATCCCACTAGAAGGAGACTCCAAGGAAGACCTAAAACTTTCTGCTGTGACTATAAATCACTTCTGACCTTAGAATGCTTTGGGATCCCCAAAATGAATCAGAGAGTGTTGCTTGGGAGAACAATGTCTGGGTGTCCCTCATAAACCTCTTGGGATGTATGGATGGACACTATTGACCATTGAAGGACATGGCATCAGTTGAGGTCCAACAGACTGCTGAGTAGACAGTGTCCCATCATTAACCATTAGTTGATAAGGATTTTTGTATGATGGCAACTACGTTTTTTTAAATGAGATCAGAATATGTATGCGTAAAATCCCTGCCCAATGTTGGGAATGCATCATGGCCTGTAGTAGTAGTGACTGAAATCTTCCAATCATTGTCTCTGCTGTCAAGATTAAAACATAACGGCTTTGGGACACAACAAAGATTGTGTGTCCTTTTTATTGGCAGGCAGGCATCATTACAAGAAAAGCAATGCTAGAGCTGTCATCTAAATTCATCGATACATGTAGGGTGGAGCTTCCAACTCAAACCTAGTTGATCAGTTGATTTTCTGTTCGTATTTGTCTCTATACAAGATTCCCTCCTTGTATACCTCCACTAACATGATCAAAGCCTGGCTGATTTTCTGTTGAAGGCTACACATTGCTTTGTAGGTTCATGATATTTGAACATTTGAATGGTATTTCTCTTATGCTGTCATTTCCTCTTTCACTCTTTGACTTGCCCTTGGAAGCAAATCACATTGAAAAGAGCTTTGTTTGCTGTAAGTCAGATTTTTATCTCTTGACAGTGACAGCTAAGCAAACTGCCACTGATGTAACCAATGGCTTTGTGCAGTGTAATGCCACAAGGTTGCATCATTTTGAAGAATGAGGCGGCGGCTGCAATCCTTTACTGGATGTATGAGCTCACCAAGGAGAGAGTAGGAGGTTCTGTTTAGGATGGAGTGTAGTTTAATCAGCCTCCTCTTTTCCGATGCCTCCGAGGTGTCCAGGCAGAAACCTTCCCCTTCACACACACACACACACACACACACACACACACAAACACACACACTTTATCCCTTTTTCCTTTTTTAATCCTCTCAATTCCACTGCTTTTATTGAGCATTGGCCATTTAGTGCTGCTTCAACTGCAAGAAACCAAAATGTACTGTATAATTAGGAAAAGGCACACTTCTTTTGCATTGTGTGCTTTTCATATTTGTTCCACTTGTTTTAGACAACAGCAGTTTTTGTTCTACTCAATAACAATGAAACAGATAATATGCAACAAGCTAAAAGAAATCAGCTGAAAAATCATCCAGATATTTCCCGACATACAGCTTGCGTCTGCCTGTAGGCAGTGAACTAAGGGTGAGAGAGGGAGACCCACCTGTAGCTAGGAGTGCAATGACGGACATCACCATCATCATGACGCTACTGTTAATATTATTGGTTCTTGAGGTTGTACCTATTATTACATTCCCTCTCTTCATTTAGTAGTTTGCCCTAGTGTTTATATAGTTTTAACTTTTTCATTAGAGATGTACTAAAACCACTTCACTTTTATGTTGTGTAACGGCTGGTTACTGGGCTGCATTATATGTGTGCAGACTGATCTATTGCGTGTAGATCCTGTCTCACTGGTACCTGGTTCTGTAGCATCAGAACATCTTTTGCAGCCTTTAAGATGTTTTCTTCCAGGAGTGTCCTGTATTTAGCTACATCAGTCTTCCTACCTACTCTAACGTCCTCGTACCTGCTAAAGAAAAGTCCCTGCTAAGTATTCCACCAGCATGATGCTGCCACCACCATGTTTCACTATTGGAATGATGCTCAGGACAAAAGGTTAAACTGTGTTCCTATCTGACAGGAGCACCCTCTTCCACATGCTTGCTGTTTCCTCTTCGTGGCAAACTGTGAATGGGATTTCTTTAGTTTTCGTTTAACAATCACTTCTTCTTGCTACTTTTCAATTAAGGACAGATTTGTGGAGTGTATGACCAATAGTTATGATGTCTACAGATTCTCCCACCTTAGCTCTGGAGCTCTGCAGCTTCTCCAGATTTAGTCTTTGCTACTTTTCTGATTAAATATTCGTATGTTCTTTGTTCTCTTAGAATTATTTTTGTAAGATGTCTGTTTATCTTTTCCCTCCTTGATTTGTAGTTTATTTAATTAATTATATATTATATAATTAATAATTTTATTAATTAATTTGATTCATCAGAAAAACAAACTTAATATTTGGTACAGAAACCCTTGTTTGCAATTACAGACACCAGATGTTTCCTGTAGTTCTTAACTAGATTTGCACACACTGCAGCAGGTATTTTGGACCACTCCTCCATACAGATCTTCTCTAGATCTTTCAGGTTTCGGGGCTGTCACTGGGCAATAGGGACTTTCAGCTCCCGCCAAAAATTTTGGATTGGGTTCAGGTCTGGAGACTGGCTAGGCCACTCCAGGACCTTGAGATGCTTCTTACGGAGCCACTCCTTAGTTGCCCTGGCTGTGTGCTTCGGGTCGTTGTCATGCTGGAAGACCCAGACACAATCCATCTTCAATGACCTTACTGAGGCTGTTGGCTAAGATCTTCCGATACGTGGCCCCATCCATCCTCCCCTCAATAAGGTGTAGTCATCCTGTCTCCTTTGCAGAAAAGCTTCCCAGAGAATGATATTCCACCTCCATGGTTGTTCTTGAGGTTGTACTCATCCTTCTTCTTCCAAACATGGCGAGTGGAGTTTAGTCCAAAAAGCTGTATTTTTGTCTGATTAGACCACGTGACCTCCCATTCCTCCTCTGGATCATCCAGATGGTCATTAGCAAACTTCAGACATGTACTGGCTATGGCAGGGGGCCCCTGCTATAGCCTGTGTTACTAATGGTCTTCTTTGAGACTGTGGTTCCAGCTCTCTTCAGGTCATTGACTAGGTGTTGCCGTGTAGTTCTGTGCTGATTCCTCACGTCCCTCGTGATCATTGATTGAGATGTTGCATGGAGCCCCAGACTGAGGGAGATTGACCGTCTTTAACTTCTCCCATTTCTTATAATTGCGCCAACAGTTGTTGCCTTTTCACCAAGCTGCTTGCCTATTTTCCTGCAGCCTTGTGCAGGTCTACTATTTTATCCCTGATGTCCTTACACAGCTCTCTGGTCTTGGGCATTGTGGAGAGGTTGGAATTTGTTTGATTGTGTGGACAGGTGTCTTTTATACAGATAACGAGTTCAAACAGGGCCAGTTAATACAGGTAATGAGTGGAGAACAGGGGGCTTCTTAAAGAAGAACTAACAGGCCTGTGAGAGGCGGGATTCTTACTGGTTGTTAGATGATCAAATACTTATGTCATTCAATAAAGTTGAAATGAATTACCGAAAATTCTGGATTATAAGCCGCTACTTATTTCACACACTTTGAACACTGCGGCCTATACAACGGTCTGGCTAATGCATGTTTTTTTTCATGCCACCAAAAACATTTTGCCTGGTATCAGTAGAGCAATCAAATTGATGAGTAGTTCAAAGAGGTCCAATGAACTTGTGCGATAAATCAAGAGCACTTTCACAATTCAATTACCGGTATTGTAAATCAGATATTTATATATTCACCCTCATCAACATGGAAAATCACCAACGGGTTTCGAAAGGCTGGACTGCTGCGTGATTAAGGGGACCGGGTGCGCTCAAGTGAGAGCGTCAACGAAGAGACTGAAGTGAGTGACGAAATCCTGAGGCTGTTCAATTCGGACACTGAAGAACAGGACTTTGATGGTTTCAGTGACCAGGAAGAAGATGAAGAAGGTGGTCAATGACTTTTGACCTGGTAGGCTGCAGTGTATATCAGTTAGGAGATATTGGAATGTTGTTTGTGCACTGCCCAGTAAAAATGTATTAGCAATGAAATGTGTGTGTTACTGATAACCTACGTATATTTAAAGGTAGCTGTGTTAGCCACTGTTCGAAAAAAAGCATTTGCAATATGCATTTGTTTATATTACCATACGGATTAAATTAAACGTTAAAAATTCCTCACATGTAATATCTTCCTGTGTAAATCATATTACCACCAGGGACACCCGCGGCTTAACATCCGGTGCGACCTGTACAAGTACAAAATTGGTATTCTTTCTAAAATTAGAGCATGCGGCTTTTAATCAGGTGCGCTCTGTAGTATACTTAATCAAATACTTATGTCATCCAATAAAATACAAATGAATTACTTAAAAATCACACAATATGATTTTCTGGATTTTTGTTTTAGATTCCGTCACTCACAGTTGAAGAGTACTTATGATAAAAAATAAAGACTTCTTTGCAAGTGGGAAAACCTGCAAAATCAGTAGTGTATCAAATACTTGTTCTCCCCACTGTATATCACGGTTGTAGCAATCTCAATCTCCACCCCAAGCCCTTCCAGCACCTAGTTTTTATGCTTGTGAAAATGCAGCAACAAATACAGTATTATGGTTACAGCACTTGCCTTCAAAATAGTCTATTTTCTGGTTTGTAATTTTTTTTCTTGGTCTTGGTATAATCTTAGTTGTAACCCTAGCCAGCGCTATTCTGTGGAGGGAAAGTATCTGTTTCTCTAAACTGAGGTCATTTAAACAGATGTATATTGCAGATATGATACTGACAAGTGACAACGACTCCACACACCCCGTTTCACAAAATCCAACTAATGTAATGTTGATTATTTCATTATAATGAAATGTGAATGAACGCTTGGTATCTAAGTGTAGAACAGTGGCAAAACTTGAGTGCATTGCCTAGTTTGTGAAGTTTAGGTTTCGGTAAATGTTTATTGGCAACAGCAGAGTTTTGCACCAACAATACTAGTAATAGCCAATAACTTCAGAGACTACAGGCAGCTTTCAGAAAAAAAAATCTAAATCTACAAAATACAAGATCCTTCTTTTAAAATAATGAGAAGTAAATGAGAGAAATGAGACTATACTGTACTGTGACACCTGTGGCTGAGCGGCAGTATGCAGAAAACATGGACCAAGTGTCAGCACTTTGCCCCCTGAGCTCTCCCTGACTGTAATTACACCTGAAAATTCTCTCCCTAGGACCAGTTAGCCACCACTGTCCCCACTCTGAGCGTGCCTTGTCACAGGGTCAAAAGGTTCTCAAATGTGCTTAACTGGGTTGAAGAAACAGCACAAGCAGTCATTCAAATTTTCAACAAAGTGTAATATTAAACAGGTTCTCAGGAAAGCTTTAAGAGCAGGAGAGGTTCAGAGTGCAGGAGTCAGATGTGGGGAAAAAGAATTGGGTCCTGGTTGGCTTTGTGTGCTCTAATTGGTTTCTCTGGCTTCCACCTTCACAGACCACTGAGTCTGGGCCAGCACAATGCGTAGAAGGTTGTATGCTCAATACCTTTTGAGTTTGCGAATATATCTCAAATGTGCTGGTTCAAGAGAGGTAAAAATGGGATTTTCTTTTATTTACCTCTGATTAAATAGCAGAGTGAAAGAAAAACCAATGAAGAGAAGGAAAGAGAAGCTGGCTGCTTTGCTAATTAAGCTACGGCAGCACTTCTCAAGAGGCTGGTTGGCTTGGAGATTGGATAGACTGATACCAATGCTCGCTCGTTCACAAACACACCACATCACACAAATGCACACACAGATAGGAGACGCCTCATAGAGGCTTTCATGTATTGTTTTCTTGGCCAAATTCAATTAAGTTCTGCACAGGCAAAACAGGGAAGAAGGTGGCCCTGAGAAACCAAGCTCTCCCTACTGCAAGTGTGTTTTTATTATTCCACCTCAGCGAGATTTAGTTAGCCACCACAGAACCGTCTATTTTATGAGTCTGACAGATTTTTCAGCATTTTAAAACTGGACATTTTTGCACACGTTAACGTCAAAGTCCCTGAAGCAAAGCATTAGTTCACAGAAAGCCACAACATGTGTTCACACTGCAGAATTCCTCCTATCTTTAGCCTGAGCAAAAAGCAGGAACGTCTAAGACGAGCAGGGCAAGCAAGACCGCAAGCTTGACGCAAGCGAATAAATCTCTGTATTGTTGGTATTAATCCGGTGTCAAACAGGAGACTCGCAGCGTCATCCAGAGTGGCAAATAAGCATTTTGCCCTGCAGCTTTGCATCTTAATGCAGACAATCCTTAAGCATCGAGCTCCCCTCAGATTAAGACATCATTTGGGATTTTTAATGACACCCTAAAGTGCTACCATAATTTTTTTAATGACCATGAGGTTCACACTTTACACATGCCTCTATAGCTTCCTTTTACAAGAAATAAAGCTGGAAGCAACGGTTTTATAACTGTTTTTTATAACATATACAGGTTTACTGTTTCGACTATAGCAGACTATAGCAGCAAAATCCAGTAGCAGAATGTCCAACCATGAGTTTCGACTTTTAGCTCAAGCGCACTTGCTTTGTGCAGCGAGACAACAATCTATTGTACAACAGAATATATACCTCTGAATGGCTCTACAAATAACTACATGAAGGTTTTTGAGTGACCTAGTCAAAATCTAGACTTAAATGTTATTGAGATTCTGTATTATGATCTTAAACAGGCATTTCATGCTCAAAAAAAGAAAACTCCACTATGCCAGGGGAAAAAAGTCTGCACAGAAGAGTGGGCTAAAATACCTCCACACTGATGTAAAAGGCCCCTTACCAGTTATTGCAAATGCTTGCTGGGAGTCATTAGCTCTGGGGGGCATTTACCTTTTCATTTAGTGCTTTGGTTGCACCTAAATTTAGGATAATATAGCTAATGCACAGTGGACCAATGGAAACCCATTAAAGTCAGACTTTTTCTTTAATAACATAAAAAGGAATGATGATTTACTTACTGCAACATGCTGAATGCTTGAAGGTGAGGGCTTGGCAGTTGACTGTGTCCTCAGCATACCATGTCCTGATGCAGTAACACTCTAAATTGTACACCCTTTATCCCAATCCACCTTTAATATACAAAATGATACTCACATACTACATTTCTTAGATATGACATGACTAAAGCATTCATGTCTATTTAAGAAACAGAGAGCCAATTGCTACGTTTTTATGGCTAAATATATTACCCATTTGTCCTAATTGTTATCCTAAACCCTTAGGCTCAGAAGAAGGAATGCCAAGATGTTTTTTTTGTGTATGGAGAGAAGTAAAGGTCACAGCTTTCTAGCTTTAAAAAAACATATTTTTTCACACGATTGCTCAAAAACTAAACTGACTGTCTACTTTGAAATGTTCTGGTGATTTACAGCATTTTATCATCTGTGGTTCAAAATTTTAAATACTTTCTTAAACTGATCAAACCTGAACTGGATAATTCTATCATGAATGTAGATTCTGTAACTGTGTGAGATTAATACATTTTGACATTTTAAATGCATTTGTGGCACTAATTTACATTGAGATTAGCATGATAAATGTGGGACTAGGAGTGGATTATTCTATGCTTATTACATTTTTTTATTTATTAAATTGTGTCATTTCTTACAAACTGTTTTTGTCATATTGGTTTTGACTGTGTTTAACCACATGCAGAAAGCAATCTTCTGTTCTCTAGAAGTCTCTGAAGGACTAAACGGACGTGACGGTGATGTTCTTCGATGTTCCTGGAATAAATCAAAATATCGTCAAGGTAGACAAAAAGAAAAACATTCAGAAAGTCCCTTAAAACGTTGTTTATGAGTGACAGAAAAACTGCTGGAGCGTTGCTTAGTCCGAAAGGCATCACCAGGTATTCGAAGTTACCCAGTGGAGTCTTGAAGGCGGTCTTCCATTCATCCCCCTGGCGGATCCTAACTAGATGGTATGCATTACGGAGGTCTAGTTTGGAGAAGATGGTTGAACCATGAATGGGTTCAAATGCTGAGGATAGGAGGGGAAGAGGATATTTATTTTTAATGGTGATTTGGTTTAATCCTCTGTAGTCAATGCAGGGTCGGAGAGAACCATCTTTCTTCCCGACAAAGAAAAAACCAGCACCGAGTGGGGATGCAGAGGGGCGAATTAACCCAGAAGCCAATGATTCATTTATATAGTTTTCCATTGTGGTTCTTTCAGGCCCTGAGATATTATATAACCTACTGGTTGGAAGTGGGGCACCAGGAAGCAAATCAATCGCGCAGTCATAAGGTCTGTGCGGAGGTAGAGACAAAGCTTTTGACTTACTAAACACCATTTTTAAATCGTGGTATTCTGAAGGAACGTGGGAGAGATCAGTACTACTCGTTTCTGTGGAAGACTCGTCTGTGGGGAGTGAGGCGACAGCTGACTCCAAACAAGAGGAAAGACAGTTAGTAGACCAAGACTCAATTCTACTTTCTGCCCAGTTTATATGGGGATTGTGTTACTGGAGCCAAGGAAAACCTAGAACTAAGGAGTTTAACACAATAGGAAATACGAAAAAAGAAATCTCCTCTCTATGATTTCCGGACAGTACTAGTATCAATGGTTTAGTTCGGTAGGTGATTCGCTGAAGGTTTTGGTGGTTCAATCTCACTTTTTAGCTTCGTTTACTAATTTCAGATCTATGAGATTCTGATCGCTGCCGGAGTCTATGAGAGCTGAGAGGTTCTGAATGGGACGGTGAGAAAACAATGCGGCAGACAAGCTAAATCTGGGGGCTAAGGATCGGTCCGCCAATCTCCCCTTATTTACTGGGGGACCTGGCCTTTTGGTCCCTTGGGGCAGGTAGTGCAGTCGGCAAGAAGATGCTCAGAAGATCCACAGTAAAAACAACTGTTTGTCTGACAGCGTCTTAGCCTCTCCTCTGCGGAAAGTCGAGCTCGCCCTATTTGCATGGGTTCCACCTCAGAAACCTGAGAGATAGGTGTGGGACGGACTAATTGCACCCTTTGATTAGATAGTTGGGTTCTGACTAAATCCTTTTCCTGTCGGGTTCTTTTTCTTTCTCTCAGTCGGTTATCTAACCTGGTGGTTAAATTGATCAGCTCATTCAGAGTTTTTGGTTCATCTAGTAGAGCCAGTTTGTCCTTTAACGTATCACTTAAAGCCTGGAAGAAGGCAGCTCCAAGTGCGCCGTCGTCCCATCCAGATGCTGTTGCGAGGGTACGAAAATCAATAGAGAAATCAGCAACAGATTGGTTTCCTTGTTTTAGTGACCACAATTTTCGGGCTGTGGCGGTCCGATCGACTTCTCAAGAAAAAACTTGTCTGAAGTCTAGAAATGTACAACCAAAATTGGAGCAATCAGGGAAACGGGCTTCTGCCCACTTTAGGGCTTTACAAGTAAGCAAACCAATTATGTAGGAAATCTTTACTTGATCGTGAGGGAAGGACTGCGGAGAACGGTTGAACTCAAGTGCACATTGAAATAGAAAACCCTTACAGTCCCAATTCTCTCCGGAAAATTTTTCTGGACTAGGGGAAGTGACATCACGTGAATGTGGAAGCTGTTGCAAGGAGGAAGAGGCTGTAGCGCCCTCTAACGCCGAGGAGGTGAGACTGCTGAGGGTATGCTACACTAAGGAAGCTAACTGTTCGATCTGTTCGTTTGTTTGTCTTTGCTGCTCAACCAGAGAACGGAGTGAGGAGTCATGGTTCTGGATTTGATGGTGTTGTTCTGAGAGAATTCTCCTGAAAGGTTCTGCTGGGTCAGAATGGCCAGAGTGTTCTGTCATATTGGTTTTGACTGCGCTGACCCACATGCAGAAAGCAATTAGGAGACAATGTTTG
Source organism: Crenichthys baileyi (assembly GCA_036173005.1). Taxonomy (NCBI): domain Eukaryota; kingdom Metazoa; phylum Chordata; class Actinopteri; order Cyprinodontiformes; family Goodeidae; genus Crenichthys; species Crenichthys baileyi. The sequence goes on from JAHHUM010000605.1 coordinate 144,033, forward strand.
ACGGTAAGGATTTTATTTACAGTGAAGTAATTGTAGAAGAGGAACCGAAACCAGGAAACGAACTGCAAGGTAAGTAGAATAGTGAGCGGGAGTATAAACAAAGTAAATTCTAAAAATGAAACTGTTCTTACTGGGAATGAAGGAAGGGATCCACCAGAGGGGGAAGGAGAGACCAAGAGGTTGTGTGTCCATGAGAACCACTGGTGATCAGCACAATAATGGATGGATGTTGGAAGGTCCAAGGGTTTGCTGATGTTGGTGCTGCAGACGGAGGAGGGTGGACAGGGTTCGCTGATGGAGGTCCAAGGAATGAAGAAATCCAGAAGGCTGCCAGCCAGAAGTTATCCAAAGAAGAAGCAGTTGACTTGAATCTTATTCATGAAGCGGGAAGATCCTTCCCAGTAGGCAATAATCCAAACAAAGCTGAAGACTGAGATGAAGTCATGTCCAGACAATCCTGTAAGGGTACAAAACACAATCATAAGCTTAGAGCTAGACAAGGCAAAGCAAGGCATAGAGTTGTGGCTAAAGCTTGTACCACTCGGGGCAACACTCTGGCAATGAGTTGCTGGCAGCCTCCTCCTTAAATCCTCCTCAGGTGGTGATTAGGAGAATGGAAAACACTTGCCACCTCTCCTCCAGGTTCAGACGCCATCTAAGGGCTAAGCAGAGAACAGCACCAACACACAGCATACACAGATCCTGACAGTTTTATCCTGAGATTTAAAATTTATTTTGCTCAGAATTTCAGCCTTTCTTCAGTGTGAAAGCTTAGAAATCGATACGTAGCATCCCTCTTGGTATTTGCTTTATTACAATTATGGCATTACTCTAATAAGTAGCCTAAAAACGTCCAAGAACATTTGAGGTAGCAAACATCTACCAGGTTATTTAAATGTTTCCCTGATTGTACAATATTGTTGGAAAAACTCTAGAATTAAAATATTTACCCAATTTGCTGGATTAATTTAGCTCTTGGCTCCAGTCTGGTTGGAACCTTGAAACCTCGAACGTAATTTTACTAAAACTTCAACTTAAGTCCTACCACTCAACAGATTACTCGTCGTCTCTTAACACCACATTAACAAACGATCAATGAGGTAATGTGCAATTACCCATGACAATGTGCTTCATGTTGCACAACTGGAGAGCATTAAGTCGTCTGGAAAATGGTTTAAGAAGTAATTACCACAGCTACCAGGCAGCAATTCATTTCTGAATAGGCTGAATTGAAAGTGAGCCTTTCAGACGTTCAATAAACAGTGGGTGACAGTCAGAAAAATATAACAGGCCTACAAAGAAACCGTATTCGCCTTCATTTAAGCGTCCCGACATGATTCTGCTGTCAGGCTCACTCCTTTTCGATGATGCTACATGCAGTGTAGCAGGTTTCCCCAACAGGATTTTGTGACATTTACACCATTTGCCCAAAATACAGTGAGGTAATAAAAGTTTAATGAGGGCTGCAGTCTCAAAGCGCCACAGCGGACAAATCTCCTGCGAGGATTCAGTATAACAGGAATAATAACACGTGGATCACAGCCATGGTTCGTTCTTTAATTTGATTTGTAAATGGGATTCTTCTTTTCAATAATTTTATATTGAAAGAAATGATGAATAAATTGTATCGTTACATTAAAACTCTCATTGTTATTCACTAGAGCACATTAGCATTATCAGTCATACATAAAGAGTGCAGCAATCTAAGCACATCTTTGTCATGCCTGTGAAAGCAGAAGACGAGGGCAAACAAGTTGGGTTTGCATTTCAGCTGTGACACTGGACTAAGATTTTATCCGGAGAAAAGATTTTATTTTCTCTTAATAACTTTCTGGACATCTTTCAATCAGAAAGTGCAGCTGACTGTTGAGAGCAAATGTGAGTTTATTGCAAATGCACATTATTAGATAACACTTTAAATCATCGAATATCATTGAATATTGCAATGACAATATCAATTGCGATTAATTCATTTCCCTTACTTTCCTTCTTGTGGTCCTTTGAACCCTTTTAAACAAGCCATACTTGTTCAGACTGTTTTTTTCCCCTAACAGTTAGACATTTTAACATCGAACATACTTATTGACGCCTGCAGAGTCTCAGATTGAGCTCTTGTGTTTTTTTCTCATTCCTATGCACATTTTATTATGAATCTCTGGGTTGAATTTGCAGAGACATCCACTCCTGGGAAGATTGGTAACATTCTTAATTGTTTCCCCAACTATAAATCGTTATTCTCTTGTGAAATGACGCACTTCCATTGTTAGGAAAAGACCTTGGAAGATTGGTGAGCAGGAACATTTGCTTCTCTAACATCATTGCTGTTGTTTTTCCATCCTGGTATTGCGTTTACACATCTATGCACTCCAGACCAGTAAACAAAATGACCACTTTTAAATTATGTGTTATATTACTCCAAAGTATTTACCAGTTTCTTTAGGAGGACTAAAACTTATACATGGGAACTACAGCATGTTGAAGTAGTGAAATAACATTTAAGCCGCAAATTAGGAATTAATACAGTTTCACTTGGTGAAGTTGAAGCACACCTTATAATTATGGTTTGATCAGTCAAAATAGGTTGTCCTCAAACTCCATCCTCCCACCTTACCTCAATCCAGTCGACCCCGATTGCTGAAGCCCTGCAACAAATTAATTGACTCAGTCATTTATTGAGAATAGACACACTCCTTTACCTTCATTCTGTGTCCCGACTTGGTTTCTGCATGTGGGCCTGGTTCCATGTCGGATATATGCTAAAAAGTTGTCACATGTTCTGTGATTTTAATTCTGTTTGCTAAAAAAATGTATCAGCATTCTAAGGTTTAGTCTTTTTAATGAAAAGGTTGACTAATTTGTAAAATAAAATGAGGTAGCTTCCAGCAGATTGAAGGTATCTAGCAGAATAAAGTGTGAAACAATTTGCTTACACATCAAACATCTTGTTCTGCCTAAGAGAGTCCTGGTTCTCTGATCCCTTTAATTGTTTCCAAAGAGACGGCCTTTCATCATTCTTCCATTGCTGCATGTGTGATTTCAGAACCAGCTCTCCCATTAAATGCGGTATTGCTTTTTGTATCAGACAGAAGAAAATTAGCCAAGATGGGGGCAGAAACTAACCTCTGGGAGCCATTAGAGGTTTACGTTCAAAGTCAAAGTGATTAAAGGTTGCTTCTTTGACACATAACAGAGAGAGAAAGTATGTGAAAAAGGAAAAGGAATGAGGAATCCAAATGTCTCTCATTTGGGGCGGCAAGTAGTTTGGGTGCATATTTACAGCACATTACAAGCTGAACGTCTGGTTAATTTGTTACAGTAATCAAGGTGTTGGAGGTAATTGATATTGAGACATCATTATCAAACGCTGGTTCATCTGATGTGGTACCGTGGGATTTATCTGCTTTCTGTTTGCTTCTTTTTCTCCATAGGGTTTCCAATTAAACACACATCTTAGGTGTCAGTTTCACCAAGGACTAAGTTGTGGTTAACTAATTTGCTAAAAACCAAATCATGTCAACACCTTTCATGTTTCCACAAAGGACACAAGAGTAACACATGACAACTGCATAAATTAACCGATGACAAGGCACTGGGACAAACACATTTGTGGATTCAATTACAAACAAGCAGGTGATGGACAGCATGATTTAGCTGTTATTTAGCAGATGAAAACACATTTTAATTTGCATTTTTCAATGTGAAGCTGATGATGAGATGGAAAAATGTGTTTCTTGTTCTAATTTCATTTAATCTAATGGGTTGGACATTGCTTTCAATAATCTTATGACCATGAATTTATGGTTATGTTATGTCTTTATTTTATTATGCTTGTGAGACTCTGTTTCTGCAACTGTCGAGGTCACCTGCCAGAACTGACTGCACCAGAATAGACAAACAACAAGCCAATTCTCACAATAACTTCCTGAGAAGTTTGTGCGTTGCAATGGTGCTTGGATAATATTATTTTTTCAGGACAATAATCCTTTGCAATTGTAAAACTTGTAAATTCAATGGTAGTGGGTAGTACGTAGTGTTGATTCAGTTCAATATCCCTGATTTAATCTATTTTTACTTTACTTCAAGAAATGTTATTCTACCTTTCGAAAACAATAGCTTGTTATCATTTCTGTATGTATTCTGTAATAGCTGCTGGTTGAAAGGCTTATGAATCCACACCTTTGACAGTCTGCACTGTAAGTATCATATTAGACTGACACATTCCAGCCAACAGACGTTAGAGACTAATGCGATTATTATTAGTTCCCTGTTTCCAGGTGGTGCGGCAGTAAATTATTAATTTTATTAATAATTAAGAGCTGCCTTCAGTTGGGGATTCTTAATGCAGTGAAGGCATAATGCTCCCTTTAGGATGTTATTTGCACAGCGTGTTTCTTTCCATGCTGGTGCATTGGGTGCTGCCCAGTTGAAGGTTAATGTCAGAAATTCTGACATTTCTTGGTTTGGGAGTAAAAACAATTGTTGTAGTAGGAGATGCAGCAGACTCGTTTATTTTGCATCCATCACACTTTACACGTTTATTCATATTTTCTACTAACTAGAAGCATAAGAGGCATTTCTTCAAGCACCTAATAAACAATGATTAAATATATCAAATTAATTGACTATTTACAGAGATGCAAAAAATGTTTTTCACATTAAAGGTACAAAATACCTTTCATAGGTTTCCAGTTTAAGCTATAGAACTAAAACTGTACAGGTACATCTAAAAAAATTGAATATTGTGAAAATATTCAATGTTTTGTCACTCATTTTAAGTAAGTAAAACCCATATATTATATAGATTCATTACACATAGAGTGAAATATGTCAAGCCTTTATTTCTTGGAATTTCGATTATTATGGCTTACAGATCACGAAAACCCAATATTTAGTGTCTAAAAATCTTTAGATATTACATAAGGTCAGTTGGGTTCCTGCACATTCTTGCAATTTATGTCAACCGCTTTTACAATCTTCAAAAGAAACTTGTGATTTTTTGAATTTTTCTTCTTTTTTTTTTCTTTGTGAACCTTTAAATTGATAACTTTCAACCATGCTGTCATATCCACGAGAACACCTACTGGTTTGAGTTAGTTTATGAACAGAGAGAAAAGGCATTCTACACTATTTCAGTGTGACTGTCTGCTGCTATATTGGATTTGCCCAAGAATCCCCAGTGATCGAGACCAGCTCAGCAGCCGGACCGTAATAGGCTCTGCAAATCAAGGCATTTCCTCTTTCCTCTCACACTCATCCTTCCGTCCTGCCTTTGACTGCCACCCATTAACCAACACAGACCACACAATGGAACTCAATCACATCTGGCAGTTTAAATTTCCTCCATTTTCTATTTCCCTTGCATTTCAAAACAACCCTCAAATAAATAGCGCTTCCGCTGCACCCAGATTATTTGCTCCCATTTATCAGTGTGCATATGTGTGTAGTTATATGTGTGTATTTATGTTTGAATGCTATTCTTAGCAGAATAGATAAAACTGAGCCCAGCAATGACAGAAACACACTCATTAGGCTTTCTAAAGCTTATGGCAGAATTCCACGACTAATGTATCTGGAAAAATTATAGCTTTTACAGTATATGCATTGGTGATGATGGAGGTCTTTGTAAGCATAAAGAGTGAACACTTCACACAGCTTGTCAATTTGAAAACCTATTGTCACCATAAACTCCTATCAAGTTGACAGTGCACTCCACCTCTTTTTATTACTTCGTACTTCTATCACTGAGGTTTGCGAACTCATTCCAGTTATCTTCATGACATAATGGAGGGGTGAAGGAATCATGCTATTCAGCCATTAAAGGATTTTTCAGGCACATAATAGCAACAAAAAGGTTTTAGCTGCAATAGAAAATACTCCCTTTAGCAAGCATAAAAGATAATGAAAACAGAGTTGTATTGCTCTACATTTTACCTTCACAACCAGTGTGATTTCTACTTTGGTAACTTCTGTAGTATGTTTGGGATCAGTTGTGTGTCAACTGCAGAAACCCTTTCCAGGAACCCTTGTAATTTCTTGGGGCCGTTCTTCCACTCCCATTATTTCCACTGTAGGGACCAGTGCCAAATCAGATTACCAGGGTAGCCAAAAAATAATGGGACCGGTAGGGATCTGGTACTTTCTGGATCTATCCTAAATAAACAGTGGAGTTTTGTGGTAGAAGACTGATTAAAGGTTTTTGTTCACCACCAAGCAAATATAAATGAACAGCAAGAAATAAAATAAAATAAACATATATCTATAATTGTGATTAGTTTGGAAAAAGTATGTCAAAAACAAATTTTTCTTATTAGCTTTTTAGCTGAATGGTGAAATGAGATGAGATGTATGAAAGGTTGTGATTTTTTTCATTAACATCCACAAGAATGTGTGAATTTTTTTCCACTTGCTTATTTGTTTTCTTGAAAATATGCCAAATTGATGTGCTAACGAGTTTTGTTGGAACGTTAAAGAATAGCATGAATGTACACAAACCGATGAGTATCTGTCACATTTCCTGATGTCGAAGCAGCGCGCCTTTGCTTTCAGTCATATCTGGGTTTTAGCTAAGAGCTGTAAGTAACCCATCTTTTTATCCTCAGAACAAACATTAAGTTGGAAGGGAGGAAGGGGCAAGTTGACGAGGAGAAGAATTAGTAGGACAAAGCAGTGCTGTCTTTCTGTGGTCTTAACAGCCTTGGCTAAGGTCTATGTCATCCAGAAAATTTATTTTATATTTGTTTAATTCACTTTTATTATAATAAATGACAAAACACAGTCATTCTTAGGCCTTTCCCAGGAGCATGGCTGCTCCAGAAGACCCCATGCAGTTTGTTTACATCAGCATGTGTCAATAAAAAATGACCAGTTGAAATAATATTAAAGTCTCAAAACATAAATAAAACACAGAAACTAATATTCTCTGCTAAACACGTATAAAACATTAATCTCATGTCACATATTAACCAAAATAACTGCAAAACACAAAAAATACCAGCGCAGTCAGCTCAATCTTCCTGTTGTCGTGGCTCATGTGTCCAAAAAAACAGGATTACCATTGTCTTAATTTTTACCAATCTGTAAACAGCAGAAAAAAACTGCTGTGTTTACAGCTGGACTGTCTTCCTCCCACTACACTGCCCCCTGTCCGCGACCTTAGGGAAGTTTTAGACTAACTCCATGTCCATCCCATATTGTTGTTGCTTAGTGGTGAGATGAAGCCTTTAACATGTCTTGGTGGTGGAATATTTTTAGTTTATACTTATTTTGCCAGTTGAAACTCCCCACAGTGTTTGGCACTGTTACCTTGTAGTCTGAGGTTTCCTGCATGGAGTTTGCATGTTCTTCCCGTGGACGTGTGGGTTCTCTCCTGGTTCTCTAACTTCTTCCAAAGATTCATTAATATGCAAGTCAGATTAATTGCTCTCCAACTTCAGGTTGCCAGATAAAACCGCTATGCATAACTAAAATTATTGAGGCCAGTGTTTTTTTTTTTGCTTAAACACTTACATTCATCGGCCACTTTATTAGGTACACCTGTATAACTGCTTGTTAACGCAAGTTTCTAATCAGCCAATCACATAGCAGCAACTCAATGCATTTAGGCATGTAGACATGGTCAAGACGATCTGCTGCAGTTCAAACCGAGCATCAGAATGGGGAAGAAAGGTGATTTAAGTGACTTTGAACGTGGCATGGTTGTTGGTGCCAGACGGGCTGGTCTGAGTATTTCAGAAAATACTGATCTAGTGGGATTTTTACGCACTACCTTCTCTAGGGTTTACAGAGGATGGTCCGAAAAAGAGAAAATATCCAGTGAGCGGCAGTTCTGTTGGTGCAAATGCCTTGTTGATGCCAGAGGTTAGAGGAGAATGGCCAGACTGGTTCGACCTGATAGAAAGGCAACAGTAACTCAAATAACCACTCGTTACAGCCAAGGCATGCAGAAGAGCATCTCTGAACGCACAACACGTCGAACCTTGAGGCGGATGGGCTACAGCAGCAGAAGACCACACCGGGTACCACTCCTGTCAGCTGAGAACAGGAAACTGAGGCTACAATTCACACAGGCTCACCAAAATTGGACTATAGCAGATTGGAAAAACGTTGCCTGGTCTGATGAGTCTCGATTTCTGCTGCGACATTCGGATGGTACGGTCAGAATTTGGGGTCAACAACATGAAAGCATGGATCCATCCTGCCTTGTATCAACGGTTCAGGCTGGTGGTGGTGGTGTAATGCTGTGGGGGATATTTTCTAGGTACACTTTGGGCCCCTTAGTACCAATTGAGCATCTTGTCAATGCCACAGCCTACCTGAGTATTGTTGCTGACCATGTCCATCCCTTTATGACCACAGCGTTCCCATCTTCTGATAGTTACTTCCAGCAGGATAATGCACCATGTCATAAAGCATGAATCATCTCAGACTGGTTTCTTGAACATCACAATGAGTTCACTGTACTCAAATGGCCTCCACAGTCACCAGATCTCAATCCAATAGAGCACCTTTGGGATGTGGTGGAACGGGAGATTCGCATCATGGATGTGCAGCCGACAAATCTGCAGCATCTGTGTGATGCTATCATGTCAATATGGACCAAACTCTCTGAGGAATGTTTCCAGTACCTTGTTGAATCAATGCCACGAAGGATTAAGGCAGTTCTGAAGGCAAAAGGGGCTCCAACCCCGTACTAGCAAGGTGTACCTAATAAAGTGGCCGGTGAGTTTATATGCTGTTTTATTTAGAGTCTTAAAAAAAAAACATTTGGCATTTTTTTGTAAAATGAATGATTTATTAACCCTACCCCTCAGGACTTTGAATTAAGGACCAAGGAGACACTAAAAATGTAGGAATAACTCAACAGATTCATTTTTGCTCAGGAGCTATGTATCTTTTATATCATATTATTGCGTCAACACCAAACACACACTCAAATGCTCCTTTCCCTTTTGCGTTATTTGCCCTGAAATGTTCACTCTCAAAAGGTATTTCCAGAGACAAAGCTTGGCAGAAAGCTGAATGCCTTGGACCTCTCTGTGACTGATTGGGAACATATGTGACTGGAAAGGAGTGACGCCTCTAATCCAGGGACAAATAAATCACCATGGTAAAGAGAACAGCCAAACAGAAAAATAACATAAAGATGTTTTGTTGTGGAACTCAACAGAGCTTTTGTGTTACAAAGGAATCAATTGCAGTGTACATTTCTACAGAAAAATAGTTTTTTTAATGCACAAAACTGCATATGGTGAAATACTCCTATACATCGAACATGTATATATTTATATACTATTTACTTTTGCTATAACAAAGAATATCACTACATGTTGGACATCAAAATAATAATTTTAAAACACACACTCAACCAATTTCATGGCCAAATTCTGTTCAGAGTTTTAATAAATAATCCAGTGGAGAATTAGTTATCCCAGTTGATGTGTGTTTCTGTTTTCTACAAAAATTGAATTGCCTATGTTAGCATACAATATATAATTCATATTAATGGTAATCGGTTCTGTCTAGTCAGACTTTTAATGACGAATTTGGGTCAAACTCAAAGTATCTTTATTTGTCTCTCTTTTGCTTTGGGTTTTCCTGCATCGGCATACATTGCCCTCACTTGTGTCTTTACATACATAAATAAATAAAACTAATTCTTACAAACAAATTAGCAATTCCTTCAAAACCCTTATATTATAAAAAGTTCATTAAAAAGTTGGGACAGTAAAACAGTAAAAACAGGGCCAAATTTAGTATCCTCCCAATTAAAAGAGAACTAAAGTAACCCATGCTCCTACACCCATGCACGATCATTGAACCAAACTGGTTATTGAAGAATTAATTATCTGTGTGACTTTACTGGTTTCCTGGCTGTCATTATTATTCTCAGCAGGTACTGGAATATATGCTGTTGAAAAGGACCAAAGTATTTAAGGAATGGGAGGTAGTAGTTTATGTAGCTGTGCTTTGAATTCTTAAAAATTATATTCTGAGACTAGTGATTTAACAGTTTTCTTTACAACATGGGATTCTTTTACAGTCTATAAGAAATGTGATTATCACCCTTATCTTTCTCCTTCAGCCAGATTTGTCTAATAAAGTCTGTTTCAGCTGCATGAATGTGTTACTGTCTAAAAAACTTAGAGCTGCTTTTACAATGTCCTGTCTTGCCATGTGTGCTGGCATATTCAAAACTTGGTATGTTGGTCCAAACTTGAGCATAAAGGGGAGTTTGTCGAGCATCAAGCCTTATCATAACCTTTTGTATCAAAATTGATGCACTCCTGTTCTGAATTGTGAGTATAAATTGAAATCAATGCTGTGGATTTCACAGTCATAACGGGGTGTGTTACTCTTTTGTTATGTCACCATTTTGTTTATGAATTATTTTCGTATTGTACGATAAAACAGATCGTCTTGGAACAAAGTTTCAGCACCCAATGAGTGCATCCTGATGATCAGATAATTATCAGCACAATTGAACATAAAATAAGTCCATTCAAAACACCAGGATGCCAAGGTGGGTAAAGTGTTTCCACAGTTTTGCATGAGATTAAGTAATGCTAATACTGAGTCACTGCTGCGAATGTTGAGTCGCAGTTGCGTCGATTCTGTTGGAGTAGTGCATATGTACCGTTTACGCTGCCCAAAGAAATCCATGGCAGCCTGGTTTATCTGGTGATCAAACTGTTTATGCTACTGTGTCATCATGTCTTCCAAACCTAATGAAAGGACAGACAGATGAGCAATACAGTGAAAGAGAAATTAGTTTAAAAATCCTGAAGTTGTAATCTCCACATTGCATCTTTATATCAACTGCTTTCCTATATTCCAAATTATTTTTTTCCTACATCAAGATATGAATGAAAAACCTGCTACATTCAGCAGTCGATCTGTTCATAAAAAAAACAACATCTTTTTGTTTTGTTTTGATCATTTATGTCACAGATAAGTTCTTATTACAGACAACTTGTTATTTATGAGCTATTTGCCTGGCATTTGTTGTCTGAAATGTAGCAACAGCTTTGACACACACATTTATTTAAAAATAAAACACATTTGTGGCTAAATCTGTCTATGACTGCCAATGAAGGTATGTGAAAAACTAAGTTAACCCTTTTAGACTCTATAGGAGTTAAGAGGGAAAACAGCAGCCAAATGCTGACATAAATTACCACACAGTAGGTCTGAGTACCTACTGAAGAATACCGCTGTGGGTTAACACAATGCCAGGACGGGAAGACATCTGCAATTAACTTAGAGAAACAAGTGTTGGAGCCAATCAGTCTGGGAAGTCCCTTTCCTAACAATTTGGAAATCTTTCTAAAATGAGAAAGATAATTCATAAGTGGACAATAAAGCTGCCAGTCTTCCCAAGAGTGAAAATCCCAGTGCATTCACCTATAGTCCAAACAAATCTAAAGTTCCATCTAAATGTCAGTTAGTAAATGTTAAAGTTCATGAAAGTACAATTAGAAAAGACTGAACAATTATGTTTGGCAGAGTTGCCAGGACAAAGCCTTTCTAAAAAGAAAGTCCACATGACTTCAGTTTAATAAGTTACACCTATATGAACCACAAACCTGTAGAAAAGATGAGACCAAAGCACAGATGTTTGACCATAATGCGTACCACATATTATCACACATTTAGCCACATTTGTGTTCAGTCCCTTTACCTTGATACCCCTAAATGAAATTTAGGGGTATCAATTTACCTAGTCAATAAAATCCATTGGTCTGCAGTTGTTCTTAGGTCTCTGGGTTTGTTAGAGAACATCCCTTAGATAAAAATAAAACAAAAAAAGGGCATGAAAAAACCTATAAAGACATGGTCGTCGACCTAAACAGAAAGGCTAGGGAAAATGAACATTAGTCAGAAAAGCAGCCGAAAGTTCCATGGTTACTCTGGAGGAGCTGCAGATATCCACAGCTCAGGTGGGCGAAGCAGTGGACTGGCCAACAACTAGCTGTGCCCTCCACCAAGACTTTGTAGAAGATTGGCAAGAAAAAAGTCAATGTCAGATGATGAAGTCCTGTAAATGGCTCGTCATAAACCATTCAGTTGACACGGCAAACATGTTTAAGAAGGCGCTCGTCAGATGAGACCAGCACTGAAACATTTGACAAAATATGGCACAAGACCAACACAGCACATCACCCTGAACACAGGCAGAAAGGGCAACAAATTTTAGTCTACAGATGTGCAATGCTCGTAAAGGCATACCCCAAACAACTTGCAGCTGTAATTGCAACGAAAGATGGTTCTATAAAGTATTGACTCAGTGGGGCCGATTATGCATGCAAGCCTCACACACACATTGAGGTTTGTAGCTGTAACATGAAAAAGTTGAAGGTGTATGAATACTTTTTAAAGCATTTTAAGACTGTCTTAAACAGTCTACTTAACCTCTGATGGCTGAATAATGTTGGGTTTAGTTTATTATTGGGTTTGGATTTCAAACCTTGTATATTATTTTTATTTAGCCAAAAAAAAACATCTAGGAACAGGCATTGCAAATTAGCACAGGCTATAAATGTTAAAGATTTTATATGATGCAACTAAAAGCTAAACAAGTCTGTCCTGGAAGGTAACGAAGACTGAGTTTTCAGTAAATCTTGTGTGTTTAGGACGTTAACATAACGTTTTACTTTCTGCCTTTTTTTGATGCAGTGGTTTGAGAATTTATCTGATGTTTACTGTTTTTCTTTCAGTCACTGAGCATACTGACTGTTAATTTATTATTTTGAGGAGGAAGTTTTTTCTTCATCAAATTCCCCTCCCCTGTGTGTGTATAGAACACACACACAGAGAAATCACTTGTTTGTCTCTGTCTTTGCGTTAATTAATCAGCCTAGTTGATCAGCTGAGGAGAAGCAGCATTTGGCAGTGATAAAATACCCTCAGGTGGAACTCTGTCAACACCTACCCTCGAGCCAGCTGAGAACCAAGGACAGGTCAAGTGTGTGCACGTTTTGGGTTTGAGATGGACGAATCTCTGGTTTGTGTCGATAAAGATGAAATGTCTCTTAGAAAACAAGTGTTGTTCTCCCTTTCCTTTTTCATTAGACCAGCCCCATTTGTCACAATCAGTCAATTCAGGGGGGAAGGAGGGCATGCCGGATGACGCCGTTTTTCAGATTGCCAGCATCCTCCTTCGCATCCCTCTTCTTTTCTATCGTCCGTTTGAAGAGCAAGTAATTTCCTGCTTTCTTCCTCTCGTGACAGCCTGCTCTTGTCCCTCTATTTCAATAAATGATGGTCCCCGTCTACCCACCAACAGCCACTAACAGCTGCATATATATGGATCCAAGTGAGACGGAGGAGAGCTTTTTATAGCTCTTTATGAAGTATTAATATTTATGCCCTGCCAACCAAGATAACGATAGTGTTTGAATTTAGCGCTTGCAATTAGCAAGTTCCAGCTGCCACTCTCAGGGGGGTTTGTGCAGATGGGCTGTGCATATGTAAGACGCATTGAGTGTGTTTATGTGTGAGTGTGGCCAAGTGCTCAGATGAGAGAGCATCAAGAAGGGAGGTTAAATGTTTCATTTAAATGTTATGTCAGAAACTAAAGGGCAGGCTGAATCAATCTTGTTGAAACCCAATTAGGACATCCCCCAACAAACATGAAGCTACCTCTTGCGCACACACACACACACACACACACACACTCTCTTGTTTTGCTATATGTAGTGAGGACCATGTGTTGACTCCCATTGACTTCCATTGATTTTCAGTCATTTTCAACCCTTTCTATGCCCTAACCCTGACAATAACCCTAAACCTAACCATTACCAGTGCATGCCTAACCCTAACCTTAACCTAGACTCAATTCACACCTTAGTCCTAAACCTAACCGTTAGCAAAATAGGTCGTGAGGACCAGCAAAATGTCCTCACTTTGGTACCAACGGTCCTCAATTTGATGGTAAAATCGGGAAAATGGTTCTCACTGTGATGCCAAGACAGGAACACACACACACACACACACACACACACACATAATGGAGGTAATGACTCTGTGAGCAGAACAGCAATGGAGTTTATGATTGCCCTATTAACATTAGCTTATAAGGAAGCAGCAGACTGACGACTGAGATTATGTGGACGCAGCTTTAGTCGTTATTTATCTTCAGGATTTATTGCATCCATCTTCTTTTTCTACCCCACGTCTCTTCTGATATGCTCAGGAAATTCATGCTGAAATCAAATAAACTCTAGATGTACATCCCACCATAATGGAGCAGAACATGCTTGATGGTAGGGCGTTCTCATTTGTGACATTTGTGTGTATAAGTTGGTGTTTTGAGCTGTGTGACATCGACAGATAGTGCAAAACGCTCCGAGTCATTGCAGACATTAGTTGAGGGCCACGAGGGCAAGAAAAGGACATCAACCAAGGCTCAGCAACTTGAATATTCAAACATGGCTTATGTTATGTGACATAAACTGCGTTATACAAATGTATCTTCACAAGAATCACATATTTCAGAGAATTTAACATGAACTTTTGGTACTGCGTTCAAGGCTGTGAAATAGTGCAGTGTATGAAATAGCCTGTAGCCTTATGCATACAGGCCAAATACACTCACTGCTTAACCTTTAGCCCATCTAACGCGCCGGCGGTGTTAAGCTGTGTGTGGTGTGTGTAATTCTTTTTTTGTTTGATCACACATAAATCAGACATATTAACAGTTGCAATAGTGCTTCCACTTGAAACATATTTTATGTCTTACCTTTACACAGGTCTTAAAGGTTTACATGTAGACCTTATAACTGTGGAACTTTACTTGATTTATTTCAGGTATGTAATTTCAGGTGAAAATTGTTTCTAAAACCCTTAGGGCTTGTTCAATGGCTTGTTAGCACAAATAGTAATCCAGTCACATTGCAGCAACTTAATGCATCCAGGAATCAAGAGGTAGTGACAGTGACTTCACCATGTTACCTTCACTGTCACCATCAAGTTCAGTCTGGGTATCAAAAAGGGAAGAAATGGCATGTAAGTGATTTTGAAATAGACATTGTTGGTGGTACCAGGCAGGCTGGTCTGAGTATTTCAAACACTGCTGATCTGCTGGAATTTTCATGTAAAAGAGGAAATATCCAGTGTATGAATAAAATATTGTTGTTGATGTCCGAAGTCAGAGGAGAAAGCGATTAGTGGTTCAAGATGAAATAAAGGCAAAGGTAGCTTAAATAACCTCTACTACAACCAAGGCATGCAGGACCGCATCTCTAAATTGACGACAGTACAGTACTCGATACAGATGGTCTACAGCAGCACAAGACCCTACCTGGTGCCATTCCTGTCAGATAAGAACTGGTGACTGAGGCTACAATTTGCTGAGGCTCACCACAATTGGACATTAACAGACTGGCAGCTGTCTTGTCAAATGTATCTCGATTTCCACTGTGTTATTCAAATGTCACAGCTGATCAAGAATCAGCACACAGGTTCAGTTCTTACAGCTGGAAACCACTGATCGGGCCCAAAAACTGGGTGTAGACCTGAACCTTCAAATACACGCAAAGACAATTATTAAGTCGGCCTCTATAACCATTTCCAGGATTAAAGGACTAATGTCCCAGCAGGATCTTAAAAACGTATCCATGCATTAACCATCCATCACAGGGAAGCTGGTGCCTATCCCCAGCGGTCACTGGGTGAGAGGCGGGATAAACCCTGAAGAGACCATGCGTTTATCTTTACTGCAACAGTGTCTTCACAGGTCTGCCTAAAAAATCAATTGGACAGCTGCAATTGATCCAGAACACTGCTGCCCGCGTCCTCACTAAAACAAAGAAAGTGGAGCACATCGCCCCAAGTCGCCCCCCAAGTCCTTACACTGGCTCCCTGTATCTCAGAGAAAAGACTTTAAAATACTTCTGTTCGTGTATAAATCACTGAATGGCTTTGCCCCAAAGTATATTAAAGAGTTGTAGTCATTGTATCAACCTTCCAGACCACTCAGGTCTTCTGGTTCAAGTCTACTCTGCACCCAGAATCAGAACCAAACATGGAGAATCAGCATTCATTTCTCATGCTCCACTAAACTATAACAGACTTCCAGAAAATGCGAAAATGCTGAATTAAGGTTAAAAAACAATTTGTTTAGATTTGTTTTTGACTAATTAATTTCAGTCTGTAGTTCAACATTTCGTTACTTCCCCATATTATGCCACTGCAATCTACTTTTTTATGTGTTTTCTTGTATTTTAATCATGTAAAATACCTCTCTTGCCTCACCTTATTTAAGAACCGAGGGTAAGGACATTGATATTTGGGAAAATGTCAGAGTCAAGTTGCTCCTCCTCCACATTAAGAAAAAGATTTGAGATTTCGTGATGATTTTAGACACCTTCCATGGAAGCAGATCCCAAGGTAGTACTGGGGTAGTATTACTTACATTACTTCAGCTGTGCCCTAAAGCAGGCATAAAGCAAAAATGGTAGCAAAGAAAGTAAACATGAAAAGTTATTGTAGAAACGTTCTGACAGAAACTGTTTTTAAGCTTTCCGTATTAACTTACATAAGCGGAGGACAATGAATGGATGGATAAGCGTCTGAAGGATCCGTGGATTTCAACAGAGTTTTGAGATAAAATAACAAATTGTCTGTGACAAAGACTTCATTGTGCAAAATGAATTCTTTAGCTGCTTCACAAGAAAGTTAGAACCTAACCAATAAATAACGTTTTTTTTTTTTATTTATGTTCCTGCCTCACAGAACTGATACAACCAACTGCAAACTGTTCATTATTGCACACTAACGGCAGGTAGGCACTGAATTAGTTTTGTCATACTTTTCCCCAACAGAGATATGAGATTAATAAAAATCATCTGAAAGTGTTTGTTCCATATTTTTTGCCAAAGTTTTGTTTATGACACAATAATAATGTCTTATACTCCATTTTTTGTACTCACTTGAATACATTACATTATCCTTGTGACCACATACACTGACAATCTAAACGGAGCCAGTCAGTAATACACATTATGGCTCCACATATCCACCGGTTGCCTGGTAACTGCTCTCAGCCAGGAAGTAGTTCAACACACAACATATGTATTGAGAGTTTGATTTGTAAATTAATTGATTTGGGCTCTTAGTCAGATTGAACTAAATAAACTGAATCGAAATGTGTTTAGAATAGATAATGGTGTATGTTTTACTCAATAAAAAAGTGTTTACTTATGTGTAAGTCTTCAGCTTTTCTGCATCTTGTCTGTCAGAGTGGTGATGATTTGGTCTACTGTGGGTGGAGGGATACGTTGACTGACAGTGTGTCAAATTTGCTGGAAGTCCTACTGTCCAAAACATTCCAACATACATGAATATTAATAAAGCTGTCAACACAAAAGGCGACGACCCAGAATTAGTTTACTAATGGCACCAATAATAACGAGCTTTTAACGCTGCATGTTGAAAGTGAAGTAAATGCTCCTGCATGGTTGAGTTTTGTTGAAGACTTGAACTACATCAATAATCTATGAAGAGGAAGAGGGTAGTCACTCTGACATGCAGCATATCTCACAGTCTTACAACACTACAATCATATGGTTGTTAAAATTCCAGATTTGTGTTAAAAAAAACAAAATGTGTTCATAATAATTTCCGAACAGTTTTTACCAATAATTTAAACCATATCTGAAACACTTGTTTCAAGACATCTGTGAAGACATCTTATGCATGGGCAGTTCTGTTATGGCCCCTGTGCTGAAGACATAATACTAAATCAATTTCTTATGATGATATGAAACCATAACTGATTGGTCCCTTGGACCAATTTTATGTTTTACCTTTACAGTTTTTCTTTAACAATGAATTAAAAAGTAAGGTGTTGCACTTCTAGCTTCAGCCATATTAAGTTTGGATAACAGTTTTCTTCTGCGAGATAAGGGGTCTTCAACCTTCAGCTCACTTAATTTCCCTGTTTGTACTGTGCCCCCATGAAAAAATACTGGCCCCTCCCTGGCTCCCCTGGTAAATTTGGTCTAGAACCGCCACTGATCTTTTGTCAACAGCCATATTCAGGAGGCCCCGCATATTATCTGTCAGGTGTGGTTCTAGACTCTGGCTAGGCCACTCCTAAACGTTAACTTTCTTCTGACGAAGCTATTCTTTTGTTATTCTGAGTGTCTTGCTGTGTTGCTAAAAAATGAAATCCCTCCTCATCTTCAACTTTCCAGCATACAACTGAAAGTTTTGGGTCACCAACAAGTGGTATTCATATTGTTCATAATTCATCCTTAATCCATTCGCCTTGACACACATCCTAGTTTGAGTTGGAAAAAGTAACCCCAGACGATTATACTGCCACCACCATGATTTACTCTGCGGATTATACTGTAGATCATTCTCCAGTTAGGTTTTTGAGAGATTTTAACCAGGCCTACTTCTTAGTCCAGACAGATGTTACAGGGGATTGTCTCCTGTGGAACACAACCAGTACTTCACAGAAATTCCTGCAGCTCTTTCAGTGTTGTTGTCAGTCTCTTGTCAGAATACAGCCTAATGTATGCTGAAAGTGACTCCAAAGGGGAGTTAAAAAATAAAATTTCAAATATATTCATACTTTTGCAGCCAAGTTACTTCAACCATTCCTACAGTTTTGTTGAGACAGATGTGTTTGTATTTCAGTTGATACATTATAAAAACCTTAAAAGCAGATTTTAAAAATCTGTTTTATTTATGTACTGTATGTTATTCTAACTTGCAACTAAACAGGTGCGTGTACAACTTTTAGAACCAGTGTATTTGTGTCCTCTCATCCATTCACTCTTACTGTGGAGATCAGGACTGACTGGTCTAGGACACACAACCAAATGAAAGAGCCAAAAGGTCCCCAGCCTTAAAGCATATCCTGTTTTATTGGGCTTTCCTTTTTTCTTTTGACAAATTAAGTGTGTAGTCCCTTTGATATCACCAATGGGTTAATGAAGGACATCTTCAAGCTTAAAATCCCAAAGTTGGCAGTCAGATGACTTTACTTTTGGACAAGATGTTGATGCTACAGCATTAGTCTTAAAAAATTTGAGTGAAAAAGAGTTGTCTTATGGCATGTCTTTTGAATATTCAAATTATGTTAGAATAGTGAACCCAGCAAAAAAACAAACAAAAAAAAACACTATTAGCTGGTGGGAAGAATAATTTTGTGTTTCATTACTGAAGACTATTAGTTACAAATGGCATTTCTCATTAGGGCACTTTCTTATAATACCAAACAAAGGCTGTTTTATGTAGCCAAGGGTTTTGTTTTAGGCAGCAACAAACATGTGAAGTAAAATAAAGTACTAAAACCATAAACTCATTTTTTTGATAAAGGGAAGCTACCTTTTTCCAATCTAAAGAGTTGGCCCTGAATAAATTCCTACTGATTAAAATGGTGTCTCCTGGACATTCGGTTTCTACCAGTACTTTTTATCCTTTAAATGAAGATTTGTACATATTGAAATGATAAACTGTGCAAAGGTCTAAAATATTTTTTTTTTCGTGTTTTACTGCAGAGCAGCCAGGCTCTTGTCCATTTTGCAGCATGGTCTTTCCAAGCCTTTAGCCTGAACATCTTTCACACATATACAATACAGAAAAACACTTTTAAATTTGACATTTTTACACTCCACTACCAGCAGCTGGTTACAAATTGTTCCAATTTCTGTGGGTGCATGCCTTCAGCTTCAGGTTTTGTTTACATGCTCGAAGGATTCATAGGTCAGTGTAACATGGCCTGATGTAAGAAAAATGAACAAATGGAAAAAAAAAACAAGTTTCATCTGAAAATTGTAAGGTGAAGGAACAGGACTGAATCTGAGTAAAATAAACCTGTCAGACTTGCAAGGAAACACTTTCAAAGCACTTCTAAAAGCCCGGAGAAGGCTTGCTGAAAGTTGCTTTTAAAAATGACATAAAAGTCAGGCCTCTGGTACGTGAAATATAAAGAAGTTGTCATGAGATGTGAGGATAGATGGATCTCAAAGCAGCACTGACAGGCAGGAGGCAACAGGTGAAGAACAGCTCAATAATTTAACCCCAACCTGGAAGAAACAAATCTAACAGCACCTAAAAAGCAAGGTAGACTCAAGGCAAGTTAGACACTCCTTGGCAAGATTGGTTTCACACCAAAGGGAGCCAGACTGAAAGAACACTGAGGAAAGTAATGACAAATGTAATGGTGAGTGGAAGTTGGCAGCCAAAAGTCAGGATTGCTGATGCCAGGAGTAAAACTCACTGAAATGACCAACAGGGGGGAAAGGTCCTATAAAAAAAGGTTAACATAAGATAGTAACACACAAACTCATTTATGTCAAAAGAGAGGTTGGAATTTAAGGAACTGATTCTGTGGACTGGTTTATTGTAAACACATAGCAAGTTATGGTCAGGAGCATTTAAAAAATATAAACTGATTAATTCGTGACATAGGGTTATGAGCCAGAATTCTGGATGTGTTGGTGAGGATCAAACACTTACCTTGATCATGTAGACACGTTTGTTTACTGTTTTGTGTTAAGTTCTCCTGAAATATTCATTGATGTTCTGTCGCTCCATATTAGAATCAAACTGCCGCAACATTTTTTAACAGCTAAAAGGTGCTGATCTAGGTTGAGATCCCTACCAAGGAACATTCGTTCTGCACAACGATCACGTTTCCAAACAAGACCTGAAAGCATTTAAAAGCCTGGCTACCAGGTTGAACTTGATAGCATGATGTACATTGTGGTCGTAAAATATTTGTAGCTGGCATTCTCGTACAAATTAAAACGAAATAAAATTACATGTAGTTCTGGTGCAGACTACAACACCATACCCTTCATGATAACAGTGCAGAAAATCATTTTGAGTGGCAAAAAAAACGTTTAAAAGCAAAAATTAAAAGACAGGTCAGTTCCAGGTCTGGATTTTGTCTGGAGGTGTATGAGCCTACGTCTTACCTTCATTTATTAACCGGCACAATATGTTTAACACAGCAGTTACATGGACTATAAATTAGAGATAATAAAAGGTATACCCACAGCATAATTCAACAATAAATTGTAAAACTTTGCATTTTTTCTATCCAAAGAAACAAAAAGAACAGACAACAGTGTTCTCTGGAATTCACATTTCTAAAACCTAGGTTCCAGCCTAATAAAATGCACAAGTTAAATATTAAAAATTTTTCTTCATTTGTTCCACAGTTGCAAAGAGTTTTCTGAATATCTTATAGATTTAAATCTCTTCAGTTATCATCGCTGTTATTATTATTTTTTTCTGTTTTAGGCAATTACTACCCTCAAGGATCATTTTCAGGGGTCTGCCACCCAATGGGCTCTCAACTGAACATAGTAACACTTTGAGATCTATGTGATAACATCATGTGTTCAGAAATCTTCAGAAATGTACGCAGTGCCAAGCATGGTGGCAGGTGTTTGTAGCTGTTTCCAGTAGCGTTAGCAGCACCCTCAACAACTATTGGCACCCCCATTTTTCTATTTACACTTTACATTGTAAGTTGATTCGATTGTCTGGAAACTTTTAATTAATAATCTATAACTTGCAACTTCTCTGGGGTTTAAGTATGACACAGAGGCCCATTTCTCTTAGCCACTCTGCAAAATGGGAAAGAAAAGTGAACATACCATTTACATAAAGCGGGTGTATCTTTATGAATAAGCAAATGGCAGCAAATATTAACTATTTGCCCAAATTCGCCCATATGGACAGACAGAGCTGATTTAAAGGTTTAAGGACCCACGTTTATCTTTCCACCATGCAGTAAGGAGGTTCGTAAGGGAGGAACAGAAAGTTAACTATTACAGATAATCAACAAAAAGTGGAGGGTCTTGGGGGTCAACAAATCCTGATAATTTATTTCAACACTTGAGGTCAAGAAAATATGGCATACTTATTTACGAAGCTAAATAAATTTGAAAAATGTCACACCGTCAGTCCGAGAAACACCAAAAGACCCAATGCTAGATGCAACAAAATGTGAAGCTGAAGATCATGATGAGTGGTTTTACAGACTCTTTGGTCAAGCCTTCTTTTACATACAAACACAAACTCCATTTGCTCTATGTCTACCCAAAGTTTAAAAAAATGTTTTAGTGCTGGACAATTCTTAGAAATACCTGAGAATAATATGACCCTGGACTATAGGCGACTGAAGACATCCAATCAGCCGTCGCAAGAGATGGACTCAGTTGGTTGTGTCCAGCAGCTCATTAGTGAATATATCCAGTAATCCTTCCTGACAAGTCAGACATGTCTAACCACACTACAGCATAGCATTATTCCAGACATTTCTCAAGCAGTAGGGCACAGCAAAGAGTCATGGGAGCCTCTGAAAGCAATGAATATTTAACGAAAACATGCCTTCAGCTCTTAAATTATCTACTTGTGCTTTAAAATGCATTTGGACGGTTCTTTTAACAGTGTCAGGGTAATCTGTCAGCAAGAAATCTGTCCTTAGTGTTTACAACAGTGTTATATAAAAAAGTACAGACCGAGTGTTGCATATTGAGGGCTAAACTCAAATACTTCACTAGACAATTTAATATCAAGAAATCAGGACGTTTTGCTGTTCAAGTCCTTCCAATGGTGTATATGGAAGAAGCCTAATGTCTCCGAAATCACCAAGATGTGCCTTTTCCACTCTTTGATATCATCCATCCTTCCCAAACAATCTAAAGATTTGACATGAACAAGCTTGAGGTATAATCAATTGTTCTATCTTCTTCAGATCCTTTGAGTCCATCAACACCACCAGCATATTAATTACACCATGCAAGGTCAATGCCAGCACTGTGGGTTGACAACAAGTCAAGAAATACAATTCAATTCAGTTTATTTATATAGCGCCAATTCACAACACATGTCGTCTCAAGGCACTTCACAAAAGTCAGGACCATACATTCCAATTAGCCCTAACCATTGAACAGTGCCGTCAGATTCAGTTATTTATTCAAATTGGATAAAACTCTTTTCTGTCTGAAGAAACCCAGCAGATTGCATCCAGTCAGTGACTTGCAGCATTCACTCCTCCCGGATGAGCATTTAGAGACAGTGGACAGTCACTGGCGTTGACTTTGCAGCAATCCCTCATACTGACCATGCATGTAGCGACAGTGGAGAGGAAAAACTCCCTTTTAACAGGAAGAAACCTCCAGCAGAACCAGGCTCAGTGTGAGCGGCCATCTGCCACGACCGACTGGGGGTTTGAGAGAACAGAGCAGAGACACAAAGAGAACAAAGAAGCACTGATCCAGGAGTACTTTCTGTGGGAAGGAAAAGGTAAATGTTAATGGATGTAGCTCCTTTAATCGTTTCATCTAGAAAGAAAGAACAGATAAACTCTGAGCCAGTTTTCAAGGTTAGAGTCTGTAAGAGAGCACATAGAGTTAGTTACAGTAAAAGCTCAGTCAATCGCCATGTCTAGGAGAGAGAAAGGGTTAAACACTAAAAGACAGGGCCATGTGGATCATCGGTAGAGGGTGAGCATTAAGTTGTTGCCAGCAGAAGCTCGGACGATGCCCCTCTCCAGAAAGGTGTCACAGGTAGACACAGAGTCAGGGCAGGTGTAGCTTCTAGGAAGAGAAAAGAGATAGAACAAAGTTAAAAGCTGAAATAACAGCAAATAACGCAAAATTGGAGAGATTGGAAATACAGGCTGCAGTGGGTCGGCCACAGGTGCTGTATGAATGCAGAATGAGTGCAACACAAACTGTTGTGGCACCAATAAAGGCATAGGCAAACCTGACACATGAATAAATAAACCGTCTAATAAGTCTCATATTTCTCAATTAATCTGTCTAATATTTATATTTAATTCTTTTCCTTCCTATTGAATGATTTATTCTTTACATTTAAAAAGATTGACTGTGTAATTTATTTAACGATATGTCTTAAGGGACTAATTGTATATAAATGTATTTATTAATATTTTATGAATTTTGTGATTTTTAAATAACCAACAAACAGAAATAAAAAATAGAAAGATGAACAACAAACCATAAACAATTTACTTGTTATTATTAGAGTAAAAGGGTCCTGCAGTAATGAAGGAATTGTCATTAGTTATCTGTCCCTCATCAGAGTTTTGTGAAACCTTGTATGAAAAGATCTTTATTTTATCTGACCTAAGAGACAAAGGGGCAGGGTTTGATATACTTACAAGATCGGCAGAGTGACACAGAATTCTTCCACTTCTTCTCCATGAGAGCTGCTTTCTAAAGGTGAGGCTCTCAGGCAGCCGGCAGGATAGCAGGCAAGCTGTTAAACTGACTAGCTGTCTGCTAAAGGGAACTTAGCCCATCGTACTCACAACCATTTCTCAGAGCGGTTGTAAGGACAATGTGCTGAGACTCTTTAAACAGGCAGAGAGCAACCATGTCTTAACATTGCAGCAGATAAAGAAAGGTTACTCGCCAGGTCGAATCATAGAAGGAAACCAAGCAGACCTTAAGGAAATGGACTCTTAGGCTTCAAATGAAAATAAATCTCTTCTTCAAGGATGTTTGTAAGGCCAGACGTATCAGGAATTTTGCGGAGAAAAGGCTCAGGTGTGTTGCAGGCACACAAACTGGGGCTGTTTACAAAAATAAAACAAGGGAAATCCAACACTAGGCACAGCTGATCAGAATAGACCGCATGAATGCACATCTCTGGGATGGATCAACCAGATCTTTTAGTCACATTTGTGATGTTGCTCCAACTAGGAGGAAACATAAACCTGACATAATATTTATATCAGAAGACATTTAGGCCGATGTTCTGGCAAGGATTTTTAACTCTTGGAGATGTTCTCACACAAAACCCAAAGAAAATCATCTAAAGCCTTTAAACCCATTAAAAATACCTTAAACATGAAAACTATCATTGTAATCAAATGAGCATTCGAAATCATTCTAAACATGCAATTAATGACCTTTCGGTGATAGTGTATCATTATTAACAATGAAATCTGCAAAATAAAATGATCACAAATATTAAGCGTATTCGATTAGAAAGTGGAAAGAGTCTCAAGGCCTCTGCTCAGTGCACTATTCTAACAAAACATTTCCAGCAAGCTGGAGTTGGAAATGACTGTCTGGGTGAGCTGAAGAGAAAATTGAAAGATAAAAATGTCACATATTTGCGTGTAGCCTAATGCCACAACAGCTTCCAACATCCAGTGGCAACTGTATTCAGACAGGTAAAAAAATAGTGGATGAATTTGTATGCAGAGAAAAGAGTTGATGATGGGAAACAGGGAGGTGGTAGGTTTTAATTCAATTCAATTGAGTTTATTTATATAGTGCCAATTCACAACACATGTCATCTCAAGGCACTTCACAAAAGTCAGGTACATACATTCCAATTAATCCTAATCATTGAACAGTGCAGTCAGATTCTGTTATTTATTCAAATTGGGTAAAAAGTTTTTCTATCTAAGGAAACCCAGCAGATTGCATCCAGTCAGTGACTTGCACCATTCACTCCTCCTGGATGAGCATGTAGAGACAGTGGACAGTCACTAGCATTGACTTTGCAGCAATCCCTCATACTGAGCATGCATGTAGCAACAGTGGAGAGGAAAAACTCCCTTTTAACAGGAAGAAACTTCCAGCAGAACCAGGCTCAGTGTGAGCGGCCATCTGCCACGACCGACTGGGGGTTAGAGAGAACAGAGCAGAGACACAAAGAGAACAAAGAAGCACTGATCCAGGAGTACTTTCTATGGGAAGGAAAAGCAAATGTTAAGTGATGTTACTCCTTTAGTCGTTTCACCTAGAAAGAAGGAACAGATAAACTCTGAGCCAGTTTTCAAGTTTAGAGTCTGAAGAGAGCACATAGAGTTAGTCACAGCAAAAGCTCAGTCAGTAGCTATGTGTAGGAGAGAGAAAGGGTTAAACACTGAAAGACAGGGCCATGTGGATCATCGGTAGAGGGTGAGCATTAAGTTGTTGCCAGCAGAAGTTTGGAGGATTCCCCTCTCCAGAAAGGTGTTACAGGTAGACACAGAGTCAGGCCAGGTGTAGCTTCTAGGAAGAGAAAAGAGAGAGAACAAAGTTAAAAGCTGAAATAACAGCAAATAATACAAAATTGAAGAGTAGTGTGAGAATGTAGCGAAGAGGGTGAAAGTGGTCATTATGTCCTCCAGCAGCCTAAGCCTATAGCAGCATAACTACAGAGATAGCTCAGGATAACCTAAGCCACTCTAACTATAAGCTTTATCAAAAAGGAAAGTTTTAAGCCTAGCCTTAAAAGTAGACAGTTTTTCCATCTAGAGCCCACTGATGGCCATTTTTACACTAAAAACCACAACGATTTCGATACCTCTCTCTGTCAGATTGACCATAACCATTGGAAAAGAGAGGGGGTCATACAGGTAGCAGAAATGGAGGGTGTGTTTGCACCTCAACCATAACTGAGCCGGTTTAGGCTAAACCTGATTCCACCTTACTCCATCCAACAAGGGGAGAAGAAGACGGAGGTAAAATAAGGAAGATAACCTCAGGTTAACCTAAGCCACTCTAACTATAAGCTTTATCAAAAAGGAAAGTTTTAAGCCTAGCCTTAAAAGTAGACAGGGTGTCCGCCTCACGGACTAAAACTGGGAGCTGGTTCCACAGGAGAGGAGCCTGATAACTAAAGGATCTGCCTCCCATTCTACTTCTAGAGACTCTAGGAACCACCAGTAAACCTGCAGTCTGAGATCGAAGTGCTCTGTTAGGAACATATGGAACAACTCTTTGAATGAGAAGGTGCGTCCAAACCTTTGTTCTGTACTGTACAAGTTGAAGTTGAAGGTTTAGTTAGGAATTTATGTAACAATCAGATCTCTGATGTATGATGGAGCTAAATCTTAAGGGGCTTTATATGTGGAGGGGGGAATTTTAAAATTCTATTCTGGATTTAAAACAGGGAGCCAATGAAGGGAAGCAAAAGTGGGGGGAAATATGATTCTTTTTTTTAATTTTTTCATCAGAACCTCTTGGGGGGGGGGCAGCTTTTTGAATCAGCTGAAGGCTTTTAACTGCATTTTGTGGACATCCTGATATAAAAAATTATGATAGTCTAGCCCTGAAGTAAAAAAGCATGGACTATTTTTTTTCAGCATCAATCCTGGACAGGATATCTCTAATTTTTGGTACTGTTCCGGAGATGAAAAAGGAAATCCTAGAAACCTTTTTTAATATGGGATTTAAATGACATGTCCTGGTCAAAAATAACACCAAGGTTTTTTACTTTATTATCGGAGGTCAATTTAATGCCATCCAGGTTAAGTGATTGACTAAGCAGTTTCTTTTTTAAAGACTCCGGTCCAAAGACGAAAACTTCTGTCTTGTCTGAATTTAGAAACAGAAAATTTAAAGTCATCCAAGTTTTTATGTTTTCAAGACATGCTCGTAGTCTATCTAACTGGTTGGGTTCATCAGGATTTATGGATAAGTAAAGCTGAGTATCATCAGCGTAACAGTGAAAATTTATTCTATGCTGCCTGATAATTTTACCTATTGGAAGCATATATATAGTAAAGAGAATTGGCCCAAGTACTGAACCCTGTGGTACTCCACAATTAACCCTGGAGTTTAAAGATGATTTATCATTTACATGAACAAACTGGAATCTGTCAGACAAATAAGATTTAAACCAGCCTAGCGCTGTTCCCCTGATCCCTACAGCATATTCCAGCCTTTCTAAGAGAATATTATGATCGACTGTATCAAAATGAAGCACTGAGATCTAACAGAACCATTACAGACACAAGTCCAATTATCTGAGGCAATAAGAATATCATTAGTGACTTTCAGCAGAGCTGTTTCAGTGCTATGATGAGGCTCTGAAACCTGACTGAAACTTTTCAAACAGGTCTTTTGCTGTGTAAATGCTCACACATTTGATTAGCAACTATTTTCTCAAGAATTTTAGATAAGAATGGAAGATTGGATATCGGTCTGTAATTTATTAAGTCATCTCGATCAAGCGAAGGTTTCTTAAGCAAAGGTTTAATTACAGCTACCTTAAAAGCTTGTGGTACATATCCATTTACTAAAGATAAATTAATCATATCTAAAATGGGGCTGGTAATAAGAGGGAACACTTCCTTAAATAATTTGGTTGGGATTGGGTCTAACATACAAGCTGAAGGTTTAGATGAAGCTAATATTTCTGATAACTCAGGAAGCTCCACAGGAGCTTTGGTTTAGTTTCAGCCTAAGATTTGGAAGGTCATATTAATCACTTGGAAAGAGGAGAACATTAACTTTATCACCTGTGGCGAGAAGAAAGAAAACTAATGATGGGTGCATTTTATTCACTCAAACAATATAGCCTCAACTCAATATTTATTCTTCACTCAGAAGCCAGGGATAAAATGGCTGCCAGTCTGACAGTGTCGTTATGAGCATCTCATTGAATGAAATCCACAACGCTGATTGTCCAAATGTACAACAAAAGTAAAAGGTAAGAGGTTTTTTTTTTTTTCTGACAGTGATTAAGAACAACCAGAACAAACCCAGACAATGAATAAGAAAAACAAACTGGTCCAGCACAGGAGAAAAGCACACTGTTGAGGGAGGATAGGCTCTAGGAAATGCTGCAGATTTCATTCTCATTTGCTAATTGAGGAGATAATATAAATCATTCCTAGTGTCAATGGAATAAACAGGCCTTTTAAAAATCAATGAAGGTTCCAAAGCGCCTTCTTAGGTGTTTTAGAGTGAATCAGCATTTCTAAGAGCTCATCCAGGGCTTTCCTTTGCCTCTAGCCTTATAAGACTAAATGTTTTAGTTGTGTTAAAGGTTAACCACAAATTTACAGAAGCAGAGGGACTCGGGGACTGAACTTGTGTTGAAAACCACATCCCATCATATGCAGGTTTGGGGACGTTCTCTAAGTCAGATAATGAGTGATTAGAAATAATAGAGAAATTTTTAATGAGCCATTTGATGTACTGGAGACATGTCCATGGTCTTATACCTAGGACAGAGTATAGCCACACTGTGAACATAAACAAGATAAAACAGTTAGGAATATTGAATGACATGTTTGGGAGATTTCAGAAACATACTATTCTAAAAAGCTAATTTCATATCTCTTTTTAATTGTATACCGACCTAATCAAAATGCAGCCTATCACTGCTTACCACTCACAATCATGATGTCACAGAAAAATCTGGTTATTGAGGCTCTGCTTACAATATCATATTACTGTCGTGAAAACAACAACCTGGTTTTACTCATTAAACAAAATATATCAACAAAAATGTGTATTCCAACTGATAAAAAACGCCTACTGCCTAATAGCTAGTGTTACGACTTTGGCTTAAAAAACCTTATTAAGATGCTTGTTGTAGTCATCTATCAGTCTCTGACATCAATCTGAGGAATGTTTACTCAACCCTTCACTTTCAGCATTGAGATGTTTGAGGGATTTCCTACATGTACTCACCATTTCACATCCAATGCCATCACAAGGCACAAAAACGTGCCCTCTGATACAATGTAAAATTCATTCTATGACGGTGAGCAGGTCCTGCTGCGGCAAAGCATCCTCAAACATTTGGTTTGTGCCAAACATGTCCTCTGTTTAGGCATCCAGATAATTAAATGTTACATTCATCTGTCCAAAGAACATTATTGCAGAAGTCCTGGTCTTTGTCTATGTTTTCTCGGTCAGACTTTATTGTGGTCTTAATGTTTTTTTAAAAAGAAGAGATTTCCTTCCTACACACTTTCCATTAAAGCCAAACTTGTGCAGTCTCTTATTCTGGTTTTACAGGTATGCAATTTAGTATTAACAGTAGCAAGATCCTGTTGTATGTTCTGGTTTTTGGACACTTCTTTTAGCATCTCTGCTCTCAGGGTGAACTTGTTTGGATGGCCAGACCTGGGAATGTTCGCAGTTGTTTTCCCATCTCCTTCACTTCTAGATTATTTTCCATACAGTAGATTGGCTGATTAAATTCTTTTTAGACTTCTCTATATCCCCTACCAGACTCATAAGCTGCTACAATCTCCTTTCTGAAGGGTCCAGACAGATTTGGGGATCTTACCATGGTGTTCGCTCTCACTTCAATGGTCAGGAGTACACTAAACCAAAGGTCAAATTTAAGCAGCGCAAGCTGCCTTTAAAATACTAACAATATTCTAATCATGTGTTCCTGATGTGATGCACCTGTGTGTTATTCTAGCCATTTTAAATGGGAATAAATGTGGGAGTGTCCTAATTAAAACCTCACCAGAAATTGCATTCTTTAATATTTCACAGAAATGCACTTTTTTATAAGTTGAACAAAATCTGATATGCTTTTGATGAATAACTGGGGATAATCCCTTTATTATTTGTTGAATTTCAAAACTACAACTTCTATCATAGAACACATAACACTGTTTTTCTCAGTCACCTTTTTTTAATTTGGAATTACGAATAGGCAACTACTTTATCATTGATCCTCATTGTGGGATAAATTATCATCATACGAATTGTGAATTATCTTTAAAAAAAAAACTTAATTGATGATTTTCGCAAACCCTCGGAACTAACAATGTGGTTGAGATTGTCACTTTCGCTATTTGAACAAATTTTTTCCACCACTGGGCATCAGTAAACGTGATTGAGGAGCCCCCAAGGCTGTGCCACCCTGGGCGTTGAGCCATAAAGTCTATATCACAACCTGCCACTGAAACCTGCAGAGGGCAGCAAAGATGTCTCATTGAAAAATAAGAAAGGCAAAATTAATTTTAATTCAGTCAGTCAGTCAGTCATTTTCTACCGCTTATTCCATAGTGGGTCGCTTTACTTAAAATTTAGTACAGGATAAAAACACAGACAATGGTGCATTGGTCAACTGAAATATACATCAGTGTTAAAAAGCAATATAAACACAGTCTAGGTTAATTCGTTTTGGCTTCAAATATCTGATTGTCTCTTTCATCGACATTTTTCACATCCCTCATGCTTGTTGGCAAAGAATGAAAAATAATGAGAATGTTTGCCTCAACAGATGAGCTAAACATAAAGATGCAAACATTTTACACACAGCTATCGAAAATACAATAAAATCAGCACGGCTGATCTCGACTGATGACAGAAAAACACAATGACACTTGTATTTGCTCCTCCTGCTGACTACCGAGCAGAAGACATTCTCCGCTTGTAGCTGAGGCAGTTCTCAGAATATTGTTCAGATGTAGAACATCATTTCTTATTTCAGAAAGCATGATGGCATCATACGTACCAAACTGATAGATCCGTTGACCAGTTATGACAAGCTAGAATGCTACAGAGGAAATTGAAAACAAGAAATAGCTAGATGTAATAGTTAAGAAAGACAAGAGATGTCTTCTCTTATAGACATTTAGATGTGCATTGATGTAGTAAATAACAGTGAAGTAGATTCAACAATTATCTTCAAGATGTACAGCAGCATGTGGCACGAAACTGGAGTTAACCAGCCCTCAAGTGTCAGCAACTGTTTTAGCATGCAGTCAAGCAGGGTGCAAAAGCCATCTCACAAATAATATAGCAAGACAAGCAAAAAGATACGCCAGCTATGAGGCACATTACCATCCTACAAACTCCACAGCCAGCACCATACTCAGCTTTTAATCTGAAGTGATAGAGTGAGAATAAATTATCTTCGGTCAGCTCCAATTTAATTAGCAGGACACTATTAAAAACATGCGTCAAACCCTGTCAGTCTTTTCAAATTTTGCTGGTATAAGAAAGCTTCATCCTTTGAATCTTTGAGTCAATGCAAAACTTGATCTAATGCTGTGGTCAGAAGTTCCTCTGAGATTGTAACGAAAAAGCAGAAGGGGAAGCCTTAATGGGAGAGTGGGAGGAAGGCAGCTGAGATCATTTAATTATTGTTCTTCATACATCCACTTATCATACCACAGCACAACTAGCCTCAATGGCTTAGCGGAGCTGGGCAGGATATAATTTCATACATGGGGGAATTAAATGAATGCATGGCAGGGTTCAGTCTCCTGGAGAAAAATAATGGGAATCCTTGCAGCCTGAAATATTGGATTTGTTAATGAATGAAAACAGTTAATCTCTGGTTTGACTTTGAGAATTGTCACAAAATTACAGGAGATGAAAAGCGAGGTAGAGGGAGGGGGAATGAAAAGAGACCGCAAGCAATGTCTGAGTGAGAAACACTGATTTCCACAATACAATTTAAGTCTATTAAAAGCTAGAGTGATAAAAGTCATGAGTGTACAGACTAGCTGTTAGTAGCTGACACAAGTAAAGGTCAGCATTTGTTTCTCTAGCTTGGTCATTCATTACCCAACAGGACAGGGATGGAAAAAAGGGGCCATACATAAAAAATGCTCTCCATAACTGGAAATAATGTTGAGACTTTCTTACTTTAGCCCAAGTTTATCAGTGACATATAACACAGTATGATATGGCAATATGTGTGTCGGTCTAGAGTGTAGAAAAGACATTCGATAATCTGGCAAAGAACTGCAGGCTGATGGGTGCTTAAATAGAGCAGCTCACAGGTGAGTGAAATAAGGCTGATTGCAGTGGAGAAGGTGGGTATGGACACTGAGAACAAACAGACACCAATCATGACAGGGACGCTGTAATTGGGAAATGGCCCATCATTTAAATGTCCCCAATTTCTTCCTAAATGTTCCAATGACATTCAGCAGCCACCTCTCCTCAATGTTAATGTGTGCCAAATGTCTAAGTAGGCTTTTTGGTAGCAAGTTCAAAACACTGTGATAGGGTGTGCCATTTCTCATGCATGTATGAACAGACATTTGCAAACCTTTAAGCAAATTGGAACATCTATGATATTTTGAAACCTTTTTTATGCCAGATGTGTGGTGGGCCATTTGGGAAACATATTTAGAGTGCTGAATGGTGTTAGGTGTATGTGAGATTTAAAAGGATGCACATCTTCAAATGCTTTTCACTGGTGTCTTGTCAGTCCACAAAATATTTTTACTAAAAGGTTGAGAATTAAAAACATGTTTTTTGGAAGGTACAAGACAGGCATTTGCGTTCTAATTGTTTTTTTGCCTAGTAAGTGTTTTTGCCCTTTCTCATGCCTGCACTGCTTTAGATGTTGTGTGGGTTCTTTTGTGACCTCCTGAATGAATCCCTGATGTTTTCTTGGAGTAATCTTGGTAGGCCAGCAACACCTGGTAAGGTTTACCTGTGTTTCACATTTTGTCCATTGATGTATAATAACTCTCTTTTTGATTCACTAGAGAAAAGATTCCATAATAAACATGCTGTAACCCTTTCCTAGATTGATACAGTAGATGTCAAGGGCTTTGTTTCTTCAGATGATCTCGGTGTAGCTTTTTGAGGTCTATCAGCCTATGTCATGTTGTCAAACGGGTTAATGATTCTGGCTGTAATCAGGTCTGGATGTGGCTAATGAAAGTGAACTCAGCATTCCAAAAACTGTGGTTACTCACAATTAATTTATGATTTAACATTGGCGGGGTTCAATTTTCATATAATGCCAGGTTGGCTTACCATAACAAACATTGCTATTTGTATTCATCCAGGTTAGCTTTGACTGGTATTTTTATCTTCATGGCGTGGCCTCAACAAACTGATAGACAAGCCTCTAAGAAAAGCTCCTTCATTGATGCTGCAATCATGATTTTAGTTTTCGATCAAAAGGTTTGTCTATCGTGTGTGAGGTGCCGGTTAAACTTTTATTGCTACAGTGGCTGTATATCAACTTCAGCAAGCATTGTTCTGGTCTGGACACTAACCCAAAACGAGGAGCCATTAATCAGTGTTTATTTCCCATTCAAATCTGAGGATCCTTCTTACTTCTTATCAATAGTATGGCACAGGGAAGACCAGAAGCTCAGAGTAACAAGAACAATCCTCACTGCTGCGGTTTCAATGAACCATTGCGAACAAAAGCAGAAAACTCAAGAAACATAAGAAAAACCTTTAACAAAGAGCAGGAGTTAGGAGTCAGAACTGAGCAGCCCTGAGTTGCCCTGTCCGTGCACTCACCTTGGAACTTACTGTATGTCCCCCAGGGACGCTTTTGTAATAAGTTTATGAGTTGCAGCAGCCCTGTCCTCACAGATGCTCACCTTTGTCTGTCCCTGTTCTCTTCTGGCTGGGTGCTGAGACAGTTGCAGATTAACAGCAGCTGTGCTGAACGAAGCACAGGTGTAGGTCATTAGAGACGATTATCAAACTGACTGACTGACTTTCTGCAGAGTACCCGTGGTGTTGTGTCTTTGAACCAAAAGCCTGTCAGCAGCAGTGTGTCTTAACAGCTGAAGTTACCTGCCTATTTTCAGACTAAGGAGTCACGTTAGTGGTGTCAGTGAAGTCACCAAATGCTCCCATAGCCCATCTTGGAGGACAAACAACAAGTGTAACCATGGCAATTAGCAGGAAAACCAGAGATAGCAATAACAAAAGCAGTTACAGAATGAAGATATAAAAGAATAACCCTCTGAAACGTATTAATGGTTTAGACCAGGGGTCCGAAGACCATTTGTGAACCTCTGACCACAGTTAAAGAATGGTTCACATTCGGGCCTCCAGCAAATGGATTGACACATTTTATAATTTTTTAGGATGAGATTTTCCTTAACAAATTTTTATCTTCCCAAATGAAAATTGCTAAAAAGAACACAAAGTATTTTTCTCTTATTAGCCATGTTTTTTTTTGCTTTCATTTTATTGTCATATGTAGGGCCACAAAAATCCAGTGACTTTTTACATAAAAACATATTTGGGCACACTGGTTCGTTAAACTTGTCTTTAAATTTTGGCATTAAACAGCTTTTTTTAAGAACATTCTCGTTTTTATTGCTGGAAATACACTCATATTTAATTTGTCAACTTTAAAAGCATCCTTTGAAAATAGCAACCATTAATCAGGTACTAAACATAATTCTTCATTAAGGCTATGTTTCTGTATTAAAAATGTATTTTTATTGGTCTGATGCAGTATTCTAATTTTTAATGTCATGTTTCATAAACCAAGATGGTGCTGATGATGGCAGCCTTGGAGCTTCGCTCTCTCTTTCTTTGTGTATTATGTGTGTTTTTATGTTTTTCGAGCCACAGTACTGTGGTCTCGGGCCACAATTCTGTGGTCTCATTCAGCAGAGAGGAACTTCTCAACATCAGAGAGTCCTCTATCGGGATTTTGTCACCATCATTCATCAATCCGAGCTTCACCGAACTCCTGACGAGCGGAGCCGCAGCACTCTACGGGATACTGCACCGGAAGCGTCGGAGGGGAAAGCGCCCTGGTAAAGCTCCGCCAAAGAGGACTTCGCACACCACTGGCTTCAATCCATCTGGCAAATGTCCGCTCTCTAAGCAACAAGATGGACGAGCTACTTCTTCTCACCGGTAAAAACTCGGACCTCCGCAGATCAGCGGTTCTCTGCTTCACCAAGACATGGCTGAGTGAAAACATGCCGGACCGTGCACTGCTGATGCCGGGCTTCCAGCCGATCAGAGCGGATCGCAGCGCGGAGCTATCAGGGAAGAAGCGAGGAGGCGGAATCTGCTTTTATATAAACGAAGGTTGGTGCAGAGACATAAAAGTGCTGGGGGAAACATGTAGTCCTAATCTGGAGTCATTTTCCATAAACTGTAAACCGTCTTATTCACCGAGAGAGTTTTCCTCTTTATAATAATTGGCTCATATTTTCCACCGCATGGCTGCACTTCTGCCGCTGAAAAACATCTTGCTGAGCTAATTACAGACGTGGAAAAAAAAAAAAAAAACATGGACTCTTTCATCATAATACTGGGAGATTTTAACAGTGCAAACCTCTCCAATGAACTCCCCAAATACAGACAGCATATTAAGTGTCCCACCAGAGACAAAAACACACTGGACCACTGTTACTATAAAGGACTCATATCATGCTGTTACCAGGGCTTCCAAACCCGCGGTTCACACTGTTAAGAAGTGGACTGAGGAATCAAATCAGACGCTACAGGCCTGCTTTGAATGCACAGACTGGACTGTTTTTGAAACTTCAGCCACGGATTTAAACACACTAACTAATGTGGTGACATCATACATCAGTTTCTGTGAGGACATGTGTATGCAGACCAAGACTTCTGCAACTTTGGGAACAACATGCCATGGTTTACTCCACATCTCAGGAACCTACGCAGGGATAAGGAAGAAGCTCACCGCAGTGGAGATTGGGCGCGGTACAGGCAGGCCAGGAACAGACTAACAAAGGAGATCAAAGCAGCCAAGAGAAGCTACAGTGAGAAGCTTAAGAACAGCCTTTCTACTGGTGATGCTTCAGCTAAATGGACTGGTCTGAGAAACCTGACTGCCTATAGGAGCCCCCCCACCCATCCTGAACAGAATCCTCGCCTGGCCAACCATCTGAATGGCTTCTACTGCAGACATGACAGGAAGCCGTTCACACCTCAAACCATCTCCTCCACATCCCATTCAGGAACAAATTCGACCCGTAAAACAACCAACCCCTTACCTTCAGATCCTCTGCCTGCACTAAAGATCTCCGAGGAAGATGTAAATAGGCTCTTTCAGCGCATGAAAACAAAGAAAGCTGGAGGACCTGATAACTTCTCCCCATCAACAAGTCACTGGAGACATGTGAGGTCCCCTCCTGCTTCAAACGATCCACCATCATCCCAGTGCCCAAAAACCCACCATCCTAGGATTAAATGACTACAGGCCTGTAGCCCTGACGTCAGTGGTCATGAAATCCTTTGAGCGGCTGGTGTTGAAGCACCTGAAAGACATCACAGGCTCCCTGCTGGACCCCTTGCAGTTTGCTTACCGAGCAAACAAGTCGGCAGATGATGGTGTTAACATAGGTCTACACTTCATCCTGCAACACCTCGACCACCCAGGGACCTACGCCAGGATCCTGTTTGTAGACTTCAGCTCGGCCCTTTAACACCATCATACCAGACATCCTCCTCCAGAAGCTCACCCAGCTCAACGTCCCAGCCTCCACTTGTCAGTGGATCAACAGCTTCCTGACAGACCGACAGCAGCAGGTGAGACTGGGGAGCATCTTCTCCTGCACCAGATCAATAAGTACTGGTGCCCCCCAGGGGTGTGTTCTATCCCCACTCCTCTTCTCCCTGTACACAAATGACTGCACCTCATCGGACTCGTCTGTGAAACTCCTGAAGTTTGCTGACAACACCACTGTCATTGGTCTGATCCAGGACGGTGATGAGTCTGCATACAGACAGGAGGTGGATCGGCTGGTCCACTGGTGTTGTCAGAACTACCTGAAACTCAACCCACTCAAGACTGTGGAAATGGTGGTGGACTTTCAGAGAACACCATCCCCATACATCCTCCTCACCATCCTCAACAACACCGTGTCGGCTGTGGATCACTTCAGGTTCTTAGGAACCACCATCTCTGAGGACCTGAGATGGTCTTCACACATAGACACTGTTCAAAAGAAGGCCCAGCAGAGACTGTACTTCCTGAGGCAACTCAAGAAGTTCAACCTTCCACAAGAGCTGCTGGTCATCTTCTACACTGCCATCATTCAGTCTGTCCTGTCTTCATCCATCTCAGTGTGGTTTGGCTCATCCACAAAACAGGACAGGTCCAGACTGCAACGAATAATCAGGTCTGCAGAGAGAATCATCAGGGCTGACCTTCCCTCCATCCAGGACTTATACAGGTCAAGGGTCAGGAAAAGAGCTGCTAAAATCTCTGCAGACCCCACACACCCTGCACATAAACTGTTCAGAGTTTTACCCTCAGGCCATCGCTACAGAGCACTGTTTACTAAAACCAGCCTCCCCCAGGCTGTTTCTCTGATGAACATTTAATAGAGTACCAAACAACCTCATACTGAAGTCGCAATTCAGTTCAATTCAATTCAGTTCAGTTTATTTATATAGCGCCAATTCACAACACATGTCGTCTCAAGGCACTTCACAAAAGTCAGGTACATACATTCCAATTAATCTTAACCACTGAACCGTGCAGTCAGATTCAGTTATTTATTCAAATTGGATAAAAAGTTTTTCTATCTAAGGAAAAGAAACCCAGCAGATTGCATCCAGTCAGTGACTTGCAGCATTCACTCTACATATATACAATTCCACCTTGTATATGTGTATATTGTATATATGTACGTATTTAAGGACATAAAGATATATGCAGAATATATCTTATAACGCAAAAAAGAAACCCAGGGAGCAAAGTGTACCGGAGTCAAATTCCTTGTTTGTTGTATGTACGAACTTGGCAATAAAGCTGATTCTGATTCTGATTTTTATTTGCTGCAAGCAGAAAATCATCATAATAAACAGAAATAGAGGCTTGAAAGCATCAGTCTGTATGGAATTAGTCTATATATTGTGCTTCACTTAGTGAACTGAGTTACTGAAGTAAATGAGCTTTTCAATAATATTCAAATTTATTGAATATGACTTTAGACTAAAAACATTTTCTAGAACAAAACATTTGACCCAAATAGTTAGAAATCCCTTTTTTAGACCTAAAATAGTCTGTTCTTATCTACTTTCTTTCATTAAAACATTGCAGGTTTAATTTATTGGTTAGCTGGTGAAAAGAAACGTTTAAAATTGAAAAACTAAATTATTTGTGGCCCTTGACTACATTCAACTTGCCGAATTTGGCCCACTGTGCAAAAAGTTTGGACACCAGTGGTCTAGACCCATACCAGACCTCAAATAGCTTTCATGATAAGTGCTTGGTGTCGTCAATGATAAAGAGAACCAGTTCATGTCAAGTAGGATAAGAAATGTGAGTGACCTACACAAAGGGAAATGCAGCTGTTATCACTGGCAAGGTAAGAACTTTTAGTTGTTTTATTTAACTAAAGGTAAGCGCTACTGTTCACAATGTTTTTAAAATTATGAAAATGTATAACTTGACTTTAACCTACACGACAGTAAGGCTTGTTCAGAATTAAAATCATTTAGTTTCATACTATGTGTTCAGTTTGCATGTGTAAGGATAAAACTGAGATATAACGTGTGAACCTTAGAGAGAGAAGTCACAGAGGTCACAGCGGGGTTCAGGCTGGAAGAAGGTCAGGATCTTCACCAGCAGCTCCCATGGGGTTGGCTAATTTACAGCGGCGACACAGACTTCATAAATAATTCTTGGAGGGGAGATTTTAGCAGTCAGCTTTGAAGTTCGTTGAGGGTGTAAAAACCTTTAAGACTGATGGTCAGACAGACCACTCGGTCTGAGTCTCTCCTTAAGGCCTTAGGTCATCTTTCTTTCTTTGTATCACTTTTTGTATGTAATTATGCATTGGAAACCATTGGCATTTTTTCACCAAATTAAACTTGTGTTAATCTTAATTTCATGCTCTTCATCTGTTCTTTCTCACAACATCTGGACTGGGGTGAGGTTGAGGCTGTATTATTATATCTGGTAGAATTATTTTACCTCAACAGGCTAAATTCAAAATGTACTGAGTCTGGGTAAAACAATACAAATGCCAGATTGAAATGAGACATTTTCCAGCAGTTTAAGGTTAGACCTGGGTCTAGCTCAAACACTGGCCTGCTGAAGTGCATAAAACAGTCAAGCAGTCAGTCATTTTCTACTGCTTATTCCATAGTGGGTTGCGGGGGAGCTGGTGCCTAATATCTCCAGCAGTCTATGGGCAAGAGGCGGGGTACACCCTGGACAGGCCGCCAGTCCATCGCAGGGAAACACACAAACAACCATGCACACACTCATTCATACACCTAAGGGCATAAGCGCCCATAGACTGCTGCCTAACAGGCATGTCTTTGGACTGTGGGAGGAAGCCGGAGTACCTGGTGAGAACCCACGCATGCACGGAGAGAACATGCAAACTCCATGCAGAAAGACCCCCGGCTGGGAATCGAACCCAGGACCTTCTTGCTGCAAGGCAACAGTGCTACCAACTGCGCCACCATGCAGCCCGTGCATAAAACATTCAACCACTATTCATCTAGGAAATATCACAGTAACAGAGTATAACCTGACATAAAATGATATGACCTGACATACTTAAGTGTAAAGTTATGGCATAAATCCTCAAAGGAAATTCCTGAGATCCATGAACATTGTCTCGTGATAATTGTTCTTAAGTTGACATAGTTCTGTTTATTTAAGTTCCTAAATAAGTCATTTGGAAGTTATTAGGTTAAGGTTGTCATTCTTGTAGGTCCTAAGTAAAAAAAAAATCCAAATAAAAGTCCCCAAAAGTCTTAAAATTAGCTTTCCGAAATTTGCAGAAAAGTGTATTTGGACCACCATAAATTGAGATAATCAAGAAAATGGTGATATGTAGGCTGGTCAAACCAGGACTGCACTGTTCTCTCATTTCAGAATGACCTTTAATGGCCATGTTTGTGCACACAAACAGATCAGAGTTGATTAATAAAGATACCTGGTCTGGCTAGCTGAGAAGCCCACACCCATATTAAATCGTATGCGTGGCAGAATTTGGGGAACTTGTTAGTAAAAGAAAGGTTACAGTGTTACTGACAAGATACGGACAATTTGTAAAGACTGTGAGAATATCACGTCTGGCTAACCATGGCAAAAACATGGCAATTAAGGGTTACTTCACAGAATCTAAAGTCCTTAGACTGATTTAACCTGAACTGGAACATTCTACGTTGAGCAGAGGTTCTTGAAAACAGATTGAGATTGATGAAATCTTTATTCTATTTGTAAAAACCCCAAAAAGGAGTATTTTATTACCTTTTCAGCATTATGACTGTGTTAGAATTGGAGAAGAATAACAACGGCAAAATATAGACTGATCAAAACTAAACTATAATATTTTACACTTGTTTTGGTTCATGATATGCCTGTGTTTGTGAAAACCGATGCCGCTGAAGTCGTTCTCATGAGCGAAATATCCTATTGTCTCGTCAGCAGAACTGTAGTATTCTTCTGCTTGCTGACATTCAGCTCTTTGCAGTGTTGCTGATTTTCATTTTTTCAGTAAAGAACATCATTTGAAAGCATTCTAAGTAAATCATTTTGTATCTTTTGTATCTTACATTTTTAAAAGCTGTTTTTTTTGTACTACATCCAGTGGGCCTGCCTGAAAATAAATCTACCGAATAATGGAACAGACACTGGAAGAAACTTGCTTCGTATTTGTTTTGCCCCTGACTGTTTGTTGGCCTCAGTGTTGATTTTAAACCACGGTAAGCATCTGCCTGTAAACAGCAAACAAACTTCGGTGCAGATTAATGCCACAAGGCGAGCCAGCCTGAGCGCCTCTTTGCATGTTAAGAGAGACTAAAGTGTGAGAGCTCCGCAGTCTTGTGGAATTAATTTCCACAATGACCACTCTTTCTTTCCCTGTCCTAACAGGCTAACTCTGTGCTAGTCAATGTCTTTTATGCATCCTCCTCACATTCGTTCAGAACGCACATTTAATGACCGACGCCTCATTAAACACAGAGAAGATGACACAACATGGAGCATTTCAGACCATTTATTTTTGTATGTGAGCAGCCAGTAAACGCATTCTGTTTATTTGTTTCTAAACACTGTTTCTTTATTACTTTAAATCAAATTAAAATATGTGATCTGGGAGAAGTGTCACCAATACACTAACATGCATGCTGCTGATAATGAGCTGTTGCAGAGCCAGCCACAGTACGTTGCTTTCCGCATCCCCGAGCTTGAGTGTGTTTCTGGCTCTTCTGCTCTGTGTGTCAAAGGATTACTGTGTAATTTGGAGCTGCTGCTTTCCTTGTTTGACTCTTTAAAGCAACCATGTATCAGCCACATTGCCAAAGATCTTAGACAAATATAGTATATAGCTTATTTTCCCTGCTGCATGTGAAACATTCACCTTGTTCTTTAAGATAATGGCCTCTCATTTGGTTGAATATGAACAACTATTGAAACATTAATGTGAATTAGCTCTGGTGGAAATAGATGTGTGTATGTACTAAAAGTTAAGGTGCATCCTATCTCTAAAAGACACAGTGCCTTGTATTCATACCCATTTTTTTACATTACGACCACAAACTTCAGTAGCCTTTTATTAAGATTATTATTGTGGTGGACTGTCGGGTTCTGGGAGTTGCTGACTTTATTTTGTGCCTGTTATTAACTGTGCTTCACCCCTAGGTGCCGCTTGTGCCCTATTGGGTTAAGGACAGGTGTTCTCCATCTCCGTGATCAGCTGGGAGGTTTAAAGGAGCATGCTGCCAGCTCTTCAACGCCTGAGTGTTTTGCCTCTGTGGTACATTCAACCTTATCTCGTCCAGTGAGCCACCCACACATTACATTACACAGCAAATCCTAACTGTTACAATCCACCACTTACCTGTTACCTGTCCATGCAGCCGAGGAGTTCCTGTCCAGGACCACGCCTTCCACGATACTGTGATAAAATAAACGCTTTAAACTTTATAATCTTTTTGAGTCTCTGCATGTGGGTCAAATCGGCAACAAACAAAATGACATAGACCTACACAAAATAGTGAATAATCTTTAAGTGGGAAAAAAGAAAACTAATTCATGCTTTTAAAAATGTTCTCTAATAAAAATATGGAAACTGTGGCACGCATTCATACTGAGCCCCACCTTTGGTTGCAATTACAGCTGCAAGTCTGTTTCAGCTTTAGAGATTTAGAGACATTTTTTCACATTCTTCTTCATAAAACAGCACAAACTCAGTCAGATTAGGTGGAGATTGTCTTTCAGTATCAATTTATAACTCTTGCCACAGTATGCTGGTTGGATTTGACACTGAACTTGGACAGAACCATTCGAACAGAAGGACACTGGTCATTGTCCTACTGAAAGGTAAACCTCTGCCCCAGTCTTCTGCAGTTACCAACAGGTTTTAGTTTCCAGGACTGCCCTGTATTCAGCTCCATCTACTTTCTTCTTGCCACTCATGAATAAAGGTCATATTTGGGAAGTGCAAAACTGATGGTTGTCCCGTCATCAGATTATCATTGCCTGACCTGTGGATCTCTGCAGCTGTTCCAGAGTTCTCATGACCCTCTTGTCTGCTTCTCTGTTAAATGCTCTCTTTGCCAATCCTGTCTGTTTAGGTGGACAACCAACTTTCCTTGTA
Source organism: Crenichthys baileyi (assembly GCA_036173005.1). Classification (NCBI taxonomy): domain Eukaryota; kingdom Metazoa; phylum Chordata; class Actinopteri; order Cyprinodontiformes; family Goodeidae; genus Crenichthys; species Crenichthys baileyi. Next base: position 187,054 of record JAHHUM010000605.1, read on the forward strand.
AGAGGATGGAGGCCTTTATAGAACAGCTCTAATTCTGAAGATAACTGGTTGCACTGTATTTTGGCAAGGGGCATCAGAGTTGAGGGGACTGAATACAAATGCATGGCACACTTTTTGATAAATGTCCATTTAAATAATATGGTAATGTTGGTACCCCTCGGTTAATGAAAGAAAAACCCACAATGGTCACAGAAATAAGTTGAATCTGACAAAGGTAATAATGAATAAAAATTCAATGAAAATGAACAAATGGAGTTTAAACGAAAATTCAACATGGAAGACTCACCATCACCTCCAACTTCATCTAATTACTCCTCAATGCGGCTCTGCTCCACCAATCAGCTTCAAGTCCGCATTTCTCTCCCAGCCTATCATCCTTCAAGGCTCCGCTTTAAAAGATATTCATCCACGGAACCCTCCGTTCTCGAGTGGGGAGCTGATAGAAAGGCATTGAAAGCCATTTATACTGGATTAATTAGGTCAGTCTTGGATTATGGGTGTAAGGTTTATAATTCAGCAGCAGATACAAATCTCCAAAAGCTAAATTATATTCAATATCAAGCTTTAAGAATATGTACAGGTGCTTTAAAAACATCTTCAATAGCAGCATTACAAGTTGAAATGGGAGAAATGCCTCTTAAATTTAGAAGGGACCAGTTATCTTTACATTATTGGGCAAATTTACAAGGACAAAGGAATGACCATCCAACATTAAAACTGCTTACAACAGGTTGGGAAAAGGAAAAAAAAAAAAGATTTGGATGGATAATAAATTCTAAAGCTAATGAAATTCAATTACATAAATTAGATATAGGTCAGACAGTTCCATTACCTACAATACCACCTTGGATACTTCCTGATGCAAAAATAGATTTTTCATTATTAGAAAAGAAGAACAAAAACACGTTTTTTATTATAAATAAATATATTGTACAAGAATACATAAACCTGTATTATAACTATGTACATATTTATACTGATGCAAGAAAAAATACTGCAAATAGGATAGGAATAGCTTTTATTGTACCACAATTTAATATTAAAGTAGGAAAAAGGGTAAGTGATGGAGTATCGTTTTATACAGGAGAAATGCTTGCTTTACTTCTAGCAGTTCAGTAGGTGGAAGAGGTTAGACCATTAAAATCAATCAATTGTTCAGACTCTAGTGCATCATAGGCCAGTTTGCAACATAGTCAATCAGATAGTAGACCAGATATATTAATTGTGCATTGTGCATTGCCCTCTAGGCATGTTATCATCGTGCATTGCCTTCCAGGCATATCTATCATCTTGCATTGCCTTCCAGGCATATCTATCATCGTGCATTGCCCTCTAGGCATATCTATCATCTGCTTTTCATCCCTATTATTTTCATTGCTTTCATAGCCTATTTACAAACTATTACTCTATTTCATGTCTTCATCTGCATTTCCTTCATGGCATTTCCAACACTGCATAGCTCTTCTGAAATTTCTTCATCTCACTTTATTTCCCCTTTTCTTTATGCGGGCCAATTCTCCGTTTCATTTAAACTTTTTCTTCCCTTAATTACTTTCACTCATTTCCTGCCTTTTTTCCTCCATTACCCAATCTATCTATTTCTTTTTCCCGCTCAGCAGATCTGTTTTTGTAGCTTTATTCCATATCTTTATCTGCATTAGGCATTTCTATCATCTGCTTTGCATCCCTATTATTTTCCTTGCTTTCATAGCCTATTTACAAACTACATTTCTCTGCATTTTTTATCCTTTCCACGGCTTGTGCTTCTTTCTTCCCTTTTGTTTCATTCTATTTTCCTGATAGATTTCCCTTTTAGTACTCAATTAGGCCTTGTCTTCTCAGTGTCTGCTTCATTTTTCTCCTCTACAGGCACCATCGTTAATTAATTCTTTCCTTCTGTTAGATCTTCACCTCCATCTATGCCTTGTCAGGCTCAGCCCCATCTATGCCTTGTCAGGCACAGCCCCATCTACGCCTGGTCAGGCACAGCCCCATCTACGCCTGGTCAGGCACAGCCCCATCTACGCCTTGTCAGGCACAGCCCCATCTACGCCTGGTCAGGCACAGCCCCATCTACGCCTGGTCAGGCACAGCCCCATCTACGCCTTGTCAGGCACAGCCCCATCTACGCCTGGTCAGGCACAGCCCCATCTACGCCTTGTCAGGCACAGCCCCATCTACGCCTGGTCAGGCACAGCCCCATCTACGCCTGGTCAGGCACTGCCCCATCGATGCCTGGTCAGGCACACTAACCTATTCCTTCTCTCTAGGCTCAAATCATCCCTTCTTCACACCCATTATTCGAATCTTTATAAACCTCAATAACTTCCTTTCCTTTCTCATTCCGGGCCTCTGCCCCTTTTTTTGGGGGAGAAGACATCTCTAAATCTAACCTTAAGATGTTCATTCAAGCGCATGTCATTCTCAGCATTCACGTCTTCCACTGAGGTCCGAGCGCCAAAGAAATAAACATTCACTAATAAACTTTTCTAATTGCATCCCTGTCTTCTCTTTGTGAGTCTGTCCAGGTTGAAATGAAAGTCAGACATTGCTTTTCAAACATGCTTCAACAGAATCATTTAGAAAAATAAACTCATGAAACAGGCCTGGACAAAAATTATGGTACCCTTAACTTTATATTTTGTTGCACAACCTTTTGAGGCAATCACTCCAGTCAAACGATTCCTATAACTGTCAATGAGACTTCTGCACCTCTCAGCAGGTATGTCCCACTCCTCATGAGCAAACTGCTCCAGTTGTCTCAGGTCTGAAGGGTGCCTTTTCCAGACGGCATGTTTCAGCTCCTTCCAAAGATGCTCAATAGGATTTAGGTCAGGGCTCATAGAAGGCCACTTCAGAATGGTCCAATGTTTTTCTCTTAGCCATTCTTGGGTGTTTTTAGCTGTGTGTTTTGGGTCATTATCCTGTTGCAAGACCCATGACCTGCGACTGAGACCAAGCTTTCTGACACTGGGCAGCACATTTCTCTCTAGATTCCCTTGATAGTCTTGAGATTTCATTATACCCTGCACAGATTCAAGATACCCTGTGCCAGATGCAGCAAAGCAGCCCCAGAACATAACAGAGCCTCCTCCATGTTTCACAGTAGGGACAGTGTTCTTTTCTTCATCTGTCCATAGGACATTCTCCCAGAAGCTTTCTCCCAGAAGCTGGCTTGTCAACATGTAGTTTGGCAAATTCCAGTCTGGCTTTTTTATGATTTGTTTTCAACAATGGTGTTCTCCTTGGTCGTCTCCCATTAAGTCCACTTTGTCTCAAACAACGTCGGATGGTGCAATCTGACACTGATGTTCCTTGAGCTTGAAGTTCACCTTTAATCTCTTTAGAAGATTTTCTGGGCTCTTTTGTTACCGTTCGTATTATCCGTCTCTTTGTTTTGTCATCAGTTTTCCTCCTGCGGCCACGTCCAGGGAGGTTGGCTACAGTCCCATGGATCTTAAATTTCTGAATAATATGTGCAACTGTAGTCACAGGAACATGAAGCTGCTTGGAGATGGTCTTATAACCTTTACCTTTAACATGCTTGTCTATAATTTGGTTTCTAATCTCCTGAGACAACTCTTGTCACCAAACAGCACAGTAACTACCTGTAGCCCTATATATAGCCCCACTGACTGATTACAAGAATGAAGACACCTGTGATGCTAATTAATGGACACACATTGATTTAACATGTCCCTTTGGTCACACTATTTTCAGGGGTACCATCATTTTTTGTCCAGACCTGTTTCATGAGTTTATTTTAAAAAATAATTTAGTTGAAGCATGTTTGAAAAGCAATGTCTGACTTTCGTTTGTTCATTTTCATAGACTTTTTAGCCATTATTACCTTTGTCAGATTCAAGTCATTTCTGTGACCATTGTGGGTTTTTCTTTCATTAGCTGAGGGGTACCAACAATTTTGTCCAAGTGTGTAAATAAATAAAGACCGTGTTTCATTTTCTTTCAACTTCACAATTATGCACCACTTCATTTAAGTCTATCACATACAATTGTAAAAAAGAAACATAAAAGCTTCTGCAGCATGACAAAATGTGAAAATGTTCAAAGGTTATAATAATATACCAAAGTAATGTATTTCTTCCATTTGGAGGTATACAGTAAAGAACCTGTTTTTTTTTTCTCATACAGCGTTACATCAGCTTGAACACTATTTTCTTTTATAGCCTCTTTGATGTCGCTCTTTTCTTGCTGCTCTTTCGAAACAACTTAATCCTTTGTTCTGAGAGCGCTCCAAATATCAGAAAAACAGAACATTTCCCGCTGTCTTAACTTTAGTTCAGCAAGTGCATGTGCTTGCACACATTAGGACTTGACTAAACAAGTTGCAGAGGACCAATGAGAGCAAAGAGACGCGCTGACAGAGGGAACGAGCCGAGGGGAAGGAGGGGTGAGTTCGTGAAAGATGAAAGCCAGAGTGTAAGAGTGGGGGGAAAAGAGATGAGTTTTAATAGGAAGCAAAGGAGCTTTTGCTGCTTTCTTAACAGATGAATTTATCCCTGCCTGATGTCATTTTCCATACACCCTCTCCTTCCTCCCTCATCTCATCCTTTCTCTTATCAGCACTCCTTCCAGTTTTACTCCTTTTTTCTTCCAGTGCCCACGTTGCTCCCTAGTTATTTGAATTCATTTATTTAGGCCTGACAGCTTTTACAGATACAGCACTTAGTCCTTATTGAGGAGGTAATTCATCTGTAATTCTCCAAACTCCTTTTACAAGTTAGTCAGTCCCAAGACTTTACACAGTGCCACCACACATAAGCTTTGCTGTAAATAAATAAATAATTTTTACAACTTAAGTAACTGTATATAAAACCAAAGTTATAAATACCGTTAATAATGCTCTACATTATAGAACAACCTCTATCTGACCCCTTAAGTGTAGAGCACTTTATTAACAGTTTACAGTACATTTTCAAGAGAACATCAAATATGGATCTGGTTGAATTTTAACCCAAGAAATGATCTATAATTTGTAAAGCTGAATCAATTCATTGGGTGACTAAACTGCTCGTACTCGTACTCATCGTCTTCCGCTTTATCCGGGACCGGGTCGCGGGGGCAGCAGACTCAGCAGAGACACCCAGACGTCCCTCTCCCCAGACGTCCCCCTCCCCAGAAACATCCTCCAGCTCCTCCGGGGGGAGCCCAAGGCGTTCCCAGGCCAGCCGAGAGACATAGTCCCTCCAGCGTGTCCTTGGCCGTCCCCTGGGCCTCCTCCTGGTGGGACGTGTCTGGAACAGATCCTGAGGAAGGCGTCCAGGAGGCATCCGGTATAGATGCCCGAGCCACCTCAACTGGCTCCTCTCGATGTGGAGGAGCAACGGCTCTACTCCGAGCCCCTCCCGAATGGCCGAGCTCCTCACCCTATCTCTAAGGGAGTGCCCGGCCACCCTACGGAGGAAGCTCATTTCAGCCGCTTGTATCCGGGATCTCCTTCTTTCGGTCATGACCCAAAGTTCATGGCCATAGGTGAGGGTAGGAACGTAGACTGACTGGTAAATCGAGAGCTTCGCTTTTCGGCTCAGCTCTCTCTTCACCGGACCTCTCTCTTCACGGACCGGCACAGCGCCCCCATTACTGCGGCAGCCGCACCGATCCGTCTGTCGATCTCCCGCTCCATTTTTCCCTCACTCGTGAACAAGACCCCGAGATACTTGAACTCCTCCACTTGAGGCAGGAACTCCCCTCCAACCTGAAGAGGACAAGCCACCCTTTTCCGGTTGAGTACCATGACCTCTGACTTGGAGGAGCTGATCTTCATCCCAGCTGCTTCACACTCGGCTGCGAACCGCCCCAGCGCATGCTGTAGGTCTTGGCTAGAGGGGGCCAGCAGGACCACGTCATCTGCAAAAAGAAGAGACAAAATCCACTGGTCCCCAAACCAGACCCCCTCCGGTCCTTGGCTGCGTCCAGAAATCCTGTCCATAAAAGTTATGAACAGGACCGGTGACAAAGGGCAGCCCTGCCGGAGTCCAACATGCACCGGGAACAGGTCCGAGTTAGTGCCGGCAATGCGGACCAAACTCCTGCTCCGCTTGTACAGGGACCGGATGGCCCCTAATAAAGGGCCCCCGATTCCATACTCCTGGAGCACCCCCCACAAGGCATCACGAGGGACACAGTCGAATGCCTTCTCCAGGTCCACAAAACACATGTGAACCGGTTGGGCAAACTCCCATGAGCCCTCGAGTACCCTGTAGAGGGTATAGAGCTGGTCCAGTGTTCCACGGCCGGGACGAAAACCACACTGCTCCTCCTGAAGCCGAGGTTCGACTATCGGCCAGACTCTCCTCTCCAATACCCTGGCATAGGCCTTACCAGGGAGGCTGAGGAGTGTGATCCCCCTGTAGTTGGAACACACCCTCCGGTCCCCCTTCTTATGAAGAGGGACCACCACCCCGTTCTGCCAATCCAGAGGCACTGTCCCCGACCGCCATGCAATGTTGAAGAGGCGTGTCAACCATGACAGCCCCACAACATCCAGAGATTTCAGGTACTTAGGGCGGATCTCATCCACCCCCGAAGCCTTGCCACCGTGCTGCTTTTTAACCGGTGACTTCAGCCTGGGTGATGAAAGAGTCCAACCCCGAGTCCCCAGCCTCTGTGTCCACCAGGGAATGCGTAATGGCAGGATTGAGGAGATCCTCGAAGTACTCCTTCCACCGCCCGATAATGTCCCCAGTCGAGGTCAGCAGCCTCCCACCCCCACTAAACAGTGTTGGCGAAGCACTGCTTCCCCCTCCTGAGGCGCCGGACGGTTTGCCAGAATCGCTTCGAGGCTGACCGATAGTCCTTCTCCATGACCTCACCGAACTCGAGTTTTTGCCACAGCCCGGGCCGCAGCACACTTGGCCTCATGGTACCCGTCAGCCGCCTCAGGAGTCCCACAAGCCAACCACAGCCGATAGGACTCCTTCTTCAGCTTGACAGCATCCCTTACTGCCGGTGTCCACCACCGGGTTCTGGGATTGCCGCCGCGACAGGCACCGCAGACCTTACGGCCGCAGCTACGGGCAGCAGCATCGACAATAGATGCGGAGAACATGGTCCTCTCGGACTCTATGTCTCCAACATCCCCCGGAATCTGGTCAAAGCTCTCCCGGAGGTGGGAGTTGAATACATCCCTGGCCGAGGGCTCCGCCAGGCGTTCCCACCAGACCCTCACTATGCGCTTGGGCCTGCCAAGTCTGTCCGGCTTTCTCCTCCCCCAACGGATCCAACTCACCACCAGGTGGTGATCAGTGGACAGCTCAGCCCCTCTCTTCACCCGAGTGTCCAAAACATGCGGCCGAAGGTCTGATGATACGACAACAAAACCTCCTGCCTAGGGTGTCCTGGTGCCAAGTGCACTGATGGACACCCTTATGCTTGAACATGGTGTTCATTATGGACAATCTGTGACTAGCACAGAAGTCCAATAACAAAACACCACTCGGATTCAGATCGGTGAGGCCATTCCTCCCGATCACGCCTCTCCAGGTATCACTGTCGTTTCCCATGTGGGCGTTGAAGCTGAATCAATTCATTGGGTGACTAAACTGCAAAAAATAAAATAAATAATCCTTGAGGCAAAATCTTTGTTTAATTCAGGAGTGCATGCTGTTCGGCGGTAACAGTGTTTCACTGGGACAGTAATCAAAGTTGCACACATGGTTTTATTTACATTAACGGTGACTGAGGACAGCAGGATAGTAAAAGAATAAGAGAAAAAGAGCTAAAATGACATGTTGCACCAAAAAAGAAGTTAACATACTCTACAGTAAACCGACTCATATATAAATAATCTGTACTATTTGAAAATCATCCCGAATCATCTTACACTAACTGGAGTACAGAAGTAAGCAATAAAATGCTGAATGCGGACTTGTAATAATACCAGTCTAATTGGAATAGCCCAATGGCGCAATTCAGCCGTCTTTAAACACAGATTTTCAGCCACATTGAAACTTTAAAAACTAATTTAATTTGCTCAAACAGGCAGCATGTCTCTTAAATATGTTGTCAATCATATTTTATCTCTGAAAAAAATTTATCATTGAGATATCCTAAAAACAAGGATATCTCAAGATAGAATCCTCATTGCGTGACTGACTTTATAAATCCAGACTCCATCTTGCATCAACGTAGACAGGCCACATTGAGGAAAAAAGGACCTTGTTTGACCCTCAACCATTTGGATTATTTGTGTGGGTGGTTGGTTGTAGACAGGGTGTAATGTTTTTTTTTTTTTTTGTAGAGCTTTTGTGACCTTAGGATTGTGACCCTATTTGGTTCAGATCTTCAAACAGAGAGCTTTTGAGAATGATGGCCTCCTCTTCACCGTTCGTGGTGCCAAGGTAAACATGAATACATTGAAAAGTACAAACCATGAATGAAAAGAACTCCATCATTTGCATTTACTTCATAAGAATTATTAGGGGTGCCAATACATAAAATTTGTGTTTAACGAGTTAAAACGAATTAAAACAGCATTTTTCTGTATTTCTAAGTGTGAGATGATGCTACAGCAATAAAGAAGGAATTTCTGGTATCTGCCTTGTAACAACTATAATAGAGGGACCAATAGGTGTTGAAGGAACTTTTTTTGCCATATACAGCTTGTAAAAAACAGATAATAAAAGGCAAGTTACAAGTGTAGAGCTGCATGTATTCAATATGCATAGACATCCTTTTAATAAAATACTTCAAATAATTCCAGTAGATTGATAGAAATACAACAAATTATGAATGTAAATACTGCATGAAGCAATTAAACCATCAAGGCTCATATGCTCTCTTTATAGATACCAGTTGAGTGCTTTAAGCCATTTACTAACAGTACAAGACTCCATGCTGGCTTCTAGAGACACATGAACAGCCATGGAGAGAGAAGATTGGCTGCACCAGATCCCTGGGATGCTTCATTAAAATGGATGCAATGTCCCTGCTTCATAAACACTCATAGAGGGATTTCCCAAACACACATTTATAGGTACAAACACAAGTACACCGATGCTATTAAATACATGCATACATCATTAATGACTGCCATTATCCATGCAGACTAGCAGCAGACCTAAAGTCACGTACACAACTGATCACAACATGCCATTTAAGTGGACTCAATAACAGAAGGAGACAAGGGAGGAACAATTCTGTCTTGCTTAAGGGCCTAATGACATAATCCGGGGCCAGCAGCAACATGACTGATAATATCCAAGAACAAACAGAGTCATATCACCAGAGATTCGTCCTTTCTTGCCCTCTCCAATAATCTGTAGGGGCTAACACTCTGCCTTGTTGGACCCTATATGGCAGGTTGGTCCAACTTCCTTGGAGTAAAAGGAAAACAAGAAAAGAAAAGGAGATGGAGGTGATGCAGCGGGGCTCCAGTTTATTTCATATAACTCAAATACTCTGCAGCCTGACACACAGCTGTGTCTGCATTCATTTCCTCCCCACATGGCATTGAACGGATACCCCTAAACTCCTGTAGACAGGCACAGAACAGGAGACGGATGAAGATTTCCAGAGGGCAAAGATTGAAAAACAGATCGTTGTTCCCTCTGACTGCTGCTCCATTTTTACCTGTTCTCTTTCCTTGCTCCTGTATCGTTTTTCAGGGTCGTGTTTGCCAGCAATTGTTCACATGACAAATCCCAGAGACTGGTCTGTGATTGTCTTTCTCCTTTTTCTCAGCCATGTATTTTGATAGGAACACTGAATAGCGGATAATTGTAAAGTGGAAGATAGAATGGTTATAGTTTTTACATAAATTAAAATGAAAAATGTCGCTGCAATTTGTATTCCACCCCTTAATGCTGATACTTATAAAAAAAAAAATGTAATGCAAAAAAATGCCTTCAGAGGTCACCTTTTTTAGAAAATTAGTCTACTTGTGTATAATTTATTCTCATTATAAATCAAAACTTTCTCTGATGTTCTCACAAGGAGCATCATGAATACCAAGGAACACAGCAGAAAGGTCACGGATCAAGCTGTAAAGAAGTGTAAAGCTTGGGTAGGTTAGAAAGCAATGTCCCTTTCTACACTTTTTACCATCTCCATGTATTTTGTAAAAGGACAGATGCGGTAAGGGTGGTTGAAGTCATCCCACCTCTGCTGTGACCCTGACTTTCCAAGCAGGGTTGTCACTGACCAAGTCAGCTTTGCGGAATAAGGGAATGATGTGTGATGAGCCGTGGTTTGTCTAACAAACCAGCAGCAGGATTTAAAAGCATAAACAATACTGAAAAACAACTCCCAGCAAGAACAGTAAGAAAGGAAGATATACTGATCTAGGCTGATCCTTTTGTTCAGATAACAACATGATCGCTAAACTGAGTTCACCCGCCATTAATCCTTTGAAAAGAATGGTACGGGGAGACTTCTGACACAGATGTTGTGAGTATTGCTGATTGCATTGCAACACCACACCCCTGTCATCTGGGACTGCCAGCTTCTTTTTTCTTCACATCTGTGAGGATTTTTCCAGCAGTGGTCCTCCTACGGTTCCCATGCTCTGGGGGACCTTTGGATGTCTGTCGCTCAGATCTCCTCTGTGTCTGTATTGGGTCCGGGGGGCAGGTCTGTGGCTCCTTACACTCGCTAATGGATATTTTTATGTAGAAACCTTATATACACAAGCGATTTGAGACCAAAACAGAATTTTATGGCCCATTTGCAAAATTACGTGTGACAAGAAACTAACTTTGTAAATCACCCTGAACACAACATCCCATTGTGCATCATGGTGGTGGCAGAATCCTGCTATGGGGATTGTTTTTGTTCAGCAGGGAGAGGGGTCAGATTTAATGAGATGATGAATTGGAACTAAATACAAGACAAGATAATCTCTTGATGGCCTCTTGATGGCTGCAAAAGCCTTGAGATTGGGGCAGAGGTTGACCTTCAAACAAGACAACAACCCACGTCATCCAGCCTGAGCTACAATACAGCATATTCATGGAAAACGGCCTAGACAAAGACCAATCCTAAATCTAACTGACAACCCTTGGCAAGGCTTGAAAATGGATCTTTACAGATGCTCTGTATCATATATTGACTGAGCTTAACTATTGTTGACAAAATGTGAAATGTTGATGGGGAGTGAATATTTGTCTTAGGACCCGTTTTTCATGTTCATATAATTTTCCCTTTCTTGAAGAAAACATGTTAAGTTGAGTGCTGAATACTGCAGTTGTATCTATGCAGTGTATCTAGTTTTTCCTTCATTTAAAAACTGTGCTGTCTACTTGCTTCCGACGCCACTCAAGCGTGAGAGTACATGTGTTCGACCACAGCACGACAGCTCCTAAAGTGGATTTTCAACTACTACCCTTCAACTTACTTTTCCTGCCCTCTTTGCTTATGTAATTTCTCCCCAATATCCAGTTCTGCAGGCTAACAGCATGCTGTCCAGCCTCAGGCTGTTTCCTGTATGTCTCATCTCCTTTTTTCCTCCTCTCATTACTTTTGCCTGATCCATTAGCGTAAAACTTCACCAGCTCAGCTCTACAGGATTGGCTGGAAGAGATATCCATTTCTCAATGTAAATAAATCTGTTACTTCCCTGACAGCACAATTCATTAGTCCTCGCAGCAATCTACCCTTTCATGCAAAGTGAATCGACACCGTGGTGAATGTGTGTGCACAGCTAAAAAAAGAGAGACAGAAAGAGAGAGGTGGAAGTGTTAGAAAAACATGTTAGCTTTGCTCTTTGGAGGTTGTCGTGAATACAGGATGAAAATGCTTCCAGAGGACAGATCAGCACAGGTTAACAGTTAGAAGCTGCCGTTTTGCCTATTCTGTTAACTCTCTGCAGGATGCAGTTGCTTATTAGTACATAAACAGAAGTTATTCAATGGCCAGGCCATCAAAATCAGCCATACTCATGTTACATGTTAACAAAATGGCAGGTAATATTGCTATTTTGCTTTAAGTGATTTAAGTAATTTAACTCTTCAAAATTTATCCTCGCAAAAAATGTACTACTACAATTCCTGCCTTTCATTCAAAGATGTCACAGAAGGCTTTTAGTTCACACAACAGAGTATGACTAAAGCACTCAAAGAAGAAGATTTTCTGACGACAATGCAGCACCCCTTTGTTTTAGCTCAGAGATACAACAAAGTCGTAATGTGTCGGTATGAAATGGGGGTATGAAACAGTAAAGGGGTAAGTTGACAGTGAGCCATATTAGTATGAAAAAGGAGAGCTGTAGTGGTTCTGTGCTGTGACCTGGCTCACATCTAAGCTATCCAGTAAATCTTTTAGAGTCAATTTGATCAGTCTTATTATCCAGCCAATGAACGACGAAAAACAATAAGCATTCTTAGCCCTTTCTTATTAGATTTGTGTTCATCAAGAGAATAGGAACATGTTTTTTGTGCCTCCAATTTGAGAGCTCCTCGCACTCCACCTTCATGTGTGCTTACATGAACAATGAATTGATTGATTAAAATTTTAATGAAGTCCCCAAACAGCATCCCCAAACAGCCAGCACCAAAAATGTATTTCTCTGCTACAGAACAGACATATAACCTTACATAATTACCAAATTTCAACAAATGACTCACGATACACCACTCTCAGACCACTGCATGGTTCCTGTTCAACATGCAAGTCATCTTGTAGGGGCTCATGCATTTACTGCTGCTCCCCCTCTTCCCATCCTGAAAGCACACATACTTATCTAGTATTCTAGATTTGAATACAACTTATAAACCTATTACTTCCAACTATGTTTTCAACTGAAGAAACCTTTTGAATGAGAGGCGAAACATATTCAAGAAACGAGAAGTTCAGTTGTCTTAGAGGTCAGATTTATCCAATTTTAAATTCAAATTCTGTGCAAATTTAAAAACAAAATCTGCTTCTATGAGGGAATCAAAATCAGACGCTGTACAACACCGCACTGAGGGTCATGTTCTGACCAAAATGGCGTCATGCAGTGCATTCCTCCTTCAAGTGTTCAGGGAGGAAATTCAGATTCTGATTTTCATGCATGTTGTAGAAAATGTCATATTTTAGCCCTGTTTCCTAAATTATTAAGAAATTTAATGCATACTCATACTGCATACAACATATACTATCAAATTATACAGTTATTTCACAAACTAAAATATCTTCATATGACCTTTAAACATTTAGGATTATCAGTACCTGGGTGACTGGAAATTTACTCCAGTGTATGACTCATCCTCTGGCTCAAACGTATAAGGCTTATAAAAAACAAACAACACAAACTCAAAAGAGGCACTATATCATATTTCTTCACTTATTTCTGAAAATGCCCCAGACTTTCAGCAACTGACTTCATCATGTAGGCATTTCTTTGTAAATTACCATTGCAAAGTGGATTATGAACCATGGTGAAGCCAAGTAATTGAAGTTGGCAGAGACCACAGAGGTAGAAGGAGATGTTATAAAATCCCATCCCAACTTCATGTTTAAGTCATCTTCCAGTAGCTACTGGGGTCTGTCCAGTGTTTAATGGTTGTGAGATTCTGCTTCATGTCCATGTTATCTCCCCTTCTGCCTTAATGCACAGTTGAGGTCAAAATTTGGAAAAGACAGAATTCATATGACAGAAATAGCGATACTGAAACCCTGAGAGGGTTTGTCCACACTGTCTATGTGCGATTACATAAAAGATAGGCCATGGCAAAAAAGCAAGACAGCAAAAAAGGAAAAAAGAAGGCGAAATCATTGTGGTTGGTGTGTCAGAGTAAGAGTAAGATGGACAGAGGAACAGAGAAAACTAATTAGCACAGCACTTTAGGCATCACGGGGTACATACTGCTGCGAGAGGGGTACTGCCAGAGACAATCCCAGTCAATTTTCCCACTCAGCGGAGAGAGCTGAGGCAGGCTCTGACATTGTGTTTTATCTCAGCAAAACTCATCACTCATGTTAAGAGCTGGAGAGATACGAAGAGGGAGAAAAGAGAGAGAAAGGAAAAGGTTTGTTAGAAATGCCAGGAATTAGCCGTGTAAATTTGGGCCAAAAGCAAAGAAGGCAGCAGGGCAATAGCTCAGAGGTAGACCTGAAGACAGCCAAGATACAGAAATGGAGGGAACACATGAGTCCTAGCACATGGGCAGTGATGTTTAGGAAGATGCATTTATTGAAACTAACATTTTATGAATAGTATAATTTTTGATGCCTGGTTTTAAATGTGAAGGAAAAGCGTGTTACTCACCAAACTCAGACGTGTAGTTTCTAAGTTTTCTGTCCTGTTTTTGGTTTTGTGTTATTTTCTTCTTCTGACTTCTTTGGTCTTGTTTTGATTATTCTCTATCTGTGTTTTATAGATTGGAACATCACCACCTCCCTTGGCTGCTCACCTTCATAAAACGTGAGAAGAACATACATTTTAAACAGAGCTAGTGACAGATTGGAAATTATTGCAGTCATAGCTAAAATGCCCTGGGTTGCTAGATAGCATAGATTTAAAAAAAAATTTTTTACAGAGTTGCAGTTGTCTATGTCACTCAGTCACTCAGACACAATGGCAGAGTGTAAACGGAGTCATGTGTGGAGCTATTTCAGCTTCACAACCAGCCACAGTTTGTGATGTTTGTGGAAACCCGAGTGAAGCATGTCAGGTTAAACTACAGCATTTATGATAAGACGGACAGAAAAGTAGAGCTCAGTGTCAGGTGCTGCTAGGGCAAGACAGACGTCTCTGGCAGAAGCCTTCGGTGCTGCAGGCAGGCACTATCTAGGTAAGGAACGAAATAAATTCATGCTTCAGCAAATAGCTGCACGAGTTTCAGCTTGGAGTAATATGTGTATCACTGATATCATCTCAGAGGCAAAAAAGTTTTGATTCAAGTAAGGTTTCCTAAAGAATTGATTCTTTAAAGGGGATTGCCTAAACTACGTGTCAATAAATTATACAGACCAATTGCAAAAAAAACAAAAAAACAGCTGTGGTCAACTTTAAAAAACATATACAAGAAAAGATTGATAAAAATAACATTTGAGCTATAAAATGAATGTATTGTTATTTACAATCAGTCTAATTTGCTTTAACTGTTAAATCAGTGTTTTAAAATATAAGTATTGATAAAGTTGTGTAATAATTGTGGCTTTTAATTATTTAATCAATTTGAGTCACCCAGTATGATAAAACAGCAACACTTTTCTTAGATTTACCAGGCACATTAGGTGTATTTGCACAAACCATCGGTATCGGATTGGTATCTGATCGCGGGATCGGATCGCAGGATCGGATCGGTATCAGCGATACCAGCCTGAGTTTTACTCGGTATCGAATCAGAAAGGAAATCTGTGGTATCAAACATCACTATTATTCTGTGCTGTGTTTTTTTTTGGACCTAACATTAGCATTTGACACCGTGGATCACATTGTTTGCATTAACAGACTGAGGAACTTGTTTGGCGTTTATGGCATGGTATTAAACTAGTTCACTTCTATCAGACAGGTCTTTTACTGTTTTTATGAACAAAGTTAACTCAGATAATGTACTGTTGTCTTGTGGGGTACCTCAAGGTTCAGTTTTGGGCCTGATCCTCTTTTTATGTATCGATATGCTTTGGGGGACATCCTAAAACACTACAAAGAGGGTCATATCATCTGTATGCTGGTGATATACAATTGTATTGCTCTTTTCGAGCATCTGAGCTGTACAAACTATCTGAGCTCAGAAACTGTCTGTCAGAAATTTTATCATGGCTGGACAACAATTATCTGCAGTTAAATGCAAACAAAACAGAAATTCTTATAAGTTCCCCTGATGATAAAATTCCTTTAATCAGGCGGCATCTCGCTTCTTTAGCTCCTACTATGAAAAGTAGTCTCATAAATCTGGATGTCATCTTTGAAAGTTCTATGTCTTTTGACAATCATTGTAAAATTTTAGTTCATAATTGCTTTTATCATTTAAGGAAAAGTTCTAAGTTAAGATCATTTAAGTCACAGACTGAGCTAGAGATTGTTATTCATGCTTTTATTTCCTCCCATTTAGACTATTGTAAGACTCTTTTTACTTGTTTGAATGAAACTTCCTTGGCTCGCCTTCAGTTTGTGCAGGACGCTGTGGCACTGCTGACAAAAACTAAAAGAAGAGTACACATAAGTCCTGTTCTGGCCTCCCTGTTCACTTCACGATTAATTAAGAAATGTTGGTTTTAACAGGGCAATCAGGCCAGGTCAAGACTTACCCCACTTAAAACCCCAAAACACTTAAAGAAGACAGCTTTATTAAGGAGGTGATGTGCTGTGGCACTGAAATATTTTTGTTTTAGGATATTTTCCGAATACTTTACGTTTCCAGATATTGTATCACTGCATGAGAAATCGGCATTTTATCACTCTTTTTAAGTTTGTATTTAAGCTGTCAGACATCCAAATGACTGGTGTTTGAAAAAGCCAGTATTTTTCACCAACAAAACATCCCTACATATAATCAATTAAATTTGCTGAAATGCCAATGAACTATATCTTGTTCATGGTAAAAAGAAACATGCACCCTGCAATTTGTTATTGATGAGACCAAGCAATTGAAAATAACCGCTCGCATGAGGAATCAACACTACAGGACTCCAGTGTATTTTTCACTGAATGCTATCCTTTAGCTTTTCCAAACTGTCTGCATAAAATAAAATAAATCAGAATCACTCAGCACACAACCAGAGGCTCTCATCATATGTTGGAGGTGTCCTGTTAGCTCCCACGTTATCCTTGTGTGTGCATGCAGTTGTATCTAATCTAAATAAATCATTGTACGGAACAGCTCTATTTTATGTTCCTTCTACCATTAACTGTGAGACAACAAACCATACAGTATGCTGCAGAGCAAACTAGAAAAACCCCATGCCACTATACTGGATTTGATGTGGCCAGAAATGTAAATTAAAGGTATATGTGCATGCAACATTTAGAAAAAGAATTTACCTTTTGATTGGAAAAGGAAGGTACGTGCATTTGTTTGTGGATAATATTGTAAGCTATATGTTTAGTTTTCCTTATGGAACCGTTAATCACCAAATAATAGATGCAAGGAGACTGCGCAGCTCACTAGTTATATCCAAACAAAACATGTAACAACAAAATGTCGAAAAGGGGAACATTTATAAATGTTACTATGTATGTTTTTTTTCTTTATTTATTTTCATAAAAAAGCAGTCTGGGTATTGCTGCTTGAAGAGATCTCCACTTGGAGATCATACCTATTCCAAACCTCGTAATTTCTCAAACCACTCAAAGTCGTCAGTCAATTTGCCATTTGGTTGAGTCTCTCAGTCAATGTTACTAATCATCAATCTAAAATCAACCAAAGATAAGATTTTACTGTGATTAATGAGCTTGACTTCAATTTTATTAGCCATACCCAGGCTGGATTACTGCCAGACCTGTACAGTCAAGAAATCACCTACAAAGAACCAGTCTGAGACCATGAAGTAGGCTAAAAGATCCCAAAAGGCATCACACTACGTACCTAAAGTAATTCAACAGACTCATTCACAACAGATGAGAAACAAAGTAATTGACATCTGTCAGTCTGGAAGAGGGTTACAAAGCCATTTCAATGGCTTTGGGACTCCAGCAAAACACATTTGGAGCAAGCTATGGAAATGATCCCAAGAGCAAATCGACGACTAATCCGGGAGGTCACAAATAAAAAATATCTTTATTTACATCTTTATTTACTTATGACATTTAAAGAACTGCACGTATCACTTGCCTCAGAAAATGTCAGTGATTTAACAAGAAAGAGACTGGACCAAAATGGCATCTATGTGAGAGTTCCAAGGCAAAAACCCACTGCTGATCAAAACGAACACAAACGTCTTTCTCACGTTTGCCATAAAACATCTTGCTATTCCTCAAGCCTTTTGGGAAACAAATCTGTGGACTGATGAGAAAAAACAGTGGAACGGTTTGGAAGGTGTGTGCCCTATTCCATCTGCTGTAAAACTAACACAGCATTTCAGAAAACATTATACTGACAGTCAAACAGTGTGGGGTAGTATGATGGGCCAAAGCTGGGTTGCTGCTTCAGGATTTGGAGAACATGCTGTAAATCCAGGAGCATGAATTCTGCTCTCTAGCAAAAATTCCTGAGGGACAATTTCCACCCATCAGTTTGTGACCTTAAGCTCAGGGGTACTTATGCTATGCAGATGGACAATGATAGAAAGCACAAGCGCAAATCCACTCCTAAATGGCTAAAAGAAAAACAAAGATTGGCCAAAGTAGAGAGTAAAATCTGATTTAGATGCTCAGTTTGAACTTAAACAGTTTGGCTTTTTTTCCCTTTAATAAAGGGAATAATTTTTTGAAAATTACTTTTTTGTTTTTATTTAGGTTATATTTCATATTAAGATTAATTTGATAATCTGAAACATTTAAGTGTGATTGTTTAAGAAAAAACAAAAGCAGAAAACGTCTGTAAGGGGGGAAAACACTTTTTTCACACCTCTATCTGTAACTTTGACTCTCAGCAATTTCTAAAAAGGCTCAAGGCTTAAGGCTGTTATTTCACTGTCGCCAAGGGTTAGTTAGATTTACATCAAAAACATTGGAAGATTTTTTGTACTGTT
The DNA here is from genome assembly GCA_036173005.1 of Crenichthys baileyi. Lineage (NCBI taxonomy): Eukaryota > Metazoa > Chordata > Actinopteri > Cyprinodontiformes > Goodeidae > Crenichthys > Crenichthys baileyi. Next base: position 205,630 of record JAHHUM010000605.1, read on the forward strand.
AATTCAAGAGGATTTTTTTGTCAGTTATGCTTTTGGCTTTTCATTTTTTTCATTTGAACATCAGACAACACAGCATAAACAGCGTTGCTCTTTGAGGTACTGATTCTTTTGTTTGCATCTAAAGTAGGAATTTTGGGATGGTGTACCAACATGCTTTATTTCCAGCGTGTTTACAGCCACTGTCATTTTGAGGGTCCTGTTGTTTGGATTTAAATGATTCTTCAGTTCATTACTTTGTTTCTGAACACTTAAGATGAGGCAGAAATCAAAATAAAACATTGAAAACTACTGGTAGATTTCGATTGCTTTAGACTGCATCTCAGTGTGCATGCTGCTAGTTCCCTCTCCTATTTCCAGACTAATCTCTACTCCATGTGCTGTCCTCCTCTATACCAACTAAGCATTCGAAAGTAAGTTGAAAGAGAGTTGTAAACTCAAGCAATATAGAACTGTTTTTTATTCCTTTCTAGCACTCCATGTTCTCTTTTTACATGAACACACAGAATCAGTGGGAATTTATCAGCCAAATGCTGATTTAAGGCGCCCGGTTGTCAGTGCATAATTAGCTGCTGAGGATGGTTTGGGATGACTTTGCAAGCAGAGCAGAAAGGATGTGGTGGCAATTACGGTCCAAGGTTAATGCAGGCGAGAGGGGAAGAGAGGGGAAAAAAGCAAGATGCAGACGAATTTAGCAATTTACAGATGGTAGAGTTAACAAAACTGTTTTCAGAAGACAGAGGAAAACTGTTCTTTACATGGCATTTAATTCTGATAAGATTATCTCATAATCCTGAGCAAACAATCCCATTCAAGATGTCAATACAGAAAATCAGACAGTAAGCACTCGATAAATGGTGCATATACATATAAACATGTTCTTTTGATCACAGATATATTACGGTATGAGAGCTGATGTTGAGCTCAACATAATTACATTGTGCTCTCAGAAAAACAGAATAAGTAACAATTACCCTTACAGGTCCTCCACGAGATGCTTACTTATTGGCTGAGTTGCACAACTGATTCTCTACAAGAAATGTCAGGCTTTATGGAATAAAAACATACGGTAATAGTATGTCTAAACATCAGATACATGTTTTAACCAGTGATTTACATGGTTTCGTGTTAGATCTGTGGCAACAAGCAACAACTTCGGATGACTTCAACACCTATAAACCAGCCATTCTCACTGGTCATGAAAATCAAAACAGTCACATACAGGGGTTAGACAATGAAACTGAAACACCTGTCATTTTAATTTGGGAGGTTTCATGGCTAAATTGGACCAGCCTGGTAGCCAGTCTTCATTGATTGCACATTGCACCAGTAAGAGCAGTCTGTGAAGGTTCAATTAGCAGGGTAAGAGCACAGTTTTGCTCAAAATATTGAAATGCACACAACATTATGGGTGACATACCAGAGTTCAAAAGAGGACAAATTGTTGGTGCACGTCTTGCTGGCGCATCTGTGACCAAGACAGCAATCTTTGTGATGTATCAAGAGCCACGGTATCCAGGGTAATGTCAGCATACCACCAAGAAGGACGAACCACATCCAACAGGATTAACTGTGGACGCAAGAGGAAGCTGTCTAAAAGGGATGTTCGGGTGCTAACCCAGATTGTATCCAAAAAACATAAAACCACGGCTGCCCAAATCACGGCAGAATTAAATGTGCACCTATGTGCTTTAGCAAACTTTAGCAAAACTATTTTCCCTTTAGGCTAAAGAATACTGTCTGCTAACCTCTTTTCTGCACATTAAAGGCGATTTCAACATATAGACTCTTACAGCCCGAATTGTTTGCAATTTAATACAAAATAAATGATATTGGTTTTGCTCTCAAACAAATTTTAAGTTAAGTTGAGATTGAAATATGCATTTGACCTACATTTGGGTATATATATATATATAAATATATATATATATATATATATATATATATATATATATATATATATATATATATATAATTTCCTATGGCTCAGTGATGGTTTTAAGTAAATTCACCACAATAGTCTTTCAAGGGGATAACTATTTTGCTGGGATAATGAACATTTAGTACCGACCCAAATTATTAATAATAGATTATTTTAGTAAAATGTCTAACTTCATGATTGAAGTCTCTTGTTCTGCCTCCTTTAAGAGTATTCATTGCAGCTGCAGGTGAATTTATGTAAACGTCGTAGCCCAGAATCTGTTCTGAGCAAGATAAAGAATGATGCTTTATTTGATTTAGGCAAAGTGGTTTTGAAGTAACGTGAAAGGTCAAGGCCCAAAGGTTGTTTCACATTACAAGTCTTTGATCATCTAATATATACATGGAGTTATGGTGATATGGTCCAATTAAAGTTGTGCCTGAACTGTTTCTGGCAGCAGAGATTTTGAACACAAAAGGAACCAGTTTATTTTTGTACAACGCAGCTAAACAAAGTGTTTATTTTTTTGTAAATGGCCCATTTTCATTATTAAAATGCAGACTTTAAGGACACACTACATTTTTCCATTTTGCTAGGGAATTGGTTGGTTACTATATGTACCATGATCATGAACTATTTTTGATTGAGCACGAAATGTAACGGTTTAAAAGAAGACACAAAAAACTGTATTTAGATGCAATCAAGTGGGAAATCATTTCGGATTCAACTAATTTGGTATTATCACTTTAAAAGTAAAAAGTAAAACACAACAGCTCATTCAACCAGGGCTAACATTATTCATAATGCATCATTTTATTTAAAATCTGGAACTTGTGTGAACTTTATAACCTAAACTGAACATTAGACAAACATCTGCAGAGAATCAAATATGTAATAAAAGGCAAACAGTATCCCTTGTCACTAAAGCTGCTGGTATAGACAATAAAAACAACTCACAAGATAAAGAGATGCAAAATAATCCACAACTTAATCACTGCTTAGATAGGCTGAAGCACTTTTTTTCTAATCAGTTGCTATCATCAGTATCATCAGTCTAAGAGTCTAAGTAATGGACTTTATGACATCTGCACGTATACCTTAAGTGTAGTGGTTAAACATAGATCTATACAAATGTGTGAAAGTCAGATGCTGTTCCTAACTGTACAATGATGGGTATTTAAACCCTCCATTTGTAAAACTGACATCTACATTCACACAGGATCTAAATTAACAACAAAAAAACACTGAAATATTGGTTTTGGGCTAATAGGGGCTAGGCTCTTTTATTAACCGCACCACGGGGAAGCCACTGTTTCTGCTGCCTTCCATCCAATCAAACTGCAGAAAATCAGCTGAGACTCTGGGGAGGGATACTATGCAGTGCATTTTTCGTACAAAGCATGCAACCTGGTCTCCCTAGGTTACGTGCATAAATCCTGAATTACCGCTGGTTTAGATCCATGGGATAGAAGGGTCCGGTCTTTATGAGGCAGAATCAGTGTGTAAAGGTTTTTATCATCTTTTAATTATATCGTACCTTCTTGTTAGATTAGAGGTGGGAAATTCCAGTCCTCGAGAGCTGGTGTCTATGATTTAGATGCATCCATCCTCCAATAAACCTTCAAATACTCAAATCATTCTGCCAGGCTAACACAAAGTCATGCACGAACTTGTAAATGGCTAAAGAGAGCAGCTGGCCTCGGGTGATGAATACATAAGCCAAGATTATATTTGAGCATTGGCCCTTCCATGAGCAGGTTGTTTGGTCAACAAACTGGAGATATACTACACTCCTCCTGAACTATAGCAGCTGCTCCTGAGAAAGAATACACAGGGGAATGGTACTAGTAGAACTATGTTATTAGACTTACAATCTTTAAACAATAGTTTGAGCATAATCCCAAAGATTGAAGAGTTTAAAGAAAAGTAGCATTTGCATTATAAGGACATTATCTAGTTTTGTTTTGGTACAGATGCCTTACTGGGTAGGTGACATCAGGATGTGCAGGAACTGGTAAATTGACACAAAAATATTTATTGCCAAGAAGCATCATTAAAACTAAAAACAAATCAACCAAGCACAAACTCCATTGCTTTCTTGTTCTAGGACCAAAAAATCTTACAAGATGGTCAGGTAGGTAAACTACAACAAAGGAATCAATAATCCAATAATCCAATAGTAAGCCAATAATCTGTTCAGCAAGTTATTAAAGTGATGCTAAAAAGTAGGTTGGCTTCTTCTGCAATTAACTAAATATATTTTTACGTTCACCCAAATGGCTGCACAATGGCACAATTGTTAGTACTGTTGCCTTGCACCAAGAGGTTCCTGGGTTTGAATCCTTGTCCCGCTCTTTGTGCATGGAGTATGCATGTTCTCCCTTTGCCTGCATGCTCTCCAGGTACTCCAGTTTCTGAGGGGCCAAAAACATGCCAGTTAGGTTAACTGGTTGCTCTCACTTGCCCTTATGTATTAGTACATGTTTGATTGTTTATCCTGTGTGCCTCTGTGTTGGCCTCTGGTGGTGTGGCGACCTGTCTACAATGTAACCTGCCTCTCATGCAATGACCAGTTGGAGACCAGCCCTGCTGCAAACCTGCTAACATAACAGAATATAGACGATGGATGGCTGGATGGATTCTCCAAAATGGCTTTTTGTTTTGTCTGGAATTCCCTGAAAAGTTTTGGCAATCAAAATGCTTTTAGATGACTTTTAGCCTAACAATTATGGCTTCTATTGAAAGAAAACGTAAGTACAGTAGGACATTATTATCAAATAATGTCTATTAAGTGCATCTTAAATCAACTAAACTGAAAATGAAGCATTTATTGTGAAACATCAAACCCTATTGCGTGTATCAAATATATATGTCACTTATGATGCACTTTTGTTTTGCATATTCACCAACTCTTTCATTTTTTCCAAACTTTGATGATCGCCTGACAGCGTAGTTTGTCTTCATACTGTCCATAAGAGTCCCAGAGTGGACAAATAATTGTAAGCAGAATTATTAAGAAAATAGATCAGACTGTCTTGCCGCTGGAGCCACTTGAAACACTCAGCATTCCCACATAAATGAATCTTTCACATTGCAGACAGAGAGTCTGCATACTGTATAATGATATGTACATTTACTATCAGGTTGTTGCTGAAACTTTTGAGTTCCCAATGCATACATTTAGTAGGAGTGGTGCATATGTGCTGTGTATGTGGCGTATTCATGGCAGCCTACCTTAGCTTGAGATTATACTGCATACTATAGTATCAAATGAGTCGGAAGGCGATGCTGGAAGTTTACTGACTTGTAAAAATAGGAAAAAAGATTTACGTGTCACAAAAAATACAACCAATAATAAAAATAAAACATTATTGAAAATATTATAACTATAATTATAATTTAAAGTAGTCATTTTATTTAAAAACTAAAAAGACATTTCCTTTGTGAAGTCATAAGATCCATGTAAAATAAAAATCAACATCCTCGTATTCTACTTATACAATAAATGCTAAATCATGCTAAATCAGTCACATTGAATAAGTAACTTCAACTGACTTTTGTTTTATTTCTTGACTTCTCTAATTAACAGTTACTGTACTAATAATGAGTTTAAATACGGCACTAAATTAATCATATAATACACCGTTAAATTGGACACTGCTGTCTGGCTGATTTGGACACTGCTGTTGCTATTGGTTACATTGTTTTACACAGAAAGGTCAGTGGATTGATATTTGTTCACAGAGTGCATCCTGTTTCTGTGTGACTGCTCACAAAGCCAGCAGCCATCTTTTCGTGTCACACACTCTTCAACCCATACAAGGACACACTCACTTACCCACACCCGATACATGCTCAGGAGTCCAGAAAATCAAAAGCAAGCTCATGTTCTGAAAGAGGCTCAATCATTGTTTGATCTGATCTCAAGACTGCTCAAAGTGTGTATATTTTGGATCAATACCCAGTTATAGACGGCTTGGCCTCACCCTGCATCGAGCCTGGGCTTCAGGGAATCATGCAAACAGAATTTTTTAAATAAGTATCTCTCTGTCTCTGGCAGGAAAAGAGAAAGAGATGAACCTTGATTATAGAATGTTGAAATTGTAACTGTATGAACAATGAAGAGAAAACGCAGGAGAAAACAGAAATATGCAGTCAAAAATTATAAATCCTGCAAAAAAAATGAGGTTTGAATTTTATGTACATTTTCTCGTCTAGACATACTGTGTATGTCACCGTTTTAATAAAAGCAGATTTACGATTTAAGAAGGTTAAAACTGGAAGAACAAAATTGATTCTAAATGGTTTACTCTTACATCATGTCTTTTAACCATGCTGTTGGTTTAATAAACCACTTTGCAGAGATCTATGCATTTTCCCCTTTGCACAGACAGTGCTTGTTATTGTACAGAGGGACAGCATTTTTTCTGCGCTCACAGAACAATGAGCTTTTTGCAGAGCCCACCAAGTGCCAGGTACAGAAATAGAGAGCAGGGAATTATTTTCCCTTGGTTTGGGAAACTGTTTGTGCACAAATTTGGAAGTCATTCTGTTAGAAAACAAGCAATTAAACATTGTTTGGGTTCTTTAAAGTTGGGAAGTTGGACTAAGTCTTACTCCTAACATCAGTAACTTGTAAACAAATCATTAACAATAATAAAGAATACACTTCACTTCCCTTTAACGGTAAGAAATTCAACAACACACTATGCTCTAGTATAGGTGCATCTCAATAATTAGAATGTCGTCTAAAAGTACACACAGAGGGATATACCTATTTTAACCATTCTGTTGGCTAGGGCTTAAAGCTGATGAAAACACTAAATTCAGGCTCAGTCCGCCCCAAACTCCAGAATGGGCTTTTTCTTTTTTCCCCTGACTTTTTCCTTCCTCTTAACTTCGTTTTACTATGTTTGAATTTGTGAACAGCTCAGCTTCTTTAGCAATACATTTGTATGGCTTACCATCCTTGTTAAGAGTTATGAGTGACTTTCTGCTGGACAGCTGTCAAGTCGGCAGTCTTCCCCATTGGTTGTGTAGACCGCAAGATGGCCATAACATAAGATTTCTGTATTGAAAATAACTTTCATTGCTTTTCAGTATTGTTATATTTTAGAGGATTGACTGGCTTTTATTAGCTGTAAGCCATATTTATAAAAATTAGCAGAAAGAAATGCTTGTAAAACACCACTCTCTGTGTAATAAAGCTTTGTTATAAATAAGTGTGACTTTTTGAGTAGTATTAGTGAAATTTAAGAAGCATGTGTGAGTTTTTTAGACCCATTTATAAAGTAACCCAACAAAAACAAACCTTTAGAAAACACACAGATGTACATGAGTCTAAACACAGAAATCTTTAGGTCATGATTTATAAAAACATGTCCATAACAAGATGATGACGAGCTAGACATGGCTCTTTGATGACTAAAACATGATGAGACGTGTGTGATCCTTCGTTGACGAGACTAGACGAAAATGTTAGCAGGTGGTCTGTCAGATGTTTAAAATGCATGACATTTCTGCCTATGGTGCATGGTATCTGTCAGTAAAAATCTTAAAAGTATCAGCAATGCTGCTTCATTTTTTTCCGGAAGAAAAACCAAACGTATCGTAGAGGGAGACGGCGGTAAATGTGCCCACAAACTTGGTGGGAAAATACCACAAACCTTAAGCTGCACCTGAAGGCTAACCACACTGATTTTCTTTTAAAGGTAAGGCATGATAAGTCCAGCTTGTTTCATAGTTAAGGCCATTCTTTTTTCTTAACATAGCAATATTTTGTCAAACTGATGTGTTGAAACACATGATGACATACATGATGAATATATATAAACCTGTGTTTATAATATATATATATACAGGAGGTGTCCATTGTATACAGATTGACAATACACAATTGTTTTTTATCAACAACTGACTAAAACTAGACTAAAAAGTCAACTGGACAAGAACTATCACATATAGAAATGACTGAAATGTGACTAAAACTAATAAGCATTTTTGTACAAAACACTAGGAGTAAGATGGCTGCCAAAAACAACACTGGTAATAGCCTGAGCTTTTCATTCAATGTGTACATGACCCTCCCATGAATATACAGACAGAAGCTGATGATTTACCAGCCTGAAAATCTCTGCTGCACATAGATACATGTTACGCCCAAATATATGCTTTCAGTTTAGTTGACTAAGAAAAAGGATTTTTTTAGACATGTGATTTTATTTCCACCCCTGACCCTTGTCACTCTGCAGCTTATCAGTGGCATAGAAATTCACTTTAATGCACATTTTAACATTTTTACATATCATCTGGACGTCCTGATAATATCATTCTACCTGATGATGTATTACTTTACTGGCAGAATCAAGGTGAGTTTAGCCTCATTTTGATGTAGGCCCTATCTGGACCCAATAGCAATATAATGTATTTCATGAAACACTTATTGTCTAAAAATAAGACCAAAATACATTTGGAATGAAGGAGACAGAGATTCCTTCAGGCATCCGATTTGTTCTGTTCGCTTGAGGAAGGTCTAAATTGAAACAGAAACAGAGGTGACTTTGATTAAGGACTTTAAAACATCTGCACTTCATTTTTTCTTTACCCTTGCCTTAGAGGGCCCCGTTGCTGTTATAGTTTTAGTATTAAACAGTAGGTCCTTGCAAAATAAGGACATTGAAACAAATCACACGACCCACCAATGAAAATAAAAAAAGAGCCTGCAGATGTTTTCTTAGCTTACCATACACTGAGCAAAGTCAACATTCATGGATAGTCTCAACTTTGACAAGCTAAAGAACTGTCGGGACAATTTACAAAAATAAGTTCAACATTGGAAAACACAAAAACGTACCTTCTGTGTAAAAAAAACTCATTATAAAAAGTGGATTTTAAGAGATAAAAAAGGGGAAATAACCTAAGAGGGTTACTTAGGGTCTTTAAATAGATGGCCAGGCTTTATCTGTAACAAAAGAATTATACATGCAACTGCAACCCCATGGCAACTTTTGGATGCTTCTTTGCTCCAACACAGCTGACTCAAATGGTTACATTTCTTCATCAGCATGCCAGTCAGCTCTGCAGAGGCATGGTAACGAGTCATTTATTTGCTTTAGTTGTTTTGGAGACGGGATGCGTCTAAAAGTTGCAGGATAGTACCTTTCCAGGATTTCTTCCTGGATTTGGGCACCCCTGCTAAACTCTGTTGGTCATCAGAAGCCAACCCGTAATGGGCTTGACTAACGTGTGCAAAAACGATACGATGGTGAACTGAACTCATGAACGTCACCAAAAGGTATACATAAGATTGTCTGGAATCCATTGTGGGGGATTTTCTGAATATTGCTGTCCATGTCTGTTTAATGTTGTTATGGCCTTACATTCAAATTGTTACATTCTGATTGTTCTGTCTTTGTTTATCTTTTTTTTTGTTTGTTTTAACTGGATCAAAATCTGATAATAAGGAGTCCACATAAACAAACTTTAAAGGAATCCTAATTAGACCTTTACATTTCTAATGATAAAGCAATGCTGGAGAGAAAGAAGGTATCTTTCCTAGAACCTTTTTCCATCTATAAGTAAAACCATCCATTTTAATGAGCAGATTCATTAGTGGCATCAACCTTTTTGTCCAATAGTTCCCGTAAAAGAGATCGAGAGCATTACTAAATAAAATATTCAGGATTTGTAAATGCAGAACTGTGTAAACAAAATAGTGCTTTAAACAATCCCCCTTTTCTTCCCTGTCCCAACTTTTCTCAGGTGGAAAAGAATGAAAAATCATCTCATAAATCTCACCCATCAACAAATGACTTTGATCTACCCATGCACAGCATAGCGCTGCCTTATCAAAACACAAACTTCAGCCACAGGAGCAGAAATGGATCAAAAAGTCAGTTTATTTAGCGCTTGACTCAAGATTCATTGATTTCTTTCCTCCTCTGTCTCGTCTGCTTTCTTTCCTTTCTCCTTTTCTCCTCCCTTGAATTTTTATAAAACCGCTGTAATCACTGGCAATTTGTAGGACGCCTCACAGCAGGACTCCTGCCCACTGCTGACAAAGTGCAAACGTGTCGGTGTGAAAAAAAAAGTGTGCCTAAGAATAAAGGGAGCAGGCAGGGCATTTTTGTGGGTCATTATGTTAATTCCTGTCCAAAGCAGTCTGTTAGGGAAACACAGGGAGCTTTGCAGTAATGGATTCGGTGTTCTGACTCAAACCCAGGAGGAGACAGAGATTTTTATAGATCGTTGATTCCCTGGGAGGGGGGGGGGGGGGTCCCTCGGCTCAGAGTCAGAGGCCAAACACACACACGCATAGATTTATTTTCAGGACATGACTTTTTGTTTTTTTGGTTTAACAGTGAAGTGTGTTGAAGATTATTATTATTAATTTTATTGTGCACAAATAGTTACACATTAGGATTTAGAAAAAGAAAACTTTTTTAATGAAGCAGCAGGGATTATTTTATTTTTGTGCTCAAAGATTAGACCTAAACTTTCCTTAATTGTATTACAATAAGAAAACTGGAGTTCAGGATAAAGCTTAAAAAGTCTTCATTTGCAATAACGAAAAAATATTATTATATTTTTTATATTATATTATTATAATAATATAATAACTGCAATAATAATATATCTTGTTTGCTTCTGTTTGAAACAGCTGCAATAATAATGCTGCATATGAGCAGCAAAAAAAAGGATACGCCATAAAAATGTATTAAATATTCTGTGTTTACATAATCTACAGCAATGTGCTGAGATTGTATGTTGCATTTGTTTGCTAAATTATTCACACCCTAGAATTTTCTTTCACGTTTCATCAGGTTACAACCATAATTATCAATGTGAACCTTTTGTATTTAGTGCTTAGGTGAGTTCTGAACCCAATCAGAATAAAAGGGGGGCCGACTACTGATATACGTCACATTTTTCAGATTTTTATTTGTGCAAAGATTTATGAACCATGTATTTTTATCTTTCCACTTCTCAACTATGCACTTCTTTATGCTTGTCTATTACATAAAATCAATCTAAAACACATTAAAGGTCATTATAGTAATGATTTAGATGGCGTGAATACATTACCTCTGAACACCCTGCATTTTCTGTTGAACACCGTCTCTAAACCTTTTGTACATATTGTTTCATGGATGGATTGAGCTTCTTTTAATCCAGTTTTGTTGCTCCCAAGCATTTATGTCAGGTTCGGGGGTTGTTGAGGACCCAAACGACAACAGGACAGGGGCAGACGTATGAGGGACTTACAGAACACAAGAGAAATAAACATGGGAAACAGGACATGAGCAATAGCAGAGTCCAACCGAAAACGACCAAGCCTGTAATACTTAAATACTGTGGAGATGTGATGAGTAAGATGGAAACCTGATGAGTACAATCAACAGAATGCAGAGATACGGGGGGAGAATGTAAGCAGAAAACTCAGAAAGGTTGATTAATGGGCAAAGCAGAAACTTAATATGAACACAAGTGCGAACCAAAACACAAAACGCTGTGGATCGTGACAATTTATGAGAGGAACAAAAAGGTTACATAGTGTAGCAGGAAGCCTTTGGCACATTTAAAAAAACTGATTCTATTTTTAACTTATTTTCCTTTCTTTACTTGTTTACGTTATCTGCAAATGTACAGCACTTTGCGGACCTTGGTTTATTTTAAAGTGCTTTATAAATAAAGGTGGTATTTATTGTATGAAAAGGTTAGCCTCTGTGGATTATGTAAAGCATTTCTGCTTCTGAAAAAAAATGTCCATTGTTTTAAGACAGTTCTCTAAAATGCCCTACCAGGACACAGATCCTGACTTTGTTTTCCAGCAGGACTTGGCACATGTCCATGCTGCCAAAAGCACAACTGCCCATTTCAATGACCATGGTATCTCTCTACTGACTGGTCAACACTGTAGAGTCACAGGCGGATCACCTCCATGCCACACATTGATACAGAGATTAATGCAAAATGAGCCCCAACCAAGTAATGAGTGACCATACCGATGGGCTTACTTTTCCATAGATCAACCTTTCTGTCTTAAAAATTCATTTTTATTGGTCTTATATAATATTAGAATTTTCTGAGAAACAGAATGTTGGCTTTTCATTGGCTGTAAGCCAGAGTCATCAAAACTAACAGAAAAAAAGCTTAAATGTACCAATCTGCCTGTAATGAATGCATAAAGAATATGGGTTTTACCTTCAGAACTGAATTACTAAAACAGATAAACTTTTCAATGATATTTTAATTTACTGAGATGCACCTGTACTTAAGAAAAAGGGATGTCAGCCTTTCACAAATGTCTAACGGCTTTTGAGACAAGTTTCACGGAGCAAGAATATTTTTTTTGGGATTTTACCGTTTTAATTGTTCCTAAATGGGCTTGTTCTTAACATCAACAAAATGTATTTGAAAATCTGTAGAGGTACTGTTTTATTTAAAAAACAAAATCCATTAATCCAGATGGAAGGACTAAAATCATAATAAGCAACATTTCAAAACTGGTAGAGCATGTTTAAGAGAAACCTTGGCTGCTGCCGAGTGATTTTCCTGACCTGGAAAGGCCACGGCTGTCAGCATCAAGCCATTCAAAATGACTCTCCTGCAGCAGCCTCGCAAATCCGCTGACATTACATCTGAGAGGAAAAACTCTAACACAGCTCTGGTAAAATTTTATTCGAGACCAAGGAATATCGCTGTATAGAGTAAGAGGTTTGACCAGCAGTTTACAGCAATAAATTGTCTCCATGGTTGAGAGAGAAATTGACAACAAATTCTAAATACTCTACATTTTCAACATGCTACCCTGAGAGACTGTGGATTCTTCAGATTAAAATGCTCTTTACTGAAACAGAGGATGGAAGGAGCATTGACAAATGCAATTGACTACAATTAATTTGCAGCCAAACGTTGGAGTTTCTGTCAGTATTTCTTTTAGTCACTGTTATAATGCTTATAATATTCCCACAGATGTAAAAAAAAAAAAAAGGTGTCTCTTTGATTGCATGCTCTGTAAACCTTTAAGACCTTTGATGCATGTAAGTTCTTATGTACTTACCTACAAACTTTTTTTCAAAGAACGGGACAGGGACCGTACACTCAGGTAAATCTCTTTCAGCCTTAAAGAGACAATGACAATACCTAAGTACAATCCATTTCAAAATAAAACAGCAGTAGCTCCACCAGTGCTTAATAGATGCAAGAATAATTCAACCTGGACAGACTCAAAAAGAGAAGACAGGGATCCAATTAGAAAAGTTTATTAGTGAATGTTTATTTCTTTGGTGCTCGGACCCCAGTGGAAGACGTGAATGCTAAGAATGACATGCGCTTGAATAAACATTTTAAAGGTTAGATTTAGAGATGTCTTCCCCCCTGGGATCCAATCCTGGTGGTGGAGTGGAAGCCTGAGGAGATTTGGAAAGAGTTTGGAAGCCAAATGGAGGAGATGGGGTGGAGGAGGGTCAAAGTTCAGCTGCAGAACGGAGGGTTCCGTGAGCAGAGCCGCATTGAGGAGTAATTAGACGAAGCTGGAGGTGATGGTGAGTCTTCCATGTTGAATTTTCATTTAAACTCCATTAAAAGCACATCTTGGAAGAATTTGTAATCAGCTTGAATATTGATTGAAATCAGAAAGCTGTACACTTGCCCCTTCCCAGTGCCAAAAAAACCTTTTACCACCTCAAAGTTTAATAAAAAAAAAATGAAGAACCTGTATTTTCTGATTATTTCTTAGTGATACCACTTCTTTCTCCTCGGCATTGACATTTCTCACCTTTTTATTTTACATGCAGTAATAACTGGTAAGCTACCATGGGACTTACATCCCAGATTGGACTGAAATGCATTAACTATACCACAAACACAATCCTTAGTTTGAAACAAGGACAGCAAAACAGGAAAAGCCACTATCTCCTTTCTATTTTTCACTCGTGATCCCAAATGCTACACCGTCACCCTGAAGCTGGCTTTTCAACATCCTCTATTGGTGTTCGCCTTAGGATGACGAGGGCATATTGTGTGGGTGTTCCTCCCTGAATGGCATTTGGGAGAAATATTTAATTGCCATGTTTGTATGGGTCATAGAAAAACAATTATGTCTGGGAAATGGAGGATAAATCCAGAGGTTTTCTATGAAATACAAAGAAAGTAAACACAACATTAGTGCTTGTGCACTTTCAGCCAATTTTTGTTTATGTACTTTGTATACTGCAGCTCACCACCAAATATTCAAAGTTGTGAAGCAATATCTTCAAGATTGTGATGATTTCCTCACTCAAAGTGTTGGTACTAACAATGTATAAGTGATCTGAAACATGTAACTGCAACAAAAACAGAAGAAAACATAAGAAGCCTTTAATATATTTTATTTCACAAAGATTGAAAAGGCTTTTTTTGTTGTTTTTGTAGATTTCTTACAGGTATATAAACACTTACGTTTGAAAAAACAAACAAAATTTTTGTCAAACTACAACACCATTGTTGGTGTAGTTTTGTAAAATATTTGTTAAATTTAGGGTCAGCATCAACAAGGCTGCAGGTCCAAACATGGTTTCAGGTCGGATGCTAAAATCATGTGCTGACCAACTTACAGAGTTTTTTTTGGACATCTTCAACCTCTCCTTGCAGCTTTCCATGGTCCCTGCCTGCCTGTTATATTATTATAATAATAATAAATAATAACTTCATGAAGTCCTCCATTATTGTTACCATGCCCAAAAAAATCAACCATCACCTGCCTTAATGATTCCCGTCCTGTTGCTCTGACCCCGGTCATCATGAAGTGCTTTGACGGGATCCTCCTAAAGTACATCAAGGACGCCATCCCTGCTGGCCTGGACAGTCTGCAGTTCGCCTACAGGGAGAATCGCTCCACAGATGATGCTGTCTCATTAGCACTTCACACGGCTCTGACTCATCTGCAGCACCTTAACACCTATGTTAGGATGCTATTTGTGGACTTCAGCTCAGCCTTCAACACTGTCCTTCCTGTCATGCTGGCCATGAAGCTCCACAACTTTGGTTTATCTGCACCACTTTGCTCCTGGATCAGCAACTTACTCACCAACAGACCCCAGGTGATGAGGATAGGGAAACTTACATATGCCCCACTGATCCTCAGCACCAGCACCGGGTTGCTTTCTCAGCCCTGCCCTCTTCACCCTATTCACACACGACTGCTCTGCTATTCACAAAACAAACATGGTTGTGAAGTTTGCGGGCGATACCACTGTGTTGGGTCTCATTTCTATCAATGATGAGACACACTACAGACAGGAGGTCCACAGTCTGACTAAGTGATGCTCCAGGAACAACCTCATTCTGAACACCAGCAAGACCAAGGAGGTGATAGTGGATTGCACGAGGTTCACGAGGAAGAATGAACACGCCCCTCTCTTATACAGGGGGACGTGGTGGAGCGTTTAGACAGCATAAAGTTCCTGGGCATTCACATTTCCTCTGACCTCTCCTGGACTGTGAACACCTCCCACCTGGTAAAGAAGGCCCAACAACGGCTCTTCTTTCTCAGAAAGCTGAAACGGACTGGACTCTCTACTCAGCTGCTCACAAACCTTCACAGGGCCACAACTGAAAGCTTCCTGTGCCTCAGTGAGATAGTGTGGTATGGGAGTGGTATGGGAGCTGCACAGCACAGGAGAGAAAGGGATTAGCACGGGTGGTGAGGACAACATAGGGGATTGTGGGATGTCGTCTACTACTACAAGTGAAACTACTACTACTGGACCCGATTTATGTTGCACAAGTCCAGAAAAGGCCTTGTGAAACATAAATCAACACATTTCTACAGACCATGCCCACCCGGGTAATGCCCTGTTTGTCCCACTTCCATCAGCAAAATGATTCAGGATCATCACATCAAAAACAAATAGACTCAGGAACAGTTTCTTTCCCAAAGCATGGAAGGCAATTGTCCCCCTGCAGGCAGACACTAAACATCACTGCTGACAGTCAAACAAACCACCAGCCCATCTAACAGACTGTTTCAGCACAAGCTGCACTTTATGTAAATACTAAATACTACATTCCACATTCCATGTACATATGTGCTTTTAAATTTTGTAAGTGTCTATAACCTACATGTGTATCTTTTGAGCAAAATTTCATTATGGTGACATAATGACAACAAAGAATCTTGAAACTTGAACCAGTGGAGAGTAATGCCAACTAGAGAGTATAAATCCTGAGTAAGAGTGAAAAATGAACCAAAGCAGCTGAGGGAGAGTGACTAATTAACATAGATGAGCAGGGAGTGCAGGGAGGTCACAGAAAACGCCTAAGTAAACAAAAATAAGTAAACAATGAGACTACCAAAAGGACATAAACAGGGAGAAAATAGATCTTCAAGAAAATACAAACTAAAAGATTTAATCGAGGGATCCAGGAGAGTTACAAACACCTAAACAGCAGACTGAATTTAATAAATGAATGAACTGAAATAAAGCAATTGAAGAACATGGCAGTGCAGAGAGGATAAACAGAAGTCAAACTCTAAACCTATCAGATTATTACTAGCTAAGCATAAAGGGGAAAAGAAAAGAAATGAAAAGAAAAGAAAAGAAAAGAAGAAAATACCTCTGTATCATAAAGTGCACACTTTATGTATTGTTAATGTATTCAACATCTCTCGCAGTTGAAAAGCTGTTGTTTGTGACAACTGTTAGTGATTAGCTTTCAGCTAAAAGTAGACTAATAATACATTGATTTAATTATGCATTTTGTTTAACAGATAAAAGCAAGACATCACTTTATTTCAGTTGGTTTAAGTAACCATTATTCTAGCATTTATAAGCAGCTCCTGAGTCTCATGGAGGAACCATTTTTTACCAGTGATTATTTCCCAGCCCTCATGAATAATTATGATAAATCAGTGTGGTAACATGAGATGGCTCGCTTTCTAATTTTAGCTCATTTACTATCACTGTCATTTTCACACAAACCCTGCAACTACATCTGTTAGCATCAATGCCAACAGATGCAGTTCTGTTTGGTTCTGTTTGGAGCTGGGTATTTTTACTGCTATTATAACAGTCCCAAAGGAAAGCAAACAGGTAGAGTAGATACATGTGGAGGGGCTCTTTTTAATCACAGTATTTCATCAGTTAGAAAGAACAGGCTGAGGTTGTACTGTTATTTCACCATGAGGGCAGATTTTTTTATTTTTTTGTTTTTATTCTGTTGAGCTGTCTGAGACTGACAGAGCTCTCAACGCAGCGCAACATTTAATGGGAAAAGTGAGGAGGGCCCGTGACAGGTTGCGGTGGTCATGGTTTATTTGACAGGCGCTCCGCTCAGCTCACAGCCCCGCCCGGTGACTGAGAGCTGGGAATGACGGCCTCAACAAACTGAACAACAAGTCATCGGTGACGCTGTTGCTGCCATTGGGGGACTATTCAGACAGCAGCTATGTCAGCTGAGGATGAGACCGGTGATTTACTTCTTGTTTGTGCTGAAAGTTTTACTTTCTTCTTATACAAAATTTTTCCTCATTGTGAGAAGAAATATACTTCTGTACTGGCAGGCTTCAGTTAGTCGATACTCAACCAGATCCCAATACACAGTGTCCTGCAGATTATAAATAGGTTTCTGATCCAATGGACCTGACCGAAGTCTGTAGGGCTCTGGTAATGAGACATGGATGGATGGATGGATGGATGGATGGATGGATGGATGGAACTTAATCTGGCAGTTGTGTGCATTGTCTTTAGTTATTCTCAAAGCAATTAGATTTGGGGCTCATAAATGTAACTTTAATACATTTAAAATCACTGTTTTTTGTAAAACAGTTGTTTAGGACACCTTTAGGATCAAGTTATGTCGCAGTCGGACAAAAATATGTTCGGGACATGACTAGAGAAAAATTAACACAAAAACGACAACAGGATTTAGCCCCACAAGTAAGCAGAGCTGCAGGTGAAAAATCTCTTATAAATTACACATTGATCCATTTTCTTCACAAAAGGCATTTAGGACAATTACATAATGAGTTTTAAGGCAGACCGAGCAAAAACTGCTTCAAAAAAGATCAGAGTTGTTCTTTATTTTGATATGTTACTTAATCTTTTGATTAATTTATGCATTAGATTGAAATGTTCCTAAACTGTAAACGAATAGAAAAAACTGCAAACCAGAGGCCCTTTTACCTAATAAAATCACAGCGACAGCCTCTTTAAAATAAAAAACAACATACCTTCCATTAAAACACTGATTAATTTGAGAGCACTCCAAAAGTTGCCAGAGCATGAAAGACAAAATTAAATGGGGAGACAGAGTGTGTGTGGATGTGTGTGTCTCTGTGTTTGAGACCCACATGCACATGTTCTGAATAAAAGTAGACAATAAATGGATTACACTTTAACAGGAGCCCTACCAGCCTTGTTGAACACTCAACACTTTAACAGCACTGTTGTTGTATAAGCTTGCTTATGTGCAAAAGCAGGGCTTTTTCCTGAAAATAATTGACTGAATCAAGGTAAACATGACCTTTGGTGTCGAGTCCAAGGATGTTTTCAACAACAAAGTGTGGAGAAGTCAGGATCCCTCTGTCAACCTTACGACTGTAAGATGGCTTCCCCTCATTGAGAGCCACAGCTGCCTCTTGATTTGAATGCAGTCAGAATCCTGCAAACGCTGCATTTAAAAATAAGAAGTAATTGCTTTCCTCCTGAACTGCGGCTCCACAGCTGATGTGGCTACGCTTGAAAAGCTTTTCATTTTCAGGAAGCTGAAATATGGTTTACAACGGTGGTCGGAGGTGGGTTTTCTTAATTTTTCGAAACTGCGTTCTTAATTTCAGGAGCAAAACAGCAAAAATAAATAAATTTTAGAGTGGCTTAGTCAAAGTCCAGGCTTAAGTAAGATGTTGTGGCATGACCTTAGATAGGCTCGAACACCCTCTAGTGTGACTGAATTAGATGAGATTTTTTTACTTAAACAACGAATGTTTTTTTTTTTTACTTACTCGAATTATCTTCGTCTCTTATCAACGTTTGTTTGATGATTTGATACATTTAAGTACGACAGAAAAGCAAAAACAGAAGAATTCTGTCAGACCAGGAATAATTTTTCCCACTCCTGTATCAAACTAGGGCTGCACAGTGGCGCAGTTGGTAGCACTGTTGCCTTGCAGCAAGAAGGTCCTTGGTTCGATTCACGGCCTGGGGTCTTTCTGCATGGAGTTTGCATGTTCTCCCCGTGCATGCGTGGGTTCTCACCGGGTATTCTGGCTTCCTCCCACAATCCAAAGACATGCCTTTTAAGTTAATTGGTCACTCTAAATTGCCCTTAGGTGTATGAATGAGTTTGTGCATGGTTGTTTGTGTGTTGCCCTGCGATGGACTGGCGACCTGTCCAGGGTGTACCCCGCCTCTCGCCCATAGACTGCTGGAGATAGGCACCAGCTCCCCCGCGACCCACTTTGGAATAAGCGGTAGAAAATGACTGACTGACTGTATAAAATAGTGTTTGCGTGAACATGTATGACTTTTCTGAGATTGAAGTTGTTTTAGTATGAAACAAACCCACTTTTGTCTTGGTCATTTACTCTAGAAGTCAAGAAATATCTGCTGTGGATGAGATATTTACTGCTAAAGACTTTCAATAGAACCCCACAAAATACATGCTGTGCACCAGAGTTTGTGGAAAACAGCATCTGTGTTTGACAGTGCAAAAAAAAACATTTCACATGTTAAGTTGATGGATACAAATATGGCTTTGAGTCTTGAGCGGAGAAGGTTAGCTGAAAGGCAGAGACAAAGACATAAATGTTGAACGCTGCCTCACCGCAAGCCTGTGAAGAAAACGACATGTTTTCTATCTGAATATGTAACAGCAAGAATTCCAAGTAGTTTGACCTTTTGTGACCTGCTGCTGTCAAAACCAAAAGAAATAATTTTCTTTTCTGACTACTGTTCCCCAAGGTTAAGCTCACTACATGCAAATCAAAATGTCTCTGCATTCACCAGCAACCTAATGCTGATGTGATGTAAAAGCTGCCGCATTCACTTTGCTCAAGGGCACGATAAACTTGTTGTTTTTTTATTTCCTCCCACACAGGTTTTATACACTTTTTTCCTTCTGCAGAGAGAGTAACGGCACTGACCTTTACGCGTCCACTGCTGCCATTTAAAAAGAAAGTGCACATCATGGCCTCCCTCCACCTTGCTCCCACCACAGGCCAGGCGTTCGGCCAGACTCATCAGACTCATGGATTGCCAGAAGCACATACAGCTGTCAGCCATCCTCAGGAGAGGCTTTGAGTGACGGATCCAGACCTCAAAACAGTTTAAAAGCTTGTTGGTTTCATGTTGACTCACAAATGGATCAAAGGCTTACATGCTGTACAAGTCATTATTTTTATAGTCATTTTGGACTTTTAATGGTCCATTTGAACTTTTCTGTTTTTTCAGGGGGGGCCATAATAAACAACTTCAATAAACTTTAAAACGTTGAACCTTGACTTCATTGTTGTTTTTTCCCAAACAATATGAATACAGCCTCAAATAAATCAATACACGCCCCACTATTATTTGGTTAAATGCCCCTTAACAAGTTCCTGAGAGAAACCAAACCCTATTTGGCATGATCCTGGCTGGATATTTTAGCTTACTTCTTGGCACAATTGATAGAGATCGTTTAGATGGATTGTTTCCTAATGCTTTCCTGGTTTTTTAGCATAGTCTGAAAATCAGTGGGACTGATTTTGGGGTCAGGCCAGAAGCTTATTGCTAGCCTGTTTTATCCCATTTGGAATCATTGTTCTATTGGAACACCCAACTGTTTCCACGTTTCAACCATCTGACCCAAAGTGTCACCTTCAGGAGAAAGTAAATTGCTCAGTATGCTAAAGCACAACCCAAGAACCAGCATAAACTGAGAGACGCTGGAACATCAGTGTTAGTGTTCACAGTGACGTGAGTTTAATTCTAACATCAACCAAGAGTGTGGCCACCAAAGAAGAACACCCTACTCCAATGGTGGCAGCATCGTGATGTGGGGCTGTTACCCTGCCAGTGATGCTGGTGTATTGCAAATAAGTTATTAAAAAGGAGGGCTACCCCTAAATTCTTCACCTTCACCTGAAACCGACAGCTAGATGGACACAACTGGATGGTACAAAAGGACAATGATCTCAAACACATATCACAACTGGTTCTGGAATGAATAAGACCAACTAAAATTAAGATTCTGGAATGGCACCTAGTACATCCCCATTTAAAATGTATAGACTCAATAGCATGGTCGGTGCCAAATGACTTAATCGAACTCCAAAACCTCTTATACGAATAGGAGTCCAATATCCAGCCAGATTTATCCCAACAGCTTCTTCATAGCAACAAAAAGTCTGGTCGATGAGTAACTTGATAGGAGACATTTATCCACCTATAACTGGGGGGGGTCTGTATATATTTTACTCTAACTTCATTTTGACCCTTTTTATATTAGAGAAAATCCACAGTAAATTGAACCTTTTGTGCCCACTTCTTGTTTATAAAAAAATATTGAGTTGTTTTTTATATTATCATTCCACCCTGGAAAAATAACAGTCCAAATAAAATACTGAAATGAACAAGACAGTCATGCTAATGAAGAGTGTATGTAAACTTCTGACCTGAACTGTAAGTCAAACAAATAGTTGTTCATAAGACATAAAAACATGCAGCCATGAACATGTAATTATTCTTCATACAACACCACAAGAAGAAACTGGCCTCTCACAGCAGAGCTACCTAAGGCGCTACGCCTTTCTCCTCATGGGACATGTTCTCATGGCAACAGGCTGAAGCAGCAGCTAATGGCCGTCTTATCAATTCAATCCAAAGGACTCTCACAGAGGCTGAGAGACTCCTCAGCTTTACATCCTTCCACTGGCACAACAGCAAGGGCTGCTCACTCATCCACCTCAGGTCTTTCAGATTTGCACAAACGCATCTCAAAACTATTTACATACATGTATGTACTGATGAACACAGCGAAATGCAGTGCTGAGATTCCACACCTTCGCTGTTCATACGTGTGCTCCACTTCATTAAGCAGGGACACAGATACAGCTCCATCATTTTGACAGCTTCATGAGACAAGACTTCACTTTCATCTCCATCTCTGCAGGACACACACTTGCACACACACACACACGCACCCAGCTGTGTCCCTGTGGAATCCATCTTCATTTGCTGTGTAGTGAGAGCAGCCCTGATATTGCCTCCTTATATCTTAGATGCACCCTGCTGGCGTTCTTTGGCTTGGTCCTAACAAAGCAGTAACGTCTTTCCAGTCTTCTCTTTCTCAGTTACCCATCCAAAATTGGATGATACCTGCTAAAGAAATGAGGTGGGGTTTATTTTAAAACTGGATAATTTCACCATACTGAGAGAATTTCCATGTGATGGGGAATCTAGATATAAAATTATCATCACATCCAATAATAATGTGCCTTTTAAATTCACTAAAATGCTTACAGAGGTGTAAAGTGAAACTTTAACATGTGTAAAAAAGGAAACTATATATGAATGAGCGCCTGCAGCTAAACATAATACACCAACATAAAAATAAAGTAAGGATAGGGTCCAGAAGGTTTGAATTTATTCAACTAAAATATATCCAGCAACCTTTACATTTAGTGGCAACCCTGTTAAAGAGGTTTAAAGAACCTTTAATTTGACTACATTATTGTAGGCCCACATCATCACAGGTTCTCTGACATACTTCACAGTACATTACCTGCAACTCTTATAATTCCTACAAGCTAAATGTATACATTCTTTAAATTCATATCTTAATTTTTAGAGTTTAATTAAAGAGAGAATTACTAACTTTTAGTCAGACATCAGTGATTTCCATAAGCATAACATGACATGATAGAGGGGTCGATTTCTTCATTATAATGGTAAAACAAGAAACAGGTCATTAAAGTAAGTCAGATGAGTTGTTCACAGAAAATAGCTACCAGCCTAAACTTGCCCATGTCCACAGTCAGAGCACTAATGAGAAAGTTAAAAAGAAATGGAACTGTGAAAGGCTAGGCTGACTGAGGACCAAGCTAATGTTGCTACCACACACAGTGAGCAGAGCGGGATGGAAAGAAAGGTTAAGAAAAATCTCCATCACTGTAACAGAGCTGCAGCAAAGTCCTACCATCACAAATGTAAACATGGAGTTTGCCAAACACTCAGACTTCACATTGTCAGATAAGACTAAGTCTGAGCCTTTCTGCTCAGTTTGCTGTGATGTGAAAGAAATTATGAAAATTATCATTTGTTTAAGTAAGGTGGAGAACCTGTCATGACGTGGGCATGCATCTATTCCAAAGGTTCTAGCAGCCCTGTTAGAGTGCATTGAATCATAAATTATTTGAAATACCGCAACATTTTAAACAAAATTCCAATCAGACCTTGCAAGAAAACTTCAAACGGGTCGCCATTACATCCCTTACCAGGATAATGACCCAAAACATGTGGCTAAACCAACACAGACGCTCCCTGATAAAGAACCTTTCCATTTGGCGAGTGCAACTGTATTGACATTAGGAGCAGCTGACTATGAATGGGTCTGTGAGCGTGTTTGCATTCGTCTGGGCGCAGTTGTTCTGAAAGTGAATTATACTTCGGCTGACAGCAGTGCAGGGAGAAAGAATTAGATTAGAAAGACAATTACATGTTGCCGAGCAGAACCTGTGCTTTTTATCCTGCAAGAAGCACAAATGTAAGAAATGAGCGTACATTAACAATGTGTTAGGATAAATACACCATTGTGATAGAATAAGGATTGATTCTGGAATATTCTGCATTCCAAGTATATATAAAAAGGTTCATAAAAAAAAAACTAGGTGGGCTTGCAATTTAGGCTAATCTGATCTATGTTTGCAGAAGCCTGACTAAGCTAAAGCTAGACTGGTCTGCAATACTCTGGTTGGTAATAAGAGAACAATCTGTCAGTGTGCCAAACCAGAACTGTCCTGCGGGAGCTCATTAGCTTAGCATTGTGCCTTGGTGGTCCTGTCTTGAATGAACACAAGCACAAAGACTGAAACAAGCACTTGTCATTCTGCCTCCCACTGATCATTTTCTCCCATTGTCCCGTTTCCTTGTTTACCAGCAGTCCTCTTCATCAAGCTATTCTGCCCACATTCCAGACTTTAATTTCACATTCATCATCTTAAACTCAGCCCAGAAGTGCCCATCAGGTGAGCCTCTTTTCCCAAATCAAAGAGATTCTCTGCAGATTGAAACTGCTTCACTTGACTTTCTCTCACTTTTCCCTCCAACTGTACTGGCAGTTCAAACAGGAAAAACAAAGCCTCCTCTCAGGTGTAACAATGTTCCTATTTCGGTCAAAGAGTTTGTGCGCCATCTGCTTCTCCCTCACAATTAGCCTGTTCTGTCTGACAGACATTGAGACGTCTCCACCAAGCTGCAGCGGAGCGTCACCTTTTCTCTCTGCCTGCAAAAAGGCAGCCGCGGATTAAGTTTAACAGACAAGTAGAGGTGAGAGCCAGAATCTCTCTGGAAATTATCTGCCTTGACTCGGTGACGCTCTTTGACAGCAATGAATCAAACTCACTTGCAGATCCTGATATCCTCACTTTGATTAGAGCCTTTTAAACCAACATGTAACAGGATGAGGTGGGTTATTATAACGGGATTGACAACACTGCCAAAATGATGAGTTATGAGATCCTAACCTCTGTGTTAATCAAACCGTACTCTTGTATGTAGATTCAAACAGGTTGTGCATTAAAGGATGCATGTTTTTTTAAGGTAGAATTTGTTCAAATATCCCATCTTAAGACATACGGCAATGAACAGATGCTCCATTAGGCTCAGGAATGTGTAAATGGAGGAAGGGATAAGCAGTGATGTGCATAAATGTCTTTTTTAAGTGCCTTCATATCAATACTTTTAACAAACTTTCAAAATAAGCATAACATGACATGAAAGAGACTTGAACTGAATATCGCGTCTACATTAAACAACATTCTATTAAAGTGGAACTGAACCCCAAATCAACTTTTTTTGTAGGTAAACTGTATAAATTGGGCCAGTGCTGCCCTCTTCGGGTTGGACAGTGACTACTGCAGTTTAATTTTCCTGTTGGTTGAAAAGGTACAGCTTGGTACATGTCTACGTCACAGCCCTGCGTTTAGGTGTAAAACCATCTAACCCAGACACGCCCCAGCAAGTCAGGAGTTGGAATCGCGAGCACTGATCATAGCGTTTTATGTTTTATACCTTCAGTCATATGCTTTACTTGAGATAATATAAGTTTACATGCAAATGTAAACTTTCTGAAAGCTTGTTTTTGCTTTAAACATTAGGCCATGTTAGCAATGATGCTGCTAACATCACTTTACCACTCAGAAACTGGACTCATTCTGTCCTCCAGTGCCTCGGCTGGCTTCGGGCATGGATGATTCAGTCCCTTGAGCCAGCAGCTCGAACTGATAAAGTTCAGGCCCGCCAGGCTCCATAAACCCTCCCTGAACCTCTGGTGACAAGCAGGGTGAAAAACTGAAAGACTTTAATATCATGATTCTGGATTTTTGAAGTGAAAGCTCAGAGACAGAATCTTACTCGCAGTAGATAACTGTATAGATAACTGTATATTTGTACACTTAGTGTAATCATGTTGTACATTTAGTATCCAGTTTAGCTGGACCCAAAGGATAAAGCTAACAGCTAGTCTGATAAGGCCTGGAAGAGTTTACTGAGTTGTTATTGCATTGCAGGTCCAACATGCATCCCACAGGAGAATGCTGCAGGTGCGTAGTGAGAACAGATCCTGACACTTAAAATGCAAAAAGAGGAATAGAAGAGCGTCTTTCTTACACACATTGGATGTGTGTAAGAAAGCACCAAAGAGTAAAGACTGTAATTTAGGTAAGCAGAGTTTTCCCTTACTGCAGAACAGATAAAAATGTTATTCAATCCTGGCCCTACCTCACATTTCTTTTGAAGTGACCACAGTGACATTTATTCATACAATCATAAACAGATGTAAATCCCCAGGGAGAGATCACACTGTACACTGATACATTGTATCATCTGTCAGCTTGTTGTACAAAACATCATCTCATACATTCAGTCTGAACTTGTTCATGTTGGCAGCATGAATTTAGCTCGTATTTGTTAATTTCTTCAGCTGTGAACATGAATTAATTCAGTTTTAATCTGTGTGAGCTGAACTATTAGTTATCTCATCCTAAAGTGTGAACTTGTAAACCACTGGAGATAAAGTGAAAAAAGGGAAAATGTGTTTAAATATTGATTTTTCTGACACCTGTGAATGTACATGTCCATTATTTAGTGGTTGTTGGAGAGCAGAATAACTTATCAAAGGCATCCCGTTTCACTGTTGGGAATTTTTAGCGTTTCAGGAAGGGAACTTGTCACTGCATTCCTCTTATCATGAAACTGCTTTTGATCATTTGCAATCGCAGGATGTCATGCATTATTCTGCACGACACACACAACAAACACAGACACGCGTCCACACACTCCTACTCATCTGAAGTAAGCAGATGGATTTTTAATCAGATCCACCATTTGTGGGTCACTTTTCTAAAGGGGCATGGCTGAGCAACCTGCTCAAAAAGTGCTAAAATATCTGCACGCTGTACCTTTCATAATAATGTAGCCCCATCTACAGTTTCCATACATTCATTATGGATACAACTATCATATTATTTTGAGCTTCTAATGATGGATTTGAAGCCTTCCTTTTCCTGGGTGTAATGATAATAAGACAAACTTCTTCAGTGTTTTTTTTTAATGCAAAGAATTGGGTGCACACATTTGATTTTATTATAAATCTTATTAGATCTATACAGATTTAAAATTTCAATTAGAATCTCAAATATATACATACACCTCCAATAATCTTTGGTTCAATGTTGAATAGCGTTTCAGGGCCGTCAACAAGCTTCTGGTATAATTCTGGCTGAACATTTGACCTCTCCTCTTGCCAAACATGGTAAAGGTTTATTAAAGTAGTTTATTTCCTGAAACGACTGAACTTTTAGCCATAGTCCACAATTTTTAACAGGGTCAAGAAGTGCCATTTGAGTTCAATGTTAGCCTGCTGTATCATTTCCAAAACTAGTTTTTATGTCTTATCAGGAACATTGGACAACCCACTTATATCCAAGTTTCAACCATCTGACCTAAACTGTCAAACAATGATGAATCATGGTTACAATCTTCGGCTCAAGCCTATATTAAACTGAAAGATGCTCCCACAGCAATGCCCACAGTGAAGCCAGTTTTACATTGCCATACAGATGACATTGATAACGAAGGAAGCCCCTCCTCCTAAACGAATACTTGCAGCTGAAATTGCGGCTGGCCTCATGTCTTCTGGAGAAGATGTTAAGGTTAGACACGACAATTATTAACAGAAAAAAGTGTTTGGAGGAGTCAAGGCGAGGCTGCCAATCTTAAAAACATTGTACCACATGTCAAGCATTGGGGTGGTATCATCATGCTTTCACTGGAAAAAATAAAGGTGCATTGCACAAAGTTAATGAAAAAAATGAGGATCCTGCACAACCTGCAACGTATTTAACCTAATCTCATATGAACAGCGAGATAAACTTGGATACACCTGGGTTTTAGTAAATGACAGTGATCTTGAACAACTAAATAAACTAGTTTTGGAATTAATGAAGCTAGGTCTATACCAGTAAGCCAATTTATTTAAATGATTTCTGCGTACTTTGTCATAGAACTGGACAGGTATTCAGACAGAATTATGTCAGGGGCTTGTTAATGGCTACAGTGTTGTTTCTGCATGAGAAACAACATTTATAAATATGTAAAAATATGAACCTGTGGCTTGGACAAAATCCACAACAGAGGGAAACTTGTGCACCGTTGTTTGATCAGTTCACTCCAAAGAGCAGTTCAAGAGCATCATCAAAATCCCAATATTTATAACATTCATGATAAAGAGCATACATAAATGTCTGACCAGATCTTTAAGCCCCTACATCACTTATTTGTTGTATGAATTACATACCTTTACCGGTGAAGCTACATCCAAAACCTGTCAGATCAGCAGAGAAGAGCCCCAAATCAGAGCCAATTGTTCTCTCATATGCTGCACATGCATTACTGTCATTCACAACAAATGTACCCAGTGTGTTACACACTCTCAGTGAGAATGAAGAAAATATGTCATAGCTTTACAAGGGTACAAAGGCAGAAATGACAAAACAGGGGGATGGTTCCCTGTCATTGTTGAGCAGGAGCCAAGGTACAGTGAAGGGACACTCACCCCAGAGGTAGGAGTATCTTTGATATTCAACACATCAAAGCACATTCTTTTTCGTACTCATTTTTAATCTGCGTCTATCCCCTCCAGTCATCATTCTGTCTATTTACTGCTCTTGTTCAGTGAATGAAGTAACTAACACACTGAGAAGGAAAATTACGCACATAAGCCTGAAGCTGTCAGTACTCACACTACAGTCCAGGGTTTAAGATGAAAGTAAGGTGTCAGATGTTACGCAAATATAGTGTTTGGAACAAGAGGAAAGAGCAGGTCTGAGCTTTGTCTGAAGAGGAGTTTAAATATCGTAGTGTTTTGGTACTGAGTGATGGCAGGATGGAGCGCAAGGTGGATTGAAAGATTAGGATTTTGTTCGCACAACGGAGGGCACTACTCTTCACTGCTCTGCTCTTTCATGGTGAGGAAGAAGCTTAATCGAAAGGCAAAGCTCTTGACAAATCAGTCCTTTTGTGTTCTACCTCTCACCTGTGCTCATGAGGTATGGTCAAGGCCAAAATAAAAAGATCCTGGCGGGGCTGAGTCAGTTCACACAGGTTCACACAGGTTAAAACTGAATTAATGTATCTGCACAACCTAAGCACCTCCCAACAGACTCATAGTCCCAACATGAACTGGTTCTCATTCATTCAGCACAATTCGCTAATTATAATACTATGTGGCCACGTAGCATTAGACATCCGCCTTTCCAGCTAATTTACATTTGTTTGATTTACTTCTGTTGTCTTTGCTAAAATAAACTGTTCTGGCCAAATTCCCAAGTAACCTGCTCACAGTTACATATTTACCTACTTTATCGGTAACTAAACTGAGTCTAAATGTATCATCGCAATTTGGCCGTTAAGACTAAATTTTTAATTGCAGCCATCATTATCATAATAATCATCATCATCATCATCATTATCATTATCATCATTATCATCATGAGACCTACAGCAGGTTCTTGGTCCTTAACAATCAGAAAGAGACAGAGCAAGTTTAATTTCCATAGGAGGTCCAAGAAGGAAACCTT
This sequence comes from Crenichthys baileyi, assembly GCA_036173005.1. Lineage (NCBI taxonomy): Eukaryota > Metazoa > Chordata > Actinopteri > Cyprinodontiformes > Goodeidae > Crenichthys > Crenichthys baileyi. The sequence continues at coordinate 234,864 of JAHHUM010000605.1, forward strand.
TGCTCTAAGAACAAATAAACTAAAGTTTGCCACAGGAAATGAAGAAAAAGTTTAAGACTGTTGGAATACATGTTTCGAAGGTGACTTATTTGGATACCAGAACAGCAAGCATGCTTGGCTTAAAGGGGACTTATCATGCTTTTAAATCCTTCCTTTTCAATATTTAATCATTCAGTTGTGGTCTATATAAAGTGGAACTGCAATGCTTTGGTCTGACACCCTTGTTATTGTAGCTCTACAGGCTCCTCTTTTATCCCTGTTCTGAGGTGCGTCTGAGAGCAACTCGTTTTGGTGGGGTCTCTTTAAATGCTATTGAGACATGTCACACCCCGCCCCCCTCCAGGTCGCAGAGTGTTCTACACCACCCTGTTCGGCCATTTTTGTAGTTTGTTAAGAGAGATACAATTATCTAGCGGCGCAGAAACCTTTTATCCCCAAATTGATTAAAATATGTCAACAATGGATGATTTGTCCATCCAGCCTTACATGTTCGAGCCAGAGTTTGAACCAGAGGGAGAGGACAATAAAGACAATGTACCTGCAGACCCATGCCTTCAAATGAATGCATCACAAAGGTGTAATATTACTGTATTTACTCCCTCTCCATCCATACCAAGTAACTACATTAAGGAGGGTTTTTTGAAGAAGTGTAAATGCTGGGGGATGGTGTATTGAATTTTGTGGTTTAATCCACTTGGTATTTAGACTTGCACTCCACTTGCAGCTGATACGTGAGCTCATACGTGAGCTTGGACTACAAAATCGCAGATAGAAATAAAAATGGGAGATAGCGAAATTGGTTAGCCGGAAGTCCAGGACCTTGTTTAGCTGCTCTGCAGCAAATTCTTTAATGTAATAATTCAAAAACGTAATAGTGAACAGAGAAAACTGAACGGATTGAAAAATATGACCAAACCATTATATAAAGGTATCTACAAAGCACCTAAAGAGACTTAATTAATTTCTTCTGCATTCCTACATTCTCCAAGTACACAACAATATATATTTAGGGCTAAAAAAGTGGATTTTGCATTCCAGGAAAAGAACCTCATACCAGCTGTGAAGCATACAGGTGCCATGGTTGCGGGATGGTTTGCTGCAGCAGGACCTGGCCAGCTCACCATCACAGAGCCGACCATAAATTCTGCAGTGTAGCCCCCCCCATCCTAATCGAATCAGACCAGTACACCTGTGATTCCTTAACTTAAGCAGTTAAGGCTTTAAATCGAACAGATAGCAGAGCAGAGGTGTGAACAGACCTAGTTGAAGAGAAAAACCAGAGAGAAGCAAACGAGCTATCTCACACATGATCTCATCTATCTCACCACTGTAAGGGGGGGGGGGGTTAACTGTGAGCTGAATTTAATTGTTTGATTGCTTCTCACAACCATTTCGCTATAAAACTGGATGATACTTTTTGCACATAGCAACATGGCCGTAATCCTGTGTCTATCCATTTATCTTAAAGAGTAACTTTTATTATCAGCAACCTGGCCACCACAAGCACGAGCTCAGAATAATTGCACACAGGTAGAATATCCCCTGGGCCACGTTAATGTCATTTTGACTGTTATCATGTCTGTGAAGACAGATATTTTGTGATTTCTCAAGATAAACTGGACAGAACTTTGAAAGCTCAGGCTGTGCTGTCACAATAGTAGAGAAGAGGATTTTCCCTGTGTCTAACTAGGCATGAACAGCACAAAAACCTCAAATCCTAACATGTTAGATGAAGCCTGTAAATAAAAGGCATTCACCCTCTAATTTTGTGTTTTGTCAAAGCCAGTTGTGAGATTTTATGTTTTTACAATATCTTGCAAAGTATTCATAAATCTTTTTACAGTTTTTCAGATAACAGCCATGAACTTTAACGTGTTTTAAAGGGATTCTATGTGACAGACCAACTCAAAGCATTGCACAATGAGAAAGAGGAAGGAAAGTGATACATGGTTTTAATAAGTTTTTTAGAAATACAAACATGACAACTTTGTGATGCTTTTTTGTTGTCTAATGTTGGTTGCATTGGATTCTTTTTAAGGGTAAATAGAATAAAGGGGATAAAAACCTATGAAAGCTAAGCATTTCAGATTGTTGCTTGTAAAAGGTTGTTGGTACTCTTACCATACAGCTACAAGGTCATCAGATGAAATCTCAGGACTTTGCTTGTCCTCTATGCACTCAACTCTGGATTTTTGCTTTTACTCGAGGTTCTGTGGTATTCTGTGCCTGGATGGTTGTCTGTCTCTATGTTTGCCCTGCAATGAACTGGTGCTCTGTCCAGTGTGTACCCTGTGCCTCGCCTAAATTTTGCTGGGATACGTTACAGCCTCCCTCTGACCCCGAACAGGATTAAATGCTACAGAGAGTGGATAGATAACAGGTAAAACTGTATAGTAAACAGAATGTGGACTATTTAACATGGCTGAATATGGGGATTTTAATACAGCTCAGTTAAAAGTGAAGATTAAAATGCACTGTCATCTACTCAGACCAGCTCTGGAAATGCTTCAGCCACACCTTATAAGAATTATAATAGATACTATTTCAAACCATTAGTCCTGCTTGTGATGTGACATCTTGTTAGCTCAGAGGAACTTTGCTAATAATTAGCAGGATAATGACCATGCTAACTTGGCTGTTACTAATCATAAGGTTGTTGACATAATTTATTTACTACTTGCAATCAGACAAGGTAGTTAGATGCCCCATTGACTAGATACTATTACAATTTTTAGACTTTAATGGAAACCATTTCTCTTTGAAGAAACATATGACTATAGCATATATTCATGCTATACATAAAAACCTATACATATTAGTCTGCTAACTTCTCCCTGCAAGCAACAATAATAAAAAAAAACACAATTCAATACAATACACATTTAAACTTACTTTCAGAAGCCCCTCCAAAAATTTGAATCTATGCCTCCTTAGGGCTGAAGGTCACAATTGCAAAAATTTTGACAAGGAGTAGATTAAAATTTAAATGTGTTTTCTTACATAATTCGTACATAAAAACTAAAGTATCTGCAAACTGTTTCACAGCAAACAACAGACAAAGTGAGCAACTTAGCCGGTTAGGATGATGTAGATAACTCAATTCTAGAGTAAGTGTACCTTGATCATTGGCAAATAATTTCTACTTCTCTATTTGTACACTTATTGTACTGGTATCAATCTCCGACTATCAATGAGCGAGAGGTGGGGTGCAACTGTCGACCGGTTTCATCACAGGGTAAACCAGAGACACACAGAACCATTAATCATTACCCAAACACACTGAAACCTGGCAAATTCTAATGGTGATTTAGCCAAACATGCAGGGCTTTGGATGGTGGGAGGAAGTTGAAGGACCTGGAGAGAACCAAATGCATGCATTGGGAGAACATGCAAACTCAGCCTCTGCGCAGACTGAAGGTCACAAAGTTCCTGCTGCAAAGCAACATGGTTAATGATTGCACCACTGTGCGAACTGAAACGATCAGGATTTTTGTTCAAACCTTTATTAAAACATCATCAAATAAAAAATAAAGAAAACAAACTTTTACTGGATAAAAAATCATATTCAGTATATAACGCTATATTAAATATTTACTATAATAATATTGTCTATAAATTGTATTGCTGTTTTTCTTTCCATTTCTACAGAAACTCAATCTCATTTGAACTTTTTCAAAGTAAATCTGCAGGTCGTTTTTTTGTTTCTAGTTCTTTTGTTCTGATCTGGGCTGAGACTCATTTGCTTTAGGGTCTTTTTATAAAGTGATTCATCTGTGAAAAAAGACATGACATGTATGAAGAGATTAATGATGACTGCCCATTCAGGCATCTAAAAGAAAGAGGTAGGGCATATTTACTGTCTGCACTGTCCCGAAGGATGGAAATAATTTATTTAACCTGTGGCAGTTGGAACACCTATTACTTTGTTGATGTTTTTCGTTCCGTCAACAGGGGATTTAAGCACCTGTAATCCACAGTCATTCCTTCTCGACTCACAGTTTAGGAAACAGCTGACAAAACTAATTAGGACCAGAAGGACGTCCACATTTCCTGTCCTGACATCATATTAATCCCGTAAGACAAGAGTGCCGAGTTCGTAGGCCACTCATCATCCTTAGATTAATGTGACAATAGGTTCCAGTCATGCTTCTGTCACGCTGCTGTTTTGTAATGGCTCCACTAAGCATGTCAAAGCAAGGACTCAAGAGCTGCTGCTAATATGACTATAGTTATATGCTACTTTTTATTGAAACAATAAAAAATAATCTATGTAAACACCAATTCTTCTATATTAAAGATCATTTGTCTCTCCCTGTTCAAACTGTCCCCCACCATCTGTCTCCTTCTCCCTGTTGTATGTGTTGCAGTTTAACCTTTCTGCGTTTCTAATTACTCATCTTTTTTTGGCACCGTGCTTACAGGTCTCTTGATGTTACAACCAAGTCGCATCCAATCCAAAGCTACTCTGTGTGTGTATTTCCTTGAGCAAAGTCAGAACCCTCATCTGATATTATCAAGTTGAAAGTGACTACTGTCTTTCTGTTCTAAAAAGGAGTTTAAAATAATTTACATCTGTTGCCGAGGACTCCTGCTATAGATTAACGCAAACCACGTGTATTTATTTAAGAACAGGTATCTAGTATTACAGTCTTTGTGATCTTGTTAAAAGAAATATGCTCAATATTAGAGATAAGGACATTTTACTGTATTTTCTGCATTAGCTAATCTCTGGACAGTACTTTTGTAGTGCACACTAAAGGCTTAGATTTAACCTTTCACCTACAAGAGAACTGCTTCACTCCAAGGTCCTTAAAAATGTCTTGCCAGACTATAGGTCTAGTCAAAGTAATGTCTTATTTCACCCAAGATCTCAAAGTATGAGGAGTGTATAACCTCATCAGTTGTTATGCTCAATACTTGAACCTCTGTCTGTACATGTCAGAGTCCTTCCTGAATAATCTTGTCATATTCATTAAGACATTGAGAAAGCTTTAATAATCAGAAACTGGTTCTAGCCTCAAAAATTGAGGTGTCCTTGAATGTGACTGTGTCTTTTATTTTGAAACGTTGTCTTGTAAAAGTAACCTCAATTACTGGATAGTATTATAACCAAACATTTGAGAATTTTCATCACTCTGAGTCTAAAAAACATGTTTGTTGATCACTGGCTGTAAAATGTGACATAGCTCTTACGCCTCCCCGAATCCACCTCTGATTGGCTGATCAGCCCCTCTGACAGGAGGATGTCTGGATATTTTTAAGGAGGGGTGTGTACATAATATTAAACAACAGATAAAAATCTTGGCCATTTGTGAGGGATAAAATGGTATTAAAATGGTTTTTCTTACATTGAAACTAAAGTCAATACATCTCTTGTTACACTTTTCTTCAAATAAAATTCAAGAAAATAACTTTTGCACCACTGGCTATCTATCCTCTTGCTGAGCCGGCTTTTCACCTGAACTTTAATGTTATGTAGGCAATATAGGCGTCTGAGTCAGTGTTAAAGGCAGCGTAACAGGTTACCTTTGTGGGTATAATTGTACTTCAGCAGTCTTGTTCGTGCTAACAGAAATCCATAGAACAACACAGGATGTAAAGGCAGAACAGACCCGTGCATAATTACACTCTTACATTTTTTACACTCAGTTATAGCAAAACACTGGGCTAATATGTCGCTTCCTGCCTGCCAGAGCAGAAGGAGCGTGTTATTTCATTTTAAGCTTGATTTGAAACTGTAGGGTTTCTTGGTTGCCCTAAAACTATGAAATTATCACGTCCAAAATAAAATTAGTAGGCATGCTTTAACTTTTGCAAATAGCCTAGGGCAGGCAGTACATACCCTGACTGCACACCACTGTACGGCACATTCATCTAATTTCCTGGAAGTTCCTTGAAGATTTTGTTTCGTTTTTCCTGCATGTCTTAGACATCGGCTTAGCGTAACTTTCTTTAAGCTGTTCTCTCATTGTACATAACTCAGTTCGGCAAGTGATCCAAAGTGGATAACCTCAAACATCCAAAGCCTGTATCAAAACTGACAGCCTACAAGTGTTCAAGAGACCTCCAGAATGACAGAACCAAGTGACCCAGTCTGCCCACTAAGCCAGGAGTCAGAAAATGTACATAAGAGAGATTGCAGGAGATCGGTTTTCTGGTGCACATGGAAGGTGACAGAACTGGATGTATTGAACCAAAGTAAGGCGCTCTATTCAGTTCTATTGTAGTGGTGGAATAAAGCTAAATTTACCTGTCTCTGTCTCATCTACTCACAAAGGTTTTATTAGCTTGCTAACATTTAAACTGAAGGTACCACAAAAGAGGATCGAGTCAATAAGCAGTGCATTTCATGGATCCTGTGCTGTGAAAGCCTCCACAAAATGCAAGCACTTCAATGCAGCACACATACCCTTAAACCTCTGGGATTGCCAAAGAGTTGTTTTGGCATCTCAGCAGCCGGTAGAGTGCAGTTTTCAGTGCCAGGGCTGTCTCAGTATGTGTTAAATGCATGATTGATGGCATAATCTATTGGTTCTGTTAGAAGCCACAATCTTGCTGGCATATCAGCTGTTTTCCAGTAAAGCAGATCAAAACACACACACAAGATGTTGATATGAGAAGTGGTGCTTAGTTATTACTGAAACTGTGCATTATGGTAAACTGTGGGCAAAAAATACATTTTGTGTGACAGATTTTGCTGTAGTTATTTTAACAATTAGAGTGGAGTTAGGAAAAAGTCCTGTACCTAACCATTCTGAATTAAATGCTTTTGTTTTGTATGATGAGGCCCCGATGTACAATCACAGGTTTGAAAAACAAGTTTTCATGAGTGTCAGTATAGTCATGGGATAAACTAAGTGCACTCTATGATCCAATAGCTTATACAGCCATTATCAGCAGCTGTTTAATTAAACTTTAATTGATCCTTTTCTGTCATGGTGGAATTTTTACAACTCTGCCTTAATTCCTTTATGTTTAAGGACCATTTTTCGAATAGCTTTCTTATAGTCCTGCTAAAGCTGTCATATCAGAGGAATATCTGGAATTTGATTGGGTTATTGCAAAACTCTGATTGTTTTCTTTTCAAGCTATTTTATTGTAGATTTGCTGCAGTGTTTGGGATCTTTGTCTTTTAGACGTTTGGGCAAGGTTCAGCTGTCAGCCAAATTATCTCACAAATGAACTATAAAATGCCAAACAGAAAACTTCTTCTCCACTCAGTGACTGCAAGATGCCCAGGTTACGTGGCGACATCACAAGCCCATATCATCATCCATCCACCACTTTGCTTAACAGTTGGTATGAAGTTTATGTGCTGATATGCTGTGTTTCATTTTCTACAAACATGGTGCTGCACATTGTCTCAACTTGGTCTCAGAAGTCTGTGTTTCAATCAAATACAAGTTTGCAAGCCTACATTGTGTCATCTTAATATTTTATGGAAGCAGCACAGGTGTACTTCGTTTTGTACTATTTTGCGTAGCTTGTAATGCAGTCCTGGAAACCTTATTTTTTTCAGTGACCTTAGGATCCTGACAACATCATTATTGACAATCATAAGTTACAGGTAAATATATAAAAGCAATGAAATTGTTTAGATTATGAGCAGATTGAAAATCCCTCAGTGAGTTTACTTCTATGTTGGTCCAACAAGCTCCATGTGATTATGCAGTGTTGATTTCCCAAACAGTTTCTCAAAGGTGGTAAGCATTTCTTCACTCCGGGTGTTCCTGTTTGTGAATATTCCCATCCCAAATGCCTGCAGCACCATCAGTTTGCCTGCCAGTCTCACCAACTTGAAAAAAAAATGCAAACACCCATTCAAAGCTGTTGTTTATTAGAGGTCAAATGTGGACCACAAACAAACTTGAGGTATGAAAAGATTCCTGGTTGATGTGGCTGTAAAAAGCTATGAATAACTTTTCAGTTCTCACCTTGGCTTTGGATTGTTTGAAAAAGAGCGAGCAAATAGCTGAACTAGATTTCTCTCCAAGTGACCAAATATAACCACAGTGTCTTGGCTGATGGGTGTTGTGGTGGAGGATTCATACTCTGTGGGAAGTTAGCAGGAGGGGGAGGAGATTTGGGCATGTTGTATAAAAGTCGGTTTCAGTCTTTCTTGAAAGATTTGACTTCAGAAATGTGGCTGCTATTTTTCTAAAAGAGACTGTACATGAAGAGAGGAGCAGGTTGCAGAACCCATCACAGTCAAGAAAAACAACTGGTTTAAACCACATTATGGGATATCTGACATCTGTCTGTGGTGCATTAAGTTGTGTGGCTTCAAGAAAAAAAACCTTCTGGTATCACCATTCTGAACATCTCATGCCTAGCATACTGACTGTAATCCCCAGCTAAAACAGACTGCCACCTTTTTGGATATGTTGAAAAATTGCATAGGCGGAGACAATTTAGAGACAACACATATAATAGCAATGATCCAATATTATTACTACCTGCTATACTATGCAGACGCTCTGTCTGTTCTGACGAAGATCTCTCACTTCTGCATGCTGAAAGCATGAAATGGGTAACATACCAAAGGGGTAGGCCCTAAGTTTCTGGGGCAATCATTGACTGTATATAGAGCAATAAACCTTCAGTCCAGGATGGTCAGGTATTAAATATGGCAATAATTAACAAAAGTGCAAACTGTAAAATTTGCATCCTTTATCCTACAGCTCACATTATATTTTAAGGGAGGCATAATGACATACTACACTAAGATCTAGCTATGGGAAAATTAACAGGGCAAAATCTGTAGTTTTACTTCTGATTACAATTTATAGGTTTTTGTTGAAGTACTTTTTATTCTATAAACTACTGAAATCTTTCCCATATTCAAAACAAAATTCATTTTGGGCAATTCTTAGCATAAAGCAATAGCTGGTTAAAAATACAGAACTCAAATACCCAAAAAATCAATTCATATTCATTTTAAAACAACAAAGTGCTAATGTTTTAATTCAAGAATGGTTCAAAAAGCAATAAATATTATATTGAATAGCACTGACTTTCAGTCACAGCTGTCATTCATTTTGGGATGCTCTTTACTAGTTTTTCACATTGCTGTTGGATTCAGGTAATCACCTTATCAAAACTATATTGAGTAGAATATAAGTAGAGTAGTGTGCTTGTCTTTGAATTCAACAGAAACTGGAATGGAATGGCTGCCATACATGAAGAGATGTTGCTGTCAGAAAAACAATGGAGTGATCTCCTAACTTTCTTGCACAGCTGTTTAACAGCCATGAGCCAAAATAATGTTAGTTGCTACACTATACACTGTATCAGGTAGCGGTCAGGTGTCCACCGGGATTGAATGTTCCCTGCTCAGACAACATTCCTTCATGTCACAAGCTCTAATCTCTCCTGGTCATCAGCCTCCCATCTCCTCAGGTGCCGTAAGTGTTCTCTCTGTCTTCTCTCTGCCACTCCGGTCATGTCTCCAGCCCTTTTGTAACACTAACCTCCTTTACGAATTCACGGTTAGCGCTTCAGGTGTTATTAGATCAAACTGTGTGCTACTTCCCACCCATTGATCAGGCATCTGAAGGTCCCATTATCAAAACTGTACCCAAAGATGAACCAGACTTATAGAGGTCAACACTTCTCTTCCTGACAACTGATTTCTTTTTAAAAAGTTTATGTGCTTTTTTTTTTTTTTTTTTTTTTGCAGTGTATATAGATCTGCTCTGAACTTTTTATTAATCGTTTCAGGTCTTTTAATATCGCAAGCTGGTCGTTGTTGCATATCCAAAGGCCTGCGTTTGGAAACACTGCTGTCTAAAACCACTTTCATAAATTGTACTAGCTATATTAAGACATCTGTTTGCCGGAATCCTCAAACACATACTCTGATATGAGTAGATAAATTGTCCCTCAGCACTGTGATCCTCTCCATAAGGAGGCTACATGACTGTGGAAAAATAACAAATAAAACAGATGCAATAACCCAGTATTATAATTGAGAACACCCTTAAACTAATACTTTGGAATACTCAGTCTTCTTTGGAAGGAGTATATCAGCATCCCACATCTTGACTTTACAATATTTGCACACAGATTGTCTGTCAGAATTAGTTCTGAACTCTGGTTAGACCATTCCAAAACTTTAATTTTCCTCTCACTAAGACATTTTTTGTTCATTGGGATGTATACCTGGGTTCACTGTGATGCTGAAAGACTAAATCCCCATTGGACTTTAGCTTTCCATTAGACATCTAAAGGTTTTGGGTCAAATTGCACTGGTATAAAGAACTGTTCATATTTTCCATAAACCTTGACAACAAAACTCAGATCCATTTGAAAAAGTGTAACCCTAGATCATGATGATGCAATAATAACCTTTCGCTGTTGGAATGAGGATCCTTTGATAATGTTCTTTGTTGTTCTTTGTGATAAACACATCTTTGGGAATCATACCCACAGTTCAAGTATGGTTTCACCAGACCATTAAACTATCGCACATAAGGTTTTTAAAGTTTTAGATCTGGCAGTTCTTTAGACGAAAAGGCGTCAGTTTTGCAGCCCTACTTCTTAGTCCATAAAAATGGAAAATCCAGGTGAATGTTGAATAGAACTTGCCAGAAATATCTGCAACTGCTTCAGTGTTGCTTTCAGCCTCTTGGCAGTCTAAAATTAACACTGCCCCACTGAACCACAGGGTTTCAATTCTCTCTGCTAAATATAGGCTTCCAAGGTAAAATTATTAGGCAGCGTAGGATAAATTTACGCTGGTATTCTGATGATATTTAGCTTTATTTATCCATAAATCCTGATGAATCCAACCAGTTACAAAGACTGCAGGCATGTCTTGAAGACATCACTCCTGTCCAGGAGTGATGCTGAAAAACTAGTTCATGCATTTGTAACTTCAAGGCTGGACTATCGTAATTCTTTACTACCAGGATCTCCACAAATGACAGTTAAAAGCCTTCAGCTGATCCAAAAAGCTGAAGCAAGAGTTCTGATGAAAAATAAAAAGAGAGATCATATTTCTCCTATTTTAGCTTCTCTTCGTTGGCTCCCTGCTAAATCCAAAATAGAATTTAAAATTCTCCTCCTCACATATAAAGCCCTTAATGATCTATCTCAGTCATACATCAGATATCTGATTTTTCCATTAGTTCTTAACAGAGCACTTCGTTCTCAGACTGCAGGTTTACTGGTGGTTCCTAGAGTCTCTAGAAGTAGAATGGGAGGCAGATCCTTTAGTTATCAGGCTCCTCTCCTTTGGAACCAGCTCCAATTTTTAGTCCATGAGGCAGACACCCTGTCTACTTTTAAGGCTAGGCTTAAAACTTTCCTTTTTGATAAAACTTATAGTTGGAGTGGCTTAGGTTATCCTGAGCTGTTATACTGCTACAGGCTTAGGCTGCTGGAGGACAAAATGACCACTTTCCTTCACTCTGCTACATTCTTCTACTACTCTCCAATTTTTTATTTGCTGTTATTTCAGCTTATGTTCTCTGCATCAGTTGAGCTACTGCAACCAACAAATCATATTATCCTTCAACAGATTATACACATTGCCCCATCTTTCAGTTTTTAACTAACTGTATGTGCTCCCTTTCATCCTCTGGACTTAAAAACTGGCTCAGAGTTTATCAATATAGCTGTCTTTCTCTCCTAGATGAAGCCACTAGAGGAGCCACTAATTCAATTCAGTTCAGTTTATTTATATAGCGCCAATTCACAACACATGTCATCTCAAGGCACTTCACAAAAGTCAGGTACATACATTACAATTAATCCTAGTCATTGAACAGTGCAGTCAGATTCAGTTATTTATTCAAATTGGATAACATGTTTTTCTGTCTAAGGAAACCCAGCAGATTGCATCCAGTCAGTGACTTGCAGCATTACCTCCTCCCGGATGAGCATGTAGAGACAGTGGACAGTCACTGGCATTGACTTTGTAGCAATCCCTCATACTGAGCAGGCATGTAACGACAGTGGAGAGGAAAAACTCCCTTTTAACAGGAAGAAACCTCCAGCAAAACCAGGCTCAGTGTGAGCAGCCATCTGCCATGACCAACTCGGGTTTTGAGAGAAACTACCTTTAACATTGTACCTTTCTTTCATGTAGAAAGTACTCTTAGATCACTGCTTCTGTGTTATTTTGTGTGTATTCTTTGTTTTTCAAACCCCCAGTTGGTCATGGCAGATAGCCGCTTCCACTGAGCCTGGTTCTGCTGGTGGTTTCTTCCTGTTAAAGGGGAAATTCCTTTCCACTGTCGCTACTTGCATGGTTGGTATGAGGGGATTGTTGCAAAGTCAACAACACAATGCAAATGACTGCTCACTGTCGCTGCATGCTCATCCAGGAGGAGTGAATGTTGCAAGTCAGTGACTCGATGCAATCTGCTGGGTTTCCTTAAATAGAAAAACTTTTTATCCAATTTGATTAATTAACTAAATTTGTCTGTCTTGACTGTTCAGTACTTCTGGAGAAACTGACAGTTTTTGAAAGGTCTCTTTAGTCCCATATTTTCTCCAATTAAAGACGTCTTAATTAAATAATGACATCTAAGTAATAGTGTGAAAGTTTTGTACCCTTTTCACCGATGTTGTAAAAAATTATTATTATCCTTTCCCATCTCTCTGCAAACTATGGCTTTAGCTAAAGGAAGACTGGAAGCAGATTTTTTACTTTTTTAAATATATAAACAGAGAATTAAACAGAGGGAATAATTGAAACTATTGTTTTTTTAATCACTTGAATTAAAAATGATGTATTGGAAAAATATTGGAAATGATTTATAATTTTTTTCATATTAAATACTGACATTTTAACAGGGGTTTGTATACTGTACCTTTGAGAGATATTGTATGCATGTTGGGATTTTTTTATTATCTGTTAGGAAAGCATTTGTTTTTTGTATTAAAACACGTAAATCTTACATCAGGCATTGACTCTTGTGGTTGAAACATTTGCGAAAGGTTGGAGAAAGAGAAAAGCAAACAAAGGATTTGTTTCTGAGCCACCCTCTGAAGAGAGTCCCCTGTATTGCTATTGAAATATGAGGTCTTTATTTTTACAGTAACCCTCTGAGCACTGCTCTAATATTAGAGTGACAGAGATGAGGAGCATATTCATTTAGCTGCACAACAGCTGAAAGATGTGCATATATCATTTGACTTTGAAAGAAAAACGTATTTATGGAATTTATGTACTTTATGTTCTTTTTCCTGACATCCTTAATATATCTTCTGCCACTCTAGAAATATCCCTGATTGTTTTCTATTTTATGTTTAGAAATCTGATTCCATACTATTCTAAGAGATTCAAATTTGATTGTTTTCTCCCCAGTGAGGTGATCCCATCACCTCTTAATCCTGTGCTCTTCCCTCAGAGGATCAGAATAGATCAAATAGTGAGAGAAAGTAATGATGCTGATCTCCAATCTGCATCCTGGTTTGAATAGAAGGAGGATTACATTTGGGTCCACCTAAGCCAGCGCTGCCAGGATTGATTTACTTGTTTTCTTGGGTCTCTCCTGAGTTTCATTATGGAAGTGATGCTAACGGACATGCAAATGTAAACAACGTTTAGGGAGATAACATGGAGGACAGATGCGTTTAAAGGAGAAAAAAAAATGCCTGGTCCCCGGAGTGCTCAAATCATTTCCGTACATCATAACCAAGTGGTGAGAGCAGCTTTAATTTATTGACGGGGAAGATTTTTCACTCATGAATAAACCTGGTGATTTGCAAGGTGCCAAACGTTAATCTGCTTTGCATATATAAATTGTTAAGCAGCATCCATTCCTTATGGGAATCTTGAAATTCAAGTCAGGAAATCAGCAGATTGCCTAATCATTCACACACTAGAGATGAAAATAAAAAAAAGGAAATTACCATTCTGTTTAATCACAAATGGTAAGACATGGTTGGGAGGGGTCACGGTAACAGCTGGAAGAGAATCATAATCACACAAATAAGGTACAGTTCAATGACAATTCCTTTGATACTTCATGGAAATGAACAATGTGAAGAGAGATGAAGCTGGCTCAGTGTGCAGCACCAAATATAAGAGTTCTTTCGTAAGAGCAACCTGGTGTTCACTGATCAAACTGTCAAAACATCTGTATCTATTTGGACACCTGGTCCCTTACTTCGCTATCTCTTTAGTTTTACTGTAATTTATTGTTATCCAAGACAGATGCTACTTTCAGATGCGGCTTCAAGTTCCAAGTTGCCTTGGAGGTCCTGAACATGGTCTATTCAGATTCCATGTCCCCAACCTCCCTTGGGACATGAGAAAAATTCTCCTGAAGATTTGAGTTAAAAATTACTCAAACAAGTTTCTCCTCCGGATGTTCCCAGCTCACCATCACCACCCCATGTGGGTTTACTAGGTCTGTCCAGCAACTTTACCTGCAGCCAGATCCAACTCACTACCAGATGGTGATAGGTTGAACGCTCTGCCCCTCTCTTCACACGAGTGTCCAAGACATAATGCCACAGGTAAGATAACAGGATTACAAAATTGATCATAGTTCTTTGGCATAAGATGATCTGGTACCAAATACACTTACGAACCACTTTGTGCTTGAACATGGTGTTTATTATAGACATTTGGTACTGTGCACAGGAGTTCAATAACAAAACACCTCTCGAGTTAAGACTGGGGAGGCCGTTCTTCCCAAACACGTCCCTCCAGGTAATGCCCTCTACATGGGCTTTAAAGTCCTCCAGGAGGAAGACAAAATCTCTAGATGGCACCCCTTCCACAACGCCATCCAGAGACTCCAAGAGGGCTGCGTAATCTGAACTCCTGTTTGGTGTAAAACCACAAGCTTAAGCTCAGAATCTCCCCTCTTGCTATCTAAAGTCACAAAGAGGCAAAGAAGAGGACAAAGAGGCCCTCTCTCTCTTAGTAGAGAAAACTCAAAAATCAAAGCACTCAGCCGGGGGCTTGTGCGTATCTCACCTAATGCCTCTCTTCTTGGGAAAATCCAGAGTCGGAGAGAGTCAAGCCTCTCTCCAGGAGTTGGGTTCCAGAGCCCAAGCTGTGCAGGGAGGTGAGTCCGAGTATTTCTAGATGGTACCACTTAACCTCACGCACCAGTTCTGGCTTCTTACCCACCAGTGAGGTGACATTCCATGTCCCCAAACCAGATTATGACGCTTGGCAAGCTAATTCCTCCTGCTCTCTCCTGTCACCCAACTTGCATGAGACCTGATCCTGAAGTTTCTCTCTGCAAGTTGCGGGCCCACATAGAGAAGGCTTCCTGTAGGTTATTGGGCTGAGCCCTGCCACGCCCAGGGAGCCACATCACAAGGACAGTGAGTTCCAAATCTCATTCTCACCTTGTAGTTAAAACTTACCATCACATCAGTGTCTTAAAACTAGGAAGAAAATAGACGTGTGATAAATACTCTTCACCTCTGAGTCAACAAATTAGTCCAGGGAGCATAATAGTTGAGTAGTTATTGTAGTGGTACCAAAAAAGTATCATACAGAAATAGACCCACCATGACCCAGTGTTCCTCCTTTCCTCCCACTCTGTTCTTCTCCAGCTGTTTTGAGAAATCAACCATCCATCAACAGCTGTTTGTGTAGTTGTTTCTGTTTGTATGTATATATGCCAAGTGAACAGCCACTGTCTGTTCTTTATGTTTGCGTGTCTACCAGGTGACACATCACATCACATCATCCTGATGACTCACATTTTGCTTTGGGTGGTCCGATACAGCAATCATAGAATATTTTAAGATATAATGTTTGGGGTTTTTTTCTCCTTTTTGGCCATTAAATTCAAACAGAGCTTTGCTTTGGCAAGAGAAAAAGCACAAATTTAATCGGCCTGATCACATTGAATCCCCATTAGCTGCCAAATTAAGGACCGCTAATCTTCCTGGGGTCCTCACATCAAAATTACAAATATGATACAACCATTTAGGATATCATTAGTACATAAGATAAAATCATTAAAATAAAAAAATGTGCAACACAACAATATCTAAATAAATATAGCTCTGTTCTACGTATAGTTAATGGCAGTTGGTTCCAGTGAGATATAGTAGTACACTGTGGATCTCAGATGTTTTTTCCTGGGAGTTTAAAGTCTCTGAATATTGCCCGCCTTGTTGAATAAGCATGACTGTTGTCAACAAGGACTACTCGTTCAGCAAAAAATGAGGGCCATTTTGTAAAGGAAACATTCCATAAAAATGAAAGAACTCTTAGTTTAAGGATATTAGTAATTGTTAGCCATAAGAGCATTGAGGCCACTTTCGTCCTTTTTGTGCACTGAAGGACAATTCTGGCCGCCCTGTTTTGTGCCAACTGAAGCTTATAAAGCTCATTCTTTGAAGCAGATGACCATATAACTGGCCAGTACTTCAGATAACTCAAAACCAGAGATTGTACAACCTGTTTAGTCAAAGTGGTGGTACATTTCCTTGCCATGGACATGCCTTTACCGAGTTTAGCCACAATACCATCTATATGAGCTGCCAAAAACAATAAAGAGACCAAAATAACTCCCAATAATTTGATATGCATCACTTGGTTCAGTTGCAACTCGTTGACAAACTAATTTAGTAAGTTGGTTTTTTTTTAAACACAACATACTTTCAAAAATGATAGATGTTGTTATTCCTATATTTAATACTATTTTATTTTCTTTATATCATAATTAAGTTGGTTAGACACATGATCTGACACATCAGCCCATCAAAGTGGATCCTTTGTAAAGACTGCAGTGTAATAATCCAGCGCAGGTGCACCCATGATTAACTAGCTGGGTGTTATGAAAGGAAGCGGAGCAATCAAATAAGGAAAGGTCATAGCACTGTTGGGAACAAGGCTCTGGTCCCCCCGGTGCTCCGGTTGAGCTCTACTGGAGTCTCCGTTTTGTTCTGGTGTGAGCTGGTGGCCCTGCAGGCTGACTTAAATGGGTCGGAGAGAGCCTGCGGAGCCCGAATCATCCCCAAGACCTGCAGCAGTAATTCCTCTGCTGTCTAATCAGGTAAGATTAATATATTTATTTAAATACATAATGATTAATCTAGATTTTAAAATCTCCTGAGCTATGTAAGATTTTTATGTAGCTGGACAATCAGCATACTCAACTATTAAACTACAGTGTTTGGACTTTTTTTTTGTTTACACTCTGGGTTAGAAACAGATGAGAGATTTGGATGTAAATGAAAGGGACAGTATGCATCTGTGCAGCAGGTCTGATTATTTTTGCCTGTGCATATCAATTTTTAATTCGGTTGGAAGAACCACACACTAATCATCCAATTCAGAGAAATACTGGAACACTAAGGCTGAGAGGCAGGGAAAAACATATGGTTCAGTGTCCCCCTCCAGCAACACCAACACCCTCACAAGAGCACCACAGTAATCAATTCCATTTAGTACAAGTCCAATGCACTTAAACTTCCAGCGCGAATAACCAGAGGCTGCAGAGCAGAGGTACGTTTATCGATAAAGCAATTAATTTAAACCCCTCCTCCTCCACTGCTCAACCTGTCTGAGCAAAAGGGACACTCGGGTACGCCCTTATAAAAAACAAGAGACAGTAAAAATTACATCATTTTAAAAATAAAAATAAAACATTTAGATGTATTTTGCTATGTTTCTCAAAATGTATTTGTCACCTTGTTGCCAATCGCTGGAATTGTCAGGGTCATGCCGAGTTTTGTAAAGGTCAAATTTTATTGCAAGCGAGTAAAGGTAAACTTAAGAGAAGTTTAAACTGTGAGATGATTGGAGAACAAACCTGGAAATGTTCAACCAGCAAGACATGTTTAGTACTCTTCCATCACAAAACTCAAGTTACATTTCAGGGTCTGTCTAAGAAGTACTACCTCACTACCAGAGCATGTTCTGAGATAGATTTCGACCTGAGTCCTGAAGAGGAAATGAAAGGAAAAAAACTACCCCACAAAACTACTGCAGTTCCTGAAGAAGCTTCCTGCAGTGGAAAAAAGCATAGATGCTAATTTAAGGGAGTGTAAAAAGCAGAGCCAAAATAAAAATAAGAATAATTAATGTTTATGTGAGATGTATATTCTGGGCACAGGGTGTTTTCACTGCGACTGCATCAGTTACAAGTTAGTTTAACAACATGACACTTGCTAGCTTTATTGCAAGAGAAAAATAAATATTGCTGCCATAAAAAATAGAAAAATATATTTTTTAATTTTCTTTCAAATTAGTTGGCCAACATGATTCAGCCTTCAGTGGTTGTTCCTGATTAAACCAATTAGGCTAGCTGCCACCATCTTTGTCAGAATATGATCAAGTTAATCTCCTGAAAAACTATAGCCAATACAAGAAAGTAAAAATGAACTTATTTTAATTTAATTATATGTGTGTTGATTATATATTAGATTACTGAAACTTTTGTTACTTTTATTCATTTGGTTGGCGTGTAGCGTCATTTACGACTACACAATGCTGACTTGACGGGCCGTAATGTTAATAGGCCCTGGGGTGAGCTCCCCACCGCAGGAGAGGAGGGTGACAGGGAGTAGTAAAAGGAGGGACATCCACAGCATCCTCCGTCTGCTCCATCAAGCTCGGCATTCAAAGCTGGGAAGCGGACGGAACTGAGCTCCTCTTTAACCTAAAAGCTGGGTGAGTCTAGGTGAGTAGGAGGCCAAAAACTTTAAAAATAACGCTCCCAGACTATATTTATTAGAGACAATCTTACTGATTTTCTGTTATACTTTTATAAAATACTAGAAATGAGCCTTTTGTGAGATTTTACCTAACGACATGGCGTTTATTTTGAAGGCCTCAACCGGAACTCGTGCTTTTATTTCTGCGGGCTTTGTGCTCTCTCTCTCTCTCTCTCCCGGGGCTCTCTCGGAGCTCCAAACGGTCGGCTCCCAGAAACACAGCAGGATGCCACGGGGAGCACTCCGACTTTCGGCGTCCGTTTCACCGTCTCCTGACGCCTCGCCTCGGTCACGGCCACTCTGATGGGCGTTTTTACACCCTCACTGCCGCCCTCGACGCTTGGACATTTTCGAAAGCAGCGAAATGAAGCGAATGAATGTGAGCAACAAAAGTGCATCCTCGCTGTTGTGCCTGTCTCCAGCATCACTAGTGCTACTCTCTGTGGATGCGGTGCCTCTGTGGTTTCTATATTAGTCCTTGTTTTGAGGATTTAATGTAGGATTGGACTACTTGCTTTCTTTTTATTACTGTTGTCATTTTCTCGAGGTTTTCCGTCTGTGAAACAAAAAGATTTCAAGACAAAGAAACTCCGGAAAACCAGCGACCACCTCACTTGGCATCAGGAATAACCTTTCTCAGCGGTTATTCGCCTCCACAAGCATCTTCTTTCTCTGGGGTGGGGAACCCGGCTGATGCTTGCCTTTGCTCGTCTGTTCGACTTCTGTATCGTCTGGTTCTGTTTGTCTGTTTGTCCCCACAGTGGCATGACAATTCATGAATGCGTCCAAGGACATGTTTGCAAATTACGCATGCACCGTGGCGCTATAGTAGGCTGTGCGTAAGCTCCTTTTATTATGAATGCCTTAACAGATTCATTCAGTCTCATTCCTGTGTTTCAGGACAGATTTGGCAGATTCATCCTAACTTGACGGATGTGTTTGTGCGTGTGTGTTTGTGTGTGTGTGTGTGTTAATAGGGGGTTACAGCTATGGCATGTCACACTGTATCAACTCTATTTAAAAAATGCAATCAGGTTTATATTTAGAATTGCTTCCAAAAAGTTAAATAATGGAATTGATTGTGTGTTAAAATTAAACATGAGATGCAACCCTTTGCCGTACGTTTCAACGCCCCATTAAATGTGTGTGTGTGTGTATGGATCAGAGGAAATCTGCGCGCAAATGTATGTATGTATAAAAAAATAAGCAAAATTCCCTGGCTGCGCTAACATGAGCCCCTTCGTGTGTGTGTGCGTGTGTTTGCAGCCACGCTGGAAGTCGCCTCCCATGTGGCCGTCGGGAGTGGGGAGCAGGGGGCCGTGCCCGCGGGAGTCGGCGCTACGCAGGGCGGCCATCAGCGGCAACATCAACGCCCTGCCACCGAACCATGTCCCCACCGGCCGCAGCGTGCGGGTCTTCATCTGCGCCAACCCCGATGGTAAGACTTGACAGCGTGACACCTGCTTGATAAAGATCTCGAACCCTGCAGAGTCCACGAACCCTCCCATCACGGCACCAGAGTCATCACAATGCCTATTCATATAGACGTCTTAAACTAGCAGCCATGAACTTCAACGTGTTTTGGGTGATAGGGCAACACAAATTAGTGCAAAGTGAAAATAAAAAATGGCTCAGTAGAAATGAAGCTGTTCCGTGAGTCCTCAGAGGTTTGTTAGAGAACATTGGTAAGCAAACAGCATCATGAAGACCAAGGATCACAGCAGGTAGGTCAGGGATATGAAGCAGACACGTTTAAAGCATAGTTAGATTGTAAACCAATACCCAAAGCTAAAAGATATGCAAAGCATAAATGAAAGGAAGGAGAGCATTAATCAGAGAAGCAGCCCATGGTAGCTCAGGTGGAAGAATCTGTATATTGGACAACTATGAGGAGCACTACACAAATCTGGCTTTTATGGTTCAGCAGCCTTAAGAAAGTCATTAGGGAGGTGCTGTTTGAGGTTTACCACAAATAACAGATTCGGAAGAAGGTTTGGGCAAAGATGTGCAGGAACCTTTTGGTGTTCATACGAAATGCTGTGTTTGGCAGAAAACTAAAAATTGTCCATCTTCATACTGAAACATGGGGGTGGCAGCACAAAGCTGTGTGGATGCTTCAGCAGGGACAGGGAAGCTGGTCACAGCCGATGGGAAGATGCACGGAGGTTAATGGCTTCAGGGGGCTTGATAAAGATCTCAATCAGATTTAAGTCCAGATTTAAATCGGATTGAGAATCTGTTGCAAGACTTGAAAACTGATGTTCACAGATACTCTTCACCCAATCTCACTGAGCTTGAAGAAGAACGGCAAAAAATCCGGTTTCTAGATGTGCAAAGCTGGAAATACCCCAAAAGACTTGCAGTTGTACTTGCAGTGAAAGGTGCTTTTACAAAGTATTGAGTGCTTGCTACACTTTTTACATTGTTATATGTAAAGTATTTTGAAAACCATGTATACTTTTACTTCCAATTCCCAATTATTCACTGCTTTGTCTTCGTACACATGCAATCTCTTTGCAAGGCATTGTTTTTCCCCAAAGGTTTCACCCTGTGCAGCTTTAAGAAAGACCTTGTCGTCACATTGCAAGCATATGTTTTTTGGGTTGCTGTTACAAATGCGGTATTTTGATTCACATGGCAATGAGATGTTCACTTACCCACTTATTCTAATTGTAGTACAGTAAGAGAAGCTGGGAAGAAAAAAAAACGTGAGCTTTTTCCAATAAAGCATCTGACACAACAGATTGCTTTCAGCACAGATTGCGTGGTGTGAGCAGAGTGTAAGACAGTCGGGTCGCAGAGGAGACACCCAGTTGCAGCTCTGGATTTGAATTTGCCCTCTGGGCGAGGGTGTAAAAATAGTCTCAGTAAAACTGGAGTAAACAAGGCAGGAGAAGTAGAGTAGGCTATGAGAGAGCGAGGGACAGAGAGGAGAATGGCGGTTGCTGTCATTGATGCATCTCCATTATTCACTTCTTTTCACGAAGCAGAATGAAGCCCGCATTGAAGGGACACATGAATTTACCTGAGATTATTGCGCTGCAAAGAGCCGGGCATTGTTTGGCCACCTGTGGCTTTCTCAGTCAGGGAGAGCTTCCTGTGTCGACGGGAATGTGACAACCCAATCTGCATGTGGACGGAAAAAGGATGAGGGGGGGAGGGGAGGTTGCTCGGGATAAATCTTTTAACAGCATCAACACGAATGATAAGATACACCTGTCAGCCAAAACCACAAAGATCTGTAAATATGACCCTCTGTTTCCAGTGTGGCGAGGCATAGGGCAGTGAGATTCCCCGACAACTTTTACTATTTAGTTATATTTGCAAGCAGACACTCTTAGCATTAGTTTAGATTGTTGCTGCATCCTCAATTACATAACAGCTTCATAAAGTGCTCAGAAACTTTAGAAAGTAACAAATCTGCCCTGTTGGAAGTAGATTTATTTCATATCTAACATCCCCCGTCTCCCTCATCATCATTGATTAATAAAATAACCCTTCTTTGCCTTGAGCCCTGCTGCAGAGCTTGTTTCTTGTGTTCACTAGAGGGGGCTGTCCATGCACTTATTTAACACAGTACGGTACATCTCAGGGAAAAGATGCTCCAATCTAAGGTCAGTGACCTGAATGAAAGGAATCAGTTCACTTTCAGATGGTGTTTCAAGCACACATCTCAGTGCTCTCATAGCTGTTCTCAGTATTGGGATTTAAATCCCCAAACAAAATTAATAAAGCAGACAAATAACCTTTAGCAGGTCTTTACCAGGTTTCTCTTATTAAAATATTATAATTTTGCCCCAAGTGTATAAAAAAACACACATTGTTTACTATTTATTGAACAAAGATGAAGGCCATCTATGCTCAGCATTGAATACGCAGAATGACAGACTGTGTTTTGTGTTTATTTCGTGCATATTTTAGTCCGGTATCAGGAAGCTCGTAGATGCGGACAACAAACAGAGCCTACCACTGGTAATCGTTGAGAGCAGTGTGGTGGAGGATAGCTCACGTACGATCAGTGACATGAACAAGGAAGGAGAGGAACATAGAAATAAAGTCGTGATTTTAGCAGAAAAAAAGTCATAATGAGACTGCTCCTCTTCAATAGAAGCAATTTCTTTCAAGTCGGTGTGGTTCTTTCTTTGAAACTGACACAGTTGTTTGCACAATCGTTTCAAAGTCCTGATACTGATTTTAATTTGATGCTGATGTGCTAAAAGATTAGGAATTTCGTTATTTGTGAAACTGATTCCAAAGTATAACTTCACATTCCTCATTTTGACACATGGGAGACTTTATTCTTGTAATATTCCAACTTTATTCTCATAATTTCCCAAAAAAGATTTATCTTAGCCTGGCCCTAATAATGCGTCTTAATTTTGTCTTTATTTATTTTTGTCTTTATTTTATTTACTTAATAAGAATTACAGTAACAGTGTGGAATCTGTTGTGTGTTTTGAACACCTGAGGTTAGGTTTAATTCACCTTAGAAGCTGAGAAGGACCAAATAATTTTTATTATTTTCTGATACCTAAAACACTATGTTACTGTGGCAGTAAATATAACGCATAGTAATTACGTAAAAAATGCCCAAAACCAATTTGTTTAATTTGCAGCTTGTTAGCAATAAAACTGGTTGTAAGAAAAAAATTTAAAGGAGTGAGTTTTTTTAGGATTTAAGGACACAGAGTCTCATTCTGTGAGAGACTGAGAAAATAGTTCATGTATTTAAAAATGTTTCAAAATGTAAAAGTCCAAAGAGTTTTTAATTTACCTACATCATATATATATATATATATATATATATATTATGCTGGCGCATCTGTGACCAAGACAGCAAGTCTTTTGTGATGTATCAAGAGCCATGGTATCCAGGGTAATGTCAGCATACCACCAAGAAGGACGAACCACATCCAACAGGATTAACTGGGACGCAAGAGGAAGCTGTCTGAAAAAGGATGTTTCGGGTTTTTTCCAAAAAACTAAAACCACGCTTGCCCAAATCACGGCAGAATTAAATGTGCACCTCAACTCTCCCGTTTTTCCACCAGAACTGTCCGTCGGGAGCTCCACAGGGTCAATATACACGGCCGGGCTGCTATAGCCAAACCTTTGGTCACTCATGCCATGCCAAACGTCGGTTTCAATGGTGCAAGGAGCGCAAATCTTGGGCTGTGGACAATGTGAAAAATGTATCGTTCTCTGATGAGTCCACCTTTACTCTTTTCCCCACATCCGGGGAGAGTTACGGTGTGGAGAAGCCCCAAAGAAGCGTACCACCCAGACTGTTGCATGCCCAGAGTGAAGCATGGGGGTGGATCAGTAATGGTTTGGGCTGCCATATCATGGCATTCCCTTGGCCCAATACTTGTGCTAGATGGGCGCGTCACTGCCAAGGACTACCGAACCATTCTTGAGGACCATGTGCATCCATTGGTTCAAACATTGTATCCTGAAGGCGGTGCTGTGTATCAGGATGACAATGCACCAATACACACAGCAAGACTGGTGAAAGATTGGTTTGATGAACATGAAAGTGAAGTTGAACATCTCCCATGGCCTGCACAGTCACCAGATCTAAATATTATTGAGCCACTTTGGGGTGTTTTGGAGGAGCGAGTCAGGAAACGTTTTCCTCCACCAGTATCACGTAGTGACCTGGCCACTATCCTGCAGGAAGAATGGCTTAAAATCCCTCTGACCACTGTGCAGGACTTGTATATGGCATTCCCAAGACGAATTGACGCTGTATTGGCCGCAAAAGGAGGCCCTACACCATACTAATAAATTATTGTGGTCTAAAACCAGGTGTTTCAGTTTCATTGTCCAACCCCTGTACATGTGGTGGAAATAGCTGCATGATCTCAGCAACACTCCTGAAAAAAATCAAAAAAACATTTATTAATACTAGCAAATAAAGGTAAAATCTTTTCATCTACCACTAACGGTGGTCTGATGAACCGAAATCACAATTTTTCAGCTAAAAAGCCCATATCTTTCAGGAAAAACTGAAGAAACCCTTCAGCTTTACTTGTAAACACCACAATTAAATATATAGAAATCAAAAAAAGTTAAAAAAAAAAGTTTTGTTGTGGAGATGAGCAATAAAATTGTAACTTTATAACCTTTTCTTTGAGTAATTCACTTGTCTAACCTTTTTGTTAAACAGTTGTGAACAGGAAAACCTGTGGCAGCTGGAAGCCAGTTGGTTTGATTTAGACTTTATCAAACATACCCTTCATAACAGAGAAATATAATCTGCACCTTTCAGTGTAATTTTTACCATTAATAACAGCGCTCATCAAAACTTCGGAGATTTCGGACATGCACACGGCCTCCATTCAGAACCTAAACCAAACAACAAACTGATGCACACATGTACAGTATTTATAATCCTTTATATGTTGTCGCATTACAGCCAGAAACCTCTATGTAGTAAACTAGGACTTTATATGACAGATCTGCACAATGTAGAAAGGTTTAATGTTGGTCTCAATACGACAATAGCATTTTCTTCAGCATGTTTGCTGTGGCTTGTTGCAAACTGCAAACAGGACTACTTATGGTTTTCTCGCTTTTAACTACTCCACAAATATAATGCATTCCCACAGCATCATACTGCCACCATCATATTGTTTGGATTATATTTAGTTTTACGGATACCTGAATAAAGGGGTCTGAATAAATAAATAAATAAATACATGCCAGATGTAAGGCAGTGCATGTGTGTGTGGCCACAGCTGATCACTTCAAAACCCATTAAATGTTGTAGCCACACTACCCAGACAGCAGCAACAACCTGGGGAAATCCTCATGTGATTTGTTTTGGCGGGTATCAGTGGATGGATTGTGCAGCTCGTCTAATCGGTCGATTATATACGTGCGCCCTTGTGCTCGTGGATCCATACGGAGACAGACGCAGCACCTTGCTCAAGTCAACTCGGGGGATCTGCCGCTGAAGCTGTAGCCTGCATTCAAATAGCAAGCTATCTCTTAAGCTGTTTAAATTTGATAAAAGAAAGAGGCCTCACTGGCAGGATGCATGAAATCCAACCTCCAACGCACCTCTGTCGAGGCTATAGTCAGCACATAGGCCACTAATCGCTTCATATTTCAGCACACAATTGTTCCCGCTGTTCTCATTTACATTATTTTATTTTCAATAGGTTTCTTGCTCTTTCAGACATTCTCAGGCTCCCTAATGACCTGTTCCTGTGCATTGAGTCTGGTGAAAGAGGGAAAACTATGTCTGTCTGTGGCTGTTTTTAATAAAGTG
Source organism: Crenichthys baileyi (assembly GCA_036173005.1). Taxonomy (NCBI): domain Eukaryota; kingdom Metazoa; phylum Chordata; class Actinopteri; order Cyprinodontiformes; family Goodeidae; genus Crenichthys; species Crenichthys baileyi. The sequence goes on from JAHHUM010000605.1 coordinate 260,785, forward strand.
CTTCATTTGGAGGGTGTTGAAAGTTGCACTTCTGGATTTGCATGTCCCCATTCTGTGCAATGAAAATGTTGGTGTTTGCTAGATGATTCCTTCTCTCCTGTGGCTTCACCTGCCTTGTTGCCTCCGCTTTCCTCCCTGAGGGGACAGAGGGGGTTCTCTTTGGTAAGTCTGGCAGCAGCTTTTACTGACCTCTACCTTGCTGAGGACATTTAAACTCAAAGACTTCCATACAGACACATCTAGCCCTGGCCTGAGTTCTTGCTTGTAACTCCCTGAGAATTCGAGCCTCTTAGTGTAACAACTTAAATTAAAAGTATTTAATTAGAGTGAGATGGTGCTGCTTTTTGCAAATAATGATGACCCAATCGGATGTCAATGGATGGATGGTAAGGATTGCCTCTAGTTTTCATGATGGTAATAAAAATTAAAGATGCTCATAGAAATATTTGGATTTATTCAGAAATCTAAACCTACCACCTTTCACTCAGGCGATTCACTTGCCGCTCAAGTGGTTGAATGCTGTTCATCTTGTCTCTCTCTCTTATTTAACAACTGAAAGTACTCATTCTTATCTTATTTCTGAGTTAATCCCATTTCTACAAAAATCTGATGCAGACCCGCTCAACCTAAATAATCACTGTCCTACAGTTTTAGTCTGGTTTTAAGCCCCTAGACAGTCTTCTTCAGATGTCGTCTACTCTGGGCTTTGAACAGAACTTGTGCTTCTTGATCAGAGCTCTGCCTTTGATGCAGTATCATGATATCCTCCTCATGAGATTAGTTATGAGTGGCACCTCACATCCCCAGTTTTATTCCTACGTTACAGATCGTAATCAGTATCAGTACAGTTAAAACATTTCAGATTACAGTCGCTACCATTTGCCAGTGTTGTTCCCCAGGGCTCTGTCCTATTGCCCCTTCTGTTTATCATCTTCCTCTAGCTCTTGGTTATATTTTTTGGAAATATTGCAGTATATTATATTGTTATACTGGTGGCACCCAGCTCTAAATGTCCTACAAAACCTTATTCCACTCTCCCCACGTCTTTTCATACTGACTGTTAATGTGAAATTAGATCATGGATGTCTGCTAATTTTGTTAACTTCAAGAACATTTAAGCAGTTTCTTCTGTTGTGAACTAAATTTGTTTTAGATAATTCTGATCAAGTCTCTCTTTCTGTTAATAACTCCTGGATCTATCTTTCCAATGTTAGGAACTCAGATGGTATAGTTTTTGATAGTATGCACACCCAGTTCCAGTTCAGTTCAGTTTATTTATGCATCCCCAATTCACAACAAATGTCTCAAAACACTTTACAAAATAAATTTAAAAAATCCAACTTATTTCAGAAATAGAAAGTCAGTTTAATCCGATCATACAGATTCAGATTCAGTGTCAACCACGTATATTTCAGTCTGGTCCTAGTTATAAAACAATGCATTAGTAAATTGGTAAAATATTTTTTTATCTAAGGAAAGCCAGCAGATTGCATTGAGTCTTTGACTTTCTAGCAATCACTCTTCCTGAATGAGCATTTAGCGACAGTAGATAGTTGACTGCATGGCGTCGGTAGCTTTGCAGCAATCTCTTGTACTAAGCATGCATGTAGCAACACCGGAGAGGAGAAACAAGAAGGAACCACCAACAGGACATGACTCGGTGTGAGCAGCCTCCTGGGTGTCGGGTTATTTGTGTAAGATTAGTCGGTAACGCCCATCCCTTACAGCTAGCACTACTGCCGTTCTCGTAGATTTTCTGCTGTGCTGCAATTCCATATTTTCTGGTTTACCTCATAAACGTCTGCTTATGCTTCAACTGGTACAAATCCCAGGGCCCCGGGTCATTACCAGAACTCCTTCAATCAAGCACATTACTCCAGTCCTCCGAAACATCTGGCTTCCTGTAAAATACAGAACTGAATCCAATGTTCCTTTAAGTTTCACACCTCAGTTTCTCTCTAACCATCTGCGCATCAGCTCTTCTCCATGGTCTTGGAGATTCTCCGCTTCTATTTCTTTCACTCTACCACCTTCTCACTTAGCCACCAAGGGCTTCAGAGTTTTCAGTAAAGTGGCCTTTCTAGCATATCACATTTTTGTAAGGTTGATTATAAATATTGTTTCTGCAGTGTTCCCTTTTATTTAGATGTTGTGTTAACGTTTAAATCCTTAATGCTTTTATGACCATTTTTCTGCATGATTTTAGAAGTTGTACGATTTCCTTGAGAGTCTATAAATAAAATTATTATTATTATTAATATTATATGTGTGCAAAACCTGTAATCCGCCCCACTTTATTTGTTTACCTTCTAAGATGCCAGACGTCCTTGTAACATTTAAAGTGGTCTTATTTAGTCCTTCTTCAGGTTTTTTTTGGAGGTTCTATGAACTGAGGTTGCTTTTTTATTCAAAGGACTCAAAGCTAGTTTCTCTCTGGTACTTTGATCACACCAGGTCACTATTAATGAAGAAGGACCCCAATGCGTACTCAAGGATTGGGGAATTAAGGCGTTTCCTTCTATCTTTTACAGTTTTAACACAGCACTTTTTCGGCATATAAACTGAACATGCTATCGCCTTTTAATGCCCCACCAGTTGCATTAGAGGCAGCAGCTGGAACCCACTGAACTTCTTATAATGCATATTTCTGTTGGGTAGGCTGAGTATTGTGTGCAGCCACCGTTCTAATTATCTAATCGAATACAAAGTCAATGGCAGTGACACAGGGAGAAGTCCTGTGTTTTTACATTAACTATTAATGCTGAGCAAGCTGATGCAGGTAGTTTCAATGTAAACCCCAGTGAGTCTTCTCCGTCTTCATTAAATCTTATTTACATAAGCTGTAAGGTGCCCTCATGGCCACATGATGCAAGAACATCTAACCTTTTTGACATCATTTGTTATTGATTATCATTCTGTTAACATGTTTAGGTTCAGTTCTGTGGAAGGTTTTAAACATTAAATTAGGCAATTTTGGCGAAACAGCCAAATCCTGTCATACAAATGAGGCATCAGCACTGATTATGAGCCTTCATGTTACGTATATTGTGTGTGTCCTGAAAAGATGGGTGAATAATGTACAATGTGATACTGCATAGGTAACTTCCCCGTGGTGTAGATGTATCTTTTTTGTTGCTCAGCTGTTTTGTTCTTGTGATGCCGTTGCTGCCTTTCTGTGATGTGAGAGGATTCATGAGGATTCATTTCACACTGATGAGCAGTGGCTCTCCAAAGCATCCATCTTAGTTCAGCTTTTTTACTTGAACAGGTGCAGAGCATCTTACGTCAACAACGGCACTTTCTTTTTCAATTCTTATTAACCAACTGACCATCTTGGGCTGAAATTTCAATGCTAAGTACATGGTTTATGAGCTCCCCCAAGTGGTCAAATAATTATTAGCTGAGTAACTCAGCGAAAAGGACGAACTCCCTCTATGCTTCAGCCTTTTCAAGTATTTAGTTAGTAGTCAGTCAGTCTTCATATGTGCAGAAAGAAGAATAGCACTGTGTAGACAAAATTGTTTAAAGCTATTGCTTTAGGTCCAATAAATATTCTTTGGTGCAACTTTTGTTGAGAAAGAATATATTTAAGGAACGCTGGGGCTATGGAGTTTCTTTGACATGTCCACAGCATTTCTTGGGATCCTGCTGTGGCTGATACGTGTAAAAATGCAGATACAAAAACGTGACGTGGGTGTTAGGATGATTGCCCAGTTGGGTGTTGGCTTGTAAAAAAGCTTTTGTCTAAAAGCCAACCATTTCAACAGATGGGATTTATTTGGTATTCTTTGGCAAGAATCCCACAGCTAAACAAATGGTATGTCCTGTAAATATGTTGACTGGTAAAGTGCTGGTCTCATGGGTTGTTATAAATCTTTTAAATCAGGGGGACTTCTCTCTGATCAGTCTGACAAGTACCATTAATCTGTAGTCTTGTCTCCTCCTTATGCTTTTAAATTTATTGATTGTGTAACAAAGAGATAGCATTTTTACTGCTTGGGAGGGTCTAGCAACGTTGGATAAATCCTGTCGCATCGTAAAACGTTTTGCTCACTGATAAGGATCTATAAAGCATTTACTCCTCAAGATGCAAATGTCTGTGTTCTGTTTCTACTTTTGCTGATAGTACCATTTTCACTTGCCTGATCACACTTACAGTCTTTAAACATCTCCAACAAGTCATTTGTTCAAGTTTTTCATCTTACTAAATACATCTTTATGGAAGAAATGTACTTTTGCACCTCCAAGGCGCAGAAGGGAAAAAAAACCATTTTGCCAACAATCTTTAAAACAAAAGTTAGAAAGAAAAGAACTCAGGTTTTATAGGTATATCGTCTAGTTTTATAGAAAAGACGGTATTTATAGATATAGTGGAATTAAATCATAAATGTCATTAAGATCAATTAAATATAATATTAAACATGATGACTGTCATCGTGGGTATTTTTTGCTTTTTTTTACTCTTTATTATCTGCATGTGTTCAGTCACATATTTACTAATCATCTCAAATCTAATACCCGACTCGCTTTTTATTACCGTTTTATTATAGTGTAGTGTGAGTATAAACCAATCAGCCTCATAATCTTTAACTGATTTAAAGCTTATGAGGCTGATTGGTTCATACTCACGAAGGATTAGTTATTTAACTTTCCACTGCTTTAGCTATCCACTAAAAGTTAATAAGAAAAACAAATTACAGAGCAGAAATTTCACATTAACTCTAGTCTAGGGCTGCACAGTGGCGCAGTTGGTAGCACTGTTGCCTTGCAGCAAGAAGAATTAAAGAGGGTCGCTCTATAATTTAATAGAGTTTGCATGTTCTCCCCATGCATGCGTGGGTTCTCACCGGGTACTCCGGCTTCGTCCCACAGTCCAAAGACATGCCTGTTAGGTTAATTGGTCTCTCTAAATTGCCCTTAGGTGTATGAATGAGTGTGCATGGTTGTTTGTGTGTTGCCCTGCAATGGACTGGCGACCTGTCCGGGGTGTACCCCACTTCTTGCCCATAGACTGCTGGAGATAGGCACCAGCTCCCCCGCGACCCACTATGGAATAAGCGGTAGAAAATGACTGACTGACTGACTCTAGTCTACTACTATAGACTGGACTGAAGTTTTATGAGAAAGCCATGGGAATATTATCTAACTGATTAATAATCTAAAATGTATCAGGAGTTTGTCTCAGAGCAGCTTAAAAGAAGATGTTGTATGGCCTAATTCTGAGTTTTTAATATTTAACTTGAAGAAAAGGAAAAGATAAGGCTCAGATCCACCTGGACCAATCAGTTTTTAGCACCAGAATCACCACATACGCCTCTTTTCCATTCACGGATCCCCTCAGCTTGATCTCCAAAGCTGCTGTGTTTCAATTGGCTCTCTGACGGCTGGAGTCATGGCTTGAAGTCCCGTCTCCAGCTGTCAGCATCATGAGTTTTGTAGTTACTCTTGAGTATTATGAGCTTTTCCCAGAAAACCCTTTCACATGCTGCTGACATACGTCTTACCACACTCATGGCCAATCAGGGAACAGCTCTCTGTTCACGTCACATTTGGGCACTGCTCAGCCCCGTTGGGACCTGCTAGTGAGCAGGGACCAAGAAATCCGGTACCAGGCTGGAAAAGGCAATATTGCAAATGGAATGGAGCTGGGCAAAGTAGAGCCCTTAGAAAAGGGGCATAAGGGACTAAATTGACTGCCTTACTATGGTTTGAATTGGACTGTTCACTCGTGTTTCCCACACTTCCATCTCAGCTGGTCTGATGAGGACATCTTTGAGCAAACAGGTTTTGTTTGGTGAGCTCTTGGTTTTGGCCCAAGTCGTTGGATGTCTTTGTGGGTCCTCACTTTAGACTCGGAACCGGGTTGGATACAAGAGAAAATGCTCTTAAAGACAATTACTAAGATGTTGTTGAGCACACCTCCGTGATATGTGGAGGAAACAACCGTATTTACGCAAAAACGATCAAAGAGAAAAATACATAGAAATAATTAATTGTAACCAAACTTGACGGGTTGATCACAGATGCTCTCCATCCAGTCCTACTCAGATGAAGAAATTTTACAAAAAAGAATGGACTAAAGCTTTAGTCTCTTTGATTCAGCAGGGCTGAATACAAATGTAGGCAAAACCTTTCAGATCTGCATTTCTGAAAAAAACATAATAAAAGACTTAGTTTCCTTCCTTAGTTAGGTCTACCTCTAAAACCCCATTAAGATAAATCTTTTGAATAAGTTTGTTGCTATAACATGACAAAATGTGAAAAAGTGGTGAGAATACTTTTACAAAAAGCTGGATCTGTATCACATCAACATAATATCTTAAGATAGAGGACTACTTTTGTAACTAGAGGCACCAAAAAAGCATGTTTGTCCTAAGTCTTTGAAATATGCATTTTCAAAGCTGTGAGACGCATGTACTTTCATTCACCTTTGTAGCACTCACTAATACCTTTGCTATTCAGGGGTATAAAACCATCAGAAACCTGCTCTCTTTCTATTTGCATCTCGACTTCGCTAATTATAATTTCCCATCAAAGACCTGTTAGCGAATGTCTGTCCTCTGAAGTGTTGAGGATTGTTTTATCAGTCCCTTTACGATAAGGGTTTTCACCACTTTATGAATTTTTTTTTGAATATTTATTAGTAAAAGCGAACCTCTCAAATGGGGGTTTTTTCATAATCTTTTTAACCAAATACAGAAAAAAAAACAAATCGAGACATCATCTTGGAATCTTGGAGATCTCAAACTATTTTGGGATTTTAGTCCAAAAATAGTGACTTGGAAGGGAATCATCAGGGACATGTAGCTTATTTCTGTGTCGGTCCATGGCTTCTCCAGAAGGAGGAGAAAGACAGTGAGGAAAATAAAGACTGTCACAAAGAGAATAAAGAGAGCTGACAGCATATACATGAAAGCTGTATTGTTCGTCGCTCGTCAAATAAACAGGAAAAACTAAGGCAATAGACACACAGCGAGAGGAAGTGGGTGAGTGTAGGATCCAGTCTTTGTTCTTCTGCAGGCTGCTGTGTGGACCACGGACCCACACATACGTCAGGTTGTACACAAATAACACAAATAACAACACAGTTGAGTCTGTCAAGACGGAGCAGGGCTAGTCTTTACACACTTCCTAAATGCCTTAACAGAAGACAATCCAATTCATCAAACACTGCCATTTTTGCCTGTTTATTGTACTGATGGGATGAGTTGAGAGCCCCCGTAATGCAGCATCTGATGTATATTTCATTTGCATACAGTTACATGCATTTGGCTTCAGTTTGACATTTTGCCTGGGCTGCTGTGGGCCGATATCTGCTCTGTCACGGTCCAAAGCCCTACTAAAGATAGATGAGAGTTAGATACGTCAGAGTGGATTTCTGAACTCGTCCACTCAGGCTGTATAGGACACGGTCAGCAGCTGAGGGGCCGTTTGTTGCGCACATATGTGTGAGCTTCTCTGCCGCACGGGGTATGTTCTGTTTTTAACTCTCCACACCCCTCTAAGACAGACAGAAACCGAGACTGGGCCTGTCCAAACACATTACAGTAGCCATTTGGAAGATGGTTAAAAAAAGTCGGGGAAGAGAAAGTGGGACACATAAATAAGCAGCGGAGTTCCCACTCTGTAACACAGTACATACTGATCACTGCTTTTGTAAAGCACTGTCTCTTAGAAGCACATAGAGGCAAAAATGGGTATTTTTTAAAACATCGTGACCTAAAACCATTTAATCAATAATGTTTTTATCTCAAGGACAAACTTAGTACACACTTCTCAGCTACAAATCCACACGGACATTTCAAAATGTCTTGATTTTCAAGTCTAAATCCTAACGTTTCCCTTAAATTTACAACACAGTTTATACATTTGAAGTCAGATATTAAATATGTGCTGTCTTTTTTAATTCATTGCCAGACATTAAATCAGACTAGATGATTCCCGTTTTAGGTCTGTTAGGACCCTCCACCCAACTCCTGCACAACGTAGGAGGAAGAGAGCGATAATTGTCAGGAGAGAGGGAAAAGAGCGCGAAGAAAGAGAAGCATTTAGAGACGGTTATTTAAGGAGAGATGAACAAACAGAGACGACTCTGGATTTATCGGCTGGTTTAGAGAAATTTTCCAACAAACGGGTTTTCTGAAACAAATCGTTGCAATCAAAGGTAGAAATTCTAAATATTTGATTCACCATCTGAAAAAAGGCTTAGTGTAACTCAAGTAGTTGTATGATCCCTGATGATATATACTGTACTTTAAGTGAATCAGAGTGAACCTTTATGAGTAATCTATCACTTCCTGCTTCCCTGGAGTGCCAAAATAATGTGACACACAGGCTTGTTTCTCTAATCTACTCTTCAAGATGGGAAATACAGGAGGACATGCCATTTGAGTAAGGCAGACAAGTGTTGATCTTAAGTCAGGAAATGGCTACAATGAAAGAGCTAACTGCCTCAGTTTGAGGTCAGAGAAACAATGAAAAAGTTTAAAACACATCAGAAACAAAGCTGAAGAAGGATCCATGTTTTTATCTTTGCTCCGGCACACAATGAGGAGGACGCTATCGACACATTTAGTTTGTTCAGTGTCATAAATGTCTTTGTCCTTTACTTTTTATGTACATATAAAAAATTAAATCAGCAGAGAGCAAACATGGGCAGAAAAGTTCTTGGTCAAATCGTTTATATGCTGCAGAAATGAATGTGTTTCCTGTGTTTTCTGTTTCAGACACAGAAGCAGAGAGGAATGCACTAAAAGAGCACGTTTACCCCAAGCTGCGAGACTTTTGCAGGGAGAACTATGGCATTGAATTCCAGGTAAGAGACCAAGTTTAGCTTTTTTTTTTTATATAGTTGTTTTTGCCTCCTTTTGGCCCCAAAGTGTGATAACTTGCAAAGTTTTTCCTAGGTGCCTGCAAATCTTCACGTACATTATGTACTTTAGAGCCGTTTGGAGGTGTTAGAAGCCCCTTGGGCTACAAGCAGAAGTCTGTTTCTCTTCAGGCAGACACAGAAGGGTAGCAGAGATAAGGCTCCCTTCGGTGAAGTCTGGCACTCATATAGATGTGGATAAGGAAGTGTGATGCGAGGGCTTTCCTTTTGTTGTTGTTGTCATCAGAGAGCAGCCGCATCCTCCCTGCGGCGTCCACCGATCAAGATCATTTGCGTTGCAAATCAACATACGCAAAGAGATTGCTATCAGAGGTTTATTTGTTAACAATTCCAGGAGAGTCCTGGAGGTAGATTTCCTCCATACAGTAGATGGTTCCTGGACAGCTTCATGGCAATTCATTTCTGACGAAAGGGAAACCTCTGACTTAGTTCAGACAGGGACATCTGGAGTCCTATTTTTATGAGATTGACTTGATCACAAAACGCTTTAAGCTCAGACCAGCCTGTATGCTTAGAACACCTCCTCTAATTACACAGGGACGGTTCTGAGTGCTTTATAATAGGAGTGGTTTCGTATTTTACAGACTGTGATGGTTTCAGCATCCAGTTGTACAGCCTAACGTGACTTATTTAAGCACGAATTTAGAAAAGCTGTTGATCAAAGAATTACAATAAAATTCAGCAGTTTTATTAACCAGCAGATTATGGGTGATGTTTTTGCATTACTGAAACCTGTCTATTATATCATTTTTATCTTATCAGGGCTGCAACAACTGATTTTTTTTCCTAATCGATTAATCTGTTGACTAGTTTTTTGATTAATAAATCAGATAGCAAACAGTGCAAGAGAATTTTACCAAATGTTGCCACAGTTTTGGATAGAGTAGAGCATATTTACAGACAAAGAAGGTTTTTCACCTTAAATGCAAAATGTGTATATATATATATATATATATATATATAATATATATATATATACAAAAAGTGTTAGAACGCCTTTCTCATGATTTTCTTTATGTTTATGACTATTTACATTGTACGTAGATTCTTAATGAAGGCATCAAAACTGTGAATGAACACATATGCAATTATGTGGCAAACTAAAGATTGTAAAATAACTTTAACTATGTTATATTTTAGAATCCTTAAAGTAGCCGCCCTTTGCTGTAATGACTGAAATATTAACCTTTACCCGTCTCTCAATAAACGTCTAGGAAGTTCTTATTTGTTATCTTTCTCATATTGTTAAAACTGACATTCTTCTTATTGTAACAGTATGCATGGCAAATTACAAGCATGCAAAAACTAACGTCAAATGGTTTAAACACATTTAAAGGAACAGGTTGCAAAAAAATCACCTAGACCTAGAAAATGACCAACAATATCTTAGATGTTCAGTTCACCACCCATGCATGAAAAGAAAACGTCTAAATGTGAGAGAGTATCAGACAAACCTCTTGCCTTTGCTTCCTTCTAGAAGCCTGACTTCATGTTTTAACATCTTACAGGTGTTATAAATAGCTAACTTTGAATCATCCTCATCTGTAAAAATATCTCGCACCAAAACTCCTTTTAGAAGCAGTGCCTTTCATAAGTATTCATACCTCTTTAACCCGTTACATTTTTAAACAGCAAACATGTGAAGGAACCAGAACTGAACCTTCTGGGCTACATGCAAAAAGGTGTGGAGGAAAGCTAACGCCGCATAACACAGGAAACATACTATTTCCAAAGCATGGTGGTGGTAGGATCATGCTGTGGAAATGTGTGTCTTAATTAGGGGCAGGGAAGCTGGTGGGAGTTGATGACTTGCAGCTGTAATTGTGTTAAAAGTATGCAATCCACAATTGTATTTATAATGGTATCACATAAAATCCCAATAAAATGTATTTCATTTTTTGGTTGCCAAAATCTATCAAATTGGGAATACTTTTGAAATGCAGTCTATGGATAGTGAATTTATTTTTTGGGGGCTGGATTTCCCACAACTAATCAAGTTTAGTGAAGCTGAAAATCGGCCAAATCCAATTTCTTTAAGGTCTGAGCAATCAGTGAATCCTGATTATTATGTTTCAGAGCAGAAGAGAATATTTGTTGAATCTCACACTTTGCCATGTAAGTCAGATTAACCTCTGGTTTTATCCTTGGCAGCCTCTCGTGATGCCATACACGTCTCACATACATGAACATAAGCGTGTGCGATATGGAAGATAACAGAGGTCTCTGGGCCACGTGTCTGTCTGGTGATTCAGCTCCTTGTGATCAAGTGCGAGCTGAAATGATTATGCAGAAGGCCTGGAAGTTAATACTGTGACTCACTTGTGTTACTCTTCCTCCTCCTCCTCCTTCTTCTCCTCCTCCTCATCCTCACCTTCTCCATATGAGATTTGCCTCCTTGGCTGGAATCACCTTTTCACTGGAGCTTGCTGACGATGCGTGTCAATATGTGTGACGACATTTGGCTCATGAATCATTGGCCGTGTGGAATACCTTTATGGTTTTCCCGCTCCGTGTTGTGGATTCTTCGCCGAGCTGCACTCGTTCTTTTTTCTTGAGTGGATTTGTAATTTACAAGCGATCCCGCCTCCTCTTTTACATCCGCGCTCCCCACTATTACGCACACATGACTCGTGCACATCCGCTGACACACATATGCCAAAGCCGCTGCCAAACACCAATTCTCCTAAGTCCCTCATCATTTGACTCAGTTTCCATACGGAGCATTCCCCTAACAGGATGGATAGTGGGAGATGGAGCATCAGGGAAATGGGCCACAGAAATTCAGCCCGGAGGACAGGGTCCTGATTCAGTTAGCGCACAGCTTCCTGATCCCTCTTTACCAATTTTATTCCCCCGTGGCCTGGTCCTTTCCTCTGTTTAATCAGTCTCTTGCAGCCTTACTTTTCATAAGAAATATCAAAGACTGAACCAGGCTAAAACAGAACGTGTCCACAGTGAATGTCAGTTGGTTGATCTTGAATTGATCCTGCAGTAAGCATCTATTAAGCCCTGATCACTGGATTTTATGGTTATATTTCAGGCGAAAGAAATACTTTAAAGGGCATCAAGAAATATCTGCTTATAAACCTTCAAATTTCATATAAAACTAATAAGGATCCCATCAAATTGCTACCAATAGAGCTGATATTGAGACAAATGCTGTGTTTAAATCATCTCCGGAGAAAGCAGTGTTTTTTGAACCACACAGAGACGATGAACTGTAGTTTGCAGGGCCAGATTACAAGCATTACTGTCTTTTTTCAACCAAGGCTGCTTGTTACTTTGGAACGAGGCCTAATTGTCATTCCAGTTGCTGTCCAACAGTTGGGACTGGATATTTATTTATTTATTTAGAGACAGGGAGTGAACAGAAGGGGAAACATTGACAGCTCATAGTAACCACATAAGCACTCAGTCATTTCTTGAGCATCTATTTGTATAATACCACCGCTACAACTTAAAATTATAATAACATACATAGTATGTAAAAAGAAATGTCCACAAGTTACAACAGATAATATTTTAACAATAAGATAAAATAATAAAAACTAACGAATACAAATATATTAAATGTAACATAAGCGTTTACATTTACATTATATATTTAATGTAAACAGACACACACATGTCTACACACATGCACATCTGTCAGATTTAGATTTAAAATTATTTCAGTCAATTAAGAAGTTTGTTTCTGATAGCGGATGAAATTGGCCTGTCTCAAAAGATAAAAAAAAAAATTAAAAGAAACATTGATTTGAAAAATTAATAAGTCTGTTTTGAATTACATTTTATTTTAAAAAGGCCATGCATAAAAAAGTTTGTACCCTTTTAAATAAACAATGAAATAATCATGATTGTCATTCATTAAACCTTTCAAGTCCCCACTGGTATTTTAATTATATATATTTGCTGATAAGCTCCATATCCTTAAGGTTGCAAGGTCTCCTTGCCATCACCCTAATCTTTATCTCCCTCCACACATTTTCTATCAGAAAGAAGTCAAGACTCTGGCTGGACCCCTCCAAAACATTAATTTCAATTCCAGTGTGAAGGAACTGGTAAAACTTTAGTAAAAGTTTTCATGCCATTTGAAAAAAACAAAATCTTTTGTTTTTACCATTTTCCCATATAGTGAGTTGAGCTGGAGGTTTTTGTTACTAAAAGCAACAAAAGCCTAAACTTTATAAATTCTCAAAGTTCTGATTATGAAAAACAAATTCATCTATCTTATTTGAGAGTGTGAGCTAATACTGCTGAAAAATAATGATGATTTCCTTACTTTTAAATCAGCTGTACAATCAGCTCCTCCTTCAGGCAGGTGTCAGGGCTTGCGAGAAATAGGACCCCAGAATGCAGACTAGAAAGCAGCATGTCGGTAAGTAAAAAAGGTTTAATAAACAAAAACTCACTCACTGCAGGAGGCAGGAATAAAAAACCATCGGGCAGGCGAGACAGGCAAGGTATGAGCAGAAAACAAGACTTGGTTTCTGAAATGTTTCCGCGATGAGTAAACAGAACAGGTGTGTAAAAATGGAGTGTGAACCAGGTGAAGCAAGACAGATTAATGGGTGCAGGTGATCCGAATTAACAGGACAAAATGTAGCTGGAGCAAAACAGAGACTCTAGAACACAAACTAACAGAAATTAGAAAAACATGAAGCAAAAGCATAACCAGATCCTAAAACCAAACTTGACAAAACATGAACAAGACGACAAAACTAAAGCATGACCAGAAGAACAGAAACATGATTCAACAACTTTAACAATGAATAAGAAGAAGAACAAGAACAAGAAGAAGAAGAACAGGAACAAGAACAAGAACAAGAACAAGAAGAAGAAGAACTATTCAAAACCTAAACTGTGAAAAACAAAGAAAAAACCAGAAACCAAAAACCAAACAACCCTAAATCATAACAGCAGGAATTAAAAGTATACTAAAGAAATTCTGTTAACAATGTTGCCTTCACCCTGTTAACACAGTAAACTGTATTTTGACCACTTCTGTGCAGCTGCTGTCACTTCATGGCTTGTACATCTCGCAACACAAGTGGGAAATTTAAAGAAGAGATGAGGGGGAAGACAACATATGCTAATGCTTAAAACAAAGCTTTTTTATGTATTGTATCCATTATGCTTGGATTTCAAAGGGAGGAAAACTGCTTATTGGGAAAGCTGGATTTCTTTCGAAAATATCACCCACTCTTTGTATTAGGTTTTGGTAAATTAAATTGGAATTTAAAGGGTTAAATTTCATCATAAACAAACATAATTCACAATAACATAATTTTTCAGACCTGAGAGGTAGTTTAAAATTTTTTGTTGAAAAATAAAGTACCTTTTCAGCTACGCCTTTTGAAAGACTACCATATATGAATGAGAACATATTGTCTGGAATAGCAGAGCATGAGTGCCTGTTGTTTTAAACAGAAAACATACCTTTCTAATAGGAAAATACCAAATGAGCGTGTGGTTGCTTTATTGCAACATGAGAACACAAAACAATTCATGCCATGGCTGTAACAAATATCACTGGCAGTAAGTCAGCAGCCAGACCATCAAGGTGAGCAGAGGAGTTATTTGTGAGCATAAAGTTTTCCAGGTGAGAACATTTGTTTTATAGTGGTTTTTACTATGTAAGCGTCATATTTCAATAGAAAATGCTGACATTCACAGATCAGTAACTGCTCTCCAAAGGAGGCTTCTGCATGTTTACAGATAAAAAGTAGCTTCACCTGCAGCTTGTTTTTTGTCAGTGCCTGAGCAAAATGAATGAACGAGTGGTTAAATGCAGCTATGGACTGAGTGAAAAGCAGTATTTTTACTTCTTTTCCAACCATCACCTGTGTAGCATTAATGTAGGACCCAATGACATGTTGTTGTGGGGAAACTAACTACAGACAGGATCATAGCTTGAGTGGTGTGACAGAAGGTGTCCTCAGAGTAATGTTTTGACAGCTAGATTACTGTAGGTTAGTTAAACCCTAATGAGCAAACCACAGATTAATTATTTTTACAAATATTATATTTTACACAATCTTTACATGTCTCACTAATAGTGTGATAAGCATTCTGGTAACACAGTTGTTTGAAGAATTAAGAGTGCCGGGTACACACCTGTGATCATCACAGTCACAAACAGATCAAACATTACAATGTCTTTCTAATTGTTGGCAACATTTAATGTTTAAATAAAGTTGCAGTTATTCACCATTCTAGAAAGCTTTTAAATCCCTGAGTAGGGTGCTGGTTTGTTGGGTCTCGAAGCTGCTCTTTGCAGAGATTTCTCCTGATTCTTTCCTCCTTATTGAACAACTAGGCATATAAGTGAGTTCACTCTGGAGCTGGACACTTGGTTGTCACAACTTTCTTCCTTGCTGCACATTGTCTTATGTTTACACATTTAGAAAGAAAAAGCTGTTTTAAAAATGATCAAATAGGCTTATTTAAAATAAGATAATAAGCCTTTTTGCCCTGAGTGTTTATATTCGGCGTGCCACCTTAATTGTCTCCAGACTGAGATTAAAAAAAAAAAAAAAGACTTGGATGCATTTTTCGGTCCTCCATCTGTTTACCTGGACTTTATAATTCTCATTTTGTATCTCTGTCTTCTCTCAGTCTGTTGCTTTCAGTCATTGGCAGCAGGCCATCATCTCTATTCACTGCATGCGTCCTCTGTTTAGTCTCTATTCAAAAAAGCCAGCTGCCTTCTCACAAAAAGATGCTGACAATCAACAGAGATAATCAAAAGTTAAATATGAAACATGTGCAAGGCTCCACTGGCATTTTATTTATAGATAAACCACAGGAGTTATTCATTTGATAGAGGATGTCTTGTTTATCATGTCCTTTTGTTTCTGTAAAATCTGGTAGATATGTGCATCTTCAGTAACAACAACTAAAAACACATTGCTCCACAATTTAAGTAAATTTACTTATTGATCATATCTGAATACAAATATAATCTGACTTATGGATCAAATTAGCTTTGCACATGTCTTCCAGTAACCCCTACACTCATTCTCCCACTCTTTTTGCCCTTGAGCATCTTGAGACCAGCTCAGTCTTCTGTCAGCCAGCGGCTAGTCTGACTAAGACACAACTTTCTGCTCTGCAGTCTACACTTAACGGCTTGGTGGGAAAGACTGATAATACCCAGAGGACGCATTGCCCACAATGTTTCTCTGCGTGAAGAATTAAATGGACTTTGAGTGCAGACTTGGTTAAAATTCAAAAATGTGTGTGCCCTGGGATATATATTATAAAATGCTTCTATTCATCTGAAAAGGATTTTGGCATCTGTAAAAATTTATTTATTGACTGAACTATTGGGCAGCTAGCAGAAGAGAACAGATCTTTCACTGTACATATTTGCCCTGACTCATTTGAAGTATCGACACCTATCCTCCCTACACAACCGAAGTGTAAGTTAGAGTTCCTGCAGCAATCTGTGCAGGGAAAAGAGCAAGTTTGTATCTCAGATCTTCTTTAGGTCTGTGGCAGCAGTTAACGTTCCAAAAAAGTTTAACGGTGTATCTTCAAGGTTTTATTTAGTTCATTAAAGGTCTTAAATCAGTGCCTGCTTATATTTAGCTCTGAATTATCTCCATCTGAGGGAAATCCCAACATTCACTGACAGAAAACTGTGTTTAGTAGCTCACAACTTTACTCTATCTTAAATACAATGATAAAGTTAAAGCTAATAAAATGACAACAGAAATCTTCCATTCAGTATAAAATGAAGAAATCTAGCCATATGACATCTTTCAGATTTCCGGTAGAGAACTGGACCAAAACATGTATACTTGCCCATAATACAAATGATCATGTTTGAAAAAAAATTAATCCAGGAGCTCAGCACAAACCACTCCTTCCAACTGTAACACAGTAGTGGAGGGGTCATAATTAAGGTTTGCTTTGCAGCCCCAGAAACTGGTCATCTTCCGGTCAGTAAGTTAACCATGTAAACCTAATTAATCGAGTTGAATGTGATACCATCAGTCAGGCAGGTGAGGTTGTACCCACATTAGGTTTGAAGACAACAGTAGTCTCATGTCCAGCTGAAAAGGAATAACTGCAGGCAAGATTAAATGTGCTGTTGCCCAGTCAAACCAAGTGCTAATTTGAGTGAAAATCTAAATCATTACCTAAGAAGAGCTGTGCTGTGAAGTAACTCTAGAAGTAATGGCGGTAGCATATCTCCATGTCCATGTCCCTCTTTTGCTCTTGTCCTGGCATCTGTTCTGGTTCAGTAGAGACTGGAGGAGTAGGGATGGACTAGGGGTGATAGTCTCAGAGTGCCACTGGAGGAGCAGCAGGGGGCTGCGCCCTCTTGGTGGGGTGTTGTTTGTATGGGTGCTCAGGCCACGCCACAGACTAGTGAGATCCTGTCGGGTGGCCTATGGCTCCCCTGGATGTATCACATCGGCTGTGGGCCACAGGGGCTACGCAGGGCTTTGGTGGGTCTCCCTCCCTCTTAACCTCCCAGGGGCTAACTCATTACATGGGAATGGTAATGTGCCCTTCCTTCCTTGGTCCTTCCAAGTTCTATCTGTGGGCTGATGCCTGCTCGGCATGATTGGGGATCTTGAGGGGTCTCCCCTGCTTGGTGCTGTGTGGCGTTCTGCCAGGGGTGTTTGGGGGCCCTGGGCTGCTGGGGGGACTGGGTCCTGGGATTGGCCTGCATGGCAGGGGATGGCAGTGTTACTGGGTCAGGGGTCTTGGTGCCCTGTGTCTTACCTTGTGCTTCTTTGGCCTGGAGGCTGCTGCTTCTGTGTTTTACTGACGACTTACCTTTGTGTAGAGCATATTGCTGCCCTGGGGTGATGCCCTGTCTGTCTGGGGCTACCTGTCCTTGGGTGCTGCTGTTGGGCGCTGTGCGTTGCAGGCTTTCTACTGTTCTTGTCACCCTAACAACTGTGGAACTCCAAGTGAAAACCTCACTTACACACACGCACCGACACACTGAAAATCCAAATGGTTCAAGGTCATACAAACACAGGTTACTATTACATCAGTGTGGCCCGCCTACTTTGATACTGGATCATGTAATTATTTAGTTATTCATGCAATTAGGATTTTGTCTGGAGATACCTTTTTGTAGAGAAAAAACTGGCCCTGCACATGTAGGCAACCAGCTTCTCTATATGAGATCGCTGAAATGCCAAGAGAGGACACGTGAAAAAAAACACGTAACGGTAGCAGCAATACACCAGAAATCCAGCAGGTCATTTTATAAGATATGTGGGTTTCTTTGTGCCACAGAGGTTTTATATGTAGCAGGAAGGGCTCATGGTCTCCACATACACACCACGAGTCTGTTCTATTTAGATCCCTTTGACAGCCAACAACTTGCAGGGAAAGGGGTTTACATTATTCCAAAAAAATATGTACCAGTATAATGTCACTCATAATAATTGTTATTTCATCTAAAGTCAGGGTTTCTAAGCATCCTGGAAAATCCTGGGAAAGTATGAAGTTTAATTAATACGAAGAATATTTCATACCCCTGATAAATGTTGATAAATGTTGATTTAAGGTGCTCTTAATTTTACCAACATTTTCTGATGGCAGTATTAATAGTGGCCCAGAGAGAATCCTAGCTTGAATTAAATAGAGAATCTATGGAGGGAGCTAAAGATTAGGGTGATGGCAAGAAGGCTTTCCAACCTCAATGACTTACATCTCATTGCAAAACATGAGCGGTCAAAAGTACCAGTGGGAAAGCTTTTCAGCTGTTATGAAAAGCTTTTGATTGCTGTAATGCCAATGAAGGCTTTTTTATTTTTTTCATTTAGTTGTTTAGTTAAATAAAAAAATATTTTGCCAAAATGATACCCAGTTTACATTGTCATGTTGTCTTTTAGGCAATGCCTGTTTCATTTCCAAATAGAAACAAACTTCTTGGTTCAAAGGAAATATCTTAAAATGTAAATCTGCCAGGGGTATGAGTAGTTTTGTGGCTAAGTTTTCCAGGTCTGGATTATTATGGAAATATGGAAAATCAAGTATGAAGAAATAATTTTATTTCCAGACTTTATTCAATTGTACCACTGTATTCACACATGTTTATATTGTAAATTATGAAATTTGAATGAAAACAATTGTGTGGGAACCCCAAGAACTCACTGTCTATTATTTTATAAGAACCAACCGACTCAAGCAGACAACAATGGAAAAAAATAATACAATATTATTGAACATTTTAAAAAGCATTTTTTTTTTTTTCTGAAAGTATTTGGTCTTTTCTCTACGGTTAGTTTGGTAATTAGCTGTTTTAACATCACATTGAGAGTAAGCCAGCAATGCTTGTAATGCTAACTCATGTTTCTTGTTGCTAATGTCCATCTCAAAACTGTGTTATCTTAAAAGAAATTTGGAGCTCCTGTCAAATGGAAGCTGCTACTGTCTCTGTTGTTTTGCTTTAGAATAAATGTCCAAACTGACAACTTTGTCTCTCCGTAAACAGGAAGAATGTGATGGTAATTGCCCTGCTTTTTCCCATGATCCAATGCTCAACCAGAGAAAACTCCAGTTCCAGTGGCTCTCTCTCTCTGGCATTTCATTTAACTGACTTTAAACCTTAGGAACAGTTCGATGCAAACTTGTGGTCAGTTTGACACCCGGGCTTTTAAAAACCGTAGTATTCCTTCAGCCAAAAGCCAGTCTACTGCTTGGAGGACAATTTAGGCACAGCCGAACACAAGAAAACGTTAATGCATGAATAAAGGAACACAAAGTAAAAGCAACTACCTAACGCAATATGATCTAATTTAAATCACTGACCTAAAAAGAAGACCCGAAGAATACCAGAAATAATATAAACAGCTTGAACCCGAACAGCCTTAAATACTTTGTTGTAAGAAAGAATGTTTTTTTGACCTCTTTGCATTTCCTTTGAAAACAATGTCATTACAAACATTTAAAGGTTTGCTGGTGAAATCAAGTCCTACATCGTGTTGGTGTTTCATATTTAAGGGAAAGATCAAATTTGTCAGGGGATTTGTTGGTAAAACCTATGTTTTTCCTCCATGAGCTAAAATAATTTTATTAAATAATTTAATAAAACTGCCAGGAGTGCTGAGCTTATGATACATTAGTGTTGGCGCTGCAACTATTTTTACCAGTCTCTTGCCTTTGAGTCTTTCTTATGTTGGGGCTTTTGCTACATTTTTCTTGCCTGATATTATGCCCTTTCTTCCTGGGCATCTTTGGGCAGAATCCCAGAGTCTAATGGTGTAACATTCAATAAATAAATAAAAACATTATAAACCTCTTCTCCTGCACTTGACCTGCCATGGGCAAATGCGTCGCAAGGGCATCAGAAAGCAGCTTATTGGAAGCTGCTTCATCTGTTATGTAAGTAACAGCACCCTCATGATTGTAGTTTTGGAGGAAGCGTTGGGGAAGGAAAGAGAGAGGAGCAGGAAAGTTGCCTGAAAGAAAAACAGAGGAAGAGGATGAAAAGACCCAATCCTTTTGTTGTCTTCATCTCTGCGCTCTTGCCTCTCTTTCTGTATCACCCTTCTCTCTATTATTGGTCTCCATCCCTTCATTCTCCATCGAAGCACAGCAGGTGAGGGCGGAAATTTAATAAGAATATCCTTGCGACATGCACGCAGTGAGTAGGAATGAGTAATGTCTTCATTTAGCTTTTAATTACTGTGCATCCTCCCAATCACCTGCTGCAACCTTTCTGCAATCAGGGGGGCCCTCATCTCACTTCATTCCTCTTTCCTCCGGTCCTTGTCAACACAAGGCCCATCATGGCCACCCCACATGTGCTCTGAAAGTAGATTAGTGACACTGATACAGTGTGATTGATGTGTCAAGCAATGAGGTTTTCACAACAAGCCAACATGAGGGATGTTTATCAAGTGTGCACACAACTGAGTGGGAGAGATTTTTCCTTTTTTTTTTTTTACAAAGTAATAGTCTTCTGCTGGGGGAGGATAAGAACTGTATTTAATCAGCCAAAGTGTCTTTTTGATCCCACGCTCTCATAATTTGTTTCCCTGCTGGCTCTGCCAAAACATTTTGCCCGTTACCAAAAATTTAATTGCAAGCCATTCTTACAAAGTTTAAAGACAAATATGCTATTTGGGTTCAAGTTAGCCGCAGCCCTAGCACTGTGAGCATTTGTGAGATTTTTTGTAGTGGCTTTTAGCCACAGTATTTCAGACAAGATAGGGGCAGAAAGCCTGCAGCAAAGGTCCTGAGGTTGGGAGGTAAACCCCATTTATGGAGTGGCTGCTTCACTGCTACACCACTCAACACACTCATGAATTTGATCTCAAATTGATCCCAGATGATAGATACTAAGGCTAGAATTGGGCTGAAGTTGGTCTAAAGGTGAAAGTTTAGGGGTTGCTAAGCCTAGTTTTACAAGTGAAATACAGATGAGCCCAAAATATTCATACAGGCAGCAGGTTTAGATAAAACTGATTTTTCATTCAGCCATGTTTGCTTCTGACAGACAATTAGACAATTATTTCTCGGAACATAGTAAAACAACATAAAAGGAGAATACATTTTGAGAAAACAAATTATTATTTATTTTATTGTAAATTGTTTATATCCTTGTCAATAATCAGTGGACAAATCTTTATTGACATTACAGCAAACTAAGTCTTGTTATAATTGCTGGCCAGCCTTTTACATGTTTCCACTGGTATTTTGATGATTTACCTTTCGTGATAAACTCCACGTCTTTGAGATTGAAAGGCATCCCCACAATCACCTGTCAGGGTGTTTGAGTTTTGTTTTGGGTTTTTTTTCTGATCATGATTTTCTTTCCCATGCTGTGTTTTAATAGTTCTTTCCTTAGGTTTAGTTTCTTATTGATTCTTGTGTTCTGTTCCTGATGCCTCCTAGTTTGTGTTCTGTAAGAGTTTCCTTGGGCTTCTTTTCTTGCATCTCTGTTCCTGTTTCCACTCCATGCGTCAGTCAGTAATCAGCTTCATCCGGTCCACCTGTGTCATGCCTGTTATATACACTGCTGTTCCGCTCACTCCTTGCGGATACATACTGTTCATTTCTTGTTTGTCAAGCCAAACCAAACCCTGTGCACCTTGCCTATTTTTGTTGCCACCTGGCTATGTGACTTTTCTTCAATAAAACTTTTACTCACCTCAACTCTGCCTGCCCGTCTGCATTCTGGGGTCCATTTTAAGAGCTACTCCTGACAATCACCCTTATCTTTAGTACCCTTCTCAGATTCAAGGAGGTACTCTCTGGCTGGGCCACTCAAAAACATTCAGAAGAAACATGTTGGTTAAAGATTACTTTCAACCTAAATCTGCCAGGGGTATGAATAATTTCTTAGCTGAAATAAGCAGAATTAAGAAGTAGGGGCTAAGAATAAACTCAGTTTAGAAAATATTCATAAGAAAACTGCTATTCCCATTTTTTTCTGTTTTAAACAGAATAATTGTTTCTTAATTCACAAAATGTGTTATCAGCTTAGAATAAATCAGACCAGTTAACTTCTCTAAGAGCAACAGTTTTCAAGCAGAATATCACTTAATAAGGACCACCTCATGGCAAAAACGTGAAATATGTAATTTACAGGGGCAATGATTACATACAGAAAAAAATGGATCAACGCAGGAATGAATTAATGCAAACTATTAGGCCTTTTGGATTTGAAGATGGTCAAAATTGCTCCACCTCAATTTAAAATAGTGAAACAGCCATTAAGTTTAGCACTTCATTGGGGACATCCCCCATTGAACATACTTTGCATGGGCTAGAATATTAGAATATTGGTATCATCCTCATTTGTGTCATCACAAATAAAATATGATTAATGAATCATATTTTGTGTTTGGGTGCATGATGCAGCATTTGTTAGCTGTGTTTCCTTCCATAAGATTAATTAATGTTATAATGGGTCATTACTAAGGCATTTACATAAATTCCTTAGCAGTGGTCCCTTTGTGCAGGATATGTTACGTGTAGGTGGGTCATATCAGATGGGTTAAAAGGCAATGCTAAAAAAGAGGGAATGCTGGAGCACTATTTACTGGAGAAATGGTATCTTTGAATAAAATTATAGATAGCAATTGTTGTGACGAGGGGTATTTCAGAGTCTGTGTTGTTGTCATTTTGAAGCCTGTAAAATATTGACATATTGGAATGAGACCTTGTTATTGTTTTTGTCTTCTTCTACTAGTAATCTATAAGTTTATCTCCCTCCCAGCTAAACAGTGGACTGTGTCATTCTTTATGTTGACATGAATATCAGTGGGGAAAACGTTGGTGGAAAAAAAACACTTTTTTTACAAAAGCTACAGAGTTGTCTTAAGGTTCTGTTGTTTTTGTTGTATCTAAACTAAAGTTTTAAAGACTAAACTGTCTGAGTTAAGTGTGATCTATATTTCCCCAGAGATAGTCAGGACTAAATAAAGGCTGTGACTAGACCCAACTTTGAAATTGCATCTATTGCTCACCAGGAAGAAACCTCCAGAGGGTTGACAGCTGTCTCCTTTGGCAGTAACACATCGTCTCCCAGGTGCATGACAACAATCAAGTATATGAGCAGAGGTGTATTTCCAGCCCTACCAATAATGGCAGAGGTGAGAGTTTCCCCGCCTGTCAAAGTTGAGTCACGTCTTCAATTTCTAGGTAAAGTGGTCTGCCAGTCATTCTCTCCACCAAACCCTGCAAATGTGCCACTCATTTTGCCGGGCTGAAGTCATTTCAAATTGCTTGTCTTATGAGCTGAGGAGCATAAAGGTATGCTCCAGGATCCACCACGGTTACACATAGCAGAAAAGAGACTGAGGAATCATATGATGGTGATCATGAGGCACGTGTGTATCGCACCTGCATCCTTTATCTGTTTCTCCTTGAAAACTGCAAGGCCATCAGGAATAATGTTGCGAGCCACACGTCAGAGCCGGCAGGATAGAAGCTGTCAGGGAGCCAGGAAGATGCAGCAGGAGGGCTTGTTGTCCTGTTAGATGCACCTCCACCGTGAAGTCAGCCACACACACACATTTACAGGCATTTCCTCACAATTCTCTCCTCCAGCAGGAGATTCCCCCTGTGGTGTGGTTACAGTCGAAACTGTATCAACCGCCAGAACTTTGTGATGAAAGTGTTGAGAGAGGATGCTTGTGAGTCTCTGTTTCCTTGCTCCAATCTGGAAATGATGTGTGTGTGTGGGCAAGTAAATGTTTTTCTATGGCACAGTGTGTGTGTGTGTGTGTGTGTGTGTGTTCCTGTCTTGGCATCACAGTGAGAACCATTTTCCCGATTTCACCATCAAATTGAGGACCGTTGGTACCAAAGTGAGGACATTTTGCTGGTCGTCACGACCTATTTTGCTAACGGTTAGGTTTAGGACTAAGGTGTGAATTGAGTTTAGGTTAAGGTTAGGTTTAGGCATGCACTGGTAATGGTTAGGTTTAGGGTTATTGTTAGGGTTAGGGCATAGAAAGGGTTGAAAATGACTGAAAATCAATGGAAGTCAATGGGAGTCAACACATGGTCCTCACTACATATAGCAAAACAAGAGTGTGTGTGTGTGTGTGTGTGATTATATTTGTTGCATGGTGTGGCCCATTTTCTTAAAATATTCTACGTTGTTAGTACCCACTACTGCTTGTGGGGACCAAAGCCTCATGGGGTAAATGCTGTTCTTGGGGTAGGGGTTAGATTCAGGACTAAGGTGTGAATTGAGTTTAGGTTAGGTTTAGGGTTAGGATCAGGGTTAGGCCATATTAATTAATGAAAAATAAATGGAAGGCCATGCAAAGCCAAACATACTTAGCCTGTCAAAAGTATAGATTCATCCTGAACTTTTTCACATTTTGTTACATGACAACCACAAACTTTAGTGTGTTCTAATGAGATTTTGTGTAACAGACCAGTGCTGATACATGGCTACAAAATGCCCCTTAGTTTTTGGCGTTAAAATGTTTTACAAAAAAAAATCGTAATCATCTCATCATGTCTTGCAGATTTTAGACGTATCCTTGCTCACACAACTTATTTAAACGAGTGGATTGATTTAAATTACCTCCTCAACATGTCACCACTGCCTCAGAGGTTTGTTAGAACCAGTGTTGCCACAGTTACCTTGGAAAGGTATTCTGATTACTGATTATTCCTTTAAAAGTAACTAAGTTACTATGCTGATTACATAAATTTAAACGTAACTAAGTTAGATTACAAGTTACTTTAGTAGTTACATTTAGCAGCTGTTGACAACATCCCCCCCTCCGCCTTACCATAAAAATGACAACCTCTTTTGCCAATTAGTGCAGTTTCTTCAGTAGCATTAATGTATCTCCTGACATTTTAAGTTGAACTTAAAAACTGTTAACTGAAAAAAACTAAGTTAATGGCACTGTAATGGCAAAACTTGCCATTTACAAGCAACATTGTTTATAAATCTAGCTATTAAAACCTTTTTAACATGTTTTATGAACATGGACCTGTTGTTTACAGGATGAGAGCAGCAAGGAGTGGTTTTACAAAACAAAACAGAGCAGAACTCCACATGTAAGCTCTATTGTCTACATTTGTTACTTTGCCTTTTTTTAAGCTGTAATGGCTATGAGTGAAACAGTGGAGTGGTGAGAGTGAACCAGTGGTTGTACCTCATTAACGGAAGTTTTTCAAACCTCTTGTCAGACAATTTATTACTTCTAGGCATGAGCACCAAACCCCCACGACTCAAAAGCGGCTTTGTCGCCACTCCCAGTACAGAGTACAACAAACCTTAATATTATCATCTTTAGATGGTACAAACTCAAAGTAATGACTATATTTCCATCTATAATTCCATCTAGAAAACCACCGAGCGACACATGTCGCTCGGTGATTGCTTGCTTGTGCCCTCGTGT
Source organism: Crenichthys baileyi (assembly GCA_036173005.1). Taxonomy (NCBI): domain Eukaryota; kingdom Metazoa; phylum Chordata; class Actinopteri; order Cyprinodontiformes; family Goodeidae; genus Crenichthys; species Crenichthys baileyi. Next base: position 286,528 of record JAHHUM010000605.1, read on the forward strand.
TGCACATGTGACGTCACTATCTGAGACGCAAGAATAAAGCTTTTTTTTTATTATTTTGCAAAGGAAGACTGCAAAAATATTAATGCACAGTGACTTAGATAAGTAACTTTAATCTGATTATTAGTTTGGAAATAGTAACACGTTAGATTAGTCGGCATTGAAAAAAGTGGGCAAAGTAGAGCACTAAGTAACGCGTTACTCATAACAATGAATAAACAGCACCAAGAAGACCAAGGCACACAGCAGACAGGTCAGAGAAAGAGCATTAACCAGAGAAGCAGCCATGGTGTCCTTTGTAACTCTTGTGGAGTTGCAGAAACCCAAAGCTTAGGTGGTTAAATAGGACGATTATTAGTCATTAACTCCACAAATCTAGACTTTGTGGAACAGGAAAAAGTGGTGTCTTTTTGCTCCCTGTCCTGCTACATCCACCTCCTCTGTTGCATTCAGAGGTATTCCACCTACTCATCTGCAAGATGCTCTATTTAAGAGCTCATCAGCCTTCAGTACTCTGCCAGATCATGATTGAATTCCTCGTTTTGACCACATTTCTGTGCCCTGGATTCTCCTGTCTTGCCTTGCCCTCATCTGACTTCTATCAAGCTTTTGATTTCTGGACATCTACCTTGTTTCTGTGCCCCGACCTCTGAGTTTTGCCAAGCCCTGGGATAAGTAACCTGATCTCTGCCTCCTTGTGTATGATTTCTGCCAGTCTCTCACTTTGGATTTTGTATCATTTCTGATGGATTATCTGACGCCTGAGTGGAGATTCAAGTCTGCCCCAGACTTAATTTTCAAATTACCTGCAGTGACATCATCACCCTCATCTGCCATTCTCTGATTCCTCTCAGGAAGATCAAGGGGAGTTCACCAGTGTGCAGATCAAAGAGGGACTGGTTTGAGACGGAGTCTGTTCGAAAAGAGCAAACCATCTGGATGGGGTTCCTCGTTCCGTTCCTGAGATAGTTAGTGGCTTTCTTCCTGAGTCCTATTTTCTCTCTGACTCTTAAACAGCCACTAACCTATCCTCTCCCATTTCAGAGTTTCCAGTGTGTTCCTACGAGGGTTCCTGACCCAAGACAGTTTTATTTTTAAAATAAATCTAAAACGTTCTTGGTGTCTTACTAAAATTTTGCGTCCTCTGTCTGGTTCAGTACATTCGCAAACGTTTCCTATCTAATCTGGTGGAGCTTTAGTTGTTTTACAAAGAAGAATGGACAACAATTTCAGTTTCTAAATGTGCAAAACTGGTAGAGACATACTATGAAAGACTTGCAGCTGTAACAGCAAAAGGTACTTCTACAAAGTTGTGACTCAGTGTGGACTGAAAATAAATACATTTGGAAAACTATGATTTTCCTTCTGCCTCATGTATACAATACCTTGGTTTGGTCTTTCACTTAAAATCTGAATAAAATACATTGGAGTTTGAATTTGTAATACATCAAAACTGAAAAAAGTGAAAAATTTGAAAATTTTTCAGGATTTTTATATTCCATCTCCTCCGTTACTGGAGGAAATTAGCCATGCTGTGCACTAGGACTAACTTTTTGCTTATATTTGTGTGTTAAGGTGGTGGACCTCTACTGGGGAGTTGATCCAGAGGAGTGGGATAATCCAGACCTGCAGAGACTCCGAATGAACCTTTTGGAGGAATGTCTGAAGACCTCAGCTGGGCCATGCTTTGTTGTGAGTTTTGCATGCTTAGAAAAACAATAAGGCAAAGTAAACTGGATTTTTGTTGTCACCTCTGACCCAATTAACAGCTACTGGTTTGTCTTTTACTGCAGTAACACGCTGAAAAATATGTAAAAATCCAAATTTATTTAGAGAACTTTCATTCATTTGAAAATTTTACTTTTTAAGTTAAACAGAATATCTGTGAATTTTTTTAGTAATTCTTGACTTTACGTTTCTCTGGGATATAAATAGGATATGACAGAGGCTAATTTCTCTCAGCCGCTCTTCAACATTGGTAAGACAAAGAAAGCCAGTGTGTTGTATGAAAAATACTTTTTGAAGTTGTCTTTGTCCATGGTTGTCTGGTTTTTCAGGAGTTTTTTCTGTGACACATCTTGGCATGATGTCACAAGTGGAAATAAAGTCAAAATGTGGCAAACTCTGAAAAAAACTATCCTCAGAGGATGAACAGTATCTGGAGTAAAAAAAGACTTGGAAAGACCTTCAGAAGGAATACTTTATATGCCCGCTTTAACATTTTACACCAAAGTTTGGCTCTTTTGAAATAAAGTGGTGGATCTAAAGTTTCGCACAGGTAAATTGTTAAACCGGTCCCAGCTTCTCTTTTTATATCTGTACTTTGCTATGGTCTGCAGGTCTTTTGTCTCAGTTTGCATTAGTTTCAGTTACATGTTTGTTATCTTATATTTATCAGAAAACAGTAAATGCAGATGTCTCTGCTTTATTACCTCTGAGGCTTATCTTCTCAATTTAGAATTGAAACAAGTCCACAAAAAAGATAAATGGAGCTTAACTGGAAATTCATGAAAACATAATGCTATATTAAATCTGCACTTACGGCTAAGATTTTTTTTGATTCTTTCAGATCGTTTCAGGCTTTGTTGAAAGGAAGAAAAGGGTCAGTGAGAGTTTAAAGAGGAAGAGCCAGGAGAGGAAACTGATTGTGAATTATTCAGATGGAACAGATCGAGTGTAGAGGTTGAAACAGAGGTGAGAGGTCACAGGTAATGCTTTATGGGTACAACAGGAACTCCATCTCCAAGGCATAACCCCTGCTTCTCAAAATGAGTTTTGTATCTCATCCTCTTCCTGCCACTCTCCATGCACTGCTTCCAAATGCTGCTTCCAAAAAGTTGCCTCTGAAACTTCAGCTGAAACTTCTTCAGAAACAAAAGACAACAATTTTATAGATACTAAAACTGGCATATTCATAAAGAAAACTAGAGTTTATTCATCATTTTTCTGCAGCGAGAGCAAAATGCAACCAGTGCTGTTTGCGACAGACAGATTGCATGACAAATTTGCTGTCTTCTAAATGTTGGTGGTAGTTTAGAAACAGAAAGACAAGAAGAACAAAATTGCTGCAAACTTCATCGAATTAGTCAATAATGTCATTGGATTCATCCTCTCTTTTCTGCAGGATATTGTTGCAAATGATTTCTCTGTTTTACCAATACACTTTAACACGGTGCAAAAAAGCTTGTTGCTAGTTTTTATTTACAATACAAGCCTTATTAGATAACTGTAACACATTCAATTAGATGGAGGTACCCAAGGAAAAGTTAATTAACAGTTTTCAAATAAAATAACTGAATACGGTCTGTCTTTGTTGAGCAACAGAGCTGAGGTGCCCTGGGGAACCCCTAGCCTGTTTGTTTTTATGCTGTGAGGGGAGTTTATTTTATTTGTTAGGTAAACATTACAGTCTGGTTCTTTACTTTGATGACATTTTAAACGTTGGTATGGGATATTTGTGTAGACTACTTGTAATGTTGTTGACTTAGAATCATCATCCTGAAGGTAAATACTCTCTGATGCAGCCAGATGTTGTTCTTAAAGGTTTTAGGAGTTTCTTAATCTTCTCTGAATCTGGAGCTCTTTTCCACTAGTACCTGCTCAACGCGGCTCGAAGTGGCTTTACTCGGTTATTAGTCAAATCAAGTCAAGTTTATTTATATAGTACATTCTAGGCGAGCTGACTTTAACTGAAAACCCGACGTCAGAAGATTGTCGATCGCTGATTAGCTAGGTGTCACTGGTTGCCTCACTAGAGCGACTCCACTGATGGCTGCTAACCGGTACTAGCGAACACCAAAGCAATGTCGTGAGAAGCTTAAAACACTGTAAAGTGATAACTAGACCATTAAAGACCACAATGGCCAGAGTGTTTCGAACTGAATAAATTGGAAGTGCTTCGACCAAATGGACGCCATTTAGTGTCACAGACTGTTAATTCGACTCAGCTACTGTGTTACTGGATTCCATGATGGATGATGGTGTTTTGTGACTTTAAGCATCTTTTATGCAACTCATCCCATGTGTTGAACTTACTTTGAATGAACATGGTTAATCTGAGAAGTCACCAGCACTACCCAAGCGTTTTTAATTGGCATTTATGTGCATTAAATGCTAATTTTCAAGAAGAGGTGACTTAAATAAGTAAATTTTCTAACTTGGTAAAATCATTACACAAATGACAAACAACTGTTCCTTGATATGCCAGTGCAGAAGAAACTGTACTCGTTAGTGAGTTTATGTTGAGGGATTTTGTGCCATACTGTTATCATATATGTATACATCAGATATGCGCCACTGCTAGGTTTAAATAAATGCAACAATAACATCCCCTGCTCTGCTATGCAGACGCTTTGTCTGCACTGAGGAAGATATGCTTACCTCAAAGTGCTAAATGTTTACAGTGGGTGAACATGCCAGGGAAGGTGGGTCTTGTTTTTAAATAATTCAGCTCAAAATTATTTGACCTCTTGGGGGCACTCAAACACTGTCTATTTAGCATTGAACTTTCTATCTGAGGCAGTCAGGTTATTGTTAATGAAAAAAAGAAAACAACAGACAGTGGATACACAAAAATACCTGAGCAGCACCATACTGTCAATTTTTCACTCATGCACTATACAAAATGAGGGTGCATTATAAGCAGCACAAATACTTTACAGAATTGACAAGTGATTAATTTTACGTTACACTTTCACCCAAGCAAGATGTGTTTTCTAAGTGGCAAGTAAAGTCAAAGTTATTTTTAACAAAATGTTGACAAGTCTTACCTTAGTACTTTGGTGGAAGCTCCTCTAAAAGAGTTAAAGATTAAAATTTTAAAAATATTTAAATATTGAATATTTAAATATATAAATAATAATAAATATTTAATATTAAATTAATATTTAAAATATTAAAATTTTACTTGTTTGTTTGTTATAAGTTTGTAGAGACACTGTGACATTAAATAGGAGGATTTTAGCTCAGGCAGGATAAACTGGACTGACATGATTGAATGTGAGGTAAAACAAAGAAATACGCCTGCGCCTTTTTTTCTGGTGTCTAATAAATTTGAAATGATTTTATACATTGCCCACAGTCTCTCTGTGCTCTGACGTTGCTGTAGTTTCACTATCCTGACCCTTGCTGACCCCCAGCAGCACCACACAGCACACTGACAGATCGTACGCACTTATTACCTCAGGTTTTCTGTTCAGTTATTTTTCTCTGTGATGCTTTCAAACACAAGCTTTGTATCATAATTTTCAGAGTCTGTTAGAAGATACACACGCAAATCCACAGTGCATGTCTTCCCCATCTGGCTGGTTTAATGTTTAATGGCATATTCTAGTGGTTCTACTTCAGTAGTGAATGGGGGGGTTTTATGCTGAGGGTCTCATGATAGATGCACGGTCTCATTCAGACATGTCAAAGCCAGCTGCTGCCGTCCCAGCAGCCCCTCAGCGCTGCTCCCCGTCAGCCAGCCGGCCCCATTTTTAGGACCAGAAAGCTCAGAGCCAGGAGCGGCGGTAGTGGTTTCTCTGATTAGGGACTCCTATTCCAGTTTTTGACAGTTCTAGGTTGTCTAAGGCATCTCTGGAGAATGGCTGTTTATTTTTACTGGGTGGTAGCTCTAGATTTACATGTAAGTACAAGAGAAATAGTCAGATTCATACTTTTTATGGTGAGTGTGTGGTTGTGCATTGGGCTGTCGCCTACAATTCAGGGAATCATCATATTCCTCAGTTTGCTTGCTTTCTTGTAATTTCTCTCATTTTCTTTCCTGTTCGATGAAAACACACTCGCAGCCACTCATTACCACCCGCTTCACCCACTCAGGTGTCGCTGCCACACACAAGCAACAGACCCAGGCACCTTCCATATAGCTGTGGTTCAAACAGCATAGTAGGAACGAGTAGATGAAAAGAACAAAAGACAAAGTCTGGACCTGCTTTGAAAAGCCGAATTACTTCTGCATTGACTATTGATTTCCTTCTGCGTAGACACCCTGCAGAGAGAGAGGGACTGACTTGTGCTGCAGGGCTGTTATGTTGCTGCCACAGAGGATGTGTGCAACTGGAAACCTCTTTAATCTCCGTGCTGCACATAAACTACTGCTCATTCTTGGTTCTGCAGAGCCGTCCTGCAGGACCAACATAAACAGGTTCCAGGTAAGGTTGTCTTTGTCAGGATGCTTCTATTTCAGAGATCCAGAATATCATGCTCCTCCTTAATGACCACATTGGAAAAGCAAATTTGTGAGCCTTCACACTGTGATGTGATAATTTTCTCTGCACATCTGTATGGATCTATGAGTATAAAATTGTTGTAGTAGGTTTTGTTCAGGCGGCTGTTCAAGATTGTAAAACACACACATACATACCAACCACACCTTGGCGAGAGCGGTTTTTCTCCATACTGTTGATTCGGGAAATGCTGGTTTCCATGGCGATAGTAAGGGTTGGCATGGTGATGGTGTCATTGACCCGAAGATTAGGCATGACAATGAGCCATGACTTCTTTTCTCTTGCTCTTTCTCCAACAGTTTCAAATTCCCTCGTGGGAAGAAAAAAAAAAAACAGTAGAGGAATGCCTGAAGGTTCATATCAGCAGAAAAAAGGCATAGTAAAAGATTCTGCTGCTCATGTTTCACCTTTTTTTCTCTAGTCAGATTAGGGCACCTGATTAAATTATAACATAAAAAAACAGGATTTTTTAACTGATGCTTGCCAGGTGTATACATGATGAAGTCTAGCTGATCTTACACCTACTGTTTTATAGAGAGAGAGAGAGAGAGATATTTCCTGTAACAACCCATAAAGAAGTTTAAGATCACATTTTGATGTTTTTTGTACCAGTCATGTTAAATATTATACATGACTGCTTCTTTCAAGTATATCTTTGGAAAATATCATGGAAAAGGCAAAAAGGCTTTCTAGAAAAGGGATTTATGGGAAAATGAGGCAAAGATTTACTATGTGGTCACAATGTTGTGTGTTTGGACGAGTCAAGCCCAGGTTTTCAAACTTAAGGACACTGACCAGCTGTCAAGCATGGTGGTGGCAGCACCATGCCGGGGGTCTGTTTTGTTATCAGTGGTACTGATGCCTTGCAGAAAGTTCTTCTTCAAATTCTCTTAACCCGAAAGGTAGATTGTTGAACCTTGGACTCACAAATGTGTTCCGCTCATGATCCCAACACACATGTTTTAAATCACTGGTTTAAAAATGAATTTTAAGGTTCTGGTATGGGTTTCCCAAGCCATGACCCTAACTATGTTGAAAATGTGTGGACAGTGCATAGAATTGTGGTATGACTGTACTATTTGTAACAGGAGGAGTGGTCAGCTAACCAACCAGAATTATACCAGATGGTTGTTCTTTGCTCAATTAAGTCGAAAAGCATCTCTCTCTTATGAAACAGTTTTGTCCCTGTTTGTTGAAAAATCATTCCAGCCAGGTTTAAAGGAGTCGTCACAGCCAAAAATTGACATTTTTCAAACTGAGGATGAATGTAAATGTATGTAACTTCTCACTAGTATGATATATTTACCCAGATATGTTTGAGGCGGAATGAAAATACTAATGGTGATAAAGCTAGAACCCACGCACAGAGTCCATCCAGGTCTAATTGGGCACCAGGTAAGGTTCTAATAGATTACTTGTGCACATTCAGTTCCCATCTGCATGCACCATCAACATTATGCCAGCAAATATCTCTGCGATTAGTCTTTAAAATATTTTTGGGGCAGTTATGCTCTTTGATAAAACTTTATCTAAATATTAGCCTTCAGAAAAAACTATAACAAATGAATCAGTTTTACAGTTAGATAAAACTTGAAGTTTCATTCATTCATTTTTTTTTCAATCTTATCCACTTGTTTTCTTTAGATACATCATGTTTGCCTCTCCTCTGCTGTAAATATCTACCAAGCTGACTGTGTGCATTGTGGATTAATTGACTGCATGACTGATTGATTTGTTAATTCATGCTGTGGCTGTGCGCAGTCTTAGCAACCTCTCCCAGCTGGTTCATCAGATAAAGTGCACTTAGCCAGAGTATAAAACCCAGTCCAAGGATGAAAAAAACTGAGGAAAGAAGAAGGGGGGGTTGCACAATGAAGGCTGAAATTGCATTTGGCCTCTCTGTTATCTTTCCTTTACCCGCCTCTGTTTCTCACACCTTCCGCTCATACAGGAGGAATGAGAGCTCCACAAATCCCTCTTAAACGTAAGAACACGGACATACTGTACATGGACTGAAACATGAAAGAGTGAAGCTGTAGCATGGAGTAATCCGTTAAAGATGGTTTTAGCTCTCCAGCGAAGACAAAGGTGGGAAAGCCAGTCAGGACATCAGGACATTTTTGTTTTGACATTTTTACCTTTTCGAAGTTCAAGAGGATTATTTCCACACCTTTGTACTATAGAGCTGTGTTAGCATTGAGCACAGAGTTAACCGTTTTTCCCATCTCACACACAGCTAGTCACCCACTCCATTCATCCTGTTGTATCACCACGAGACGAGCTGACAGAAACCTTGTCAGCATCATGAGGAGTGACTGTTCCCTCTGTTTTCTCCGTGCTACATTTCTGTCCCATTATTGCAGACGTTTAGCCCAGTGCTGCCATCATTTACTGACATCACTGCAGGGCCGTGAGTCAGAAGCATGAGGTGACCTGAAGGCAAGGGTGTAACTTTGGGTCTAGCATGGGGTTGGGGGGGGGGGGGGGGGGGGGTTAAGCTCTCTGCCTAGTTTATTTATTGAATCATTTACTTTTGTAAAAGGAGTCAGTCTAATTTCGTATTCCTGTTTTAGAAATTTATTCTAATGCTTTTACTGTGATTTACCTAACTTTCCTGTTTTCTTGGTATTTAGTTTTTCTGTTCCACATCAGTTCAGCAATTAATAATCATGGATCAGATATTTTTCACATCATGATGCAGATCCAGCTAGAAGCTCACAGAGAGGGTTCCTAGTGTTTTCTATCATGGTCAGGCCATTTAACTTCACCTGTAGCTCAGGTGAAAGTCTCTCATCATGACCCTGATGATGCTCATTAGTGAACCTCCACCTCATGTCTTGCTGGGTGAATCAGTAATTAGCGCTAGCTTACAATTAGCCCATTCTGAGCCAGCTCTCAGGTTTAACGCTAACTTCAGTCTGGGTTAACCTGCTCTGCTTCCACCTGTTCCTGGGCGAACACAACCACCAGGCTCCCACTCTCTGGCTGGCTCCGCGGCTGCTCTGAAATGAGCCGTCTTCCCTATTGTAGCCCTGTTTGAGGCGCTCAGTGTAACTTTTCGGCTGATTAATGAGGCAGACCGACGCTACTGGACTGAACAGACGTTCTGGACTTGTCCAGAAATAACAAATTGCCAGTCCTCCTGAGTCTGTGCGCGTAGTTGTGCAGTCGCAGTACCGCTTGTGTGCAAATAACCACCTTTTGCCTTCTTTTCCTTTAGACTCATTGTCAGGTTGGGTAGAGCGGGCAGTGATTATATGGAACACAATAGAAACAAATCTGATTATTTTTAATAAAAATGTGAAGTCTTTTTGGGGCTAAATGCACCTTTTGAACAGACATGAACTCCTAAATGTCTTCTTTCGTGAGATTCGGGGCTGTTCTGAAAACATCTGGAGCTTCAGCCCCAGAGGTCCAGGTGAAGGGTCTAACAAAGCACCTGGGTACCACTGTAATTCAAAGCTAGTCTACATGCACCGTCATTCAGTGTGTCTGCGTGTACAGGTGTTTGCGAGCGGCATAGAGAAAACTAACTTAACAATACATATGTATATTTATCTCATTTTGACTTTCGCTCTTTTTACAAGGTTTTTTGTCGACCAACAGTGAAAAATCGTTTCCACTTTTTTGAAAGTACAACAACTCTCACGAGCGACTGAATCAAAAGTACAGCAAACAGTGAATGCTAGGTGGGGAAAGCGGGTTGGGTGATACCAAGTTTTTGGGAGGAGGAGGGGGGTTACATAATATGATGATGTTATTTTGCTGGCAAATGAAAATAAAAAGAAATCAACAAGTTATTTATGCATTATTTATTTGTAAATCAGAGTGATGTTATTATATTGGGGGGTCATATTGGCTTGATAAGATTTTTGGGGGGGTCATAACACCCCTAACCCCCCCCTGCAAATTACGCTCTTCCCAGCAGGGCAGCTCAGTGTTACAGAAGGCCTTCAGAAGCTCTAAAGTGCAGCTGAACAGTTACAGTGCTGTGAATAAGTATTTGTCTCCTTACAGATTTCTTCTGTGCTTGAATGTATGTGAAGCTTTATTGTTTCTGATCTCCAAAAAAATATTAATGTCAAATAAAGATAAACTAAGTAAATATGAAAGGTAAAAAAAGATGTCCAAACCAACCTGACCCTTTGTGATAAAGTCATTGAAATGACTACAGGAATTCATCTTTTTTAATCATATCTGTAAAATTGGAACCATCAAACAGTTTTTTAGTCTTCAAAGGTAATTTAAGATTTTTTTTAACTAATGTGTTGTTTTTGAGATCGAGGATAGTTTACATTATTTTCCATAGTTACCCGTTAGATTCTAAACATCTAGACAACTAACACAAATTGCTCCGAGTGTTGGAGTTCTGGGAGTTTCTTTCTGTTCACCTGTTTTACCTGCTACTAACCCCATCCAACCTCTAGATGGCACCAGACGCACGGTAGGAGCTGAGTCCACAGGTGTTCTCCATCAGCTTCATCAGGAGGAGCTTAAGTACCCAACGTTGCCAACACTCCGGCGCCTGAGTGTTAACCTGCAGTGGTAACTCTAGCTGGCCAAGACAAGTCTCCTTGTGATTATTTTTTCTGAGTACTTACCTTCTCATGTCCTCCTTCCCAGGTTACCTCCATTTCCAAACTTCTTATCCAGTCTGCGTATGCAGAAGATCGAGACTCTCTCTCCACAAGAGAAGTTCACGGATTATCTTCTCAGTTGGCTGCATTCGGGTTTCAAGTCTCCTCAGGCTTCCTGTGAACGAACCTGGCTCCCCCTCCACCGTGCTCCCCTCCAAGATCATCCACCTGGTGCCACCTCTACCTCAAGTGCAAGTAAAACAGAATTACCTGGACCTTTCACTTACCCGACACGATCCAGGAGTTTTCCATCATCTCACTTCTCCTCCCCCCTGGCGGCTCTCCTAATCACCCCCTATAAGCAAAAATATATCGAGATCAACAACCCGGAATATTACCTGTCACTTACCATTGATCCCTTCTCCATACAGCGGCGAGTTCCTGTTTCTCCAGCAAACAAAATATTTCTTAATAAACTTGTTAAAACTTTTCTTGTTTTCCTGAGTGTATTTCTGCATATGGGTCAAATCAGCTAGAAAAACGATGACACTGAGACCACCATTTGATCACATACCTATGAAAAAAACAATTTTTTTTTTTACCAGGGCACGTAAACCACTTATATCAGCTTCATTAATTCTGAAGATAAATAGTCATAAAAACGCACAAATTTCGCTTATTTAATTTGTTTTCTGAAAGCTTTAAATAAACACTTCTTCCGTTTTGATTCTGATGTCTGTTTGGTACAGCTGTTTTCTGAAATGTGAATATAAATCAAACTTCATCTATTTACGTTAAACTGAGTAAAAAATGAAAAATGACTTTAAATCTTCATAAGACAAAGTGACATTGAGTCATGGTCAGTACAAAATATACTGTGACAGACGGCTCCATTTTGTACCTGGAAAAACACTAATATCCGCAAAGTAGCAAAAGTACGGCAAAAATATAAAATAGTGAAATAACCAGCGCCCCAGAAGAGTACATGCAAAGTGAAGCAAACATTGGATGGTACAACAAAACACATTGCTCTACATCATTATTTGTTGTAAAACAAAATATTACTAATACAACCGTATGTTGAAAACTCATTCTTATGCTTCAGTAACCTGTACAATCTGAGAATCATCTTGATCTGTGACCTAGTTTAGTCTAAGCCTCAGCTTTCAGATAGATTAAGTGGAAATCAATTGTTTCTGTCCTACCAAGCACTTTGACTGGAGGAAGATTTGTACCACCCTTTCCAAATTTTAAGAGCCACTAAATGTTGCAAACACACATTTGTTTAATACTTGTCATAGTTGTTCACAGAGTCACTTTTAGCGCAGCAGCAAACACGACATGCATAATGCTCAACTGGTGTTTCTCCCTTCTTTGTTTGAGGAGCACACACACCTTTTATTTCATACAGGTGCAATAAATTAGGCATGTCAAGTGATGTACAATAAACCAGTGAGAAAACAGAACAAATGAGAGCACTAAAATACAAAAACATTCATAATGTCAACACCCCCACTTGCTCACATTTGGGTGACTCCCACAGACTCTTAATGTTTCAACTCCAAATACATTTATGATACACCAAACATTTCATACTTTCTTAACTTAATCTGTGTCTGCAACCATATCATTAGTTGGACAGTACTCCAGAATAACTTTTCCTTTATTGACAACTGATCTGAAAAAAAAAAGGGAATTTAATTTTTCAATAGGCTTACATCTTTGTCTGTATACAGGATTTTGACTAAGGATATGGTACCTTTTGATTATCTTCATAGACCTTAGCAAAAATAATCCAGATCATCCATGTTGGGGAAAACAGGTGTTTTTAAGGTAAAAGGGCCCGCTCATGTTTAGTAGCAGCTAGTCCTGTACTCTGCCTTCAATGAGACTAATGGTTTCCCATCCTTATTTAGGCAAAATGCAGTTACCTGTAGTACTTCGTCGATCTGTTAAAACATCAGCTGCCCAAATTTTCAAGGTTTCCCCCGTGTATGCAGTATGCATATATAAGGTTTTCACGGGCCCCCCCTTTTTAAACATAGCCCCTTTTTTTTGCGTGCCCTTTAGATATCTAAATACATTTTTAAAAAAAGTTTTTCCACTGCTCTTAATGGTAGGATTTGCAAATACTGTGCCTTTTACTTACTACGTAGCTTAAAAATCTGGCCCCTTTAAAAGGGTTGACAAAGTTTTTAAGCCCCCTTTAACGCCTCCCTTTTACTTCCCTGACACACTCATTTTCAAAGCATTATAAAGTTTTTTTTTGATTTTTTGCTCACAGGGTGTCTTTCCTTTCCCGCTTACCGTTTTGCATGTCAAACATCTTCAGTATCTTTCCCACACTTTCTGGACTTTGACATTTTTTTTACGGTCACTCCTGCTCAAAGTAAAATCCCGGAAAAAATGTGTAATCTCCCCTAAACCCTTCATTTTAAATTTGTCCCAAAAGTTTCTCTTTCACATCTCCAAGAGTTTTCCCATTAAACTGGGTTGTTTTTGGGGTTTTTTTGTGGTTTTTTTTTTTTTTTTTCATTTGGGATGTAACATTTTGTTCCAGTTTCTACCTGACTGTTTTAAGTCCATAGAGGGACACAGGTGATGAGACATTTAAGTAAGTGAGCAATGCTTGAGGAGGTGTGGTTGGGCTAGGAGAAGTGCTAACACCAGTAATATCTAGAACCTTATCAGGAGGTTTAGGTTGATCCACAAACTGAATTCGAAACAATCCCAGTGGGTCTCTTCCAGAGACATCAGCTCCTAAAACCAAAACAAATTCATTAAGTAAATTTATCATCATGTATTTCAAATGAATTCGTATTAATTAAATTGGTCTCAGAGTTCACCACTTTGAATTTACCTAAATAAATCTTGGAAAAAAAAAACCTGGTTGTTTCAAATTTGCAGTCAACCTCAGTTTTTAAAATAAAAAATTAAATGGGGTGAAGTTCATTTTAAAGTTTCAATTATAAATGAGGGCACATCATCTTGATTTGTCTTGGTTTTAAAATGAGTAAAAATTTAAAATCCTGCAGGTTTAATGCATAAATCCTACCAATTTAAACCTAATCATTAATTATAGTATAGGATCATGACTCAGGTTTGTCATCAAAATATATTCCTAATTTGTGGCATAATCTTGAACTTTTTAACTAGTTTAATTTTTTTGGCACCAGGATAAAGTTTTCAGTCCATTAAATCCCCAATGATTCTGCAAGCAAAACTAAAATTTTTGAAGAAGTTTAAAACTTTTTCATTAACATTTTAATTATAAAAACATAAATCTATTTTCATGCTTTATCCTTTAAACCTTTTTTTAAACATGCATTTTAAAGGCAGTTATCACCCAAAAAGCCCCCTTTTTTTTTTCCACTTTTTTTTCAGTGTTGAACTCAAGAAAGGGGGGGGTGAGCGTTTCCATGGAAGTTAAGGTGTGTTCAAACCTGGTAGGGGGGCAAGCCAGGCGGAACCAGCCTCTGATAGGCTGTCTGTAGGTGGGCTGTGGACGGTCCCCACGGTTCTGTCCTTCCAACCCATCTAGTGGACCTTAGACTGCAGAACTGTTAACATCAATTTACATCAAAAACACGCTGCTTCTTAGGAGTTAAGAAGCTTTCCTGAAAACTGAAGGTTTTAATCAGTCTGGGTTGAAAACATTATTCTAAACATGAATTATTATAGAAACCATATGAAAAAACACTCATTCATTTAATGAAACAAAGAAAAAACATCACAGACAGGAGACACAGTTGGCCAAATTTAGTTTTTTTCCTGATCAAATTGTAAATATCAAATTGAATAAATTTTTTTAATGACGTCAAACTGCTCAGTGAACTTAATGAAGCTTCAATAATTTAAAAAATTTTCAACAATCTCTTTTCAAAAATGTTTTTCTTAGCATATCTTCAGATGCTTTGATTGATAATAATCAGGATCCTGTTTAAAGATAAGTTCACACAATTCAAAGAGATCTCAAATAATTTAGAAGCACAGCAGCAGTTTTCTCTTATATGAATCCAAATGTTTTGTTGCTGAAACTCTTTGCTAATTCTTCATACTTTAAACATTGTAATGACAGCAGAGTTTCTGTTAAATTTCTCTTTTTGTTAAGTTTAATTTGATCACAGCTGTATTTCAGAATTTCTCTGCTCCGGTTAAATGCAGACAATTATTTTTAGGCCGGCATTGACATTTTATGGTTATACCCAGACACTAAACAAATACAAACACTGCAGTGTTAAAACTTAAACAGAAAAATGAACAATTAAGTTTAATCCCCAACTAGATTTTATTTTATTATAGCACTTCAAAAGACATAATTGGACATAATTTTCTTTAAATCAGGGTTATTAAATTTTTTAAAGTTGGGGAAGAAAAGTATTCTCAGGACCCCTCTGTTATAATTCAAATGCTAGAAAATGTTCCATTATTTGAAATATTGGTAATTTTAAATTATCTTTTGTGCTAATTTAAAAAATCTCTTTTGTGCTAATTTGAAATTTGTTTGGTACTCCTAGGTGGTGTGGGATTTAATTATTCTTTTACCCTATAAGTCCCCAAAAATGAAACCTTTATTTGAACATTTTCAAACTCATCCAAGTTGTCATGAAATCAAACATTTCTCCCTGGGGAGGCGCCTGGACTTTGAGCCGCTCTTCCTCTTTAATGTTAAAAGAGGGGCCTTTATTTATCCCTAAAATAAAAGGACTTTACCTGCCTTTATGCCCCGTAAAAGGTCTTTTCCTAGGATTTTAATTCCTGAACAACCTTCAGCCTCAATCTGTGTTCCCTTGAGTAGAAACCTAATTTGAGTATTAATAGATTTTAAAGCCAGAACCCATCATTGGCTTAGATCTTTTATTTAGTAAGTGTAGTATTTTTATTTTTATTTTTTTTTTAATGTACTCTGCTCAGTTAAATGGCATACCTTTATTGATTTATTTACATTTTCTTCACTGACCCACAATCTATGGCTAACGGGCCTCAGGTGTCCAGGAACCACAGGTTAAGGACCACTGCTTTAAACATTGATGCCAGCTTTCTGCAGAGATTAAAGAAATTTTATTAAATACCTTAAATAGGAGTTTAAATCACAGCTTTAAATTAGCCCCACGTTATATTTTATTTTAACCCAGAGTTCATAAGGAGCTTCAGACATTATAATGAAACAACACAGATCTGTTTTGGATTAAAGGAAAATCATGCTTCAAAATCTGGTTCTGTGGTGGGAAATAGTTCCACAGTTTCTGGAAGAAGGCATTTCTAAGCAGAGTCTTTAGAGAACATGATATTAGAGTTTTTGTGGTACCACTTGTCCAATTAGATTCTTTCTTACCTTCAGAACCAGAAATACATCTTTCCATTCTCATTTTACAGGTTTTTGCCAGGGAGGATGTGTTTAACTGAACCCATTACTCTGAAACATTTTGCTGTTGGGGTGTTAGAGAAAATAACAAGTGTGTTTACATTCCAATGCAACACAGAAGTGATTAGATTTTCTCTCTTTTCCCAGAGGAGAAAAATGCAGAACCAAGCTCTTCATAGTTGTCAGGACCAGATATGAGGTACAGTGTAAGTCAGCAGGCTTCATAAAATCAGAAGAGTGGGAAAATCAGCTAATTAAACCTCTTCCCAGCAGCTGCTGTGAAAACAATGAATTTGCACCTTCCATTCAAGCTCTAGTTAACGCTTGTGGCCAAAGCAGTACCCCACTGGAAGTACTGTGTCAGACTGTACGGAGACCCTCTGCAGTAAAACTAACCCTATTCTCAGAGGTCTCTACCCGTTAGATTTACGGGGTACACTCTGACAACAGGAAAAAATACCTGAAGGAGAACCCACCAGGTTTTACTCATGCAATGGACTTTAAAATGCTCCTCCATGGGATCTGTCCTGAGGCTGACATAGAAAACACATGGTTACTGCTGAGTTTTGGAGGTGTTTAAAAATTCCTCTGCCTTTTAAGGACTTTAAGTAGCAATATTTGACCCTGAATCAACCAAGAAGAGAGAGAACTTGTTTCTCCAAAACAATTATTTCATTAAACTTTTGGAAAAGACTCTCTTTAACACAGGAATAACATTTAACCTCTTGTTAAGTCTGTCGACGTCAAAACCACATCAGCAGCAGTTAATAAGCTTTCTTCATTGCAGAAAAACAGAAAAGATATTTGCTAATGTGTGTGTGTTTGTATGTTACCACCCTCAGTTTCTTGACCGCTCCAGAGTCGGACTGTTGTTGCATACAGTCCCCTATCAGTCCAAAAACCCAGGCCCTCCCCTGGCCTGTTGGTGGACATTTGCTCTTTCCTTGTCCACTTTAACTTCTTCAGGAGGGAGCGAAAACTTTGCTCCAGCCTTTTTCTCCTCTGTCTGCATAAGATGTGCTCTCAAGATGAGTCCAGTGTAACGCTCTTCTGGCTCTGGCAACCAGCATGGATTGCTGCCCATCTCAGTGGGTTTTGGGCTTTTTACCAGACTTCTTCTGAGTTTTGTTCTGGTGGAAACTCTCACGCTGTCATCTGCAGCAGGCAGGCAGGACCTCTCCCTTTCAGGTCATGCTGAAGAAGCGTCTCTGGTGGAGTGAAGCCGTGGGGAGGGCAGGTGTCTAATGTCCAGGGAGCACTCGAATCCCCGTGTGTGTGTACGTCTGTAAGAGGCAGAGAAAAAGGTTTAGTACATGGTTCAGATTTTGCACAAACAGAATTATTGTCAGTCAGTTTTTCACACACCTGTCATTCAGTGTCTTTTTTTCCTATTTTTCTCTTTTGTCGCTTCCTCAGTCCTTTTTAGTATTGTAGAACTGCAAAAGTTTTAACCCATAGATTGATGCACTTGGTGCGTTGTGGTCCATATTTTCTCACACGTTTCTCCCGGGGAGGAGGAGGTAATCCCTTAGAACTGAACTGCTGTCCATACTTGACAGCCTTGCCACAAACCCCTTTACTTACTTTAAATGGGGGAATATTCCCTTTAAAAAAACCTGCAGACGTCCCCCACAAGAGTTTAGAGCTTTATGGCACCCTAATCACCTTCCCCCTAACTTACTGGTTAGGGGAGCCTCACTCAACCGTACAGGGAGGGGTCTGTACTGGTGAATTACTGTTCACCCGTGCGCAGCGTGGCATCAACCGCGCCAGCGAGGTCCGTACACCTTGCTCCTGTTCCAAGGCGGGAAAAATCCCAGATCCCCTTTGTCCCCAGTAGAAAACTGTTAGATTTAACCTTTTAGTTAAAATTTAAGAAGTTCTTATTATTAACCCTTTTATTATTTTCTCTATTTCTGCTTTTTATATATTTTGCAATCTAAATTATAGGCCTTCGGTTATAATTATCAAACTATTAAGCAAATTATTATTGATGATAATTAATTAAATTATGCTGATTCATTGTTTCTCACCGTCTCTGGAAGAAAAAAACGTGGTTCTTTTGGATTCCAGTGCTGAGTCTCCAAGAACACCGAGTCAGCAGTCCTCCACCCCTTAACACTAAAAGGGTTTGAGGCAGGGAAGCTCTTCCCAGGTTGATCAGACACTCCTGCCGATGTCCTCGGAAGAACCCAGTCAAGGAATCCCATCCTCGTCACCATTTGTTGTAGAAAAATTAGTTTTTACCAAGACAGAGACCGATGATTGTCACTCAGAATCAGCTTTATTATAATTTTGCAAGAGAGAATGATTGCTTACAGTATTGGAGATGCGCTCAGTAGTGCTGCCAAATCGTTCTGACTAGACAAAGCAAAGGTTCTCCTTATAAGCTACAACAGTTTTCAAGGTAACTCATGAGACCCAGAGAGACGAGGTCCCAGACATAATCTTAACAGTGTGGCATGCATATTTTCTCACATGTGCAAGGAGAAGGCTGAGAAACCATTACTATGAGACTATATAAGGGAAGAATGGAACAACACTGAGGGGTTCTAATACTTTTGTCAGTTCCTATAGAGTATCAAAGAGCAAATCAAGCAAGGCACTAAAATTTCCATAACAGTTACATTGCTGGAACTTGCTTCTGGGTCATCTCCTATGCTTAGTTCACGGTCAGGAACATTTTCTGGATTCGTATCTGGCACTTTGGTTGCTCTGGGGCCTACTCTAGCCATATCATCATCACCATCAACTAAAGTTACATCTGTCTCACCTTTCCCTTGGGATAGAAATTCCACAAGCCTGTCCTTCTGTATTTTCCTGCTGCTTGGATAGTTGACCATATAGGTTGGACTATTCTTATCATAACCTATAAAAATGCCCTTTTCACACCTTGAATCAAGTTTTCCTTTCTGCTGTTTGTAAGTATAACAAACACATCCAAACTTCTGCATCCTAGAAATGTCAGGCTGTCTGCCTGTCAACATGAAGTAGGGTGTCTGCTTAGTGCGATTGTTAAAACATCTGTTTCGCACCACAGCAGCTGTCTGAACTGCATATGGCCATAACATCTTTGGTAGTCCACCATCTATTAAAATACATCTTGCCATGTCAAATAAGGTTCTCCTGTTTCTCTCTGCTGTACCATTCTGATGTGGAGAATATGGTGCTGATGTCTCATGTCTGATAACATTTCTTCTTAATAATGCCTGGTACTCACTCCCTGTAAACTCTGTTCAATTGTCTGACCTCATACACTTAATCTTTCCATAAGGAGCCATGTCTGCAATAAACTTTTCAGTAGCTTGTACTTTGTCACTCTTGTTTTTCAGAAAATACACAAAAAGTGCACTAGAATAATCGTCTGTAAACGATAATGCATATCTGTGACCATCTTTGGATACTGGGTCTATAGGACCTGCTAAATCTGTGTGAACCATTGCCAGTGGCACTTTAGCTGTAGCATCTGGCTCCCTGTTCCTTGTTTGAACAAATTGTCCCTTTGTACAGACTTCACAATTTGGCACAGGTTTACCTCTTTCTTTAATTTTCATGCCATGAATATTTTCTAGTTTCAACACATCTCCATCATTGCATTGTCCAAGAATTTCATGCCAACTTTGTAAGTCATAAGATTTTTAACTCTCTTCCCCACATTCATTGTCCGTGGTCTGTATGTAATAAAGTTTGTTACAGACGTGAATGGGGAATTTGGTACCGTGTCTGAGAAGAACGTTCTTTCCTTCTCTGAAGATCACAGTTGCTCCCTTGGATGTTGCAGCATTCACTGAGAAGATGTCGTGCGGATATGATGGGATGTACAGTGCGTTCCTCAGCACCGTTTTAAGACGTCGACCTCTGCTGTCGATCAAATACACCTCCGCTTCTCCACTCCAAGACACCTTGTTCCATCCGCCAATTCCATGCAGTGTGTTTCGGCCTGGAAACTTTCATCAAACCTCCAGAACTTCCTGATGTCAGTGATAATGTGTGACCTTGCTCCGGCGTACACCATCAGACCTCTCCTGATCTTGTCCATTTGCGTGTCAGCGTCACTCACCCGGAAAGCAAACTCTTTCTCGCCACCACTCTCCTCTTTGGCTAATTTGCATGCGTTGCGTTGTCCCACTGCTTTTTTCGCCTGCAGGTTCTGTTGCTGTGTGTGTTATTTTTACAGTGACTGCACCACTGTTTCCGCTGGCAGATTCTGCTTATGTGGCCTTTCATCACACACTTAAAGTACACGATTTCAGAACTTCCGGCTCCAGGATCTTTTGCACCTCTAGGTGCGCAGCTTGTGCCCGAGTGTGCCTTAGCTTTCATCACATTGTCTTTTGAAACACTGGCGCGCATATTTTCAATGTCCGTTACCGACTCACTCGTCGATTTATGCAGTAAAGTCAGTTCAGTATACAGATTTATTATTCTGGGCTTGCCTTTTCTGGCGTAGTGTTCACGCAGGATTCGAAGCGCCGCACGTCCGTCCTCTGCCGCATCATGCATGATAAGTGACAAATGTTTGTCATCCAAAAACTGAATGAGCTTTGCATAAGCTTCGGCATTTTCGTTGCCTCTGTCTCTTCTTCTTCCTCATCGATAGAACTTGTTAAAATTGTGTCCTTCAGCCCTTGTAGTCGAAGATGTCCTAAAAACTTTGTTTCCCATAATTCATAGTTTTTCTCGTCTCCATCAAAAAGAACACTTGACCAGCGACTATAAACCATATCCTTTTCCCTTCTGTTCATGTTCATTAGTCACGTAAAGAGCAGGTGCACACTGTCCGTCGTGGCATTTACCTGTTTGTGCATTCATCTCCAAACTGTTCATACTTCTTCCTGATCTGCTGATTCTGTTCTGTTCTGTTCTGGGCCCATAACCTGTTCGCAGAGTCACTTTTAGCGGAGCAGCAAACTCGACGCGCATAATGCTCAACTCGGCTTCGTGGTGTTTCTCCCTTCTTTGTTTGAGGAGCACACACACCTTTTATTTCATACAGGTGCAATAAATTAGACATGTCACGTGACGTACAATAAACCAATGAGAAAACTAAAATACAAAAACATTCATAATGCCAACAATAGTTAGAAGTGAATAACACAATGAAAACATCAAATGATATTTGTCTATTGAAAATCTTATGGTTGTCTAAGTTTGATTATGTAAAAAGAACTGCAAAAGAAATCCTATAAACCTTTACATATGCTGAAACTAATGTGAGCGTGCTGCCGACAGTCCAGGTCATTTTACACCTTCACTAATTGGTACTGATGGGTCATTTCATCCCAACCACTTCCCATAACCCTCAATCAAGCCAGTTTGTACCCCATATACTTAACCATAGCATAAAAGTTTATATCTCTTGGTAGTTAATATGAATCATGAAGATAAACAATGATAAA
Source organism: Crenichthys baileyi (assembly GCA_036173005.1). Taxonomy (NCBI): domain Eukaryota; kingdom Metazoa; phylum Chordata; class Actinopteri; order Cyprinodontiformes; family Goodeidae; genus Crenichthys; species Crenichthys baileyi. The sequence goes on from JAHHUM010000605.1 coordinate 308,093, forward strand.
ACTGCTCAAATTTTACAAATTAATTAGTTTTCAAAGCACATTTGAATTGTCTAAAAAACCTCCAGTTTAAGAAGACTAAGTAAAGAGAAGAGCAGAGGCAAAATGCCTCTGGTTGCACTCGTCAAACACTAGCCAAGCACATTACTCACCACTGCCAATTTCTTTCTTTCACACTCACACCTAAGGAAAATATATTAAGACCAAGGAGGAAGTACCCGGAGGGAACCCATGTAGGCACTGGGAGAACACACAAGTCGATGCAGAAAGACCCAAGTCTGGGAAAGCCTGTTGGTGAATGATTTTATATCAGCAGCAGGCAGACGAGGGGTTACTGGACATACTGAGGCAGATATAAAACCAAGTTGGTCACAATCTTATAAATGTGAAAATCTTTGACTGTTACTTGGACTGTGACCAGATGTCCCGATTTCTGCGGAACTGTCCCGCGTTTTTCACTTCTGTCCCAGTGTCTCTCAAACAGAAACAATGGGTCAAATTCTAAAAGTGAAAAACCTATTTGACTGGAGCTTTTCTGAAATGTAAAGAAAGTGGAGCTGCAGTCATAATCACAGAGCCTCGTCAGCTGTCAATCAAAATACGCAGCAGCAGCGTCCCACGTCATGAGCAGCCTGCGCGCCACGATGCTAGTAAAATAAAACAGAATAAGAAAAGGATTTTCTCGTATAGCTTACATCAGTAGACTATACAGAATATAATGGAAAGTATGTCATGGAAAATAAAATGTAGCTACAACAAAGACTGGAAAATGGTTTATAACTGGGTGAGGCCAGTAAAAGGTGATCTCTGAGGGATTTTTATGAAGTTTGCCACAAAGTTATTTCTCAATTTCACACAGAGGGGAGCACGATGTGAAGCGACACTGTAAAAGTGAGTCGCACAAGAAATGCACAGCTGAAAAAGCCATCTGCTGAACTATGGACTCAGTTTTACTCAAACCCAGAGATGACTTCCAGACAGACAAGGTAGCAGCAGCTGAGATCACCAGTGTTAAACTTTAAAAGCTTGCAAAGTTTTTTCCAAACTTGTGCTAATTCATTGTTGTGCACTAACAGGCAAAGCAGAGATTGATGAAAGTAATGTGACATATTTCAGAACAACCCAGACTGACAGATGGGGGCTTCAAACAAACATGATGGAAAGGATGGAAAAAGGCCACAGGAAACAAGTGAAACTGGTGCAATACTTGTATGTTTATAACAGCTCTTCCTACTGAAATGACACTTTCCTCTCGCTGATTTCAGTTTTCTAATTGGACCCTTATGGACTTTTACCATGCTAACTGAAATCTATTGAATCTACATCTATGTTGATCTCAACATAGACAAAAGTGAATAAACATACAAAAATAAACATATTTCTAAGCATTAAGTACCATTGTAGAAGATCAGGTCTGATACAAACCTAGGCTTATATGGAAACGTTTCGGCATGTACATGGTCTGCAGTAGTGCTTAGCTTTAACATGCACTGCCTGCAGACCGTGTATACCTTTTTATAAGCCAGTATTTCCAGTAGTTGTGGCCTCTGTTGGCAGGAAAATGCACCTTGCACACAATGCAAAAATTGTTCAGGAATAGTTTGAGCAGCCTAAAAAACAAGTTTAAGGTGCCAACTTACCCTCCAAATTCCTAAGATCTCAATCCAGTTGGGCATCTGGGGGATGTGTTGGGCAAACAAGTCTGATCCTTGGAGACTCCAACTCACAATCTGCTGTACTTTAAAGATCTGCTGCTACAATATTGGCGCCATTTACCACAGCTCACTTTTAGGGGTCTAGTGGAGTGAATGCCTCAACCGGTCTGATGAAGGTGGCGATATGAGAGGCAGTGTGACAGCAGCATTTTATTATTATTTTGGCAGAACGAGACAAGGGGCATCCTAAGTTCTTCTCTTTATTTTATATGTGCAAAAATTTGCATTTTTAAAGCAAATTTCATCTCTATGCTTTCTCTAAAAATCCATCAGCTGAATGTTATCTAATCCAAGAACGTTGATCGTATCTAAAGTAGACTACTAAACCCTGGAAGTGACGCCCCATCTTACAACCTACTTACTCCCTAAATGGAAAACAATCTTCGTCACTCATATCAACCTTTGGCATTTTGTGCTTGCCGAACAGAAAACTGCCCAAATGCAAATGAATCTACAGCAGATATTTGTGGGCTTTAAGAGTAGGCCATCCCACAGACGATGCAGCATGTCATCATTGGATTTCTGCTTCTTCTCTGCATCTGTTCCCACTGAGAATGCCAGGGGAATGAGGACTCCAGCGTGGAGTGGCTTTGAAGCGTCATTGCCGAGGGCAAACCGTAATTTTCCTCCTCATTGGACCTCACAGTCCTTTGGCTCATCTCCCGCTCGTGCTTTGCCTCCTCCCGGAGGACAGGCTTAAGGTGCATGTGTGTTATGGCACATGTAATAAAAAGAAAATCAGCCGGTCATCTCACAGTAGGTTTGTTGCCTCTACTCTCCTCAAAAATGAGTGGCAGACAACATGAAACGATAGGGAGGCATATTGTCCTGATTATTTCCAGTTATCTTGGATCTCCTGTCACTCGTGTGCCTGGATGAGCAGCAGGATGGAAAGGCTACTTGTTGATTTTATGATGCCAGATTCCACTCGTTTTTTTGTAGTTTTTTTTACACATACCAAATGTAAATGTCATTTTAATAACCCAAACTTATAGCAGAAAAAGCTTAACAATCTGATTTCACAGTTAACCTACAAATCCACATACATCCCTCTAAAGTGTTATTTTCTTTTTTCTCCCACAAACAACCCAATCTGTTGGATATAAAAAGCAAATCTGCTCCGTTTCTTAATGCTGCTGATTACTGGGAATTACAAAATTTGGCAGAGTCGGCGTCTTTTACGTAACAGTGTGTCATCCAAAACATTTGCTGTGCAGCAGCAGAACAAATCTGCAGAATTCACCAAAATAAGTGGTATAAACAAAGCAGAGATCACAGGGAAAGAGTTTCCTGTTATTCTTCTGCTTTAGGGCGCATTTATCTAAAGTAAATAGGTTTGTGGATAGAGTAAGGGTTGCAAAAAAAAAAGTTAAGCTTTGCCGTCTTTCAGTGCTGAAAGGGAGATCACTGTGGGAGGTTTTCAGCATATTTATTGCAAATAAGGGAAAATTCTAATTGAATTGAATTAGTTAGATAAAAGTAATATTACAATTATTGTATTCGAATTCAAAGCCAAATGCTGATTTCAGTGACTACTGCAGTCGTAAAATGAACTTAAATTTAACCCTCTAAATAGAAAAGTTCATAAAAGCACATATTAGTGTCATTTTGAGTTTACGAAAGGACCCAAACGCAGATGGAACAGGATGTGAAGTGGCAACAAAAGTTTAAATAGAAAAATATGCAAAAGGAATAACTTAACACTGGAGATTAGGAGATAACGAGGGGAAACAACCAGCATGATATATACCAGGGCAAGAGTAGAGAAAAGGCATGGAGAGCATGTGAAAGCCGTCTGGTGGGAATAAGTAGCAACTAAGACCAATGCAGGGGGAAGAGATCTGAGAGACGAATGTAAGAATGAACAGGGTCTGACATAGAGGGCCACAGTAAAGAAAGCTATCTAAGCAATAGATAAATAGATACAGTTCCCAGCATTATGTGTTGCAGAAACCATAACATCACCTCATGGCCTCACCCGGTCTGAGCGGGGGACACAGCAGGCTGCAACCTTCTCATCTGAAGGTTTGATTTAAGGTGCTTGAAGCACAGAGAATCTCCATAACATCCAGTCGATCTGCTTTTCCATTCATTGTGTTACTGACTGGCGTCCAACTTTCCTTTCGCCAAATCAGAAACGCTTTTCCTTCCTTTCTAGTGAGGCTGAAGTCGGGGTTATTCCAGAAACTTAAAGTAAGTCTTTTTGAAAGCAGTTTTGATGCGTGTTTGGGATCACCTTGTTTGATAAGGTGCTGTCAAGATTTAACAGCGCAGAAGATGATAGAGATGGATCCATTTTTTTTGGGGGGGGGGGATTTTTTCAGCACTAGAGGCCTTTAGATGGTAGGTAGACAGGAAGGAGGGGCAAAGAGAGGGGGAGACATTCGGCAAAGGTCGCCGGGTCTGGGACACGAACCCAGGACGGCCGCTTTGAGGACTATAGCCTCTATATGTGGTCGCGCGCTAAACCCCTACACAGCCAGCGCCGCACCCAGAGATGGATCCATTTGACATGAACTTCATCTCGTCTTTATTAACTCATTCACTTCCAGGGTTTAGCTCAGGAGGCGTCCCTCTTCTCTTCACCAGTCTGCAAACTTTCCAGCTAAAGACTCTCTTTCTCTTTTCTATATGAGTTTACTGAACCCCCAACCCCCAGTATAAACTGTGGATCATAGTAAAACCAGTGAAGCAGTGAAGAAACTTGCTTCAAATGATCTATTATCTGCATTTACATTTTATTTATATTTTATGAAAAACCCAACGATACTGATCCAGAAAACAGCCCCGAAAAACATATTACAATGGGTCACACTAGCTCGTGTTCTCACGTTCTTAAATCCTTTTTTTTTTGTCTTCGTCCCCCTCCTTGCGTCCTCAGGGTCTGGTTGGAGAAAAGTACGGCAGCATCCGAGTGCCAGGGGAGGTGGAATCGGCGATGTTCGAGATGATCCTGGACGCGGCTGTGGAGGCAGGGCTGGACACCCACATTTTGGAGGAGTGGTACTGCAGGGATGAAAACTCTGTGCCACCCGCATACTACCTCAAACCTAAAGCCCAAATGCTCAAGAACTATCAGAACTCTGTGAGTCCTAACTCACCTGCTGACCATGGTCTAATCTAATATGATGGCTTTCTGTGGCATGTACACGATATTCAAAACTCTTAAACTTTTTCACGTTTTGTCGCATTAAAACCACCAACTGCATCATATTATATTGGGATTTGATGTAATTGGGCAAAAAAAATTTAAATAAATGTAATGGGAAATGAAAATGATACATGGTTTTTAATTTGTTTATTAATATAAATCTTAAAAGTCTAGTTCGCATATGTATTTGTCATCCCTCAATCAATACTTTCTAGAACCATCTTCATCTGCAATTAAAGCTGCAGGTCATCAGGGGTGTGTGTTTCTACCACATCTAGATTCATACATTTTTGCCCATCCTTTGCAAATTAACTCAAGCTCAGTCAGACTGGATGGAGAACATCAGTTTTCCCACTTTTTTGTCAATTGGATTTTTGTCTGTACTTTGCCTGAACTAAAGTAACCCATGAACATGTGTTGATTAAACCAGGGCTGCACATTAGGAAAAAAGGAAAATGTGATGGTATTCTTGAATGTTGGGATTTATTAGGGGTTGTGATTAACCCACATTGTTTACACTCTTCTTTCTTTCCATCATCTTGAGAAGTTTTAGCATTTTATCACTAAGATCTAGATCAGGTGTGGACATGCAAGAAAGACTAATCCAACAGACCAAATACATTAACGGCAAGGGGAGTTTATATTTATGGCAGCTGAAATATTATTCTCTCATAAACATTGCACAAGCATTGCTAACAGCTCTGGCTGTAAGTTTAGGGTTATTGTTCTACAGGTTTTCTTCTTGAATTGCCCTGACGCTTCATCCATCTACTCTTTAACATTGACCATCTTCACAATCCCTGCTGAAAGAAATAACGCCCACAGCATGATGCTGCCACCACCGTGTTTCATGTTGCGAACGTGGTATTCAGCGTTATCTGAGTAACATGGCCTGAACACAAATGCATGCCACACCACAGATCGTTTTCCTCCCACTTCACCATTGTGCACGACTTTGAGTTGATCTCTCACATAAAGTCCAAATAAAATCCCTTAGAGTTTGCGGTTGTAACGTGACAAAATGTGAAAAAGTTCAAGGGAAGTGAATACCTTTGCAAGGCAATGTTTGTCCAATTTTTGGGGGGTAACCTTTCCCGCTTTCTCTCACTGTAATCTTGTAGACCCACAAACAGAATGTGTAACCTGTAAATGAGCATAATGTGAGCACGTCGTAACAGTAGATTTGTGTCCTTACGTCCATGTTGTCAAACACTCCAGCTCTGCCTGATAAACACATTTTATCTGCTGCTGCAGAACAGAGGCTTTGCATCAAGTTAACGAGTGCGGTTGTTTTTGTTCAATCAGTTCTTAGACCCTTTGCATGTTTTCTGCTTTAATGTTTTCCCAGCTGGCAACTGGCCCCATAAAATCAATTTAATGCAATATTCTGTCTGCGAAGTTTATTTTGAACAAAAAAAAACATGCTGTTCTTTAAAGTTTTATGATATTTTTTGAGGGTGACATTAAATAACAGGCTTCGTATATTTATAAGCTGATGAAGGTATTGCCTCAAATGTCTCCAAAGTCATCAAATTAGGAGAATGTTGGAAGGCCTTGCACTTATACACTAATGGTAATGATTCTGATTTGGAGAACACATATTTCAGTAACATATTTCCCTTGTTTTATTGCACACATCTGCTCAGTACTCACTCAGACCTTCAGCGCATGACGAGTGTTACAGTCAGCCTTTCCCCTCTCTGGCCCTCAACCCCTTTTAGATGGAGTCGAGCAGCGCAGCAAAGACCAAGAATGACAAGGCCTGGAGGAATGTGTCAGAGGAGATCAAGAGGATCTTCCGAACGGCGGTGCTGCAGCTGCAAGAGAAGGGAACCATGAAGAGCGCGGACGCCAACAAATTCCTTTGCTCTGGTGAGATTCGGGCCTTCTGTTTCCTTTTGTTTAAGGTGTTAAGGGACATATAGTTTGAGTTTTGATCTTTGTTTTGAATTGTTTTTATCAAGCCATGGAATTTATATAATAAATAGAAATATAACTTTTGGTTGTGTTTTCAATTTAATATTCTTTCATTAGTTATATTATATTATAAACTAAATTATTCAAGCAAATACGCTGCAATAAAAAAGAATCCTGTCAAGTACAAGCTTTGGGTTTCAAAAGACCACTTTCAGTCAGAAGTTTACATACAAATATCAACGGGCATGAATGTTATGTGAATGTTATAGTACTTCTTAGCACCAGTGGTCTGTGTTTTACCCTGGAAAGTGGCAGAGAAAGAGGGAGGAAGAATGCAGCAAAGGCCCTGAGGTCGCCTCCGTATATGTGGACACCCACTCCGTGCGCCGCCTCTAACTTTTAGTGATCTATTCTTTATGCTTTTTTTAGACTGGTATTATAACAAACAAGCTTAATGATTTTTAAAATGTAAGAACTGCCTGCACTGGTTTGCACAGCTTCAAAATTATACATTGTAGGGAACGTCTAATGCAGGTAAGGCCCCCTTTGGGGTGTTATTTGCACATTGTGTTCCATTCCATGGTGGTGCATTGGGGTCTTCTCAGTTAAAGGTTACTGTCACTTTAAGAGATCCTGATGTTTCCTGTTTTTGGAGGCGGTTTTTTGGCTTGTAGTTATTGTTTGGTGCTACAGAATAAACGACACGCATTGAGCGGAGTCAAAAAGAGAAAGGAGGCAGCCGACTCCTTTCTTTCGCATCCACTACAGCATACAGGCTTAAATATATGCATACATTCCAGCTATTATTTGGTTAAATGTCCCTTAGCAAGTTGCATCTCTACCACACATTTTTTAGGTAAGAGACCTAAATCTGTCAGGAGCTTTATATCAGAACAGTATTGTTATTATGCACCATATAAATAGTTCTACCTTTTAAATAGAATTATATTTCACTTAAATACAGCTGCTAGATAGCAAAAGGTTTTAATTTGTTCAAAATGGATAGTAAGCATTGTTATTAGTTTCCATAAATAACTTAAGTAGACAATTGACCACAAAGATGCTGACAGGTAAACGTCAAACAACCAAGTTTCTTCCTGATCCTTTACAGACCTGAGTACCGTTGGTCTAATATTCTGCATGACATCAACTGCAAAGCACTTCAACATTAGCAGAGCTGAAATGAAAGCACAAATACATTTTTCTGCTTTTATAAGCACCACAGACTGAGCCTCACAGATTTATTCGTAATATTTCTGAGTCTGAGCAATAGATTTGAACTCAGTCAGATGAAAGATCAATGAGTCGGGCTGGTCAGATAAAAATATCCACCTGAACAACCTGTTCGAGGGAAGAAGCTACAAGCAAACAAGATTGTTATCATTTAAAGTCTTTTTTTTCTTTCTAAACAACCTTCTTACCCTGGAGAGCTGAATCAAATCAGTTCAAAGCAGTGTATTCCTACTGATAGACAGAGAAGCAAAGAATTTATGTACAAGTGATGAAACATAAATGAAAGAGTCACTGGAATTAGAAACACCAGAAGGAAGGCTACATAAAACAGTTAAATACATATTGGTCTCTGCAGGTCAGAACTGTAGCAATAATAGCCAGCTGCTAGCCGCCTTGACACTGTTTCCTATCTTGCATTTTTTTACCTGGTTCTGAATGTGAAGAAATTAGGCATATTTTTAGAAACATTCATCATGTCAGTGAAGTATGTGCTGCTCATGATGTGCCTAGTTTGTGTGAATCGGGTTGAAGGCCTAAAATTTATAGCGATCTGCTTCTTCAGGACACAGTAAGGTGCTGCTGCGGCGAAGTCACCATCTCAGTGTTTAGTTTTTCCATACTTAATGATCACCTGACGGTCTTAGGATCAAAGTTCAATAATCAGATAACAGATTAAGGCTGCTATCAACTGGAGCCACTCCTAGCATTCTAGATGCCTAGTTGAGTGAATCTTTATCAGTGGAGACAGAGAGTCTGCTATAAACGGTGCTAAATCATTTGATTGTGTCATTTTGTTGCACTCTAGTTTTTTTCCCATTTAATCAAAGCATCTCTGAGCTAAACTAAGTGGGATATGTTGGCAGAATTTTAATCAGCAGGTTTCTGGTCCTAGAATATGTGATTCTAACATCTTTTTGAGAATAAAACTAAAGGAAAAATCCATCAGAATCAGACTCCTTAGAGTCAGAAGCCTTCAAAATGTGTCCAACTGTACTCAGACTAGAAAGCTAATTCCAGCAATAGTCAGACTTTTATATTCACAGGTATAATTTGCCATAATTAGAGAAACCCTGATCAGGCTTTTCCTGACAGATACCAGTTTTCATTTAGTTTATTTTCATAATGATAATAACACATAGAGAAGAAGAAATTGTGCTGCAGGTTCTTTAAACCATAATATTTTACAGCATCCGTTTTTAACCATTATCTGATCTTCATTAAACTCAAAAAAGAACATCAAATAATAGTAAAAAAGACAGTCAGGGGAGAATGGCCTATTCCAATCCCTGATTGACTGATTGTTTCAACTTTTGTCATGGCTACTGTATTAACTGTTTTCTGGAAAAATTTACTTTTTTAAAAACTTCCAGTCAGTAAAAGGCTCATTTGGGTTTTTGGGAATTTTTAGGCCAAAAATTTTAGGGGCCCTTTTTGGCAAAAAAGGGCCGGGGGGCGGCCCCAACCTCTGTTTTTTTTTTTCCCAATTTAAAATCCCCAGCGAAAAAGAAAATCGTAACAAAAGGTTTTTACCACGGGAAATTTTAGTTTTCTGACCCCAGGGGGAAATTTTTAATAGCGGAGCCTTCCCCAAACTTTAGGGCTTTTTCCTCAATTTTTTCCCTTTAACAAAGCACCCTCTACAAATAAGGGGTTTGGGGGGGGGGGTTTTTGGGGGGGGGCCCGGTTTTTTTTTTTTTGGGGGGGGGGGTTTGGGGGGGGGGGGGGAAAAAAAAACCCCGGGGGGGGGGGGGGCCCGAAAAAAAAGTTTCCGGCGGGGGGGGGGGGGGGGGGGGGGCCCGGGGGGGGGGCAAAAACCGGTTTTTTTTTTTTTTTTTCCCCGGGGGGCGGTTTTTTTTTTTTTGGTTTTTGGGGGGGAAAAAAAAAAAGAAAAAAAAGTGGGGGTGGGGGGGGGGGGGCCCCCCCGGGAGAGCCGTTGGGGGGGGGGGGGGGGGGGGTTTTTAAACCCCCCCTTTTTTTTGGCGGGGGGGGGGGGGGGGGGGGAAAAAAAAAACCCCCTTTTTTTAAAAAGGGTACTGGTTTTTTGGGGGGGGGCCCCGGGGGGGGGGGGGGGGGGGCGGGGGGGGGGGGGGGGGTGGGCCCTAAAGGGGGGCCCCCCCGGGGGGGGGGGGGGGGGGGTTTTTTTTTGGGGGGTTTGGGGGGGGGGGGGGGGGGGGGGGGGGGGGGGGGGGGGGGTTTTTGGGGGGGGGGGGGGGGGGGGGGGGGCCCTGGGGGGGGGGGCCGGCCCGCCCGCGGGGGTTTGGGGGGGGTTTGGGGGGGGGGGGGTTTGTCGTGGGCCCGGGGGGGGGGGGGGTTTTGGGTTTAAAAGGGACCGGAGAGCCCATTTTTTGGGGAGGGGGGGCAGGGGGGGGGGGGCCCCTCTGTTTAGGGGGGGGGGGCCCCTTTTCCCCCCTTTTTTCAGTTTTTCACGCTTGCTTCCGTCTGTCTGTCCGATGTCAGCATGTGTCCATCTTTGTACAGCAAAGCATGAGGGGGCGTTCAACTGTTCATCTCCTCGCAAATGCTTGCTCGCTTGACCATCTGTGCGTCTACTGAGAGGCAGTCCATCGCCATGCATGCATGCATGTGTCGTTCATTTCCAGTGAAGCCAAGCAAGTGTGTACAAGTTCATACACATATTTACAACCCCGCTTTTGCCTTTCCTTCTATGTGCCAACATCGGCAATCACACTTCGCCCATTATTATTATTATTATTTATTTTTTCTGTACATTTCTTTTAATCTGTTCATCCTTTGGTTCTGTTTGTGCCATCTGCCTGCCCAGACTACATTAAGATCACACTACAAACGTCCTCCAGTCTCATCATAATGTAAACATTAGCTGTAAGGACAAGGGTCTTATTATTCAGGATCAAGAAACAAAAGAAATGATTAATGCCTTTACATTTAATATGGAATCTAACCCGTAACGACATTATTTGAGATTTAAATAAAGAAGAATAAAGATTTAAATATAAGGTTTTAGGCTTTAGAGCAACCTAAGATATAGATACATACCTTGCAAAAGTATTCCCACTTTTTTTACATTTCAGTGATAAACTTGATCTCTTTTATTGGGATTTAATGTGATAGACCAAAATAAAGTTGTGCATTATGGTGAAGTAGACAAAAAGCAAAACAATGTTTTCAGTTTTCTTTCCAACAAAAAAAAACAGATAAATTGGCCGTGCATTAAGATTTAGCCCCTCCCTCTCTAATACCGCTAACTAGAACCCTGCTGTATCTTCAGTTTGGCGTCTAGCTTGACTGGCCGAGCAAGGCCTGATGGGAAAAAAAAACATCTGTAGGTATTGGGTTCATCCTTTGCGATTACAGTTATGTTTGTCATAAAAATGATAAATATTAGTAGTAGAACCAGAATCAGTAGTAGTAATAGTAGTAGTAAAATTATTGTATTTCCATCACTATTATTAATGAATACAGTTATATGGGAAAAATATTTATGTATATGCTGATTGCTACTCAGTAATACGAAATATTTATCAGTGGTATTATAGATAATTAAATATTTCGATTTCTGATCCAATTATTAGTAATTTTGTCTCAGTATACATTCAGCTGTTCTGTGAAGGCCACGAAGGTTTGTTATGCCCCTTTTCCACTGGCTTTGCGAGCGTTTCCATTACTGTTTTTTCCGTACCGGTACCTCGTTTTTTGGTCCCTTCTCCTGAGCTGGTCCAACCGGTGCTGAGTCGAGACTACATGTGACATGAACAGACTGCTGTTCACTGATTGGCCATGCGACCAGGAGAAATGAGAAGGTTTTCAGAGGTAGTGCAGAGAAAAGTTAATAAAACCCAAGAGCGACTACAATGATATTAAGGACCACAGTGGCCAGAGTGGGTCTCCTCTCTGCTTCTCCTGCCACACCACCCCGTAACATCACAAGTTCTGGCTGGGCTGTGGTCCAGATAATTATCCCAGTGGATCATTTTATGCATGAAAAAAAACATATAAAAGACATTCTTGCATATACAATAATACAAACATTATTGGTATTTAGTTTATTTATGTTTTTATTTTCTATTTATTTTTCATCGCTTGTTGCAGATTAACATGACAATGTCACACAGTAACGTTAATAGCAGCACAGCGCACCACATTAATGGTTGGAGGCAGGCTGTGCTGCTTCACTATCAGTGTCACATGCCCAAACATATACAATATGGCCCAACAAATTTATTTTACAAATATTTAACCTCCTCTTTAATTACTAGAAACTAAAATAAAAGTATCTTTTGCTCCATTTGAGTATTCTCACAAAGAAATACAGACAAATTAATCTTTTAATTTCAGTATATTTATTCAGTGGGTAAAAATATGTAACAATAAGAAAAAATGGTTACAGATTTACATGTATATAAACAACGGCTATAAAATTAATTTAAAGAAGGCATTTTTTTAATTTATAGTTTATCCTTTTAAGTTGATCTGAGTATCAAAGACTTTTTAATTAGCAATTCATATTTTATTTATTATGCAGTTTTTCAATTCAGTCACCGCTTTCTACATCCCTGTGAAACGTAATCATTTTATGTTTATCTTTTTTTTGTTTTGTTTTAAAAGCAAATATATGTTATTTTCTGTATTATTTTTTGAAATCCATATTTGTGGATGTAACCACGTTTGTTTTAGAGAAACAAACTCTGAAAAAGAACAAAGAGTATTTCGCAGGGCACATTCCTTAAAACAGTCTTAAACATATAGGAACTCTTTTACTACATATTTAAGCTTTAAATTATTTCCAGACAGGATATGTGTTTCTGTTTCGTTTTTTCTCACTCCCTCAAACACACTCACAGCTTTAAGGGGAAAGCTGAGTCATCAGAGTTGCCCTAAAAATGTCAGATTGCATTAAAATACTTTGTAAAAATCTCAACTGGGCCATTTAATGAATTCATGAATGAAATTATGAAATCATGGTAGTCTCAATATTAGAGTAGTTCTCCTCCATAGATACCTCCCATCATTAAAAAAGGAATTATAGTACTACAATGATCTGAATGTAAGAAAAGAATAAGGTTAAAATAAATACATTTATCTTAATTAGAAAAAGTTGAAACTCTTTTTTGTTGTGGCAATAAGCTCTGTTTGAAAGGTATTTAATCAAATTACTTCTAGAACTTGTTTTCATTGTTGAATTGTGATTCTTAAAAAGGACCTTTAAATGTCAGAAAATGATCCATCCTTAGCTAGTTCAGTTTTAATCCTTGTATGTAGATTTAATTTATTAAAACCAGTTTAATTATATTTGTACTATTGCTTATTATTCCAGACCTACACATGGCTTCAAAAGGAGATGGGTCCAGAAACAGATCCAGTGGTCATCGTTCGGTATATTGGCTGCAGCCAACTCTCCACAGACCTACGAACGCTGCTCCAGAGCATCTGTGAGCAGATTGCAATAAACTACCGCTGCCTGATTCACTTCTTGCCTAACAAGATTCAGGAGATGAGAGAGCTTCTAATCAACCTTCTTGGGGAGTCGTCCTTCCATAGGCCCCTGGTCATCGTCCTGGATGCCATGGAGCAGCTTTCCGATGCCGACGAGGCTCGTAAGCTGTGGTGGCTCCCCGTGCACCTGCCTCGCACTGTCCGCATCGTTGTATCAACACTGCCCAACAAACATGGCATTTTGCAGAAGCTGCGTCATCTTATTCATGATGAGAGGTATTACGTGGAGTTAATCCAGCGAGACCGAAAGGTATGCAGCCAAATGCTAAAACAGCAGTTGCTTGGGGTGAAGAGGAAGGTAACATCAGGGCAACAGATCTATGTCAATGAGGCACTTGCCAAGTGTACTTTGCCAATGTTTGTCAACCTCATCTACAGAGAAGTAGTTCACTGGAGGTCACACAAAGATGTTGATGATAAATCTCTGTGCTCAACCGTGCATGAAAGCATTGAGCAACTTTTCTACTCTGTGGAGAATAAGCTGGGCCAGCGATTTGTTTTCAGAGCATTAGGGTACGTCACCATGGCAAAGGCTGGGCTAACGGAGGTTGAGTTAGAAGACATCCTGTCTCTTGACAACATAGTTCTTGGAGATGTAATTGTGGCAAGTTACCTCAAAAATCCACTAAGGATCTCCTATGACCTTGTTGCCAAGCTCAAAGAGGAGCTGGAGGGTTATCTGGTTGAGCGTCAGGTACGAAATGTCACATTGATGGTCTGGGCCAACAGGCACCTGCACCTCATCGCCCAGAAGCTCTATCTCAGCAACGAGGAGGATGTACATCAAATGCACAGCCTCTTGGCTGAGTACTTCCTTGGAGCATGGTCAGGAGGCAGGAAGAAAATCTTTACTTATGATAACAACCATTTCACTTCCCTTAATATTTCACATCACAAGAATCCTCATCATCAACAGTCTCATGAAAAAACATCCTCTGATAAATATTCCTACGACAGACAGACTCCCGAACAGCCTTGGGTGTTCCAGTGCAACCTGCTGGAGCCGGACATCTTCTTTGTCAATCACAGAAAGATGACAGAGCTGGTGTACCATCTGACCAGGAGTGGGCGTACAGATGACCTCATGTTTGGTGTCATTATGAACTTCAGCTGGCTCTACACAATGATAAAGATTGGTCAGTTGGAAAAAGCTATAACAGACATTGACCTTGCTTACACCTGCAGCCAAGAAAAAGAGCTAAAGTTTCTGGCCACTACTCTTCGTAGCATTAAGGTGAAAGTACTAAAGAACCCTGCATCGCTTTCTGCAGAACTGCAGCAAAGGCTTCTGCCAGTTGTCACATCCCTTCCTAAGCTCAGACACCTTCTCCTAGAGTGTGACAAAGATGGTCCCAAGTACTGCTCTATTGTGCCTCTCCACTCCTCTATGGACGTAACATATAGTCCAGAGAGACTTCCTCTGTGCTCCAGCTACATACAGATTGTGGAGATTTTACCCACTCTAGCCCCAAACATAGTCCTCGTAGCACTGGAGGATGGATCTATCAGCACCTGGGATGTAGAGAGCAGGCAGCTCCTTCGACAGATTGACACAGCCAGATCTGTAGTGCTAGGAATCAGGCTAACCACTGATGAGAAGTACCTGGTGGTTGCCACAACGAAAAATACTCTGCTCATCTATGATAATCACAAGTCCTGCCTTTTATCGGAGGTTGAAATTAAGGGGTCAAAGCACAGTGGTGTCACTGGAGGAGTTGCTTTCATTAATGGTTTTACTCTTTCTACCCATCATGCACTGGCATGGCTTGAGGCTAGTAAAGATGTCAGTGTCATTGACCTTGTGTATGGCTGGCCTCTTTACCAGTTCCATTGCTGGTACGAGGTAACCTGTGTCCAGTGCTCGCCAGATGGAATGTACGCCTTCTGTGGCCAGTACCTCAACACAACATCCGTCTTTCATCTAGGAAATGGGGAAAAGATGTCCACTGTGACGTCAGAGTTTTCTGGGGGATTTGTCAAGTCAATTCTAGTACTGGACACCCTTAACCAAATGGTAATGATTGACAATGAGGGAAGTCTGTCAGTGTGGAACACCAAAGAGATAACCAACCCGAAGCTGATGGAGGATTATGATTGCAGAGGGGATGAAAGCGAAGTTGTTGGTATTGAATTATCTGAAGACCAGCGCTCCATTCTCATTTGCAAGGCCAGAAGTATTGAGGTTCTGGATACAAAAATATGGAAAATGCTGGAGAAATTCAAAGCCAAGCGTACTGAACGATTTGTTGCTGCTGTTCTCTCCAAAAATGGACAGAGCATTGTTGCCTCAATGGAGAACACTTCATCCATTTTTGTCTGGAGGAGAGACAGCGGGCAGTGCATGGCCAGCCTGATTGAGATCTCAGGGGCTATCGTTAAACTCATCAAATCAGCCCACCACAACCTGCTTCTTTCTGTTGCCAGTAGCGGTGTACTGTCTGTTTGGGACATTGATATAATCACCGCCATGTCAAACATCGATAAAACAGGCAAAAAGATTCAAACATTGCAGCTGACTGGCAGAGAAGACTATGTGTTCACCATGGACGGCTCAGAGGCTGTTCACAAGTGGAACTTTAGCACTGGCTTTGTTGAGACAGTCTTCAAACACGAGGGCATGGTGGAGAACTGTGCCCTAACCTCCTCAGGGGATCTCATGGTGACTTCGGACGATAAGTCCAGTCAGTACATATGGCAAACCAACACTGGAGAAAACATCTTCCGCATAAATGGACAGAGAATCTCCCAGCTGCTGATCACCCACAATGACCAGTTTGTGGTTTCCCTGTGTGAGCAGAATGCCTCAAGAGTCTGGAGATTGGCTACTGGGCACAAAGTCTGCAACATTTTAGTCAGCCTCCAGAACGCACTCATCACCACAGCAAACACTTTCCTGGTGGGAACATCCAAGAATAAACTGCTTGCTGTGAGTCTGTGGTCAGGCAGCGTATCGAAGAAATTTGTCTGCGATGATGGCATTAGCATTGTCAACTTCAAGCTCATTCCTGACTGTCCAGATTGTGTTGTCTTTATTACGTCCACAGAAACGGTCTTCATCTGGAGTGTGGCAGATGAGTCAGTCTGCAGGAGAGTCCAGTTGCCGGCCAACTTCCTCAAAAACCTGGAAGACTTTCAAATCTCGCCCAATGGGAAATTAGGAATAGTCTCCAAAGGTGATGAGAACATTAACGTCCTGGATCTTCACAGCGGGAAGCTGAGGCTTGTCCATGCAGCTGGTATAATCTGGCGTCAGAAATTATCAAGAGATGGTCGTTACCTTGTGTATGTTTGTTTCCACAACTGTGATGAAGACGACGAGGCAGGCGTGGTGTCTAATTTGATCGTTATGCGCCTTGCCGACGGCAAAAGCATTGGCACATGCTCACTTTACAAGACCCCCACATTCCTGTCTCTGTCCCAGCGTGCACTAAATATCATCATTGGCTTTGAGGACGGCAGTATTGGCACATACACTGTCGTGGACCGTGTGGACGCTGCCCTTAAGATAAAGATAGCCACCTCCAACAGCCGACAGATTGTCAACAACGCTTCACAGAAGGTGCGCCCCAAATGTGGCAACCATTCCTTCAAAACTGTTGCCGATTGCACCTGGAGGGAGTCAACGGAAGTCTTCTCGAGGGACAGCCCCATCAACGTGTCGGACTCAGGAGAAGGTGAGTCGACAACACCTACAAAGAAGACTGAAGTGCTGCAGTGAAAATTTGGGGAGCAGACAGAGCTTAGACAGGAGGCAGGTGAAAAAGCTCCGAATCTCTGGGGTTGCAGTTGATTCTTGTTTACAGCCACGTGATTCAGCTGCAGATGTCAGCCCTGTGGGTAGTTATTGGGTTGACGATTTAAACGCTGCACTCAAATGATCTATTACTTACTTCCACCATATACACTTGCTGTTAGTTTTAAACATGAAGACTGTTAAAAAAAAGTTCTGTTTTACAAAACAAAAATGTACATTCTGTATTAGTTTACCATTATGTATCCTTTTGCTTTTGAAGAACAAAATTCATATCAACATGTCTCCATAAATTATTTTCCGAGTCAATCCAGTAATCTTTTGTTATCCACTGTTTGTTAGCCACTTTTGTTATCCTATTTACTTCATACACATTAAGCCATAATGTTGTTCCTAAAAGAGTATATTTATGTTTGTATTAATATCAGGTGGTACTGTACAAAGAGGATGAACAGATGTACAGAGTATATCTCATTTTGGCTGCTGCAATTTGTGCAACTACTTAAAAATGTTACGTTGTGCTTAATGCAATCAAAGTGAGTGCCTGGAGTTTAAAAAAAAGGTTCATTACGTGCAGATCACAAAATTAATGAAAGTGCAGGGACTTTGTAAACATAGTACACACACAGTTGCATATTAAACGCATTCAATGCCGATTCTGTTCAAATCTAGTCAACATCAGGAGAGAACCACGACATAACTCTGAGGATTGATTGCTTTATGATTTTTGGAACTGTTTACATGGATTTAATGTAGATTTACCTGCTGTTCCATCAGTTTGCGTGCAGGTAGTTTTTAAGGGGAACACCACTATTGAGCATACAGTGTAGCATAGCACCACGCACATTAACGCCTTAACCTGTGTACTTGCTTTAGGTTTTGCGTAGTCTTTGTTCCAGTATAAAAGGATAGAATGAGTTTAACTTAAAAAACTTGGCCAAGTGAGCATATTTAGAGTTTTAGTCATTAGGTGGATGCACTTTAGGAGTGGTATGTGAGAAATCGTTAGATTTATTCAGAAGAAATATATAAATTACAAAAAAACTGTTTTGATTTGTCTTTAAAAAAAAGTATTGGCTCTGCTTACAGATGTATATAGATTACAATATACAGAAGAATACCTGGTTTGAATAAATAATTAAGATGAAGACATCTAAGCAAGCATTTTTGAGAATAAATCCCTGTTGCAGTATACCTTTGCAAATGTGGGGAAAACAGTTATGGTCATAGCAAAAACATCTGAGCACAGATTAGTACATTTTTAATAGATTGCCTAGACTTTAAATTCTTAGTTCAAAAAGAAAAGGCCTTTTCACAGCTTTACAAAAAGTGACACAGGCTTTATAGTTCTTGTATAAAATATTTGAAAGGTTATATTAACAGGATATGTCATTTTGTTCTGACATTCAGATCTTTTTTGTTGTGTGTAGGCATGGGCCGGTTTCTTATTTTAAGGGACACATACGATACTTATGTTTGTTTGTATGTTCGAAATTGGGAAACGTGAAAATATAAAAATGTGAAAGAAAAAATTGAGAATTGAGAAGAATGCAGCAGAAAGTGACCTAACGATGATGACGCCAAACACGAACATCAATACACAATTGGCACCTAGGACAAATGTTCCCACGCGCTTATTTTTCAAAGTTCATAAAGTGAAATTTTATGTGGTGATTTTCGTGAGTTGGAGGAAGTCAGAAGAAATGTCGTCTGCGAGCTGTAGCTTATAAACCCTGAGGAGGTGATTCTTGCACCATTTAAATGCAATTTCTGTTTTGGTTCAGACCAACGTTGATGTGCACAGGAAAGCATCAACATGTTTCTTTCAACAACTGTAAGAAAAATAGTCATATATTGGCAAGACATGCAGCGATTTTGGTGGTCTTACTTATCTCCAAATACAGTCTTTGTTTTACCTGCACTACAAGGATGTAGCCGTCAGAACATTATTCCGACACAATCTCTCACACCCATCAAAGACTTAAAGGTTCGACTAATTATGTTGGCTAAAAATGCCGGAGAATTTATTGGAAGGAGCGGTTGTTGATTGAACACAATCTATAGACATCTGCAGATGTTTTGTACTATTAAAGGACACAAAAAAGTAAAAACATCACAGTAAAAGATAGCCTTCTCTTACTTGATAAACTTTATATTAACAAACACTACCTGTGGTTGCCTTAGTGGTCTGGCTGTTTACTCCCTGCTTAAGCTATCTGTCCTACCGGTGGCATGAACTGTGTTGTGTCGTCCTCCCTGTTCCAATTTTTATGAAACAATTAAAATCTTAGAATCCAACATTCTAATTGTTTTACATTTAGGACAAAAAAAATGTACACCCTGTTTACCTACATGAAGCTCATTCCTGTCTCCTGCATGGATGATCTTTTTGGCAAAAGTGCTCAGTCCATCATTTTTCTGTGTTGCCAATAAGCTGCCATATCCATTCTACATATTCCAGTTTTATATTAAGAAAACCATCCAAGTTCAATGTAGTTCATCAGGCACTGCGGATGCCGATGACATTTCACCATCTGCATATGGTACTCAGTTCCTGTTTTCAATTCTTCTTGTTTTTTAAAATCACTTTTCTGGTTTAAAATCATGGATTTATTTAGGATTTATTTGTGTTTCATACTTTTCAGCACGTTTTATGATTAAAATATGTTGATATCTACCCCTTAATATATGAGGATTTTCCAAAGTCTTGGTTTGAGAAAGGCAGAACATCTTCATCATGCCCTTGCGGTGTACAAGTATTGCGACAGAACAGCGTTTTCTCAAGTTGTATGCGACCACTGAGTAACTCTCTTTATTCACCACAAGATTACTGAGCAGAAGGAAACCCTCTAAACTTTTCCTCTTGCTAAAAAAGGTAAAGTCGGTGATTTGAAAAATTTGAGAAGCACCTCCCATCACTTTCAAACTTCACGACTTGCAATGTACATCAGTGAAATAAACAACCTACTGCCACCTAGCTAGCGAGGGAGATGATCGAGCTTACTTGCTACCATAAGTTTATTAGCTCGCAACATTACTCTACAAAGAGCCAAAGAAAAACTATTATATATATATATATTATATATATTATTAATATATATATATAATACATAATATATATATTATATATTATATATAATATATATATATATCATATATATATAAAATTTAAAATTATATATGTTCACAAGCAACTTTTTTTTTCAAAAAACTAAAACTAATTTTAGCGTCTTTTTATTTTGTGTTTTATTCTTTACAATTACAGAAGATTTTGCGAATGCTTCAAAACAACTGGATTAGCCCCCTGGTGTTTAACGAGACACAAAAGTTAAATTTCATTTAAATGCTTAAGATTAAATGAGAATTTAAAGCTACATCCTAAACTCTGACAATGCTGTCATGAGAATATGAACTACCTAATTACTATAAAGACACTGTTCTCATTGAAATTAAAGTGCTTAAATACTGATATAATAATATTTTCATTCTTATAATAATTAACAATATAGCAAAATTTTACATTTTAGCTGTAGTTAATAGTACTTGCATTTGTGTTTTTGAATGAAAATTAATATCATATTAGACTTTGTTTTAAACTTTGGTTTTTCTGTAAATTTGGCATATTTCTGCTCCAGATTATCTTACCATTAGAGTCTCACACCGGCCCATGCCTAACAGCTTACAACATTGTACTAAAGAGCCAGTAAAACACCAAGTGCACGCTTTGTTATGGTGAGAAACACGAACAAATAAACGCTCCTGTTTATATGTTCAGAGGTATGTCAAACAATAGCACATGTAAGGAGCATGTAGTGTATTCGTTATGGACATTTTGGTCGGTCGGTTGACCTGAAGCAAAGATCTGCAGACAATCTAAACAGTTTGGGGGATTACTGAGGTGATAGCTTACATATCCTTGAATAAAAATGTTTTTCAGCAGTTTTGAGCTCCAAGTAATCAAACGATTATTCTTTTAAAAAAACACACAATTTCACTCTGACAACCACTTTGTAAGGGCTATACCATCCTAATATAGGTTTACCAGTTTTGAACGGATGAGAAAACGGCCCTTGGGAAACTGTCGAACGGGGTAGCAGCAACGAGCTTTAACATTTCCCACTAACTCAAGTGTTTTGAAAATAAAAACAGAAAGATATTCAGTTATGTACTTGCCAAAGTTCTAATTATTGGTTATTTTATTTTATGAGTATCCAACTTGTTTTTTATGGCTTGTACTCTAATTATATTGTTACCAAACTGTTGAAGTGTCGACTGTGATTATATTTAGAGAAAATGTGCTATCTTTGCTAAAAAGTTTAAAAAGAGTGCTTCTATGAAAATATATTGGAATGCCAGTTTGAGAGTATATTTGAATGTGTCCATATGGAAGCCAGTAAACAGTATTATTATGTATTATGTTATGTAACTTGAATGAATTTTAACGACTTACATGTTTGCAACTTATAGTTGACATACTGGTAATGAATGTTTCTATGGTATTCTTTTTATTGTCAGGACTGATGTACTTGTTTAGAGATTTATATTTTCATAAATGTTGTACTTACATTTTGTTACAGAGTTGTTTAACTGGAAATAAAACAGAAAAGAAACTTATGTCTGAAGCAATATGAACATAGTGTGTATGCATTGTTTGTATGAAACATTTTACTGTAATAAAATGGTTCACTTTTGCCTCTATGTTGCTTTTTCGGCCCTTTTTTGCTTTCAAAGATAATTGTGTATAATTTGGTGTTGAATACTTTAAATACTTCTAGTATCTTGTGATGCTAGAGGATTTACAGTAGTGTGCAAGCTGAAAGCAAGGGAATTGATCCTCTTTTCTTTACAGTTTGAAAGTGTCTAGATGAGTTCTTCATAGTCAGTACAGAACATCCCCAAGTCAACTATATATGGGTGCATAGTCATTTTATCTCCATTTCTTTGGAATACATTTGGAAATGTATTTTAGCACAAACTAATGAATTCCCAAAGAGGTATTAGCTGACAACTTGGCATGCAGGGGATGATCAACTAATGGATGATGCATCTCTAAGGTGTTATTCAGGTGGTTCATTGTTTTCCTATTTCCTAAAGACTTTACGTTCTGATACTGTTTATCCACTGCTGATGTTTTATTAGGCTTGATAGCTCTTCTTTGGTCTTTCATTTGTCCCCTTTGCTCATTACTTTCATACCCACACTGCACGATATATGGCTATGGTTAGTTACAAGTTTGAAACAACTTCAGAAAACATGGTGAGATGGATCAAGACCACTTTAAAGGTTAAACAAGGTTTGATTTCTTTGAAGCAAAGTGTAAAGAAATGAGGAGAGGTTGGAAAGTTTCCACTCGTGTTAAGTTGCAGGAAACACAGCAAAACAGATCGTTCATAAGGCTTTTATTCTGGTGAAGAGAAAACAGACACGGTCAACACCTTGAAACGGACAGAGCAGAGCTGTAAAATGATCTGATAGGCCAGTAATTGGCCTCCTGCGCTCCTGCGCTCCGTACCGAATGCCAGACAACCGTGGTGAATAGTCCTCCAACGCCGGCTGACATCGCCATGACAATTAGGTGATGTATGAGCTGCGCACCTTCACGGTGACCTACGCCAGGCACACAACCTCGCAGAGTAAAGACACCCAGGTTCAAGCTGTGATTGGCCAACAGGACCCTGTTGGTTTGGGTTACAACTTTAATTTCCCAGTGGTGGCACTCTAACACTAGCATGTGTATAAAGTGTGTGTGTGTGTGTAAACCTCAGTTTGGCTGCACTCCCAGGCTTGGCCACGCCCCTCGCTGTATTGATGGTGAGCTCATGTCTGTTGTGGGCCTCGAGAGGTTCACTGTGGCAAGCACATTCCTTCTGCAGGGGCACACAGGCATATAATTACACACCTTGTTTGTCAAACACTCTGTACAGGGTGACTTTATTTACCCAGGCTCAAAATAGCCGCTTTCTTGTCAGCGGCATTAACTTCACAACTTTTGTAGTTGATTGTGCTCACCTATAACCTGTATTTTCTGTTATGAGGAAGCCTGAGTCACCCATATTTACCTTTCGCCTTCCATATCTGTCTCAACAAATACACCAAGCATGATTAGGCATTTTAACCTCCTAAAGAGGTAGGAATAGAATATTACAAAGCTTCAGTTCAAGACAGTATTTTATCTGTGAGGCGAGTTAGTGTAACAAACCAGGACTGATTCTACCCCTGTTATCTCATCCTTCCTCACACAACCCCCATGCATCAAGGGTAGACCTCAGAAAAAGATAACAACCCGCGGGCCTTGACCTAAATCCTATGAAGCCCCCCTAGGAGGGGTGATGCTTGGAAGATCTGTTTCAGTTTCAGGTGAATAGTTGTTCATTAAAAGAGGTGTTTGCTTGAATAGGATTTTCCTGCTTCATTCACATTTAAGGTCAGATTTAATGCACTTTCATATAACAGTTGTTGGCCTTTGAAATGAGCGTGTCTTCACTGTGTGAACGTTCAGGACCTGGGCACCTTGTTTGTCCTGTTTGCTGGACTGTTGACCTCTCCAGTGTTTACCCTGCCTCTTGTCCACAGGAGATAGAAACCAGCCTCATTGTAATCTTGTAATTCTTAAAAATTGTAAAATCAAACTACATTTTATACTCATTAAATCTGTTCAAACACATGCTCTACGATGAGTTATAGTAGGCCACCTCCTGACCAACCTTATGCTAATATTAGCGCAGAGACTTACTTATGTTGAACAAACAGGTATGACCTACATTATCAATGCTTTCCTGCCTCCCATTCATATTTGCCCTACTTTCATTCTTCACAAGATCCTGTTTGCAAAAAAAAAAGGAAAGCAATCAGCATTTTTGGGGGAAAAAATGCCAAAACCAGTGGAGTGAAAATAGCTGGATCTCCTTGCCATCACCTAAACTGTCAAAGCGAGCTCGGCTTCATATTTGCTATTCCACATTGTCGTGTTTTTTTCTGTGACGGACGCTAGATGCCCCACCGTCGGTCACAGTCAGTAGGGAAAAAGGTCCTCAGATGTGTTTTAAATGTGAATGTGAATATGACTAAAAACCTGGAGTCATCCACCACGCCTACAACAGACAGAAGAAATGTATTCCCTGACAAAAAAAAGCAATAAAAGCAGGTAATCATTGTCAACCTGCATGCAATCAGAGGTTTGTTTCTTCTGCTTTCTGCTTATATGAGGCTGACCTCACTTTGACATTGAAGCTATGAACTGGCCCGCCCGTTCCCCAGACCTGAATCCGATTGAGCACATCTGGGACATCATGTCTCGCTCCATCCACCAACGTCATGTTGCACCACAGACTGTCCAGGAGTTGGCGGATGCTTTAGTCCAGGTCTGGGAGGAGATCCCTCAGGAGACCATCCGCCGTCTCATCAGGAGGATGCCCAGGTGTTGTAGGGAGGTCATACAGGCAGGTGGAGGCCACACACAATACTGAGCCTCATTTTGACTTGTTTTAGGGACATTACATCAAAGTTGGATCAGCCTGTAGTGTGTTTTTTCACTTTAATTTTGTGTGTGACTCCAAATCCAGGCCTCAATTGGCTAATAAATTTGATTTCCATTGATGATTTTTGTGTGATTTTGTTGTTGGCAAATTCAACTTTGTACAGAACAAAGTATTCAATTAGCATATTTGATTCATTCAGATCTAGGATGTGTTATTTGAGTGTTCCCTTTATTTTTTTGAGCAGTGTATATTTTCTCCACTTTCTTTTAATGAATGTTATTAATAAATTCAGTCCTTCTCATACATAACAAACATTTGTACATTTTCAGAATTTTTAACCAGTCGGAAACAGTTTTAGCAAATTAGAATTAAGTGAAGAAATGCAATTTGTTTTTAATCTAATATAATTTTATTGGTTTTGATTTGTGCGATGTTAAAAAGGCACCAAAAATGTATTTTTCCCTTTCCATAGATGCAAACCATTAAATTTAAAACACATACAAAATATTTTCACCTACTGAAAACAATAAAACGGAATATTAAATGGATTGCTATGTATAAAATAAATGAAAAAGTAAATTGCAAGAATGTTATGTTCAAAAAATGCATCTTGACTGTTATTCAAAAGCACAAAAGATGCAAATGGGAAGCAAATTGCCCTATTTAGATTAAAAGGCTATAAAAACAGACTTGAAGAAACGACCGATAAATGACAATTCCTCCTAAAATGCACAGCCTGGCCAATTTTTCTCATAAACACAGCCAAGGTTATACAAGGGACCCAGGGATGTTAACTAGCAGGTGGTGAGCAAGTAGTAGAGTTATTTCCCCAGTTTAATCACATCCCAGTCATATGATCCCCTACAAGGACTGAAGGAAAGGAGGCTCGTTAAGCTGCATCAAGCTGCACATGGGTTAGATCAAACAGGAATTCCTGTTTAGTTTGAGTATTAAGTAAAAAGAAAAAAAAACCTTCAGAAGAGGTTTACGCCATTTTATTTTTCTATCCATCGTCCATTTACTTCTTTTTATCTGATCGAGTTGCAGAGGTAAAAGGTCCAGATGGAGGGATATGTTGTCCCTTTCTTGAGTTCTTGGTCTGCTCCAGGGTCGTCTCCCATTGGGATATCCCTAGAAACCTTCCAAAGGGAGGCATGCAGCGTGGACCCTGATCAGAGACACAAACCACCTCAACTGATTCCTTTGAACACAGAGGAGCATTGGCTCTATTTTAAGCTCTCCCTGGATGATGAATCTTCCCACCCTACCTTTAAAGCTGAGCCTACCAATGGAGGAAGCTAATTTCAGTTGCATGTATCTAGGTTCTCCTTCTTTCTGTCGTGATCCAGTTCTCATGCCCATAATTGAAGGTCAGAATATAGATGAGTGGGTAAATTGAGAGCTTTGCTTTGCAGCTCAGCTCCTTCTTCTCCATGGCAGACTAGAGCAGTCCCCGCATTACTGCAGTCGAGACTCCTAGTCATTTGTCCATCTCCTGCTCCATCCTACCATCACTCGTGAACAAGACACCAAAATACTTGAACTGCTGTACTAGAGACAGAGAAAAGACACGTTGCTTTTTTCTCACTTTCTGACAATAAATCCTTCATTTCATGATAAGTAGCAATGAAAAAAGTACTTGCAAAACAAATACATGATTCAGTTTGTCATATGTACATCTCATATAAAAACATGACATAAAATAATTTTTGAAAAAATGGGAACAAACAGACTTATCATTTTTACACAAATTGTCTTACTTTTGTTATTCCAGAAACTCGAGAATACTTATTTGATAAGTTCAGCAGGTAAATGACACTGCTTTCCGATAAAAGGGAGGATAAAGAGGGAAAAATATCGTATGTCCAAAAAACATGCTTTTTTCTAGAAATAAAGTTTCAGTCTGTAGACAAATGTAATTTAGTATGAAGGAGGGTAAAATGGCTTTTTGAACTGTGAAGGTAGGTGGCCCCTGCTTTAGAGCAAAACAATAAACTTAATAGATAAATAACAAATTTATTTTCAAATGGTCTGTTTCGCACAACAATAGAGGTTACATACCAAAGTATCCATTTCTAATATGCTTTTCAAAAGCAGAAATAAAAAAAAAACACACATTTCTGTGTTTTATTTTGAAAGGTTCAACCGGAAGCCGCCATGTTGCCGCCACTGGCAGCTTAACGGAGCTCCTCTAGTTTCCCAGACTAACTAACTAACCAACCCATCAGCAGACCGAGTCCACACAGGAGACATGGGACTGCGGAGTCACCGAGGGGGGGAAACTCTTCTCAGCGACCCACCACACCACCTCTAACCGTCCTGGAAAAGAAGCCTCCATCTTTTCTCCACCTGTTTTTTATACTTTTTCACATTTGGCCAAAGGACCGGAAGAGAGAGAGAGGGGACGTTAAATGACGTCCGTGTGTTTCTGATACCTGAGGCAAATTAAAGTGCCACACCTTCACTTAGGACGACAGGTAGGCTCAAACTCTGCGCTATTTTTTTACTTTAAATAAAAACTTCATATTTAAATGGACTTTATAGTGCAGTTAGAGTTAGAGAGAGTGTGGAAAGTGTGGTTATTAGACATTAATAAACGCAGTGTCAACAGGTGGACGGTGTTAGCCATACGGCAGAAAACAGCATCGCTTCTCAACTAAATGCAAGAAAATACTTTAATCAAACCGGTAACTGCTGTAATTTGTTGCAGAAAACATATCTATGGTTAGCTTTACTCCAGAGCTGTGAGTTTACACCTGTTGCACACCATGAACATTTACTAAAGCGTTACAAAATAGGAAAAAAGCTTGTATTTTACAGCTGTCACTATTGGTGACATGTTGAAACTTCACCATTTTGTTCCTCATCGTAATTGCTTAAACGCTGTCAAGTTTAGCCAGACAGGTAGAAAATGTTTAGGTTGTTATCCCGCTCCACGGGGAGTCGGGAACATAAAAATTTCCATCACAGAGTGCTGCTGTAGAGGTGAGTTAATGAGTGAATGCGGGACTGCGGGTTGGTTGCTCCTGATAGGTGGAGGTGGGAAAGAGGAGGTGGTCCTGCACACATGGTTGGCCTTGGCTTGTGTTTGCTCCTCTAACATGAAGCTGAACCCTGGACCAGAGCAATCTGATGTATGACAGGGGTGTAATGCATCACTTGGTGCCCTAAACCTGCAGAGGCAGGTTTACAAAGCAGAGCTGTGTTGTGGGCTTTGCTGTAAGCCCCTCCTATGTGTTGCCTTGAGCTCAGTACTCAAATCAAAGTATTAAAAGCGGATGCAAATGGTCTCCTCTGCGCTTTGTGGCTGCTGAGCTCAGGGCTACACCTGCAACAGGATGTACACCTGAGCGCAGCGCTGCTGTTTACATTGTGTTTAGATATCAGGTTGCACAGATGGTGTGTTAGAGATGAGAGATGTGTTGTTCCGTAATAGTGGGGA
This sequence comes from Crenichthys baileyi, assembly GCA_036173005.1. Classification (NCBI taxonomy): domain Eukaryota; kingdom Metazoa; phylum Chordata; class Actinopteri; order Cyprinodontiformes; family Goodeidae; genus Crenichthys; species Crenichthys baileyi. The sequence continues at coordinate 336,249 of JAHHUM010000605.1, forward strand.
AACCAGTTTCCTTTTTTAAAACACAGCAATGCAGCAGAGGAAAACAAGACTTAACATTAAGAAATTAAAGGAAGTACACTGTTTTGGAAATGAATATATATCCCTTTTGATTTTTACATTTTCTGGTGTTAGAAGCACAACTTCAATGTGTTTTAATGAGATCTTTGTGATAGGCAAACATGAAGTAGCATATATTTGTGAGGAGGCAGGAAAAGGATGCATGGGTTTAAATCTGAAAAGTGTGGCGTGCATTTGTATTCAGTCTTTGCTCTTGTTACAGCTTCAAGTCTTTAGGGGCATGTGTCTACCAGCTTTGAGCTTCTGTGAACATCAGTTTTAACGTCTGGATGGAGATTTTCAATTGGATTTAAGTTAGGACTTTGACTAGGCCATTACAACACATGAATATGCTTTGATCTAAACCATTCCGGCGTAGCTCTGGCTGTATGTGTCCTGCTAGAACGTGGACCTCCACCCCTGACTCAAGTCTTTTGCTGCTTCTAACAGGTTTCCTTCCAGGATTGTCCTGTATTTACCAGGGGTGCACCGATTGCAGTTTTCTACAAACTTGTTTTAACTGCACATGAAGCGGTGATCTCAAATATAAATGGGAGCATTGCAGTTACGTTAGACTTTCATTTTCATTTTCAAAACTTGCACTGCAGGTTAGACAAGTAGTAAAGATCGGCGGATAAGATCGGTTTCACATGTAAGTATTGGCCAATCATCAATCACCCAAAATTAAGGAAATCGGGGCAGATTGATCAGCCGGCCGATTGATCGGTGCACCCCTAGTATTTAGGTCCATCCATCATCCCATCAACTCTGACCAGCTTCCCTGACACTGCTGCAGTAAAGCATGCCTACAGCATGATTCAGCCTGCTTCGTGTGTCACAGTAGAAATGGTGTAATCAGGATGTCAGGATGTTTTCCCCCACCATGGCGTTTTACTCGTTGGCCAATAATTTCAATTTGGTGTCATCTGTTAAGAGCAAACTTCTTTCACCATTTAGCTGTGTCCCCTTCATGGCTTGGGGCAAACAACAAACAGGACTTCCTATTGCTTTCCTTAAAAAATGTCTTTCTTCTTGCCATTCTTCAATAAGGGCCAGATTTGTGGAGTGCACAGCCAATATTTGTCCTGCCAACAGAACCTTACACCTGAGCTGTGATCTCTACAGCTCCTCTAGAGGTACCGTGGGTCTTGCTGGCTGCTTCTCTTGAGTTATGCTCTCCTTTTCTGGCCCGATAGTTTAGACAGCCATGCCTTGGGAAGTTTGCAGTTGTGCCATAGTCTTTCAGGTCTTAGAAGATGGATTGAGCGGATGTTCAAAGCTTGGAAAATTGTTTTATAACCTAACCCTGCTTTAAACATCTCCACAACTCTATCCCTGAACCGTCTTCTGTGTTCCTTGGGCTTTATGATCATGTCTGTTCTCGAATGTTCTCTAAAATAAAAACCTGAGGCCTTCATAGAGCCGCTGGATCTAGATTTACTCACAGATGGATTCGATACACTAATTATTTGACCACCAAAGCCAAATGGTTGCACTGGATTTTCTTTAAATCTGCAAATCATGTGTCATTTTCTTCCCACGTGACAATTATATGCTACTTTATGTCAGTGAACCGCATAAAATCCCAATAAAATACACTGACGTTTGTGGTTGTAATGTGACAAAATCTGGAAAAGTTCAAGATTTTTCTTTGCAATTCATTATGACCGTCATCATTTTTGCTTCTTCCGCTGAAGGTCAGGCTAAATTCAAGAGAGCATCCATGCTCGTCGTCTCGGCAATTATTGAGCAAGACTGTGAGGTTAACAACAAGGAAATAGCAGCAGCGGCAGCGATTTTCCCAATCAGTATAATCACTGTTATTGTTGTTTATCGAACAAAAGCTATAAGTTGCCTCCCCCAGCTTTTCTGACAAAAGATTTTACATGATTGCAAATGGTTGGTCAAACAAAACAAGCCAAAAAAGGCACTATTAGATTAAAAAAATTAAGTCGGAGTTAATGAAATAAATATAATAATGAAAAGTAAATAAATTTCTAAAACCTAAATGACTGCAGTGATGGGAAAAGATAGTGATATCTGTGTCGTAAATAGGAAAGAAATAATAAGAGGCAGTCATAAAGGGTTAAATGTGCCACTTTTGGACAGTTCATGGAAAGTGATAGAACGTTAATGGACACAACTAGACGTGTAGCAATCAGGATTTTACTAGGCCATTCCGATTCCTGGGTTTCTCTCTAAGCACTAGAAGACATACACACATATCTGGGTGAACCTTGTTTTCTTTACCAACCATTCATCAATAAATGAGCTGTTGTTGTGTTTAAAGACAGAACAATGTAGGAGTTTTCACTTTAAATGCATTTAATGAACAAGAAAAGCTAAATTACGTTTAAACCGATCTGGAGATAATAACTGGCTGACTGAATGGTGAATGGCTAGTAAATAAAAAACTGAAAATAAGTGTTTAGTTTGACAAAATAACTACAGGTCATGACATTACAATACGTAACTTTATTGATGTTTCCAAGTCAGGTTAGGTCTATACCGATGCATTGAATCCGAGTCAAATTTGAAACGCTTCCTCCGTTCGAAAAGGAGGAAGTTCAAGGGCCGTTGTTGCTTTACACCTAGTTAGAAACCTTCCAGGCATTTCCGACACAACGCTGAAAAACACTGTCCTACACAAGCGGGATCGGGGTGAAAAAAGCTGCTACTCGCTCCAATTTACTACGTACCGATAAACATTACAGGTTAGACAACTGGAAGTCGAAAATCATTTTTGAGCGTCAAAACTTGCACGTTATATTTGACCAACACTGTGATGTCCTGTCGGGCTTTAGGAAGAAAAATATCTCATCTCTATATTTACTCATCCAGCTTCACAATTCACATACACATTTTTAAGTAAAATATCTAGGATGGTCACATGTTAAATGTTTAAAATCTAAGTTAATCCAACCGTTTTATCTCCATTTAACTTAATCTTTAATCTTATTTTTAAAACTATATATTCAAGTGGACAGCAGTCTGTTTGACTATAGTCTTTAAGAAAGGAGTTATGAAATAATTAATTTTACATTTATTTGAATAAAAGTAAACGTTTCAACTTGTGCATTTTTGGTTTCACCCAAATGTAGTTTTTTCTGAGCCTATAACTGAACCAAATTAGTATGATTGGTTAAAACCGCAAGTTAATTGTAATTAATCCAATCTGATTAACACGATTTGGGAGTTTACCTACTACACAGTGCCTTGCACAAGTGTTCTTGGCCCTTGAACTTGTGTGAATTGTTGAGGGCATTTTATTGGGATTTTATGCGATAGACCAACACCAAGCAGTGCAACCTACAGACGTCACCTAGTCCACTTTTGACACACCAGGGCACACCGGTTTTCTTATTTTAATATGCTAAAACTGTCCATTTTCCTTCTACTGCACAATTATGCACTCCTTAATGTTTCATCACATAAACTCCAAATCAAATAACACTGACGTTTGTGATTGTAATGTGACAATAATTGTATAAATTTAGCGAGGCTAATGACGCACCTCTAAAGGGTATCTGATCTTTCTGTAGACCTGAGCTTCGTTATTTAAAGCAGCTCCTGGGCGAGGAGGGAAACAAGCAGCAGGTCTGTTTGCTGTGTAACAGAGAACAGGGCAGAGCTATTGATAAGAGTGGGCTGCTGGGTAATACAGAAGAGACGGGACTTGTTTACTGCAGACTGCTGCCCGGGGCCGTGTGAGGGAGGCATGTCAGGAGACCAAACACCGTATTGCACCCACAGAAAGAGACCAGCAGAGACATCATGTCTGAAATCTGTAGGCACGTTGGAATATTTCTCAACACAAGCTCTATAGAAATTTTATCTTCCACGTGACTCACCATAGATGTTCCTACCTAATCACATCTGGCCTATTCAAATCAGCCTCGAGGTCACTGCGCTGAACGCACCTGTCAAACACTCAGGTGTAAAGCTGCAGTCTCATTCTGACAGAGGTCCGACTTCTTTCCATCCCGTGACACACATTCAATAGCTTTCCTGGACTTTTTGTCTGAGCTGTAATTGAAAAAGTTACACACTAAAACGAATCAGATGAAAAGCTGCTGTTCCTTTATGGGAAGCCTTATCGGGTCAGGAAGGGGTATCTCGTCATCTGCTATGATAAGTTATGAAAAGCAGTACAAAGCTGTGGCTGACGCCGCGTCACTCTTCTGTCACCAAAAAGGCTTTGAAATACTGTGTTGGCATCTTAGCTGGGACCTAAAAGCCTCGCAGCTGATAGGAGGCTTTCAAATGAAACATCTTATCAGGCTGCGGTCTGCTTTCAGCTGAGAGTCACACCAGCAGCAGGCGGCAGGGGAATCCTGTCCATAAGGGCTTTGTTCTCAGTATCATTTAAAGACTTCAAGTTTGTCACTTAAATGTTTGAAAAATCCAATTGTAGCGAGGCCTGGGAGAAGGAAACCTCTGACATGTCCAGATAATCATCAATCACACAGATTAGAATACATTTCACACATTAGATGAGTGAAATTGGTGTCTAAAAGTCCCGCTTTGATGCCTGTTTTTCTCGTGAGCTTAGCATGAAAAAACTCTTTATATTTTGCGATAGGTGATGGGTGTTACAGGAAGTTTTTTCCTCTTTAATTAATGCTGCCTAAACACATCGAAATAGCTACTCTCTGTAATTCACAGCCATTCCTAACTCTGGGTCACAGTAGCAACAATAAAATATCTGACTCCAAAGACAACAATGAGCTCAAATGTCGCCTTATTTTGCATTAGCAGTAATTTAACACGTCGGACCAGATGAGACGTTTGATCCCCGCTTCCCTCGCGGCTTTGGCTTTCTTTCTGCAATGTCGTGGAGCCAGATAAATCATTTTTACGACTTTTATTCAATCTAAAGTACAATCATTGTGGTTCTCTCTGAAGGCCTTTAAAACATCTCAGGTGCTCTTACACTGCAGGGACTTGCCATCGTTGGACTCATCAAATATGATTTTAATCGTAAATGAATTAGTAAATCGGATTCATCATCACTGTAAGCGGTAATAAACTACAGTTACGGCTTTTATAGTTCAGTAATAGCAAATAACAAGTTTTTAAATTCAATTCAGTTGAGTTTTATTTATATAGCGCCAATTCACAAAGGGTTTGGAATGGTCTGGGGTTGTTGGGGAGGTTAGATTACACTACTGTGTTAGAGTTTGGCCATTTTAGAATGGGCTATGTGTAGGGGTACTAAGTAAAATAATACACTGATAAATATTGTTCATCTAGAGCCCACTGGTGGTCATTGTTATACTAAAAACCACAACGATTTGTGGTACCTCTCTCTGTCAGACTGATTATAACCATTGGAAAAGAGAAGGGGTCGCGCAGGTAGCAGAAATGGAGGGTGTGTTTGCACCTCAACCATAACTGAGCCGGTTTAGGCTAAACCTGACTCCCCCTTACTCCATCCAACAGGGAGGGAAGAAGGCAGAGGTACAAATAATTGGTGAGTGTTGTTTCCTGTTGCATTGTGTGAAAGGTGGGTAACTTTAAAATGGGCTGAGTCAATTCAGTCGAATCATATAGATTTCAAGTCAGGTACATACATTCCAATTAATCCTAACTATCTAACACTGCAGTCAGATTCTGTTATTTATTCAACTTGGTTAAAACGTTTTTCCGTGTAAGAAAACCCAACAGATTGCATCCAGTCAGTGATTTGTAGCATTCACTCCTCCCGGATGAACATGTAGAGACAGTGGACAGTCACTGGCGTTGACTTTGCAGCAATCCCTCATACTGAGCATGCATTACAATTAATAAATTCAATTAAAATAGGTTTTCAGTTACAGGGTTGGCAAATACTGTTTTTTTTTAGTTTTTTTTTTTATTGCCCATCAAACAATGTAAACTGAAGGTAGTGAATCAGGCGTCACTAAACCACCAGAGTACCAAGTACTGGATTTTACGGCGAACATATAGAGAGGAAGACATACTTTATATGATGTTTTTGGCCTTAATCAACACAGAAGAAAATGCCTTAGGTATACATCTACTTCCAGCAGCCACTATCTACCCAGCAACCAATGCTAAGTTAGGTTTTAACCAGGTGTTCTTCAGAGGGGTTTGCTTTGTCTATTACCAGGTCTGGCTATCAGCATTGTAGCCCTGAGTCTTTTTTTACCCCGCAGGACAGCCATAAAAACCTCCACAATAAGAGCCTTTCTGTGTGTGCTGCAGAGAAAGTGATAAAATGTTGAAAAATACTGCTACTACTACTACACCTCCACAAATCTCCACCTCAAAAAATATGAAGTATTCTTTTAAAAGTGGCTCCTCTTGTACCTTTAATGGGTTTACAATTGCTTGCATATCCTCTGTTCAGAGTTCAAAACTTGAGAGAAATTAGTTTATTATTGTTGACACGCATAAAGAAGTATTTTTGCCTCTTGGGGTGGAAAATAATACTTTAATACGCTACAAACTGTGGCCGTCCACTTTATGTTTTTCCGCTTTTAACCCAGATTTTTCTCCTCCACACCAACTAAATGATCTTATGGTAAAGCTGGCAGCAAGTGCAGTTATTTTCCTCCGTGTGTAGAGCTTGAAGCTTGAGAGATAAGGTGGTAAAAAGGCCATTTTTATCTCTTTGTCACACTCGTACCACGACTGCCAAACCGCCAATGACACTGCAGTCACAGTTGTCACTACCAGTCCGTCTCACAACAGCAAGGCGGCGCCTCGCTCCTCACGCCTCGAATCCTGCTGGGATCTCACCCTGGCGTATTTGTTCAGGGAAAAAAAAAAAATGGAAAAAAAGGCTGCGAAGACGACAACAACGTTAACAGAACCGCAGCTCCGGTGAGCCGTCTGTCTCTGCAGAGGAGATGATCAGGAAAAACCGAAGAAAGCCATGAGCTTCAAAAACAGAAGAAAGGTTTATCCCAAGTAAATATGCAAAACATCTGAAGGAGCTCAAATGCTTTCTGAGCCCTGAAGTTTCTCCGACGATGGCATAATCTGTGATACACATCAAGTAGAAATGCATATTAAGATTGTGATAGAAAATAAAGCTTGCTGACAATTTTTTTATTCTGTTTGGATTTTTATCTTTGTTCGTAAAACCTTTTTACAAAATCCCAGCCTGAGGTTATTCTGCTTAAGTTTTAAAAATAACTTAACTGTTGACAGGATCTAAAGAGAGAATCCTCTCATTAAACAGGACATTATAGATATAATCCTGGAGACCCATTAATTCAACAGCACCTGGAAAATATCCCAACATGTTGTTGGTCTCTGTAAATCCCAGGCAGTTGTCCTGCGATAAAACATACCAAAAATATAGTTCCAGCAAACAAGATGTTTTTATGGCAACTATAAAACAGCGAGGCTGAGGAAAATAATTGAGAGGTCAATAGAAGAAATTATCAGCCGCTACACGTTGATACAGATCAGTCAAAAAGGCCTTCATCAGGACCCCAGTCGTTTAATCCCGACCGGATTGGAGCAGGCTGTTTTGTCATCTCTTACACGGCTCTTAGTCAGAAGTTGTGTAGGTTTTCTAAAGGTCTTTTAAAGTTTTTCTTCAGACTTTGGCTGCTTCTTCTTCAGGCGAGAGAAATAGGCAGAGTAACACAGTGCTGCCCCCACCTGTTGCTGTGAAGACCCCCTACTCGTTTCCCTAGCTTACAAGAAATAAACTTTCAGCTGTTCGGAAATATTTCAAATCACAAAAACCTCAAACAGTCAGTATAACAGTCATTGGCTCCTAATACTTGTGTAAAACACTATATTGAGAGCAGGTTGCCCAAAATGGATAGGATGCATGCAATAAACATTTAAAACCTACTAGTGATTTTAATAGATATTTATTCAGTATTTTTGCTTGAGGCAAAATCAAACTATTTAAAATCTAAATATTTTTAGCTGAAAATAGTAATAAAATGCGCTATACTGAAGGTTATATTTGGAGCATCTCTGCCTATACTGAGGACCAAAACTATGAAGGTAATCTGAAAGTCAGGTCTGTAGGAAAGTAAAAAATAAATGTAATTAATCTGCTCTGTGTCATGTTTTCAGCTCTTTTTTCCACTAAGGTGGTCCCGGCGCTTAACCCGAGCTGATGATTGAGCCAGTTCCTCACCGGTTCTATAAAAGCGTTACAGTCAGCAATGTTTGATTCTGAGATTTTTTGCAGGGCAAGACTTGTAAAGAGTGTCATCATGTATTATTGCTGTTTTAAACAGCAAGTGTTGTTTATGAGCCGATCTCTGTTCTCATCGGTCCTGGAAGCACTGAAAAATCAGAAGCTAGTCTTACTTTTTTGTTAAGAAACAAGACCAGAGTGTGCTCAGCCGCACTGGCACCAGTTTGGCACTGGAATTGGTTTGGTGGAAAAGAATGCTTTGGGATACAGACCGTGTACCATCTGTCAACGTGTTATCTTTGTTGTTTTTAAAAGATTCAACTAGAAATCATGTTTTGTGTGGCAAAAGATTACATTTGAAATCTATCTTTTAAGTTGTCTGCTTTGCACAAACAGAACACTGATTCATCCCTTGAGTTTAAGATCCTTCCTTATGCCTGCATGATTTATAGGTCAGAGTTAACAAACAGAAAACATTCCTCTAAAAAATGGTCTGGTTCTGGACTAAAAAGGAGTCGCGCAGCACCCACAGTCCAAAGAAAAACTATTTCGAAATGTCAGAAGAACTACCCAAAGAGCTAAGGATAATGTCTGTTGGCTTAGGAGGAAGGTCTAAAGAAACTCAAGACCTCTAAAAAAGCCTTTATGTCACATATATCTAGTGCTACGTCTCTAGGGGCCGCACCCATCCACCACACTGACGTTCAGCAGACATGGCCACCTCTCTTGGCTTGCAGGAAGTGCCAGGTCATCTCATTCCTGTGAATATATGTGTAGAGCTTCTGGAGAATTAACAGGAACACTGAAAGATCTAAAAAGATTTGCGGCCCCATTCTGATACTTCGTTTCCCACAAATCATTCCAGAAATCCATCATGCCTGCTTCTGATGTAAGTTTACGAAGCCCCTAGCCCCCCACCCCCCATTTTGAAGAGCAAGAAACTTAAACAACAGACAGTGAGGTGGATGTCAGACCAGTTGGCCCACTTTCTTGCTACCACACCCTTCCCAGTGTCACCCGCATGAATATGATCTCCCTTCTCACTGTCCTCACACATAAAACACACATGCTCTGTGATGAGCCTCGGGTTAGCCGTGAGGTCCAAATTATTACGTTTTAATTTGTCACCAAGATTACATAAACCAAATGTTCCCGAGCTCTATCAGATGACCCGGCTCTCGAAGATGAGCAGGTTCGTCTCTGAATGACACTGCTTCTTTGTTCACTTGGAGGCCTACTTTGGAAAAATGACATGCACACCCCAGGAAGCTCTATGAAGGTTTATCAGAAACAGGTTATTTAAGCTCCCTGGTTTTGTTTCTTCACCCCATCTACCTGTATTTTGGTCTTTGGTGTTGGTATGTGTAACGTTTGGACGAGCAACTCGACCTCAGAGCTAAACAGAAATGCTTGTGGATGGATTTCAGTCTTCCAAGGGCACAACAAGAGTAATTGGTATCAGATATGCAAGACTGAGAGGACATCACTTTAGGGCGGTGGAGGGGGGTTGTTTTGTGGTTGCAGTTCAAGTTAGAAGCAGGAAATCAAATTCACTGCCACAGGTTCTGACCATTTAGCCATTTGGATGTTTGACATTTCGGTTCTTTTTTTGGTACAAAAAGAAGCGGGATGTTTCATACTGACTATAAGTCCATTTGTTCCTGTCTTCAATAATTTGAAGTAATGTTCTATGACCCACTTATTTTCTGCTGTGTGGAAATTTAGTTAGCGACTGTAATAAATATCTGTCAGAAGGAAGTCACTCATAGTTCTGTTGGATGATCAGGAGCAATGATCTGTTTACTGCACCAAACCAGGATCAGAACCACAGTTAGTGAAAATAGGTTCTACAATTAAATCTACATCTACAGCAAACTAGACATACATTCTGATCGCCGTAATTTATAATGGTTATCATATTCTTAACCAATAAGAAAAATAAACAAGATTGTCCTTTTTAGCAGGTAAGATATTTTTTTGTTTTTATTTAATTAGGCTTTTTTTTTAGCTTATGTGGCTGACATAATGATAGAGGTTCATAAATCCAGTGTTTTTTTCTGCAGTCTAAATTAAGCTAATCCTAATGCTATAAATTCAAAAACTATAAAAATAGATGTACCCATAAACATCCATAAAATGTATATATAACATCAATACATTTTTAAAGATGCAGGTTTGAGTTCAACTTTTAGAACTTATGAACAACTTTTATGAACAAGGTGAAGTCATTGTTTAAAAAACACACCAGCTTTACAAGCTTTGTTGGTGTGTCTCTCCACCAAAGCCTCCTCCCTTTGCAAACTTTAGTGAAAAGAATGCCATTACAGCTCATGTTTCACATTCAGCGCTGCTTTGAACTTTTCCAGCTTGTATTCAAGAATCCAATCAGCGCATCGGACTTTGTCCCATTAAAGTCTGACTGATATCCAAATGACACTTGCTTGAATTCCTAATGAATACATGCATCAGTAAGATCACGTCAGAAACTCATTACAAACAAGCCGCAGATTATTTTTAGAAAAGGGAGATTTTCAGCTGCTTCCGTTCACTGGTAAGTTGTTCACATTTGAGCACAGCCACCTCACTGCGTCCACTCTACGTGTGTTTGACAAGTGGTTCTGTATCTGATCTTGAAATGACATTCATTGCTGAAATCATTGCTGAAGTACTTCGTATTTATTATATGTTGTATAAACAGTACATATTTGAAACATGGTGGACAGGCTTAATCCTGTCTATTTCAGGTCCTCACATGAAATCAAACTAACTTTAAAAAAGTGGGGGGAAAAAACAACCTTTTCTTTGGACAAAGTGCTAAAGTAAAAAAAACATCGGACTTTTATAAATGAGGGCTGTTTTGTAGTGTTGTCCTCTGGAGAAGGTGTGGGCTGTGTTGTACATTTCAAACAGTATAACAGAAGATGCAAACTAAACCGTTGGATTTAACAAAACATTGGAGAAAAATGCAGGAAGGTCATTATTTTAATTGTCGTTTTTTTCTTCAAATCCCACACATTTTGGTTACTCTGTTTCTCCAGAAGAGACTAGTTGTGTATTTGTCAAGGGACTAAAATTTGCTTCATCCAATCTCTATATGCTGTAGACATTCCAGTTTGCTCTGGTGTGCGTCACAAGTTCACAAGTCGGACGGTTTTATTGGTGAAATTCAGAAAAGGTTTGAGATTTTGGCATATTCCTTTTCTAATATATAGTAAAGAAAATGTTTTTAGGTGTTTAAAATATTACAGTAACAACCAGTCGATTGGAGCGGTTAGAAATGTTTGCTCGGATGTTGTCACATATATAACAGTGTTTGGCTTTCAGCTACTGTTAGTAATTATAAACAAAATTATTAATACAGCTAGAATATTCTATTTTTAGTCAAACTCCCAAATCGGGGCACCACCTAATTATGAAGAATCATTAGCCAAGCAGCAGGTATTGTTCTATGAATATCAGCCCATTGAGGATGAGGTGATATTATAGAACAATAGATGAAGGGGGGAATTGAGCACTGGCGTTCTCAAACAGCGAGCTCTGGACACTTACACAGAATAAACACAAACAACTTCTATCAACAATGCAAGAATTTATTTACACAATAGTTCAACTTTACAGTTAAAACACCTGAGTCAATAAACTCTATAACTAAGCTAGAAACATTAAACATAAGTACAATGGAAAAGAATAATAAGCAAACTGATAAATCAATCAACTAATGAATGAAAACACAAAATTTGTAATGAGGAATAACTAAAAACTACTTAACTAATTAATAATTTTAAAATAATAGAAAAACAACAATCCAACAATGTCACATTTCAGCATGAATATGTACATGTCAGGACCACAATATGCTATTAGGAAGTGAGACTAAGTACAACATTGGCCCAAAGGTTAACAAAGAACCACCAGTGTTTATGTCTGCCGCACATGTGTGGACCACAAGCTGACGTTTCCCTTTGTCTGGTCTCTAATGCATCATTGTTCCTTTGTTCTCGGTTGGCTGCAATTTTGCACGTGGCATAGCTACGGCACGTCATACGCATGGGCATCGCTACCGTGGGGGATCCTTGTTCCTTGTTAGATGGTTGAACACCCTCACTTACCCCACAGCGCTTCCAGTGTCTTTCCTTACGTATTGCGGTCGCCGTATTTCCCCCCTCTATCCCGTTCCTCTCCCCCTCCCTCTCCTGACACCGGCTGCTGATTGGCTGTGCCTTAAGTCCCGCCTCTCTTGTTTGTCTTGCATTCAATTCATGCAAAGGAAACACCTGTATGTAACGACACAGAAGTAGCTTAATGCTAGCATATTGTTCCTCTGGACGTGCTAGCATATGTTAGCCAGAAAAAGCAGTCTCACTGTCATGTCCGTCAGATTCATGATGCTGTCAAGCTTTTAATTGTCTTTTTGTCACTAAGTAGAATTAAGATGCAGAAAAGAAAAAGGCAAGAGAAGATTGACAACGTTTAGAAGAGAAATCCTGTAAGTGATATCACTCTAAAAAGCTAAAATTCTATTTAATTGAAAAAATAACAAATACAATTTTTTGAATTAAGCTTTTTTTGTGTAAACTGAGCCATAAAGTGTTTAAATCATTTTAAGCCCAACCTTTACCACTGCACCATTCTGGTTTAGGATGGGCAGTTGCAGGAGGCATCAGTTTCAGAGAGAGCACATGAAGGTTCAGAGGTCAATAATTCAATAAATGTAGGATTAAACTATACTATGTTTTAGTTGCAGTTTGTGAAATAAGTCAATTAAAGCAGACAGTGTGTGTGTGATGCTTATTTCCATCACAGGTGCATGTGTGTAAATGTTTATAAAATTCCCCGTTTGAAATATTTTTTGGATGTATTTTAAGATGTGGCCAGATGTGTTAAAATAAAGCGGTAATGCTGTTTGGCACAGACAAACATCCCCCACACTTTTGAAAAGCTTGCAACACCACTGGTCACACATCATCCAGTGTGGCCACATCCCCTCTTTTGCTACAGCGACTAGCTTGCTTGCTAATTAGATTGGCTTCACACATTGCTCATGCAACACTGATGTGTGTGTAGATTAGTAAGATGCTACAAAAGGGAAGCAGACTTCAAAGCAGACTCAACAGCCTGCTATGAACTCAACCAGTCAAGCCCAAAGCAAAAACAATCACACAATGAAATGATGTTTAAATCCTTCTATCTCATACTTATCTGTGCCCAGACACAAGCCTCTTACTGCTTAGATGACTCTCTATAGCGTTCTTGGAGTACGGCGCACAGTGGTTGCACTCAGTCAACAGCTGGACTCAGTACCGTCTCTTCTTGAGCAATGGAGGGGAACCACATCGTCGAAGTAAATAGAGTCAGACCCGTCTCTTCTTGGAGAATCTATGCTCAGAATCTACAAAAATACACAAACCGTGATCTTGAATCTTGTTTTCATGATTCTTCTTCAAAGGTTCAACAAGTCTTTCACTTGACCAGCAAGTTTAAGACAAGCACTGCCTTAGACGGCGAGCTGTAGGAATCAAAAAGCAAGGTGTTTGTATACATCAGTGACTTCAGCAGAATCCTGGCACCACAATGAATACTGGGAGATGTAGTTTGATCAGTCATTTTTATACAGGTAGCTGGGCCCAACAAAGGACTGTACCAGTCATGCTTAGAGTACCAAATATGTCATTCTCTAAAGTTTAGTTCATAATATTATCTTTTTCATGCGGCAGCTTTATAAAACTCAGTATAGTCACATTTGTGCTTTCATTCACTCTTACAATAAAATCCCCCATTTATTGTAAAACACAAAAAAAAATCCCTGTTCAAGAATGAAAACGATAAAATTACATTTGCCCTGGCTTTCTTTTGGAATAACTATTCTCAGCCTTATCTTTCCAGGAGAGATTTTCCTCCTGCAACAATAGCTCATGAATGGCCCTGACTGCCAATTCTGCAGGTATTCCCTAGATTTCAATCCATACCACATTTAGGAGACACTCTACAGCAATCTCAATTTTATTGCACCTGTTTCTCCGAGATGAAATGTTTCAATTTCCCCCTGCAGGAAACTCACAAAGTGAAGAAATGGGAGTCCGGCCAAGCTGCCAGCCGTGAAATATCTCTCCCCTTCAGTAATCGTCCGACGATCTTCCCTCTCATAAAAAAGGAGCAATATATAATATATTGAATGGCACAGGCGGCAGATAAGGCACTATTATTGCCAGCCAACAATGGCCAATATCTGAATGAATGATAGTCATTGGATGCACAGATTGAATCTGTGATCTCATTATGAGTTTGAAACGTCTCCAGGAAGGCAACATGATTGGTTATTTGGATGTTGGGATGTGAGTTTGAGCCAGCAGAGAGCTGTTGTGTAAACCTGCAGGAGGTTGGAGATAGGTAGCACCATTGTCTGGAAATTGACCTTTCACCCTTCCCAGATGGATAGACGGTAACAAAGACCTCTCTAAGATCATTGATGTCTTTCTTCGTTGGCACTACCAGTGGGACAACCTCTGAGTTCTGCTCAGGCTCATGTTAATGCAATGCTACGTTAAGATCTTGCCACTGAAGATGGCTCTACAGACTGGTGAATCATAGGGTGTATTTAGTTGTTCCATGTACAACTTTTCAATTATGGCGTCATCTTTATTTAGTTAACAATGACAGACCAGAATCTGTTGTGTGTTTTATTTACTTAGATCATTTTTGTATTTGGTAAAGACCAGATCATTTTGATTGTCCTGATGAGCTGAAAAAAGGCTGTTCTTTCCCTTTTCCAAGACTGTATAATAAATAAATAATAGGACTCAAGGCTAGCTATTTGTAATATTTAGCGTACAATTTCCTGGCACTGATGGAAAAGATTCATGAATTCATCTTTACTCTCACTTAGTTCTTTACCAAGGAGCATCAGACATTATTTTGACCTCCAGCCGTCCTCCTCACTATGTGTGGTGGCTCCTCCATCCTTGTCAGTAAAAGTTTCAGTTGTGTCTTAATTATTGGCGGGATTGTAGCACGTTTAGGCAGGCAGCTGCTCCTGTCGAGTTTTTTTTCCTTACTTTGAAAGATGAACGCATGTCTCTCTTAGTTAAATGGTATGTTCACTTGTTTTTCCCGTTTTGAAGACTGACTAAGTTAAATGAGCCTCTGTGTCCTGTCCTGGTTGTAATGGGGTTTTCAGAACAGCTCTTGCATACCTTTAATAAATCTCTGCTGCAAGCTTAATGTTGGCAGCGATCAGATACTGTTTGTGTTACAGATTTCTTCTGTTTTTGCAACACATTTGTTTCAGATCACCAAAGAAATAGTGGTATTGTTTTTTTTGGCGTGACACCCCAGTTTCAAATAGCATCCTCGTGGAGGGTCGGACATTTCCAGGCTTGCTTGGTCTTGAAGATTTTCTGGCATTGATGACCTTCACCGTCTTAAAATCACTAAAATTATATGAGAGACAACATCACAAACCTTTCTATGCTGATGGTAGGACTGAGTACTGAGGTATTAGAGGAGCAGCTAGCATCAACAACTGATACCACTATGGTTTATAAAGCTGGGTTGTTTGCTTTCATTGTTTGTAGAGCTGTAAACAGAAGCTTTTTAGCTTTTATCTAAAATATGCAACTACAAATCGAATCCTTTGTCAAATTCACAAAAACGAGTCGTTTAAGGCAGTTTAAGGCCGTTCTCTTAAACTGTCAATTGTTACCCTTCAGCGAAAATGTGTTTTTGCTTTTTATGGTTGTCTCTGATCTTACTCAGGAGACACATTGTGGCACGATGACAGCTGCAAGGAGACACTCTGAACGTACCTTTTTGGGGGGAGTCGTCTTTGACTTTAACTGCTGACGCTCCCTCTGTGATCCGAGCAGTGATGTAACTGGTCGCCGCAGCTCAGACGAGCCTGTTTCAGTATCCCGGGATAAGGCGGCTCTGTTGTCGTTCCCTCTCCTGCAGGATGACTTCTCTGAGAGTGGATTTTTGCTGAGCTGGAGCAGGATGGTTAGCCCGAGGCAAGGAACACCACAATCACACTGTCAGCACTCATACAGTCCAGAGCTTCTGTTTTTGCCTTGCAAATGTGCAACTCAACCCAACTGCGATGCAAACCAGCTTTTTCCGACCCAGCGAGACAGCTATTAATCATCCTGTCTGACAAGTTTGCTCTCAATGTACGTTAAAAGTCATTTTCTACACTTTTGATGGAATATGCACTTTGTGGTTGACCATAGATTGTATCACTGTGTGCTCAACTAAAACAAGAAAGCTGAATTACATTTCAAGCGGATTTAATCATGCACATTTAGACTCATCAAATTTCCATATCAGATGTTTCACCAGCGATTCTGAAATGTTTCTTGACACGCAGCTTTTCATCTTACGACTCAGATTACAGGAACCGTTTAATGTGATGCTGATATTCGTGCTGTGGTCATAATTACGTTGACATTCGGATTAACAGGCAAGTTTTTCTAGGCAGGTAGAGGAAACCAGGAGCAACAGATGTAGATAATATTCACAGTGGATCTAAACGGACACATCCCTGCTGAAATGCCAGTTTTTGTGATGAAATAAAACCACGATAAATCATTTATAAACACTTTTTCCCACATATAATGTGACACTTATTTGTACAAACACATTTATTAGGGGAATAAATATAAAAAATGGAAAGCTGAAATAACCTACCTGCATCAGAACATTCAGTCTTCTTTAGCTAAAGCCTTAGTTTGCAGAGAGCTTAGAAATGATCTCATTTCTAAGAGGCATTTTAGAGCCACTATAAAGATATTTCTAATTTAAAAAAGGAACATTTCGCCCTCATTTTCTCCTTTTTTGCATAAATCTTCAGTTAACACAAAGGTGCATAATTTAAGACTTTTATTTAAATGGTTTAAAACTTGTGGTATGATTGAACTAAATTTAAGTTAAAACTACATATTCAGCTACATTCATAATAAAAAGGAAGTAAATTCGAAGGTTTTACATATTTTATACAAATCCTCAGTTTTTAGGCAGTAAAAAGTCAGATTTAAATCATTTTAGAACCTGGTAAAAACCAGTTCATGTTTATGTTAATTGATAGAGGGCAGAGCTGCTTCCTTTTATACCACGACTGCATATTTGGCAGGACGGTGGGCTGCGGATGCTCCTTAAATGAATCCGAGCAGCCTCTTCGAAGGAGCCGCATTATAAAAACCCCTGAGGTTGTGCAGAGCAGAAAGCAGCAAACACATATCAGTGAAATATGGGATATACATAATGCACCAGAAACAAACATCCCACTGCAAAACAATAAAACAGGAGCAAGAGTCTGCTCGATGAAGTGGAGAAATCGTCCTGCAGCCTGAGAGGACGGAGAGGTGGAGCTCTTCAGAGGACTGTTGACCTGCTCGAACGTGAGCTGTAATTGTAAAAGTTGTCTGATTGCGACTGCGGCGCTCTCTCACAGGACCGACACGACGCTGCATTGATGTGATGGTTCTCGAAGCCCTCCGGGGAAATAAGCTCCTCTCCTGGAAGATAAGGGACACTCCAGCTGGGCGGGCGCTCTGCAGAGCAGCGGTGTGTGAAGCAGAGGCCAGCCTGTCGCAGCACCCGGCCCCCGGGGCCGCTCTGAATTGCGCTCTCTTGGTTTGTGGCCGTGAACGTGTCAAAAGTCTGTGTGAACGTGCAGATGAATGCGAAGCGGGGATGGTTGCTGCTGGGTTTACCGTGAAGCCCACTTCAAATCATAAGGAACCATTTCAATGAGGAGAACACAAGGCACTCAGTGATGAGAGGATCATCATCATGAGCTCTGTGTGCAAGCTAAGTTTCTTTTTTCCCTGCATCCACAATGCAGACGCCCACTTGTGCCTCTAAGCCTGTAGGTGGATAATTAGACATCTTGGGAAAGCCAAGCCAGATTTTGTTGCTTTTCAACAGATTTCACAGATCTCCACCATAAGAAGACCTCCCAGGCCTTAAGCCATGGCCCTGTTTGTGATGAAACCCGTCCAACCTGGCGTACCGTCCCTGAAGCTGTTTAATCAATACTAAAAATATAGACCAGGAAGAACTCTTACATCATGGTTGGAGCTGCAGCAGCTTAACCAGGCTGCTTTCAGCAGGTACGGTTATATGTTTCTAAAGCCCAACAAATTTTATTAAGTGATGCAACACCTGCCATAAAACTCTGAGTTCTGTTTGGACTCAAAGGTCCGATTGTCTGGGTTTCCTTTACAGTCTCCATTTTCTTCCTCCGTTCATCAGGGAAGAGAATCTTTAGGTAATTCACCATCTAAATTGATTACGATTCAGAAGGCCACCATGAAATTATTAATGCTCAGCCAGCCGCTCATGTTTCTGCTGAGAGTTCACCATAAACTGACTGGGTGCCACATTTAGGTGCTTCTGAGATCAGCCTCTAAGTTTCCTCAAAATTACGTTTTATTTTAAAGTTTTCTTTAAGCTTTGACGTTCGTTGATCCGATTCAGAATCGTCCGTCTACATCTCATGGCATGGAAAACATTTAGCCCTCACCCCTACCATCAGTCCTTCCTTCCTTCCTTCCTTCCTTCCTTTCTTTCTTGCTTTCTTTCCTTCCTTTCTTCATTCCTTCCTTCCTTCCTTCCATCTCTCCATCCATCCTTTCCTTATTCCTTCCTTCCTTTTTCCCTTCCTTCCTTCTTTCCTTCCTTCCTTTCTTCCTTCCATCCATCCACGGTTATTTAAAAAGGTCAAAAATTTGACAGAGACGCATGGATACGAATAATAGCTGAAATGAAAAATGTGTGGAAACCCTGGTTTTGGTTTTTTAGACAGAAACAGAGAATTTTCTGCATGTCTGTAAATGAGAGGAGAGAGAGACGGGGTAGAACGGTGAAGCTGCCAGGAGTAGAGGTTCTGAAGGTGGATGAGGTGAGTACCTGGGATCAACCATCCAAAGCAACAGGCGCTGCAGAAGAGCGTGCAGGCTAGGTGGAGTGGGTGGAGATCAGTGTCTGTGACACTGTGACAGAAAAAATAGCTGGAGGAGTGACTGGGAGATGTTAGTGAGACACATTATGATGTATAGCTTAGAGATGGTGGAACTAACGCTGAGGGTGGTAAGATTTAAATGAAAGTCCTCTGGGATCAGAAGAGGCACTTTGTGAGTCGTGCTCAGTTCCTCACATTTAAACTCTTAAAAGGCACTGTGTCCTCTACCTCTGTCAGTCTGTTTCTCCTTCACTTTGAGGCAAACTTATTCAAAAGTCAGTGATTAATTATTAACCCGGGCAATGAAATGCCAAAGCCACCAGGACAGAAAAGGTCACTCCCATCCTGCACGTTGATACACGATCTTTCACACACACACAGACACAGGTATGCAGCACTGATCGATGGCAATAACATCTTTATCAGCGCTTCAGGCAAACACCGTTTTCATCCTCGTGACCAAACATGGATGAGAAAGAAAAAAAAACAACTGATCAGGGAACAAACTAAAAAAAAAGCTTTTATATAAAGTTCAAATCTAGCATCCTTCGGCTAAGCTGCTTTATTTTGGTCCTGCGCCATTTACTTCCAAGAAAGTGTGGCTGATTAATATTTAACTGGTTTGTTAATGTGTCTCCACAGCGCTACAACACATCTGGCCAAATGGGGTGCCAATGCTGCCGGATGGTAAAAAGGTGAGACGTCATTTTCATTTTGTCCTGCTAAATTTTCTTTAACCTACCCAACAGTTTTACTGCTCTTCCTTCTCCAATCAGTGTATACACACAAAATAATAACGTGTTAAAGTTAAACAGTTGTCATAAAAGCTTGTATTTCCAAACACAATAATGAAGTGGGGACACACAATGGATATTCTATTGACAACCAAAATATGAAGAAAAAAGTCTAAAGCTTGTTTTCACTCGACAGAAAGTAAGGAAAAATGAATATTAGGCTGACTTTTCTTTCTAAACCCAAACATGCAGTTTATAAACTGTAAAACATGCTTGAAGATGCATCTCATCTTTCATAGGAGATCTCTGGAAAGACGCTTTGATTACCCAGTAATCAGGAAAAATTAAAACGGGACTAAGCCTGAAGATAATAAGTGCATGAATTATTGGAACACTTGATTTATATAAGAGAACCTAAAGCAGTGTTAGTTATTTCAGAACCTGAGACCCAATTCTCCCTTACGCAATGAAAATATATTTGCAAATATGTTTTAACAATATATGAACCTGATATTTCTGTCTTTTAAAAAAATATACTGAATAATAAATAAGGAATTGCCGCCTTTCATATGTTGTAAAACATACGGTAATGCATTTGGCTTTATATTGTCATTTACTAATACTATAATAATACACTTCATACTAGGTCACTGGTTCAGTTCTTTAGCCTTAAGAGGCCTGATTTCAACAATAACTTCACAAGAGATTCCAGTAAAAAGCATTTTAAGGCTTTTAAACAGAAGAACCTAGATTATTTTGTACCAAAATGGCATCTGAATGCTTTTTAACTTACATTTAGGAATGTGATCATATTTTTTTATTTATGAGATGGATAACTGCGAGAAATACAGTTAGACGACTGTTCATGTTAACTCATTTAAGAATGGAGTAAATCACCGTTTCAGTAATTATTGCATGTAAAATATGGCACTGACGTGAGTTAGTCGAGGACACAAAGCACATTGATAAATAGATGGATGATCAACTAAACTTGATGTTTCTCGTGTCCTTTTTCAGATTTTTGTGGGAGATTTTCCTCTAATTTCTAGATGTTTAAGCACGACGTTTCCGTGGTTCTCCATTTTCTGCTGTACTGTGCTGTATATTTAAAGCACACACTGACCAATATCCTGTCACAGTTTAGTCACAAATTCCTTCATTCATTTTATGAATTGAGACAGATGGGTCTAATTTACCAATTCGTATTCAGGGATATGACTATAATTCTTGGAATAAACAGAAAACGAGTGAAAAAGCAGAGGAAAAACTTCACTTTAAGACGGTAAGAAAGTCGGACTCCTTGGAAGGAGTTGGAAGAAGTAATTAACTGCTTAGGTCCGACCTGTTTCTGTGGAGGCAGCAGCTCTACTGTACAAAAATGTCAGGGGCATTGCATGTTTTAAATGTATTTTAAGTTCCCTCTGTTTAAAAAACATCCCCGGAAGCCCAGATCTCATGACGAATGTTGTCCACCTCACTGTCAACATCTCACTGTTAGTTTCCTCTTTGGTGCCATTTCCAATGTTCTGCTAGGTCACACAATGATTTCTCGTCTCGTCTGCTGTAGACAGAGAGGTCCGCTTATGAAATGTCTTGCACAGTGAGCCTCATGTGGGGTTTTAGGATAAACCGTGAGTCAATATGTCAATAGCCAGCACCCCTGGTTACTGTGTTTCTTTCCTGGACTGCCTGCTCATTAAAAGCGAACAATGGATCGTTGTCAGGGCACGACGTCACTGGGCGGTTTTGAGGCGAGCGCGTAGACACAGCCGGCCAGGAAACGACTTTCTGATTGGAGATTATTGAATGGGCTCAATGTGCTTCGCATACCAGAGTAGTAAACCCCCCCCCTTCTTTCACACTTTCTTCTCATGTCAAACTCACACATGGGAACACATACCTCCCTAATTGTGTGGATTGTCACATTTCTGGGATTAGCAGAGTTTGAGGCCTTAGGTTAGTGGGTCAACCATGAGGACCCACCGTACACCCAGTCAAAATAGAAAGCGTTCAACTGTGCTGCTTTGTTAAGCGAGGAAATAATGTGAGCAGCATACGCTTGACTTTATTTTTTATTTCTTTGGATTTGCTGGGTGTTAAAGCTGCCTACCTCCTGCAGGGTGGACAGAAAATATCCAGGATCTCCATAAGAATCTGATCGTCATGAATCCATACTGACAGGTTTGCTTCCAGTATTGGCCAGGGGTCAGGTACTGTTTCTGCTGCAGATATTATTATTATGCAGATAGAAAAGGTACATTTTGGTCTCATCTGAGCAGAGGCTCCACTTCCACGTGCTTGCTGTGTCCCCTACATAGCTTGTGGCAAACAGGACCTCTTCCTCCTTAAAAATTATTGGACAGCAAAAGGGAACTCTGTTTACCTGTTCATCCAACAGATGAACATGTTTTGACAGCCTGCCCCCAGCTAGTCTTACACCCTTTAGCTGAAATAACGTAACTGAGAAGCTGTTTGAGGGGTTCATGCATGTTCAGCCTGTTTCAGATCACCCCACAGCATCTTGAGATGGGCTTTGGCGCAGCCCAGGAGTTTTCATTCCTTCATTCTCAGCCAGTCTTTGGTAGATTTATTTCTTGGTGTGTTTTGGGTCATGTTGCGAAGTCCAGTTTGGTTTCAGCTTTATTTTTTACAGATAGTCTCCCTCTGATACATGGTAGACTTCAGGGTGGATTCTGTGATGGTTAGCTGGCCTGGTCCTGCTGCAGCAAATCATCCCCAAACCATGACACCTCCACCTCTATGCTTCACTGTTGGAATAAAGTTCATTTTCTAGAAGTTGTGTTTGGTTTAGTCCAACTTGTCCACTGTACTGGTGTCCAAATAATAAAAATTTAGACTCATTTGTCCTAAGAACATTATTACAGTGGTGCTGGTCTTTACCTACGTTCTCTCTGGCCTTGATGTTTCTCTTGCGCACCTCCAATGGAAGTTAAACTTGTTTAGTCCCTTTCAGATTGTTTAGGCATTAAAACGTTATCATAGCAACAGCAGCAAGAGTCTGCTTCAGGTCCATGATGACATTTTAGTGTTTTTTGGAGACTTCTTTGAGCAACTTGCGGTCTGCTCTCAGGGTGAACTTGCCCGGACTCCAAGACTTGGGCTTGCTGAAAGTTGTTTTGAAGCTCCTCATCTTGTGGACTATTTTCCATACAGAGAAGAAACTGATTTCCAATTCATTTATGACGTCTTTAAATCCTTTACCAGACTCATAAGCTGCTGCAATCTTCTCTCTGAAGGCCTCAGACGAATCTTTGGATCTCACCAAGATGTTGAGTCTCACTTAAAAAGTCAGGAGCACCTTAAACAGAAGGTCTGAGGTTTAAACAGAGCGAAATCCAATACTCCTGTTTTCAGATATTTACGTATATAGCAAAATAAATCCCAATTTTTATCCCAATCAGAAGTAGGAATGGGTACCGAATTCGGTACTTTTATAGGTACCGACCGAATTCCGTCGGTACTACTGAGTACCGATTCACGTAAAATCAAACGGTACCATGTTTTGGTACCTAAACACATCATTGTGACACTGAGGGAGTGGAAGAGTTGGCGATTTTCCATGCCGTACATGAACACAGCACTGCACGCACAACGACGTCAGTCGCCGCTGGTACCGTCAACAAAGCATGGCTGATAGAAAGCGCTCGAAAGTAAGGCTCCACTTTTCAAAATGCGATGCAGATTACGCTCGCTGCGTTATTTGTGACGCGAAGTGCAAGGCCAGCGGCGGGATTACTTCTAATCTGAGGAAGCAATTGGTTAAGCTCCAGATGTTTCCCATCAGCCTCAGATCAACGGCTATGTGCATTCGGCACCGTTAGCACGGCTGCATCCGTTAGCGACTCGTCGTCTGCAGCCAGCAACATGGCTGGGTTTTAATTTATGCATTATTAAGAAAAAACACAGGGTAGTCAGTTAAGGGTTTTGATGTTGAAGAAATGTTAGAAAAAACTGAGATGTTACAAAACAAACAGCTGGATGTTGCTTTGATATATTCATTCAAATTTATATATTGAGAAATAAATTTGTTAAATTGAAAATGAGATGCTATTATTAAACAAATTAACATTTATTACCACATTAACACACACAAAAGTACCCAAAACTGGTACCGTTGAGTGCCGCTATCGATTCACAGGTACCGACTATCGGTACCGTATCGGATTTAAATGTGAAAGATACCCATCCCTAATCAGAAGATGAAGATAGTCCAAATAGGCATCTGCTTATAAATGACTTCCTTTGTCAGAGATTTGCATCTGTTCCCATGACATCACCTCAATTTATATGAGAGAAGCTAAATGGACTTGAAATATGCTCCATGGATGAAAAAGGTGGCTTATTTCTTGTTTTCTTGGTCCACTTCAGCTGGAAGCAATAATAGAAAATCACAACAGGCCATGTGTTTGTTTGGCTCTTTGAAAATTGCTTTGAGATGAACGGGATGGACCCCTGTTGTTAAAAAATACAGTTTCTCTCCTTTCGTCTCCCGCCAAGCTTTCTCATCCACCTCTAAGTATTATTGGTCTTTTTTTTTTTTCTTAGTATAACACAAAGTGAGCCTCTCGCTTCTCTGAAATCATGCTTCAGATTTCACCTTTGGCAGAAGACACAGCAGAAAGCTGAGAAAATGGAAAACATTCATTTTCTCAGCTTTCTGCAGTGAGAAGAGAAACAAAATGATGCGGGGTTGGTAAGAGGTGCTTCAGTGAGAGGGTGAGTCTCTGTGCGGGCGGCTGCGTCCGCCTGCTGGTGGGGGACAAAGAAACCCGAGTCAGTCGGCATGTTTGAAAATGATCTCCTTAATTCTCAGAACCTGTGTTCTAGTGAGGCTCAAAGAAGGACGCCCGGATCCAGACGAAGAGCTGCCTCTGAAACATGGTGATGTGATGGAGAAAGCAAATGGAACGATGGGCATTAAAAACCAGAGGTGCTCACAGGAGGTGGTGTCTGGGCTGTAAAGCCTCCCTGCTCACAGGTGGAGGATCTGTGTGAGCGAGGTCACTTGTACGAATGTCCTTGAAAGCAAATCCCACAGTGTTGTGGAGATCACAGAGCCGGCAAACACAGCAAGCCTCTCCTAACGGCTTAGAAAGTAAAAGTTAATTATGTCAACCATCACCAGAGTAGCGTGTCGGTCCTACAAGCATCAACAAATCAGAGGATTATCTGCCGATTTCTGACTGTCAGGTGGTTGGTGCTTCTTTGATTAACAGGAATATGGATGTAGATCATCCTTTTGTTGGCCTCCATCTATCCATTATCCACCAATCAATCCATCCACTATCCAACCTGAAGGGTTTTTACTTCATTAATTTTACACTTTATTGTAAAGCTGTCACTGCTGTAGGACACATGAAGTCAGATCTATTTTTTCCCGCTATTTTTGAGCACACATCGTTTATTTGGATGTTCCTGCTGCTGCTCCCTCATTATGTGAGTCTCAGCTTTTACACAGCCTTATTCACGTCTCTATCTCTGTCTCTGTCTGTGTCTCCCTGACAGCTACATCTATGACCCCTCAGCCCCGGCGGACGTGCAGAAAGCTGACTCTGGCAGCTCCCTCTACCAGCACCACACGGGCGGAGACCCCAACTGCTACCCACAGGGTGGCCACAACAAGCAGAAGCAGGGCTTCCGCAACTTGGGCTACAGCAGGTCCAATGACAGCACGCTCAAACTAGAGTTCGACAACAACCAGGTCAACCAGAGGCTGCACTCTGCGCCGTCACTTGCAAAGGAGCTGCACCTGCAGGCGAGCGCACCTCCTGTAGATGGGGGGCTGTACATCATCCAGCCGGAGGCTGTAGGACCACGATGGATGGACATAGATCCAAGCCAGGTTCCTGTTTACCCAAACGTACTGCAGTACGAAACCCACAGTAGCTACAGCGAGCAGGAGCACGAAGTTACAACGAATGGGTGGGACAGCTCCATCACCATCTGCAACATCCCAGGTAAGAGCCCATCAGTGGAGGAGATCGATGAAGGCGTAGGAGGGACACCAGAGCACCTGTGGGACACTGGGGATGAGGGGAGCGTCTTGTCTGTGGACATCCACACCAGCACCACCAGCTTGTCCTCAGGCGGCACGAGGGACGAGCTCACGCTGTCAAAGACTCCGGACATTTTCACCGAGGAGAGCGGGATCTCGGTGACAAAGAGCGAGGAGGTGAGGAAGGACCAGACGGAGGTGCAGAGCGTCACAGACTCGATGGTGGCGGAGGCTCTTGCTGCTTTGGAGGCCGCCACCGCCGGGGAGGACTCCGACTGAAAAACCCCACAAAAACTAATCAGAACGAATCCTGACAGAGCAATCAGGACCGCCATGAAACTTTGCCAAAGTTTTGAACAATGAAACACGCAACAAATGAAGGAAAGCTCCGTTTGCAGTAAAAAAAAAAACGATTCACTCTAAAGCTGTGGACAATTTTTACCGTGACAGAGCAGAACTTCTGCCTCGTGAAGAAGGCTTCACGTTTCAAAGCTGCAACTGAAGAGACTCCAGTGTCTGGACTGGACACTGCCTGCAGCTGGATCAGGGTGCACCTAACACTCCACGCTCCTAATAGGCTGGAGCCGCTCAGATAATTATAAAACATAATCCTTTCATAACAAGAGTCAACACAGTCCCTGCTTCCAACCCCGTTCAGAATCCCTCCATTTAAAGTGCCATGCAACTATTCAAACATCCTCAGACAACCACAAACCTCAGTGTCTTTTATTAATATTTTGTGTGACCGATCAAGACGAAGTAGTCGTGAACAAGAAAAATGCTAAATGCTTTTTTTCACAGATAAATGTCTGAAAAGTGTGAAATGTTCTTGTGTCCCCTGAGTCAGAACCACCACCTTCTACTTTGCAAAATAGCCCAGATTGGATGGGGAGAGACAGCCAATAAAAGTTTTCATGTCTTGCTCCCGGTTCTCAGTTGGGTTTAGGTCCTTACTTTGACTGGGCCGTTGTTACACACAATTCTTTGATCTAACCCATTGTGTTGTAGCTCAGTCTGTAGGTTTATGGGTTTTAAGGAGGAGGAACCTAGCTTCCTATCAGCTCTGACCAGCTTCCCCGTCTCTGCTGACAAAAAGCATCCCCACAGCCTGATGCTGCCACCACCATGTTCTATCACCATGTAGACCAAAAAGTAACATTTTTGGTCTCATTTTGTTTTCCCGTCCATTTGATTTAATATATTTGCTAGAGTTTATTTAGGGGTACGAGAGTAAAGGTGGTGGATATAAATATATGCCACATTTTATTTTTTTTATTTTTTGCAGATGATTTGGAAACCTTTTAGCGGTGTCCTTCTACTTCACGATCCTACGCTGCTTTGCGGTGGTCTAACATAAAATATCAATAAAAGACATGGAAGTTGGTGATTGTAACGTGACAAAATGGAACGGTTTTCAAAGGGAAGGATCCTTTTGTTGGCCTCTGCAGCCAAGAGAGAAGGAAAGGTCGTGAAATTTCTTTTTACAGATTATTTATCTTTAGTGTAACTGTATTGCGTTTGGTGTCGTCACCTTTAATCTCATGTAGGAACTGGAAGTTATTAATGACCAGAGAAGAGCAGAGGCATTCAGTTAGTCCTTATTTATAGCTTTCTTCTTTCACTAATTTCACATTAACACAAAGAATATAGAATCGACCTGCAGTTATAAAATGAAAGCAATGAACACAAGGGTTTTATATCAGCAGTTTCCATGCACATAATTAATGTTCAATTTTTTAATTCTGAGAAATAAGTCTTCTTTCTGCCTTAATTTCTGAACTTTTCCAGCCGAGGTTATCAAGCCAAGCAAAGGTCAGTTATTCTCAGTGCAAACTTAACCAAACAAACGCCATACATTCAACCTGCGAACTTCTTGTTTTCGGTTTCAAAGGTCAAGCTTTAAATTTGTAGCCCAGCCTGCGACATCCGTTCTGCTCGTACCTAAAAAGGAACTAATTAAGGCTGGCTGAATGCTGAACAAGTAATCCAGATGAAAGGAAATGTCTTGCTCAGCAAGTTTGTTATATGTTTCACAGAGAATACCCATTTCAATCGTTTGCCTGCCAAATCATTTCTCCTTATTGCATTTGTACCGTTAAATAAATTAAAGTGTAATAAAGGCTGTGTGAAATAATTTATTGTTGCTCCTTTACTAAATGCAGAACATATCAGTTGTAAAAATCCTTCTAAAGGCTTTTGATAATACATTTATTTGTTGTGATGAAACGCAAGATAAACCCACATTAACCAACTATAAAAACATGCTATGCACAAAGTCTCAGAGGAGAAGATGTTAGACACTTTTAATATGCTCAGAGGTTTTTCTTCCCATGTTTGGGATTTTGTTTTTAGGAATTCTCTCATTCACATTTTTCTGTTAACTATACAGGAGACCAACTAGTGGAGCCAGTGGCATTTCGAGCACGTATTGTGCACATTGGTATTGTGCAGTTATCCTTAAGTATTAACAGTGACCTCTCCATCATTAAACACCAGCACGGTTCACTCAAAGTCACGCTAAAGTCCTGTCAACAACTACAAAAGCTGCAGTTTGCCTTGCATGCTAGCAGGAGCATCATTAGCACGGTATTTAATAATAGCAGGTGCTTAGAAAGTATTGTCATCAAGTTTGACTAATGTGATACACGACCTCTGCACATCACTTTTACTATACCGTGTGAGTAATGCAGTGTAGCGATTCTAGGGTTTAGTGGATGAATAAATATAAACAGGTAGTTTGAAAAACAATATTTTAGCCAGTTATTCAGTCGTGGTTATTTAAGCACAACAAAACCAGTGGTGGTCCATCTAAATTCAACACACTTACTGTTCTTATTTTGTTATATTTTGCATTATTACTAAATACGTAAAATATTGTAACTTTTTTTACAGAAGCTTTCTGATCTTAGTAGTTTAATAATAATAAATTAGCTTTGGTAAATGGGGAACAAAACTACATCAAACAATTGCTGCGAGTCTTCATTGCATTTATTGGGATGTTACCCAGGTATCTTTCTTGAAAAGGAGGTTGTAATTTTCATGTACTTAGCTTCGGTAAATTGAAGAAAAAACAAAATCAAACAGCTGTTAATGTTTATAAAGCTATAAAAATTACTTCTTACAGGGATAGTTTATTTTTATTTAACAAATGTATATTAATTAGCTAATAAATTAAAAGAAAATTAAAGAAAAGCTACATCAAAAGACTGTTTACTATGTTCACAAAACTATTATATGCTTTAAACGTGTTCTTGACTAACTTATTTCCTAAATTTAAGGCTAGTTTGAGACTTCAGTTGTCGAGAGTATACGGCTAGCTGGTTAGCTTGCTAAAAATAAATTACCTAACAATTGTAAAGTGAAGAAGAAACTACATCAAATGGCTGTTAACGTTCACAAGCTTTTATAGAAACATCTTAATGCTTAGTTTATCTGTTTTTGATCTTTAGCTTTTCGTTTCTTTAACTTTTGAGGTTAGCTTGAAGTTCTTGAGTGTAGATAGTTTGGTAATTAGCTTGCTAACCCTAAACCAACTACTGAATAAGAAACAACATCAAACAGCTGTTAACAAGGTTCATAAAACTATTATACAGACTTCTGGCATGCTAAGTTATTGTCATTGTTTTGCTCTTTAAGACTAGATTGCCCCTTTACTGTAGCATATGTTAGCATAGAAAGCCGTTAAAACAGATATTTTAGCTGTTTTTTTAAACTAGCCACTTGCTAATTACTCTCAGTACTGTATACTGGGAAACAACTGGGGAAATACGTTCAGATAAAACTGGAAAGGGCTAAGTATGCCAAATACAAAAGAATGATCTCAGACAGACAGGGAAGGATGGGGCGCATGTTCGAGTCCTGACCCTGGAGACCAATGATGCATGGCCACTTTCTGTCTGCCTACTTTGAAAAAGTAATACAAATAAAGGCCACTAGTGCTGAAATAAATATATAAAAAAATAAAAACAGATAGGGAAGGAAGAAAGATCTGATATATAAACAAATATGTGGAGCAAACAAACATTATATAATATCTTCTATACATTCTGTGTAGTTAATGTTTCATAAAATACACGCTTTGGGAGACTAGATGGTTGTACATGGCGACAAATGTTTGTTTTTTTCCCCCCCTTGTTCAGTGTAAATAATAATGATGAGTGTGGGAGGTAGTTGCTTAAACTTCGCTGTCGCAGCAGCTAGAGCCTCAGCGGGCGTCATCCGTGGCCCCTAGGAACCCAGCTAATGAACACCTTTGGGGCTTTGTGATTCACAAACGGCCTGTGTGCGCATGGTGAACCATGGTAACTTCCACAGCAGCCTGGAATAACGATAATGAATAGAATCAAGATCGGCTGACTTTTAACTCGGTCACGTTAGGAGAGAGCCTGAGGATAGTTGTGGTTCTTGTTGGTCTCAGTGCAGATGAAACAGATGATAGACCAGAACGGCTGTTTTTTGACTTGTTATCTGACCACCTTCTCTTTTTATCTTCATCCGTCTTCCTCTTTGCTAGAAATTCTCCCATTTTTAGACTATTATAAATTTTAAACTCCACTGTTTTTGATTTGTCTTACAAATCATGTTTATAACATGTGGCTGTATTATTAAGGTATAAACCTTCAACTATCTTTTACCAACTTTCTTTTAACTACTTCCTATTTCGCCTTCTTACTAGTCATGTTTTGCATATTTCCTCCACAACAAACCACTGAATCCCTGAGGACGAACGCCACAGCTTTGAATTTGAAGCACTACAGCTAAGCCACATGAAAACTGTCATCTACAGGGGTTGGACAATGAAACTGAAACACCTGGTTTTAGACCACAATAATTTATTAGTTTGGTGTAGGGCCTCCTTTTGCGGCCAATACAGCGTCAATTCGTCTTGGGAATGACATATACAAGTCCTGCACAGTGGTCAGAGGGATTTTAAGCCATTCTTCTTGCAGGATGTGGCCAGGTCACTACGTGATACTGGTGGAGGAAAACGTTTCCTGACTCGCTCCTCCAAAACACCCCAAAGTGGCTCGATAATATTTAGATCTGGTGACTGTGCAGGCCATGGGAGATGTTCAACTTCACTTTCATGTTCATCAAACCAATCTTTCACCAGTCTTGCTGTGTGTATTGGTGCATTGTCATCCTGATACACGGCACCGCCTTCAGGATACAATGTTTGAACCATTGGATGCACATGGTCCTCAAGAATGGTTCGGTAGTCCTTGGCAGTGACGTGCCCATCTAGCACAAGTATTGGGCCAAGGGAATGCCATGATATGGCAGCTCAAACCATCACTGATCCACCCCCATGCTTCACTCTGGGCATGCAACAGTCTGGGTGGTACGCTTCTTTGGGGCTTCTCCACACCGTAACTCTCCCGGATGTGGGGAAAACAGTAAAGGTGGACTCATCAGAGAACAATACATGTTTCACATTGTCCACAGCCCAAGATTTGCGCTCCTTGCACCATTGAAACCGACGTTTGGCATTGGCATGAGTGACCAAAGGTTTGGCTATAGCAGCCCGGCCGTGTATATTGACCCTGTGGAGCTCCCGACGGACAGTTCTGGTGGAAACAGGAGAGTTGAGGTGCACATTTAATTCTGCCATGATTTGGGCAGCCGTGGTTTTATGTTTTTTGGATACAATCCGGGTTAGCACCCGAACATCCCTTTCAGACAGCTTCCTCTTGCGTCCACAGTTATCCTGTTGGATGTGGTTCGTCCTTCTTGGTGGTATGCTGACATTACCCTGGATACCGTGGCTCTTGATACATCACAAAGACTTGCTGTCTTGGTCACAGATGCGCCAGCAAGACGTGCACCAACAATTTGTCCTCTTTTGAACTCTGGTATGTCACCCATGATGTTGTGGGCATTTCAATATTTTGAGCAAAACTGTGCTCTTACCCTGCTAATTGAACCTTCACACTCTGCTCTTACTGGTGCAATGTGCAATCAATGAAGACTGGCTACCAGGCTGGTCCAATTTAGCCATGAAACCTCCCACACTAAAATGACAGATGTTTCAGTTTCATTGTCCAACCCCTGTAGAGCGTACTGTCACACACACACAGGGACAGACTGATTCTGCATGTGTGAATGCATCCACAGTTTATCCCCAGCTTTGATTTAAAATGACTGGGAGCGATTGAACGGGAAAGCGTGTGTCTGTAGAGGCTGCGTTTTGTGTTTTTCATCATGATGGATGACAAAACCTTGTGAACACAGAGGCAGCCTGTTTAGTCAGAGGCAGCACACACGGTGGTGGAATCACAAGCCGAAGCTCAGGAATAACAGAGCAAAACCACAATGAAAACATGCTTGGTTTAAATAAGTCGACAGCAAAAAGGATGAGATGTAAATGGTTTGGGAAAAATGCAGCACTTAAGGTTTAAAAGGGTTTGCTTGTTTTTTTTTTTAATCATTCCTCTATTTATTTTGGTGTTTATGCAAATAGCAATAAAAGAAAAAGGGGACAAAAGGGATTTGCCCCCCAACAGTTCTTAGATGAGTTTTTGTTTTGCTCTTTGAGTAATTTGGTGAGCTGGCTACTTTAGTAAAGGTTCATCTCTGTTCCATGTTTTTTCTGTTTGTGGATAATGGCTCTCTTTCTGGTTCACTAGAGTCTCAGAGCCTTAGAAATGGCTTTGTTATAAGGGACATTTTTTTATCTGTTCCTATCTTTCTTTAGCACCACAGAAATAAGAGCAACTAAGATAAATTGTGCCACGAATTGCAGATGGCTCAGGTATTGCAAGATCTGCAGATGGATGAAGAGAACTTCCTCAGTAGAACGGCGACGCTCACCCTTAAGTGGGGGCCTTGGAGTAGAACCATCGCGTCAGTGCATAGAAAGGAGTCTGTTGGGCATCTGATCAGGAATCCCTACTTTAGTGCCTCCGTTTGAAGGTTTTCCAAGCATGTCTCACTGCGAGGAGAAACTAGATTAATCAATTCTTGCCTGGCAGCACATTGCGACACCCTAGAAAGAACTGGAGAGGTATATCTGGGTTTGGATGGATGGATGGATGGATGGATGGATGGATGGACAGATAAACATTGAATATTTTATGGAAAACATAACTGTTCCAGCCACAGTTGAAAAGAAACGTCTCATGATCCTGCAAAATGTGTTCCGTCCTCTGGGGCTGGTTTCAAGCAGGACTATTGAGTTTGTTGGTGTTCAGTAGTTAAAGCCAAGTTTCAATGCTTCCTTTGATGAATGTTTTAATAATGTGTTGGTCCAATTTTGCTCCCTGGAGTAACGTTGTTCAGTTATTTCCACTTTCGAGAAATCTTAAGCACATCAGTGGCATCCTTAGAACCATTCACATTTCAGAGAATATTTAATTATACGCAGCAGATTATGAAACGAGTAGATCAGCCAGATTGAGGCAAGTGTTCTTAAATAAAACTAACATTTTCATGAATATTTCATGATTTTACTAATTGTAGTATATGTTACTGTAAGTACTTGAACATTGCATAAAAGCAGGAATGGTTCTTACAAAGTCTTTAGAAGGAAGAAAGGCTTCAACTGAAGCTAGTCTTTATAATGGAACTGTTTTTTTTTGTGAATTGTCAAAAATATAGCAAGATTATTAACAAAATACTGATTGTGCAAAGTGAAATACTCTACAAATAAAGAGGATTTTTAATGCAGAAATGCCAGCCGACTGTAAGGTATGTCCATGTACAATACAGCAAATCAATCAATACTTGGTTGGGCCTCCTTTTGCTTGAATTACTGCATCAATGCGGCGTGGCGAGAAGGAGATCTGCTCGGATGTTAAAGAAGTTCAGGATTCTTTATTAGTTGCCTTCAGCCCATCTGCATTGTGGATCTGCTGTCTCTTATATTACTTTTGATTATACTCCATAGATCTTCTGTGGGGGTTTTATATTGGACCTCAACCAACTTCAGTTCCTCTCCACTCTTCCTCCAGACTGCAAATCTGAAAAGAAGACTTTGGGCCCCTGAGCAAAAGTAATTTTTCTTCTTAGCCCAGGAAAGAAGCTACTGATGACTCTTGGCTCTTGAAGCTTTGACTCCAGCTCAAGTCCACACCTTGTGAATCTCTCCCAAACTCATGAATTGGTTTGGCTTCACAATCTTCTCCAGGCTGCTGTCAGCTCTATTGGTTGTCTACATTTTTCTACAACACCTTTCCTTCCACTTAACTTTCCACTAATAAGCTTGCATACAGTACTGAATGAACAGCCAACTTCTTCACCAGTGATTTTTTTATGCTTACCCTACTCGTGGAGTGTGTGAGTAACTGTCAAGTTTGCAGTATTGCCGTGACTGAAAGGCCATAACATAACATTTCTCCATTCCTCCTTACAGGTAATATTCCAGATTTCTAAGAAACTGAAATGTGTTTTCATTAGCTGTATCCAGTAAACATGAAAATTTACAAGAAAAATTGAAAGAAATCAATACGGGTTTAATAAAACTATGAGTTCTTACTTTGTAAATGTAGTTACTGAAATAAATTAACTTTTTAATGACATCAATATTCATTGAGATCTATCTGTACTTTGTGATGTTGCCAGGAAAAAAAAAGGAATATTGTATAACTTAAAAACAGACACTAAAGACAGTGTGTATAATGAGAAGAAAACAGGACTTAGGATGGAACCTTGAGGAACTCCAAATTTAAATGGTGCTTTCATAAAGAATGCTTGTCTACATGAACTGAGATGGTCCTGTAGATTAAATAAAACCTTAACCACCCAAACAATGTTCCAACAGGAAACCAAGGTCAACAGTGTCACTGAAGTCTAAAAGCACCAAAATTGCTGAGTTCCCAGTTTCAACAGTTCCAGTTCTATGGTACATAGAAGTCAAACTTAAACTATTCATTGATACAGTTTTCCTTTTTTTATTTTTTTTTTCACGGCACTAGTGGCCTTTAGTTTTGTTATTTGAAAGTATGCAGACAGGAAGTTGGGTGAAGACATGCAGCACAGGTCGCCAGGGTTGGAACTCAAACCACTGAAGCCTATGGGTCGCATGCTCTTCCACTACGCCACGAGAGGCGACCCAATTGATGCAGTTTTCTTCCAGAAAAGTTTGCAACGTGATAAAAATGATTTCTCAAGAGCCTTAGAGAGAATCAAAAATATCCTTAAAATGCAATTTGTTTGCTTTGTTTAACGTCATGAACGGGTAAAAACATCCTGCTAGTTTGTTAAATCCGTCCCATCTACAGTACTGGAATTATATGAACAAGGTGTTTCATATTGCAGTCTGTATGCTACATTTCAATCTCATTCACCTTTTCAGTGACTCACAATAATCGGTTCACTTCTCTACACAACCAAGAAAAGCGCACAAAAAGCCGTATTGCAACAAGCTCATTTGTACCGCTGTGGACGGATAACATGAGAACAAACGAGCACTTTGTGTGTCAGATTCCTTCATGTTGTTTTTATTGGGTCCATTAGGCAGCTGGTTGCAGAGTCCCCGAGGTGTGTGTGCGCCGTTAATATGTTTGTTTTTCTCAGAGCACTGTTGAAGTTAATGATGTCACCCTTAATTGTTGCACAGAAACACACTTCCACCTCTCAGAGGAACAGGTAGGATAGTCTACTTAAATATGGACTCTCCACACAGGTTGTTTAGTGGCACAAACTAAACCTGATCATTTTGTTGTGATATTTCTCTGAGACAATAAAGATTTTGTGGCTGAAATTTAAAAATAAGAAATGAACTGAAAGCATTTCTACCAGAAAAAGCTAGAAAATGACAATACAGAAAGTCACTGGAGATAGTGAGTTGCGGCCACCCAAGCAGAGAAGTGTCAGACGGAGGAAAAAACTAATAAAAATTGTCAATCTTTTTATTTAAAACGAAATGTGTAATTTCTGGATGTACCAGCTTCAATCGGGAGTTGTAACACCATTAGACTTTCTGATTTCTGATCTTTGGGTCTGACTTTTAATGCAGCTGCAGGGAACACAGGAACTACAGATCAGCGTCTGACATCTCTCCAAATAATCTTATGCTAACTAATTTTCGTAGCTTTGTGCAGGTTTTCATTGTTTTTTAGTACCATTTGCGGCCTTTTTCAAACTTCTCGTCGTGTATGCTATGATTTAATGAGATAACGACCCTTAGAAGTTGAAAAAAAAAAAGCGTTCACTTCTGCAGCTATTAATGAGATGTAAATGTTTGGTGGCCATAATGGATTTTCTCCAACTTCTAACTGAAATTAGAGCTACAGTTAAAATGAAATTCAGCATTAGCTACTAATTGTAAGTTAGCATTTGATTCTCTGTTGTTTTACAAAGAGTAGAAAGGCTGTTAGAATACGTCATTTTAAGACTTTAAAGATGTTTTACTAACTCCTGACATTTTTATGGGGGTTTTAATAAACTCTCAGTACATCTGTTCTCTAAAATTCCTTCAAAAATGCAGTTAGTATTCTGAAAAAGTGGCTTCTAGTCCCTCTTTGTTAAAACTGTCAATGTTATGACTTTTTATCTCACCTCCCCTGTTAACATTAATGTAATAGGTCACTGTTTAAATATCTCAACGTAGAGCTCAAAATAGACCTCCCTTTGTTGGAACGGAACCAACATTTTCAGAAACAGGTTAATGTTTTACCATAGTTAAAGATTAGACCTTCTCCCAGGAAACTGTATTAAGGGCTTTTCTCCTAAAAGGTTATTCCATGTAATGTTTGCTGTTTCTCCATTCAGGAGAAAGATAATGTTGCTGGTTAAAACAGTGATTGCTGCCCTCTCATTGGACTCTTTGAATTACCGGACAGCAGTTTGAGGCAAAGTGGAATCAGGGCGTGAGTCAATTCATAAGGTGAGTGCTTCTCTGCTTTGGTTCAGAGATAACTCAGTTTCATCTCTGTTGTCCTAAATGCCTGGTAAACAGACACAAGAGAGATTGTCCCTTTGAGTCAGAAAGGGTTCCTACACAGCGTTCATGGTATAAGGATAAATACAAAGTCTAACTGTGAATTTACTGCAGATGCTTCTACTGAATGCTTGACAGACGGATGTACAAAATGATGGATGGACGGACAGACATGGATGGATGGATGCTGACCAGAGCCCCAGTCCTCCTTCCTGCCCGTCAGTCAGAGACAGGATGCGGAGCGATCAGCCTGGCATCGTCATGGGAACCTGTGTCCTGCAGGCCTGAATAATTCAGTGCCTGGGATAAATTTACAGCATTTGAAGTCCCGCAGAAGATGGATCATAGCTGAAGCTGCACACTTTCATTTTCATGCCTAATAAATGGATTGGTTCCACTGTGGTTTCCCAGACCTTACTGAGAAGGAGTGGACGCCTAAGTCCCAGTGCGAGCTAAAGTAAACACGCGCATGTATCCAGAGTCAATATTTGCAGCTGCCTCCTGTGCTGCTTTGCTCGTGTCCCTCACTGTCATCCGGCAGCTTTCTAACATCCTGCAGCCATCTTAGTGCATGTTTTCAGAAGACTTTTGAGTCGGCATTCCAGGCGTCACCCTCTGTGCCGTTTTCCACTAAAAGCAAACGTCCCCATCACCACCTTGAAAGTCAATCCTCCCTCCGGCGCAGTCAAGTGTCATTCAGTCTGGGAGCTGTTAGCTATCTGTTAATAATTCAGTCAAATAATGACCTAAATTAACGGATTTCCTCTCACTGTATTTATCCTTCTCTCATAATACCCATGTCCTTTACCAAGAACATTGTGTGGGTAAGTCCAACAAGCCTCAGAAGGTCAATGGAGACAGAACAAAAAACAAAAGAAAAAAAGTCAAGGCTTGTTAATCCGCAGTCCTGAGCTCCAAACACATCGCATCTCTATTATCTGGAAATAACATGGTCGAGAGCTGAAGGTCGGCGTACTCGAGATGAGCAAGACAAATCATCTTTTCATTAGAGCATGAAGCAGAGACAGAGGAGCCCCTCAGAGGGTGGAGAAGGTGGAGGGGGAAATGAGTCAGAATGGAAAATGAAGATGGATGGCTCCATCAGGTCAGAGAGAAACGGTAGGCTGCAGGTGAACGGACACAGATCCTTAATAAAGTTGCCTCTCTGCAGTGTTTCTTATGTGTTATTTTTATTTGTTCAGCATCCTGAATGTGTGCTTTAAAAATGAAGCAAAGTGAAGTGACATTTACAGAGTGAAACAAGAAAATGATTTCAGTCTGAGTCATGGCTCCCTTCCTCATTTATGACTCAGATGGTTTCTTATCACAGTTAAAGATAGACAAACGGTCGATTTTAACTTCTAATATGGACCACAAATAGATTGTCTTTTCTGGTGACAAATAGTCGCTACTAAACACACCCTTACAGTTCCTGTCAGAACATTACATCAACCCCCATGTCATGGGCATGGAAATCACAGATATTGTGGGCTTTTATGTATTTTTGATGTTTTTTCAGGATGGAATGACAACACAAAAAATAACTTTAATTCGAGTTTTAACCACAAGAACTGCTACGCATACCCATAAATTTAAGAAATTTACTCCAATTAACATTACACTTACTAGGCCTATTGATGGCTACCCTTTGTTGGAAAAACAATATGAACTCCTCCTAAAGGTGAAAATTCAACTGGGACTTTAGAGCTTGTCAAGGAATCTACAGCATTATGTAAAATGTACTGATGTTGTAGTCACTAACTGTTAATTAGCACTTAACCAGTTTCAATGTGTCTGGGATCCTTGTTCTGATGGACCACCCAGCTGTTGATTTGAGGCAAAGGTAGATTTTTTTCTTTATTACTACATTCACTTGTAAATGCACCGGCGCCCCTGGCAGTGATATAGCCCACAGTATGATGCTGCCACCACCATGCTTCGCAGTTTGTACAGTGTTCTTAAGGTTTGAAACCTCCTGTCCATCTTAAACTGGCTTCACTGCTGTTCGAGCATCTAGCAGTTTATGACTGGTGGTTCCTGGGTTATTCTTGAACATCCAAACCAATTTCCTGTCATTTCCAGGTGACACTTTGGGTCATATGGTTAAACTCTGACACAACTGGGTGAGTGCAGCAGAACCATATATACAAAATTAAAGTATGTGAACCAATGTTGCTTCTGGATTTTGTTACAAGGGAGGTAGAGCACAACATCAATTTCTTAAACCTATGGATTCTGGGTCTATTTGATGTTTTTTTTTTTAACTATTGTTGAGAGGATCATTTTGCAGGAGTGTCAGATGCCAGTCCTGCAACGTTTTGATGCATCCCTGGTCCAACACACCTGAATCAAATGCCTGCTACTGACCAGATTATTTGAGTGAGATGTGCTGAAGCAGGGATGTCTAAAAGCTGCAGGACACCTGTAAGCATTGATCAGAGTCTGAATACTTCACTGTAAAGAAGATCTTTAAGCGTATGTTTTAATCCTTACACTTTGTTCTGCTTAAATGTACAAACAAATCAAAAACAAGTTCTGGCTTTGTAAAGAGAGACGTGTCCCTGAGAGGCCGGAGACCAAACAGCTTGAAGCACAGTCTGCAAATCTATTTTTGCTCCTTTACAGGAAATAGCGTGTTGTTGGGTTGAGAAATCTGCGGTCTGTAGAAAAGTTGATCTATTGTTCGAGTCAGAATACTGAAAGTTCTTTATTGAGGTAAGACAGAACACTAAAAAAAATATATAGATATATATAATTAGATTGTTAAAAAAAAAAAAAAAGCAGAAACTTGATAATGAAAGAAGTTAAAAAGCAGGCAGACTTTGAGTTCATGTAACCCGATTACAGGAGATGGCTCATCCCCAGTGGCGCTGATCCGGTTCATTTCCTGGTGCGGCTGCTGCATCAGGTTGGTGCAGCTTCCTGTTTGGAAATCCCAGCTCTGTCGCAGGCTACCTCTACCTGCTTGTGGGTGTATTTTTTATAATTTAAACTGATATAAACACACAGAAATGCAATCTTCTATAATCCACCTATAAAAACATATACATACAGATCTACATCATGGACCACTTGGGTGTGTTGCCTAAAAAAACAGTTACTGAGAAAGCACTGTTTCAAGCTCAGATCATGGCATCAGGCAGCCATCCTGCCACTGAGCAAGGCACTGCTGGGAAAACTACTGCAGGGGGAAAACGGGAACACTTTCTTCTTCTTCTGTTTGTAAAACAACCTCTGCTGCAGGTTCTCAGCAGCAGTTTTCACTACCAGCAGAGCAACATCATGACGAGGCCCCTCCTGGATCTGTTCGTCCCTCCCAGCTCTGAAGAGGTTACTGGTCTCATCGGAGTTTAAAATTAAAAAAATAAATCCAAAGTGTCCAGATGTTGGTCCTGCTCTCCATGTGGAAAACTAGGAGGGAATAAGGAGGGAAAGTCGTTACACACGAACAGATTTAAAATACGCAAACTGTAAAAAAAAATAAATAAATAAGTTACCTGGCCTTCTATCGCTTCTCTTTGTCTGAGTTTTCTGTCTGTTCCTGTCAGAAAAAGGTAAATAAAAAGATTTTTCTGGATCCAGAAAATACTTAAATTATCGTTGCCACGGTGCAGGTTTACTCATCATCTTGGGGATTTTTCCTTTCAGCAGCATCAGCATGACAAAGCTAAAAGTCAACAGCAGAGCTTATGGTAAGAAACGGAGCAAACACGGATGTAAACGAGCAAAATGTTTCCCCCACCCTAAAACAAATTTGGTTAAGATGTTGATTCAGTCTGATGGATCTAAATACCGTTGTTCTAAAGCGTGAGATGATTAGACGCTCTCAGTGTCTGGATTAAACTAAAGGACAGGAACAAACGCTAAGGTCCTGCTTAACAGGGGGGATTGCTGCAAAGTCCACGACACAATGCAAGCGACTGCTCACTGTCGCTACATGCTCATCCAGGAGTGAATGCAGCAAGTCACTGACTCCATGCAATCTGCTGGGTTTCCTTAGATAGAAAACTTTCACTGGAACACTAAACTACAGTTGACTGCAATATTTGAAAACTAGGACCGGTCTGGAATAATGTAACCACCTTCAAATCGGTCTGTGATTGGATTAGATTGAACAGTGCCTTGACCAGTGTTGTGTGACACATAATTACTAATCCACAACCATGTGGCACAGAGGCCAATTTCTCTCAGACACTCTTCAAAATGGGAAAGAAAAGAGAACTTGCCACTCTAAAGCCAATTAAAATCTACAGCGGCTCTTTGAAGAGTTCCAACAGCATTTAATTTCCTTTGGGAATAAAAAGTATTTTGAATTAAAAGGCAAAAACATTTTTATTTTATTTTTATTTGTTAATTCGGTGGAAGGAACATTTCTACAGCCGATTTGAATTTTTGAGGCTTAACTCGAGTGTTTTTATCAAAGATAAATCAAAGATAAATAAGTAATATCATATCTCAAAATATGAAAGTAGCGCTACACTACAGACTTATCTGGACTATTTCTCTCTCCCTCTCTGATTTATTTGAATAAATTTGCAGTCACTTCTTTTTCTCACAAATCCAGCTTTTGGGCACAAATTTATAAATGTATCACCGAGTTGTGCTACAGAAAAAAAAGTGAATTTCCTTTAAGACTTCTGTATACATCTTTAAATGGACAGGCAATAATTGCAGAGAGCTCTAACGTTCACACAGGATATCATTAGGGAAAACAATGCGCAGACGGTTTTCAGAGCACCAACCTTTTGGGATTCTGACGTCATTCTGCTGCGGCGGACCCCCTCTGCTGGCGATGACGGGACGCTGCCATTAGAGTCAGATATTAACAGAGTGCGTCGGTCCTTCGCTGGTTTTTCACACTTTGTCACGCGGAACCTGAAGAAGAAAAGAATGATGATGTTTGAAAGATTTTAAATCTTGTGGTCTAGATGAGAACGTCATTAAAACCAGGCTACTGCGGTGGGCACGCTTCGCTTGGCTGGTCCGAGTTCTCCCGGACGGGGAAGCCTCTCTACAGGGACTCTCCCTCTGTGGGGTTCCTGGGCACGGCCAGAACAAGAGGGGGCCAGTTGGGAGCTGGCCCCCAGGGGGATTTGTGCTGGTAATCTTTCCTTTTTAAATTAATTTATATATATCCATCTCTCAGTTAGATGCTGTGTGTTGTAGGCCTTCTACCATTCCTGTCACACTAACAGCTGTGCACCTCCTGGTGATACATTCGCTCACATACACCCATTCAACAGAAACATGCTTATTTATACACAGACACTCACCAACCCACACACACACACCCACAGACACACAGATAATCCAAATGGTTGAAGGTCAGACAAACACATGTTACTATTACATCAATGTGGTCCGCCTATTTTACTGCTGGATTCAGCCTTGATTTCTGTTTGAAGTCAATCACGCATTTAGGATTTGGTCTTGAGATTTCCTTTTTGTAGAGCAAATCTGCCCTGGCACATGTAGGCAACCTGCTTCTTTATGTGGTATGCCTGAAATGTGGCGACAACACACGCGTAAAACAAAAAAAATTAAAAAAACAAAAAAACTGCTACTGCTCTTATGAAGGAACAGACTACAGACTGAAAAGCACAGTGTATGATCTTCACACTTGACATTCATAAGCGAAATAGAAATCTACTGCTCAAAAAAATAAAGGGAACACTTAAACAACACAATATAACTCCAAGTAAATCAAACTTCTGTGAAATCAAACTGTCCACTTAGGAAGCAACACTGATTGACAATCAGTTTCACCTGCTGTTGTGCAAATGGAATAGACAACAGGGGGAAATCTTTGGTGATTAGCAAGACACACTCAGTAAAGGAGTGGTTCTGCAGGTGGGGACCACAGACCACTTCTCAGTACCTTTGCTTTCTGGATGATGTTTTGGTCACTTTTGAATGTTGCTGGTGCTTTCACACTCGTGGTAGCATGAGACGGACTCTACAACCCACACAAGTGGCTCAGGTAGTGCAGCTCATCCAGGATGGCACATCAATGCCAGCTGTGGCAAGAAGGTTTGCTGTGTCTGTCAGCGTAGAGTCCAGAGCCTGGAGGCGCAACCAGAAGACAGGCCAATACACCAGGAGACGTGGAGGAGGCCGTAGGAGGGCAACAACCCAGCAGCAGGACCGCTACCTCCGCCTTTGTGTAAGGAGGAACAGGAGGAGCACTGCCAGAGCCCTGCAAAATGAACCCAGGAGGCCACAAATGTGCATGTGTCTGCACAAACGGTTAGAAACTGACTCCATGAGGATGGTATGAGGGCCCGACATCCACAAATGGGGGTTGTGCTCACAGTCCAACACCGTGCAGGATGCTTAGCATTTGCCAGAGAACACCAGGATTGGTAAATTCGCCACTGGTGCCCTGTGCTCTTCACAGATGAAAGCAGGTTCACACTGAGCACATGTGACAGACGTGACAGAGTCTGGAGACAGCGTGGAGAGAGATCTGCTGCCTGCAACATCCTTCAGCATGACCGGTTTGGCAGTGGGTCAGTAATGGTGTGAGGTGGCATTTCTTTGGAGGTCTACACGGCCCTCTATGTGCTCGCCAGAGGTAGCCTGACTGCCATTAGGTACCGAGATGAGAGCCTCAGACCCCTTGTGAGACCATATGCTGGTGCGGTTGGCTCTGGGTTCCTCCTAATGCAGGACAATGATAGACCTCAAGTGGCTGGAGTGTGTCAGCAGTTCCTGCAAGATGAAGACATTGAAGCTATGGACTGGCCCGCCCGTTCCCCAGACCTGAATCCGATTGAGCACATCTGGGACATCATAGCTCGCTCCATCCACCAACGTCACGTTGCACCACAGACTGTCCAGGAGTTGTCGGATGCTGTAGTCCAGGTCTGGGAGGAGATCCCTCAGGAGACCATCTGCCGTCTCATCAGGAGCATGCCCAGGCGTTGTAGGGAGGTCATACAGGCACGTGGAGGCCACACACAATACTGAGCCTCATTTTGACTTGTTTTAAGGACATTACATCAAAGTTGGATCAGCCTGTAGTGTGTTTTTCCACTTTAATTGTGTGTGTGATTTCAAATCCAGGCCTTCATTGGTTAATAAATTAGATTTCCATTGATGATTTTTGTGTGATTTTGTTGTCAGCACATTCAACTTTGTACAGAACAAAGTATTCAATGAGAATATTTCATTCACTCAGATCAAGGATGTGTTATTTGAGTGTTTCCTTTATTTTTTTTGAGCAAAACAACCTAGAATGGATTTCCTGTTGATTTTGCAGTCAGCAAATGAAGCATTACTAGAACGAAAATAAACCACAGAAAATGACTAAAACATCTTAAGCTAAAAAAGACAAAGACTGAGTTTATCAACAAGCTTACTTACAGGGCTTGGACAATGAAACTGAAACACCTGGTTTTAGACCACAATAATTTATTAGTATGGTGTAGGGCCTCCTTTTGCGCCCAATACAGCGTCAGTTCGTCTTGGGAATTACATATACAAGTCCTGCACAGTGGTCAGAGGGATTTTAAGCCATTCTTCTTGCAGGATGTGGCCAGGTCACTACGTGATACTGGTGGAGGAAAACGTTTCCTGACTCGCTCCTCCAAAACACCCCAAAGTTGCTCAATAATATTTAGATCTGGTGACTGTGCAGGCCATGGGAGATGTTCAACTTCACCTTCATGTTCATCAAACCAATCTTTCACCAGTCTTGCTGTGTGTATTGGTGCATTGTCATCCTGATACACGGCACCGCCTGCAGGATACACTGTTGAACCATTGGATGCACATGGTCCTCAAGAATGGTTCGGT
Source organism: Crenichthys baileyi (assembly GCA_036173005.1). Taxonomy (NCBI): domain Eukaryota; kingdom Metazoa; phylum Chordata; class Actinopteri; order Cyprinodontiformes; family Goodeidae; genus Crenichthys; species Crenichthys baileyi. Next base: position 380,799 of record JAHHUM010000605.1, read on the forward strand.
AGTCCTTGGCAGTGACGCGCCCATCTAGCACAAGTATTGGGCCAAGGGAATGCCATGATATGGCCGCCCAAACCATCACTGATCCACCCCATGCTTCACTCTGGGCATGCAACAGTCTGGGTGGTACGCTTCTTTGGGGCTTCTCCACACCGTAACTCTCCCGGATGTGGGGAAAACAGTAAAGGTGGACTCATCAGAGAACAATACATGTTTCACATTGTCCACAGCCCAAGATTTGCGCTCCTTGCACCATTGAAACCGATGTTTGGCATTGGCATGAGTGACCAAAGGTTTGGCTATAGCAGCCCGGCCGTGTATATTGACCCTGTGGAGCTCCCGACGGACAGTTCTGGTAGAAACAGGAGATTTGAGGTGCACATTTAATTCTGCCGTGATTTGGGCAGCCGTGGTTTTATGTTTTTTGGATACAATCTGGGTTAGCACCCGAACATCCCTTTCAGACAGCTTCCTCTTGCGTCCTCAGTTAATCCTGTTGGATGTGGTTCGTCCTTCTTGGTGGTATGCTGACATTACCCTGGATACCGTGGCTCTTGATACATCACAAAGACTTGCTGTCTTGGTCACAGAAGCGCCAGCAAGACGTGCACCAACAATTTGTCCTCTTTTGAACTCTGATATGTCACCCATAATGTTATGTGCATTTCAATATTTTGAGCAAAACTGTGCTCTTACCCTACTAATTGAACCTTCACACTCTGCTCTTACTTATGCAATGTGCAATCAATGAAGACTGGCTACCAGGCAGTGCCAATTTAGCCATGAAACCCCCCACACTAAAATGACAGGTGTTTCAGTTTCATTGTCAAACCCCTGTATTTATAACAGTAAAGAATCTAATGCGTTCCAGTCCGGTCTCTGACCACACCACAGCAACGAGACTGCATTGCTAAAAGGTCTTAAAAGAGATGAATCAAAAACGTCTGTTTTGGTTTTATTGGATCCAACATGCAGCATTAGGTCATATAATTGTATGATTGAAAGACTGGAGAAGAAGGTAGGATCATCTGGCACCGTGATAAACTGGTTCAGATCTTATTTAGCAGACCAGAACTTTTGGAAAATCTTAATCTAACAAAGATCACTAGTGGAGTACCTCAAGGCTCCTTTCTCAAGCCACTCCTATTCTCTCAGATAATAGACTACTAGAACCTCTCTTACAATGTCTATGTTGACAACATAAGACTTTATATTTCTGTCAATATGTCCTTAGTCCACTACAGTCACTGGGTCAGCGTGTCCTTAATATCCTTGAGTGGAACAGACAATATTCCTGAGTGGAACAGACAATATTCCTCCAGCTTAATACTGTAAAGATTGTTTTAGCAGGTTAGATTATTCTAATGACGTCTGTACTGAGTCCTGACTGCAACACCAGGGCATATGTCCCATTACATCAGTACACTGGCTCCTTATTTATAAAGGGATACATTTTAAAATAAATCTTGTTGATGTTCTATAAAGCGCTGAATGGTCAAAGCCTGAACCATGTAGACCCCTCAGGTCAGAGACCTGCTCATTCAGTGTCACGGGGCTAGACATAAACGAGGAGAGGCAGCGTGTAGTTTCTATGCTCCTCATCAGTGGAATCAATATACTGAAAACCTAAGCTCCAGGTTCCTCTAAATCAAATATTTATAAAAAAAACAAACAAAGAAAACCCCAACACTGCTTACTGCACCACTTGCAATAGGTCAAAGATAACTTTATGAATTCGAGATCTTTTTATGGGGTGTCTAAATTGTAAAGAGCTCCATTTCTTTTTTCTTAGCTAATATTAAGCACATATACCCCAGTTAAAGAAGACTAGAGGAGAGTTTCTGCAGATTTTTTAAATTGTATTATTAGGAATAGTCAGGTTTTAGTATACAAGGTTTTAAATCTGCAAAATTCTTAAATACCATTTCTCTGGGTTTTAGTAGTTTCTACAGCTGAAACTGATTTAAAGTCTGTGTCGTTGCTACATGAAAAAGCCAACTCTGATTTTACCACAAAAGAAACTGTTAACACCCACTTCTGTTCTCTCACTCTCCATACAATGCCTTGTTAAGTTTCTATACTCCTGGAACTTTTCCGAATTCTGCTCTGCTTCAACCACAAACCTCAGTGGATTGTATTGAGGTTTTATTTGATCAGTCAATACAAAGTATTGCAAAATTGTAAAGTGAAAAGAAAATAAAGTTTTCATAATTACAAATAATGATCTGAAAACTGTGGCATGAACTTGTCTCCTTTACTCTTATACACTTAAATTAATTTCAGTATAAATCCAGCTGTTCTGTGAAGGCCTCAGAGGTTTGTTAGAGAACATTAGTGAACAAACAGCATCATGAAGACCAAGAAACACAACAGACAGTTCAGGGACGACAAAGCTGTGTGTGAAGATCAAAGTTGGGTTAGGTTATAAAACAATATCCTAAGGTTTGAACATCTCACACAGCTCTGATCAATCAATTATCCAAAAATGGAAAGTGTATGTTAGAACTGGAAACCTTCCCAGTAATGGCTGCCCACCTAAACTGCCTGGAAAGGAAAGCAAAAATTGGAGAAGCAGCCAAGAGGCCCACGGTAACTGGAGGAGCTGTAGAAATCCACAACCCAATTATAAGGATCTGTTAATAGGACCACGAGTAGTTGTGCACTCCATATATCTGACATTTCTTTGGAAGACTGGCAAGAAAAAGCAGTTGATAATAATTGAACTTGTCCAACATGCAATACACTGTGTATAGGAAAACTATAACATGGCGACGGCAGCATCATGCTGTGGGATGGCATTCTTCAGCAGGGACAGGGAAGCTGGTCAGAGTTGATGGGAGAATGGACAGAGTTAAATACAGGGTAATCCTGGAAGAAGGTCAACCTTTCAGCAGGACAATAGCCAGAGCTATAATGAAACTGTTATATCCATGAATATACATGAGCTGGAATGGCCCAGTCAAAGTCCAGACCTAAAACAAATACTTGCAACATTTTTGACATTTTTATTTATAAAAATATTGAACGCCATGAATCATTTTTGATCCTTTTGATCCTCAACTCACTGGCTCATCAGACGTGCTCAACTGTTCACCAGAACAGGTCACAGTAAGAGGTTGTGTCTGGGCAGAGAAAATTAATTTAGGGTAAAACGATTCAAAACCTGTTCATTCTCATTGTTTTGTTTTCCTTCTTGTGCTAAACTGCTTGTCTTAGCCTTGATGCTGTTTGTTTTGGATTGTGTTTTAAAGTTCCGACAAACTTTATTTCAGTGAGTGGTTTGAACACAGATTGGACCCAACGTGCCACCAGCGCTGATACATACATTCATACTGATATTAATGATATTCAAAAAGGTACATGTGGAACTTACAGAGTTGTTAATTAAGCTATTTACTTTGTTAGCTGAACCACTAAACTCAGTGTGACATCATCACGCCTGCCATCAATGCAGCCATCTTGTGAGTCCATAACCATTTCCCGCCACAATCTTAGGAGTGTCAAAATTTATTCACTGTGAGGGCTTGTTCAGCATAGCCTCAAGAATCAATTGTCCAAAAGGTTTATATTTTCTAATGAGAATTCTAATTTAGCAAATTATTATTTTAAGTATTTTATTAACATAATGTCTTATTTTCCCTTCTGATTTTTATTGTTCTTAATTAATTTTAAAGTTACTTTGACCTTGCCACAAATTACCTCAAAACAAACCTTGGTTCTTAAACATAAATATTTCTCTTGTATATCATTGCATCATTTTATTGGTTATTGGTTTCAGTTCAATTCTGTTGTTTCCATTATTGTAGTTTGTTTTAATCTTTTCATTTTGCTCAGTAGTTTAGTTAAATGGTACTAGCAGTTTGCTGACTGAAGTATTTTAACTGGAAGTTGAAGTATTCTGTTATATTTGGAGAGACGTATTCATTCTGTATGTGTGTGCAGAGCTTGCTGTTTGAGAACACCGGTGCACAAATTCACTCCATCTATTGTTCTAATAGTACCACACCGCACCAGTCAGGTATTCATAAAACAATAACAGACAGACAGTGAGAGCTGTTTGGCTTTAATTCCTGATAATTAGGTTTTGCCCCGACTTGGTAATTTTGATCAAAATAACTAACTTTGTTAATAATTGTCTTTGGCACTTATTAATAGTTATTCTAGCCAAACCAAACAATATTGTTGCACAACAACAACAATAATAATGTAATCTGTAATATTTTAGTAGTAGTAATTATTAGGATTTTGATTTTAAATAAAGGCAGTTAGATAGTTTTATATTTTTGTTTTGAAATATTTATTTTAATGCTGTTAGTTTGGCTCCAGTCAGAACCTCAAAACCATTTGTCATTGATGAGGGTTCAGAGTTCATATGTAATGTGTAGCTAACAGGCACTCTGTGGTTACCTGTTAAAGTGTTTTTTATTATTGTCAAGTTATGTAAGGAAATTATCACCAAAGTAGTTTCTTTAAAGAGTCGAGGTGCTACCAACCTGCCCACAGAGAGGACCGTGACCTCATTACTGCGGCGCTGCTCTGGCTTTCGGGCCGAGGGCTTCCTCATCAGTGGCCATTTCTTCTGGTTGCAGCGGGTGCAGATGTTCTTGTGGCCGCTCAGACCGCCAATGGTGTGCAGGTGGCTGCAGGTGTGCTTGGGTGCTTCTGGGGGCGCCCCAGGTGATACAGGGGTCAGCGGTGGGGTAGAAGGAGCCAGCGAGACGGGCGTCATTGGAGGACTGAAGACAGGAGATGGGAGACGAAATTAAGATATTTGAAACTAAGGCTGGTTCATTTAGCCTAAAATTAACACCCCCAAATTTTAGGGCTTGATCAGGGTTCATTATGTATTTCGCAGGAAACGTCCCATTTGTTTAACACCTCTTTGTTATTGCCACTCCTTGATTTGGAGGCATCTTCCAAATGTCTGACACTGAAAACCTGAGGCGTTAACATTTCTAAAAGGTGTCCTCCTGTTTCCTAACCTCACCAGGTAAACAACCTGTGCATGTTGAGTGGTGCATTCAAGAGCACCAAGATAAAGATGCAGATATGCAGTGGTTGCCATCGTCTACCATGTGACCTCCAGTTCAGTTCAGCCCCTGAACAATAATTATTTAAACTATTTTAAAAGGTTGGTTATCATTGAAACATTGAATAGAAACATTGTCAAAAGTAGCTCTGAGACATTTCCCAAACTAACCAACAACTTGCTTTTAATCAGTCTTACAGAACAAAATTAAAGCTTATTCAGTGAAGTGGTGCTTCCTCTATTAAAACCCATCCCCGCTGAATGACACATTAATATTTCATACCTCTAACCAATTACTGACAAGCCCCCCGAGATCCAGCCCTTATTGATTTTCTTTAAAGCAAAAAAAAGAAATGATGGGGACCTTCTCTTGGCAGCAGCAAAAGCTTTCATGATATCTGCAGTTTTTCCCCCTCCACATTCATATTTATCTCTGGGTTCAAGCAAAAGGAGATAATGTAGGCCATGTTTCTCATCTTTTTGTTCTCCTACATGTTTTCGTCTTTTATGACCCTGGAGAGCAACAACTCGCCTTGTTTGCACACAACTGTGGAACAAACGCAGCTCCCGCCTGCTGATGTAAATAAGCAATGCTAAGATTGTTTGTTGCTAATGCGGAGGGATGGGGCTCGATTATTTTGAGTTTGCTTCTCTTTGGCGGCCGCTAAAATAAACCACTGCAGCAAGGCTGGAGAAAGAGAGGAAGAACATGCTTAGGAGGAGTCGGTTGATATGTGGAACAAGGTTTATTAGTTGCCGATTTTAATTGTGAAAACCCATATTATAGATGGAAAATATGAGACTATTTGTTTTACACAAATACCCAGTTATATAAAACAAAATAGTCTAATGTATCCACCCAGTTTATACACACACACTCACTATTTAGCAGATAGAGAACAGTAGGTTTCCCCACAAACTTGATGACTAACCTACTGAGCTACAGCCACTGTAAAATCAAGCAAAAAAAAGTATTGCTCTCTTTTAGATTTTTTTTATTTTTTATTTTTGTCACACTTTAATGGTTTAAAGTCAAACACATTATATCACACAAATATAACCTAAACAAAAAATGCATTTTGAAAAATAAAAATAGTAATTTTTGCCCACTCTTCCTTGCAGAATTATCCTAATTTAGCCACGCAGGAGGGTCAGATAGTTCTTTTTTGAAATGAGATGTACGGGATGCAGACCTTCCAGAAATCTCCTCGTTTGTCTCGTCAGCCCATAGAATATTCTTCTAAAAGTCTAAAGGGTCATCAAGCTCTTATTTTGGCAGGTTTGAAACAGACCTTTTTGTTCTCTTTGATCAGAAATGGTTTTTGTGTTTGAACTGGATGCCAATTTTGTCCAGTCTCTTTCTTATTGTTCAACTATCAACACTGACCTTCACAGAGGTAAGTATGACTGTAATGCTTTAGATCTTGCTCTGGGTTCCTTTGTGACCTCTTGGATAGGTTAGCTCTTGTAATTTTAGTAAAGCTAGACACTTCTGGGCAGGGTCACTTTTTCATGTTTTCTTCAGTTGGAGATAATGACTCAGAGTGATTCACTGGAGTCCCAACGCCTTAGAGATGGTTTTTAATCCTTTTTAATCTGTTACATGTCAATAACTTTGCTTCTGATTCATTCCTAAATTCAATTGGATCCACCCTGTGTGGTTTTTGAGATCTGTTTGCCTGCTTCATGTTGTCTGGCAGGTTCTATTAAGGCGATTTCTTGATGTCACAGCTCAGGTAGCAATCAGGCCAGGGTGCGACTAATCAAAACTGATCTGAAATATGTGGTTAATCACAGTTATTCTTCATTTTACAATGCTTGAAAAGCTTTTAACCCTTAATAAATTAAATCACCATATAAAAACGTATTTTTGCATTTCCTCAGGTTCTCTTAGTCGGAGAATACGATTTGTTTGATTCAAAAGATTTAAGAGTGACAAAAAAAAGCAAAAATGGAAGAAATCTGTAAGGGTGCAAAAACTTGTTCACGGTAGGGACGGGCAACTATGGTACTTTTTATTGTTACTTAAGGCACTGTCAACAAGATAAATTTGCACTAATTAATGTAACGGTTCTGTAGCAGAATACTGTACAAATTATTTTTTGTTCATTGGTTTCTTGTTATTGCAATAAATAAAACATCATGATAAAGTTTAAGTCCATATCCCCCATTGCCAGCTCACAGTGCTGTAGGCTACATCTGAAAGATAAGATGTCCCGATATGGTTAATCTGTTCACACATCTGACCTTGTTATATTATCGATAAAAGACAAGAAAAACTTCTAAAAGAACAAAAGGATGTTTGTTTACTGAAGGACATGCCTGCATTGTATAGGTATGCCTACAATTCTGTAACAAAAATAAATAAATTAAACTAGTGCATATAAATATTCTTCATGCAGGTCTACAGTTAGTAGGGCCACCTTCAATTCCACGGGAGAGAAATAAGGATATGAGGGAGAGGATGAAGTGGACTGAAGGAGGCGGACGGCTGAAGAAGGAAGTTTAAGAAGCAAATGTTGGAAGGAAGACGGCAAAGCCTGGCCACACTACAGTCACGCTCCTGCTCGTGGTTTCCCTCTATCCTTCTTTTCCTCCTCTTCCAAGTCTCTCTGTTTTTCTATTTGTCACCCTATGCCTGTGTATCCCATAAATCAACCCCAACCAATACCCCTCTTCTCCCGTATCCACCATCTCTAAGTGATCCGCTGGCAGGCTGCCCGACCTGGCACAGACAAACAGAAAGATATGGATTGTAACAGCCAGAGAAAGAGGCGGCCACTACGGAGAGCAATCTGAACTGAAGGAAGCAAGTGAAAGGGAAAACGAGGGCTGGAAATATGTGAATCAAGGTATCTGGAGGGAGAACCTAACAGGCAAAACACATGAAAGTAGTTCGGAAAAGAGTGATGAATGAGCAGGACCTCAGCCTGTTTGCAGAGGTAACAGTCCCACCATTTATCCACCCAATCAAAGAAAGCAATTCCCCTTTAAAACTGGTTTCCTCTACAACAATATGAAAGGAAGATAAAAGCAAAGGACTGGAAATATACTCCCCTAATTTGATTTACATCCTCTCCTGTCACTAGCATATCTTCTTCCATTGTGTCCATTTTCTTATTTCCCCTTTTCCTTCTTCTCTTGCCGTTCCCATGTACGGACAGACATCAAAAGACATTTGATCTGATTCATCCCTTTCCATCTGCTCCTGCCTTTATAATTAAGGGTCATCTTGTCCTAACAAGCAGAAAGACTTTGATTTGAAATGTTGATGTCAGATGACCCCCATGAAATCTAAATCAGAGCAAGAAAATTGGATACTTTTAAAATGATACTGATAATCTGAGGTAGGCAAGAAAAATACCATTTGGCCATCAACAGATTTGCAGTCACAAACCCATTTAACATATATTTTCTTAAATGAATCTATCTTTCATTATGTATTGAGTTTATTTTGTGTCAAGTATCTAAACAATTTACAGAGATAAATGGCAAAAATGCTTGAACCTCACACAAAGAAATTAAATATCACCCTTCTAAAACTGCCATCAAGCATATAAAGCTTAAATGTTAGCTATAACTTTTGGCTAGCCACTCTGCAAAGGGTTCACATTAACAAGCATTTCCAGTGTGTTCAGTTGGGATTTTTCTAAAACTAGGTAGCCTATCTTAGCATATAATGCTGGTAAAATCTAAAGTTTAGCTAGATCTTTTGGACAGACACTCTGCAAAGTATTCAAATTTATCAACCTTCCCTGTAATCACTTTTAAAATATTTTTTGTTAGGAACTACTCTGTTTATTAATTGGTCATCTGCAAAACATTCAGAAACAGCTGTTTAGTTCAACCGTAGCAAATTAGCGAGCTAATTAGCAAGCTAGTTAGCTTGAAAATGCTAAATTAGCTTGATACAAAATTAAGCCAAATAAAAAAAATAAAAAACATTATATCCTAATGTAGAGTGTTCACTAACTAAATACGAAACATTATTACAAAATATCTGGGAAAAAAAAACATTTTTAAATGCTTGCAGTTATTTTTTTTCTTAGTCTCTAAAACACTAGTCCAGAAACATGCAGAAATACCGTATATGTTTTAGCTGATTTAAGCCATTATCTTTTTTTGTTTTTAATTTGGCCCAAACAAATTGGGTTCTTCTGATAAACTTCTGATTTTAGAAAGAGCTGTTTAACAGCTAGTTTTATCTTATCCCTAGAGTTTGATGGAGTCTCAGTTTTAATCTGGATAAACAAGTGGAGGAGCTTAATAGAGATCAAAACATTCAGTGAAGAGCTTTTGGATTTTCAACGGTTGCATGAACTTATTAGGTGTTTTATGATCAGGGAGCTAAATGAGTCGGCACTCCGTGACCTTAAACAGCTACCCTGAATCACAGCAAACATTTTTGAAAGTTGGCTGCAGTTTACAGAGTACCATTGGTCACCTTTAGTAAATCCAGTTAAGGTTCTGATAGTATAATAAATTAGGCTAAACACTGACTGAGCTTTTTCCAGAAAAATGATTAATCATTTACAGGTAGCCCATGCTCAGGATCTAAATAAATATATATGTATGTTTTTATATGTTTATAAATTTTCAACAGTAAAAAAAAAAAAAAAAAAAACATTGTCAACCAACCACTACTTCAAATTAACAACACTTAAAAAAATGTCTTAATCTTTGCCAGTTAACTCAATATTTAATCAAGTGAGTATGTCTGAAGTAATGCAAGCTGCAGCTCTTTAAGTTCTTTCAAGTTTTAATTTTGTTCTCCTTTTTATTTATTTAAACTTACAGTCCCACAATGCATTCCGGCTAAAAATCCAAAAAGAAAATATGCCAACAGCTGCACACATGGTTTAATAATCCCATAATGCACTGATTTGGGGCGCAGCAGCATTTTGGGAATATTCTCTAGCTGCATGGCCTCTATCAATCCCTGCCAATCTGGAAAAGAATCAAGAAAAGAAATGTGGCTTGATTGCTTTGAGGGTTCCTGTGCTGCTCATAAATTTCATACGTGACTTAAGGTTTACAAGTGGGCCTGTAGTGCCACCTGGTGGATGAGACCAATTAAAGCAAGTATTGCAGGGAAAAAATGTAAAGGATTTTTGTTTACAGGAGCATAATGATACTTACTCTGAATCGACGCTGTTCTGGTGAATCATGGCATTCAAGGCATCAGAGTTTGCTGAGGAGGAACACAGAGATCCATACCAAATTACAAAAGTAAATTAACTAAAAATTGTTTTTTTTAAAAATATTGCATCAAGTCCAATGCCCAGTGTCGAACTTCAAAGTTAAAATTGCACACTGTATGCATTTAATAAGGTGTCAGAGCAGTGCAAGGGGGATTATCCTGGACCAGGGAAAGTCCTGTTGTAAGAAAACAAGCCTGAACATTATTCAAAAAATATTTAACTGAAAATCAGCTCTTGGAAATGACCTTAATTTCTTACAATTCAGAGCCCCCCAAAAAAACTGCTTCTTCTTACTGTTGGAACTGACAGCTCAGATTTAGATTTATATATCCTGGACCAAGTCACGCATATCCCTCTCATAGGCCTTGATGCATACACAAAATTCATCATAAGCCTGCAATAAGCACAAATAGAAAAACCTCGGCATCATCTTAAAAACAAAAAAGACTGGGAAAATAAGATCTGACTTGGTAAGAGTTATGAAAATCTGTACTGACGTCTTACTCAAAGTTCTGCCCTTCGTTTTCTCTGTGAACCATCCTCCTGTCATAAACGAACCAAAGGGTGTCGTGTTTGGTTGGTAGTGGGGGTGGGGTAGTTGTAGCAGCACAAAAGTACAAGTTAGGGTCACTTGGGGCTTAAAGAGACAGAAAAATCATTTTTAATACCAAAATTATATCAGCAATATAACTGGTTGGGAGAACATTTAAAAAATATGTTTTTGTCCTTCGTATGAAAAGACTAATCTGTCAAAAATATTTTTACTTTAGTCTGAAAACCCCACCAAAAAAAAAACAAAAAAAACTCATTTTAAAATCCTTCATGTGCCTGGCCGGTTGAACAGCCGTCTTTCGGTAAACAAAACAGTGCAGCACCTAATCCTTCTAGGTGAAGTGATGCTGAGAGTTTATTTCTGTGTCAATTGCACCTCCTAACTGAGAAAAATACCTGATAATACCATAGATTTATCTTAATGGAGGGTTTAGGGATTCTGCACCAACAGGACATAGTTAATCGGTATACTATCAACACAGGGGTTTTATTTGGCCACAAACATAAAGATGCAGAGTTCAACTGCCAAAAAATAATCAAAAAAAAGGTGGTACCATGTTAATCTGACGTAAAAAGGTGGATGAATTGGTTCAGTTGGCTTGATTTATTTAAATACCTTCTTACCAACTGGCATCATAAACTGAACCTGACTGGTACAAGTAGCATTGGACTAAAATGTATGAAACCAAATTTATCTCCGTCTCTACAACTGGATTGATTTGATCATATATTCCTGGATAGGATTTGGACCTGTTGGTCTTGTAACATCCATCTAAAATTACATTTGTTGTGAAATAGTGCTCTATAGGACAGGATTAAAAACAAGACAGCAGGAGTAATAACATAACCCGTTCAAGCAATATGGTGGTGGAACAGCTTGAAAGGTGAGAAGACAAAAATAAAACTTTTAAAGTGATTTGAGCACCGTCACCTTGTCATTCGTCAAGTTTTTAAAACCATGACAGAAGGAACAAACTAAATTAATAAAACAGATGACGTTTATAAAATCAACAGTAACGTAAGAGCTTGGTGGTTTTTAAAACCAAACGAAACCAGCAGGACCTTTTAGCTGCTCAGTAAGCTCTCATCCAGGCACAGGTTAGCCGCAGGTATGTACAGGGGTTGGACAATGAAACTGAAACACCTGATTTTAGACCAGAATAATTTTTAGTATGGTGTAGGGCCTCCTTTTTGCGGCCAATACAGCGTCAATTTGTCTTGGGAAATGACATATACAAATCCTGCACAGTGGTCAGAGGGGTTTTTAAGCCATTCTTCTTGCAGGATAGTGGGGCCAGGTCACTACGTGATACTGGTGGAGGAAAACGTTTTTCCTGATTCGCTCCTCCAAAACTCCCCAAAGTGGCTCAATAATATTTAGATCTGGTGACTGTGCAGGCCATGGGAGATGTTCAACTTCACTTTCATTTCATCAAACCCAATCTTCACCAGTCTTGCTTGTGTGTATTGGTGCATTGTCATCCTGATAGACGGCACCGCCCTTAGGATACAATGTTTGAACCCCCTTTGGATGCCATGGTTCAAGAATGGTTCAGTAGTCCTCGGCAGTGACGGCCCCTCAGCACAAATATTGGGCCCAAGGAATGCCTGATATGGAGCCCCAAACCATCATTGATCCACCCCCATGCTTCACTCGGGCATGCAACATTGGTGGAACGCTTCTTTGGGGCTTCTCCACACCGTAACTCTCCCGGGTGGGGGAAAACAGTAAAGTGGACTCATCAGAGAACAACACATGTTTCACATTGTCCACCCAAATTTGTGCTCCTTGCACCATTGAAACCGACGTTTGGCAGGGGCATGAGTGTCAAAGGTTTTTGGCTATAGCAACCCCGGGGCCGTGTATATTGACCCTGGGAGCTCCCCACGGACAGTTTTTTGGTGAAAACAGGAGAGTTTAGGTGCACATTTAATTCCGCCGTGATTTTTGGGGAGCCCCTTGGGGTTTTATGTTTTTTTGGATACAATCCGGTTTTTGCCCCCCGAACATCCCTTTTAGACAGCTTCCCCTTGCGTCCACATTAATCCTGTTGGATGTGGTTCATCCTTCTTGGTGGTATGCTGACTTTTCCCTGGATACCGGGCTCTTGATACATCACAAAGACTTTTCGTCTTTTGGGCACAGATGCGCCAGCAAGACGTGCACCAACATTTTCCCTTTTGAACTCTGGTATGTCCCCATAATATTTGTGAATTTCAATTTTTTTGAGCAAAACTGTGCTTTCCTGCTAATTTGAACCTTCACGCTCTGCTCTTACTGGTGCAATGTGCAATCAATGAAGACTGGCTACCAGGCTGGTCCAATTTAGCCATAAAACCTCCCACACTAAAATGACAGGTGTTTCAGTTTCATTGTTCAACCCCTGTATGTCATCAAACCCAAGTTTCCTGGGTTCCTCACATTCAAAACTGTTCTGTTTTGGAGAGAAATAGTGTCTAATCAGCTCTCCAGAAACCAATTAAGACCCACAGCATGAGTGAAATTCCTTGAAATAGCTGATGCATTCTTATGCTAATGTGTCACACTGAAGAGTTTCCTGCAGGAAACCCGTTTCCCAGTAGACGGAGAATGAGACAAATGAGTCACAGTGTATGGAGTCCATCACTCGTGGACGTGATGAATCAGCCCCGGACACCACAAAAGCCAGCATAAAACTGGTTACTAACAATGACTCAAAGACAAAACAACAACGCCTTTGTGCGCTATACGTCAAGTTAGTCAGAGAGACGGCTCAAAGTCCCAAGTTCAGAGGTGGGGTAATATTTAGGAGCCAGAGGTCTGCAGACAGAACAACGGCTGTAGTAACTGTTGTTATTCTCGTGTCCAAAGCCTGCTGTATGCAGAATATCTGCTTTTGGATGGATGGATCATTTAATTTATAGAAATTTTGAAGACAAAATAAACAGGTACGACGGTATGGACCATTTATCTGAAAATCACATGCTGCTTATAAACACTAGCATTAAAAGCGATAATTCATTAACTAAACTTGTCTGCTGTTGAAAACATCAGTGAAATAATATCACAATGTTTGAAACAATACAAATTGAAATTGGTTACACTTAATTTAGTAGCATACCTTTTTCATATACAAATAATAATTTAACCTTCAAATTGAGTAAATTTATTCATTGGATTTTTTTTCATTAGGACCACAACTATTGGATCTCCAAACAATTCCTATAAAATAAATACGTTTCTGAGAGCCTTTAATTTGTAAAGCCTGACTTCCTTTTCTTCTGGGGTATAAATACGAAGGGACACAGAGGCCCATTTCTCTCAGCCACAATTCAAAATGTGAAAGACACGAGAACATGCCACTCAAGTAAAGCAGATACGAGTTCATGAATTTAGGAAGCGGTTATCGGCCTAAGCTTGCATAAAAATCAGAATTTATTTGTAAATCTTTCCTTCATCCTCACCAGAGACTGTAATAAATGTGTAGCAACCCTCAGTTATCCTTGCACAGCCTTACATCTAACCACGTCTTGACTTGGAACAGGTCTCAAAATGATAAAATGACCAGAGGTTAAGCTAGCTATCGGATATTTAGGTGCTAAATTACTAGAAGTCATCAACTTCCGTCTTTTTTAAATCAAAACCTAATTTCTGCACAACTCCACAACACTGAGAGGTTTGTTAACATTATTATTAAAATACTAATATGAATCTAAAACAAGGCCTCCTCTCTTCTGCTGCTTTTTAATTTGTGTTTCAAGTTTTAGGCCATGTTTTCCATCCACAAAGATACTCCATCAGTGTTCTTGGATTAAGAATAAAAATCGGCGGTGCTTGTGTTATTTTTAATGAGATCCAGGAGTTTACCCAAACATGCTGTATAAAACCCAGTTGTCCCCAGTATAATCTTCCACAAAAACAATTGTTTTTTTGTTTTTTTCCAGAGCCAAGCCCTTACAGGCTGTAGTGAGTTGTGGCTTCCTTCCTGAAAGCTGTGTGAAAATGTGTTTTCCTGAACAACACAGAGCAGGAAAGACTCCAGGAAAAGAAGGCAGAAGAGAATCAATTAGTCCTACAGCCACGAGTTCAGACAACCTCAAAGCAAACATGCAGTGAAGACTTTTTCCACAGTTTCTTTGTAGAGGTCAGTGGGACACATACCTTCATTTTTCATGATGCAGTGAACGATCTGTCCAACTGTGTCGTTGTTCTCACTCATGGTCTCATTCAGCTCTGGCATGACATGGAGAGAGAAAAAAAAAAAGACAGGTTTGTGTCAGTAAGTATCTGCTTATATTCAGTATATCAGACCTCATAAAAAAATTACTGTCGTTATGCACACATGAGAAAACACATGAAAGAAAGTCGCCAACATTTCAGCAGAAACCTGAGACAACGAGTGACCTTTGACAGCATCATCATTTCAAGCCAATAGGCTAAAAGCTAAGATTCACATATAAATTCTGATGTTAGAAACATTTATCATTGTGGACCAACTTTACTCCCTAATGTTGTCTTGATCAGCACTGTTTCACCGATACCCACATTCTGCTCCACAGAGCATTTTATTTACCCAGTCTAAAACTGCACACATTCCCATACTGTATAGAGGTTTGGGCTACTAGACACAAATATCAGTTTTTAAAAACAATTTTATTCAAAATGTGTCACTCCCAACTCCAAAATGTCCTGTTAATCTTACAACAACAAAGCGCTCTACTACAGTACACTCTTACTACATAAAAGCTAGTTTATGAAGCTAGCAAACAGTCACGGGCCGGTTTCTGGTATTACGGTTCACTACGGTTTTACCTTTGTTACAGTTTCAAACCCGACCAAGCTTTCCATTGAATTGTTTCTACAGCTTCAAGTGCTTTGTCCAGAAAAAGTCCCGGAGTTCTTCCTGGCTTGGAAATATTACAAACACACAGGAAGTCATGGTGTAGGGGATAGCCTGAATAACTAGCCATCTAACATCAACTTTCTGTTTTTAACGTTTATTTATGCATTTACTAAAATGCATCTAAGTTAAAATAAATGATGTATCATTACTTGGAACGTAAAAGTGCATTATTTTATAGTGGCGCATGGCTTATGCAATTCTGCAAAGTAAAAATGTAATATTCTATACAGGCATTTTAGCATGAGTTAATACTCTAGTATACCTCCTTAGGAACAGCACTAAATACCTTACTCAATCTGAAGAGAAATAATCAAAATGTAATAACATGACAAACTTAAAAGCAACATGATTCCAGCGTCTGCACATGCAACAATGGAGGAGAATCTGCCTTACAACAATACGATCTCTTTGTTTTGACAGAATATGAATTTCTAACGTTTCATAATCTAATGGCACCATTTCGCCCACCCCAAACTGTACGTATTTAAATATGGCCTGGGGTGGATTACCTAAACATCTGTGAGACTGTTGTTCTTCCGAAGAAACAAACCAATAATTTCAAGGAAATCTTTAACAGGAACAAGGATGCGTTAATGTACATTAAACATAAGAAACCACATGCAGAAGAAGCCCTGAAGCTGCAGCTACAACTCGCTCATTACAAATTCAGTCTGGTATGACTAGAATTAGGCATGGGATGGTTAATGGTTGACATAGAACGGGTTAGGGCAGTGAACAGGGCTTTCTCTGGTTATATCAAGCATAGAGTAACACAACCTTTTCCCCCACCTAACTGTTGCTGCACACTGTCCGGCAGCTGGCTGAAGGAATGCTATTATAAGTTTTTTTCCCTTTTTAAAAAAAAAAAAAAAAAAGACATATTTGGCTGTTTGTAAATATTTCTAGTAGCAACAAATATGCAGTCATGGTGCAGAAGCTAAATGAGCTCCACTCATATTAAGCCAACAGTGTAGGAAAGTACAGCTGGCGAACTACAGGCACCATCTTTGTTAAGCAGCTGACTGCAGGCTAGCTACTATAGCAGATAGCCTAACTAACCAGCTTATATCAGCTTGTTATACGGTCTATAAAGACCAAAACAACTAAAAATATTTTGGGCAATAAGAGTTTTTATTTGAAAAAAAATACTACATTTGTGAGGTGTTTATTGCTCAAGTCTATGTATGAAAAGAAAAACAGCTAAACCAATAAAACAATATGATTATGACCAGACTAATCAATTAGGGCACCGATTGCAGTTTTCTGGCCGATAACCAATTACCGATCTCTAAAAAGCTTGACCTGCCAATGGCAATTTTGACCGATACAGATTCTTTTGAAAATGTCAGGTGCTATAAGATCACAATACCCCTTCAATGTTGCATTCTTTTTTTTTATTAAAAAACACTGAACAATACCCATGAAACAACACAAACTTGTTTTAACTGCACATGAGGTAGTTAGTGCTTTCAAATATAAATCAAAAGTTTAGAGCATTGCCGTTCCTTTAGTCTTTCATTTTTCACATTTTAAAAAGAAACTAAATTTCAAAAATATGTTAAACAAGTAGATAAGATCGGTGGATAAGAAGTTTCACAAGTATCGGCCGATCACCGATCTACCAAAATTAGGGAAATTGGGGCCCATCAACCGGCCGGCTGATCGATCGGTGCACCCCTATAATCAATGTTATACTATTGTAGCAGAAACAAAAATTTAGCTTTTCTATTTTAAATGAAAGTACCAAGACGTTTTTTTAAATATTTGAGAAAATACTTTGATACAGACAAACTGAAATAGTTTTATTAAAAAGAGTATCATACCATACAAAAACTAGTCCATGCCTGATCCAAATCCTAATATAACAGTGGGTGCACCTCAATTTATTGCTTCCTGAATGGTGCAACATGTTATTTTGACTTTATGGAGTGCAATATTAGCAGTAAACCTCATTGTACAGTAAAAAATTGTGATACTGTCTCTAAGTGCCATGTTGTCAGAAGATTAACATTGTACATTTTCTACAAAAAGACCAGTGATCTGTTGAAGCAGCCCTTTAATCTTAAGCTCTGCTCGGCTCTAATGTACTGGATTCCTATCTGGATTGCTTCAGCTCAATGCCCAGGTATTCCCTGGTGTGGCGTGCTCATTAATAGAAATCTGCATTGTTTGCAGAAAGATGCCGTTTTAAAAACGTGGCGGGTGGAACAGAAGAAAGGAAGCATACCCGTGATACAGGATCAACTATAGACAAAAGCTGCTTGTCTGTTTTAACATGTCATGCAGAAGGTGGGGCTTTCTAGCAATACTGAAAAATAAAAACAACACAAAGAGGACCAATAAGTGGGAACAGACAGATACAATTTACACATTTTTATGTCCATCCAACATGATCAAGAACTTCACTATGGTATGGAAATACTCTCAACGGGTTCATGGTAGGATAACAGATTAGTGAGAAAAACCAGCACAGGGTCTCAGCGTTGTGTGAAAACGTATTTCTTTCCACCATTTGTCTCACATCTGATACAGCCCAGTTGCACCCAGCTGTCAGGGTTTCAGTTCCTTATCCTTATAATTACTAAAAGGAAGGAAGCAAATCAAAACATGTTTTGTTTACTGATGGGGCTCACATTTACACTTTGGAAGAGGCAGATTCCACAGAAGAGATTTACACTGGGTATTAAAAAAAAAAATTGACAACCGTCTTCCTGGTTTGCACCGGACTCCACGCCTTAAAGGAGCAGGCACCTTTTCAGCCCGAATACAGGAAGAAACACAAGATTTAGACAGGGAGTTCACAACAAAAAAATCTCTTCAACAGCAGCTCACGACGCAGAGTTTACAGCCGAGACTACTTCAAGTTGCTACAGGTTTCACATTTCACATCAGATCCCATTATGATCTGCATGTGGAAGCTCTAACTTACGTCAGCTCCTCAGGCCTAGGAATGTAGTTGGGGCTTGAGAGCTGTTTCAAACAGGCCAAAGCTTCCAGCATGCTTATTGCTTTGTTATTGCTCTCTCCACCACATGGCTGGAAAGTGGGAAACCTAATACAGAGAAACCAAAGACTCTTTTGGGTACAAAGGCTATGAAAATAAATCAAAGGAAAAAAAACATTCTGTACCGAGTGTACAGCATCTCAGTGACAATCTGGTGACGAATGTCTGCTAATGTCTAACTGGAGCAGAATATTAGGATCTGAGTGCAGATGCAGGGCAAAATTCATAGGAAAAAGATTAACAGTTAAACCAATGTATCTAATAATATACATAATATACAAGGTTAAAAAGAATAACCAAAATTAAAATGCAACTTACTGCTCAATAAGCATGCTGTGCAAAAACAGAACTCATCACTCTGTGGATTTAAGCAATGGTGGCATGACTTATTTCATTTTTTAATATTAAGATTAAATATGAACCGTTCTAGCACTGTCACAGGAGGTTTTTGCTGCTGGTGATATGAAAGTGCATTGCTTGTAGAATGAGAACGAGACTGCACAAGTTTATCCATGTAAAAATGGGCTAGAAGGAAACCTTTGTTCTCTGAGAAAGACATGAAGGTCTTACTGAAGTTTACCTGAGAAAATGTGGATAAAGACCAGGAATTCTGGAATAATGTTCTTTAGAAAGCCAAGTTTAAAGTTATTTTTTGGACAGCAGAACAATGGCTTAAACCAAACACAGCACTCCAGGAGAAGGGCTTCATACAGACTGTGGGGCATAGAGGTCCAACCGTTGTGGGTTCCTGCAGCAGGACCTGGCCAGCTCACCATCATAGAATCCTCCATAAACTCTACAGTGTATCAGAGGGTGCCTGAGGAAAATGTGGACCATCTGTAAAAACTTTAAAACTGAAGCAAAACTATGAAACATACCAGTAAATCCAGCAAGGACTGCTTGAGGATGAAGAACTGGAAAGTTGAGGTGCAAGGTGAAAACCCAGATATTGATCTCAAGATGCTGTGGGGTGACATGAAACAGGTCGTACATCCAAGAAACCCCTCAAACCTCTCACAGCTGAGAGTAAAAAGTAAAGTAAACTTTCCTCAGACCGATGTCAGAGACTGGTAGATGTCTACAAGAAGCTTCTCATTGAAGTCATTTTAGCTAAATGGAGCAAGACCAGCCATTCTGTGGTAGGATATTCCAAGTTTTTCCTCAGCTAGAAAACAAATTTCTGTAGATATTTTTTTTAAATGAGTAAACCATTTAAGAGTTTTTTTTCCCCAGATTAAAAATCTGACCACCGTATGTGGACATTCTTCAGAAACTCTTCCCAACTCTACTGCTGAAGTTCCATCAACATGTGGCACTTCTGTCCAGTTCAGCCCAAACCAGATCGATGGGGTTTAAATGTGGTTCACTTCATGTTGACAATCTAAGGTAGTTCTGGACCATCATGTTTCTTCTTCTGTGTTTGACAGTTGATGTCACACACCAAGGAGCTATTCTTCCACCTCCTGTAAGCTGTGCAAAATCCTCCAAGAAGAACCAACGATATAAATTCTGATAAACAAGTCCATAACACCTTCCATTGTTAAGTAGTGCAATGGCAGCATTTCAGGGCCCAGACCATCCCCTTTCTATTATTACGACACCATAACAATGACTTTATTGTAGAAACCTGTAAAACCTGCAATTCCAAGTCTTCTTTTCACAGTTGAAACCAAGTCAGCTTGAAGTGGTCTTCCTCTGAGCCACTCATGCAAACTATTGACTCTCAGGAACTTGATTTGTTAGTCAGCTGTGGCTTTGGGTCTGCCAGACCTCTTCCTGTCAGAGTTTCCCTAGTTTCTGAACTCACTGACATTTTGACTTTCTTTCTAATTTCTGATGTGATGACCTCGCTTCTCTGTTCATGTGAAGTGGGAGTGGCCAGGTGTATGGCGCTAGCTGTTAAGACCTTGGGCCAAAGTTCCTGGTAAAGCCAACTTGTTCCTGAAATCTTTGAGCTGCTCTCACTTGCCCCACATTGCAGACAGCACTGGGTTTTTGGTTCTTAATCTTGGCTGGGTTCAGTTTGATCAATATGGTTTGCTGTAAGTTGGTATTTTGGTTCACACTGTACAACACCTGGACATTCATACACTCAGCCATCCACACCCTTAGCCACTGATTGATGCTTACAGGCAATATTTTTTAAAGAATTTATTGCTGTTTATTAGTAACTAATAAATGAAACCAAACCGGCTGATGAAAGCTGTGCGCCTCTTCTGTCGTTACCTTACAATTTTTGGTGTTATGATGTTTTGTCTTTCTTCCATTGTCAACTGCCTGTTCAAAAAAAAACTCAAGGGTATGGTGCAACAGTGCTTGTATGCAGACAGAGGGGGGTTGTCACAAAATAAAAACAAATGTTGGACTTCAGTAGGAACCAGTATCCCAGCCAGTATATTCACTACTAGTTTTAGCAAAGCTAGGATCTGGGCCTATCGGTATCCGGTTTTAGCTTTTGCTGTTCATCTGCCTGATAGACAAAATACATCTGAATGATGCTATAGCCTTACCGTCTAAAGAACGCCGCAAAGGCTTTTCTCTGGACACAATTGGCAAATCATACTGATTTGATTCTCAGCCATAATTTTTCCAGTGAACCTTTGCACAGAGGGATTTCGGAGCTTCTGTGTCTGGAGCTCTACTTTGTGAAGTGGTGTGCCAGTTTGTGGAGATGGAAAACGGCTAAGTTTGTACAGATTAAGATCAAAATGAGTATATTTTTTTTAACAATTCATTTTTATTATAGATTTAATTATAGATTATTTCGCAAGTTAGAGATATTTAAAATTAAAGATAGCACAGTTTTATCAACAATAACCAGCAAATATGAGAAATATAAAAAAACAGAGATCTGTAAATTACAGCCGACAGTTCTTCCGATTGTTTCTTTTCTGAGTGTAAATGTACAGCTGCATCATCTGTTGATATCTGACAAGTAAAATGAGTTGGACAAACATTAGGAAGTCATTACTATACGAACTGAAAAGCAGAAGACCCAAGGAGGCAACCCTGAGGTACATCAAACTTACTAGCTAACATTCCAGAATTTTTGCCATCTTTGTGAACAGCATTTTTGCCATTACTCAGATTTTATCAATTTTGTACTGCTTAGACAAAAAAATGTACATTTGTAAAGGTAAAACATTTGCAATAAGGACAAAGTGATAGATGGTAACCAAGGCTTTCTTGATGTCAGTAAAAGACAGCTCCTACTACAACACTGGTACCTGCCCAATCAAGTATGAGTTGTAGTTTAAAAAGTACGACGGACTATTAGGAGAAATTAGGAGTATTAAGATAAATAAGGTTATAACAAAATGAGAAAGTCCTAATATTACGAGAATAAAGTCATAATATTACCAGAATAAAGTTGTAATAATATGAGAATGAGTCGTAATGAGACAGCTCCTCTTCCAAGGTGGTGTGGTTCTTTCCAAATAAACTGTAATCCTGATACTGATCATTTAACGCTGATGTGCTAAAAGATAAAGTATTCCCATATTTGTAAAACCAAAACAAAAGTATAACTTCACAAGATGCTCAACATTCCTCATTTTTACACAGGGGGAAGACATTGCTTTCCTGTGAGAGTCCTCCTAAAATTACGACTTTATTTCCAGAACGTTGCAACTTTCCTTTGGTAGACATAATATTGTGACTTTATTCCCATAAGTCCTTAGTCTGGCCCCAATACTCAAACGTAAAAAAGGGGTTATTCTGAAGGAAAAATAAAAACGATAATTTTCTTTCTAATTTTCAAATGTATTGCTAAAAAAAGGCCATCTTCAAATGAAAATAGAACTGGAAAAGAGAAGTATCCTTCCAACTCCAATTGCTAAAGACTTAATGTAATTTTCTGACTGGTTTCACTGAGAATAAGGGACAGGGAACGCAATGCAACCTGCAGCAGCACAGGCCACAATGATTCTACAATTTGACGAGGGATCATAAGGTAATTTGTTTTGCACAAATGAATGGACCAAGAAGGACAAGTCACCATCGAAAGGATTATGACTAGATTTTTGTTTTGTGAATCCAAATCATAGGATGTCAACCTAGCCCACGTAGGTTGACACGTTTTTCTCTTATCTATCAGCATCTGTATAAACTGCTTTAAACAAAGAAGCCAATTAGGCCTTGCAGAAAATGGAAAGTGGAAGAAACAAAAAGAAACCCTGAAGATTACAGAGCTGTTTGGACCTGGTGCCACCAACTGTCCTGAATGATGCCAAGACGAAGTTCTGTTTGTTCACCACTTTACTCGGCCTACACAGTCAGACGAACAGCTTGTCAGCATCTCTTCTCATGTCAAATACAACAAACATGTTAGAAATTCAGTGGCCTGAGATCTATTTAGACATTGATTCAAACAGCAAAGAACATCAGTTATGAATGATACAGACACAATGTGGAAAAAGGCTAAAATAACCAGAGTGTCAGTCAGTTTCAGTCAAAATTTAATCCATAGATAATTTACAAAATATATGATTGAATGCCATAAGTAAGCTAGCAATTTTATTTAGAGAAAGCGTTACCAAAACACTAAAGCATGGCTGTTTGATGCAACACTGTCAGTCTACATATAATTGATGTATGCAAAATAATTGCTTTCAAATGGGTCCGCTGTGCAGGTTAAACAATAAAAGAAAAAGAAAAAACTGTGAATATATATTTTTTTAAAAGAAGTTTCAAGTTCTTATGACCCCTTCTAAAATCTGTCATGAATTTTCATGAACGACATCCGCGAGTTCTATTAATGGCAAAGCTCAGTGTGTTCATGGTTTTCATCTTAAATCAAACAGAACGATAAACCAACTCTGGGGCTTTAACTATGCTAGCACCTCCTAAAAAGTGGTCCTTTACTCTGACCACACAAAACTTTGGTGCAAAAATGGCACCAGGTTTTTCTGTTTTCGCAGCCACTGCACTTCGAAATCAATATGAAAGACACACTAGTTATTCTTAGTAATTTCATTTTAAAAATCAATGTTTTATCCATTAAATAATTAAATATAGTCTGGAAACAAATATTTTTTTCTATACACAATACTCTTATTTTTCCTCCACTTATCCAGACCTGGAAAACACTGAAAACTTAACACACTTTTCAAGAATTTCAGCATTTTTTACAGCAATATTTTAGGACACTTGCTGTGTGAATACCTTAAATAAACATGGTCTCTCTTACCTCCTCCCAGCTCAGGATCCCCATTTACTTCTCGGAACACCTCATCATCATCATCCTCCTCCTCCTGGGCGGTGGTGCACCGGTAGCCCCTCCTCTTCAGCACGTGGCAGATCACCACCCCAACCAGACCCAGAAGGAAAAAAGCCAGCACTAATGCAAAGGCTAAAAAGTTTGGGCTGGATCCATTCTTACTGTTCCCAGGATCTGTGGGGGTCGCTGTGAAAAAGGGGAGGGAGGGACAAATTATTTTAAAAATCAGTCAGAACTAACAACAAAACAAGGTACAAATATGTTCAGAGCTGAGCAGCTGGGAATAGTTGAATTCAACAACATGGAAGAGATTTCACATCTAAGCTGAGATTCAGAATAAAAGATATTTTTTTGTTTTTTTTTTGTTGTCTTAACTCTCTAGACCTTTAATTACTGAGAGCGATGTTCTGAAACCCAAAGCAGGGACGTTTATACAGTGGCATCACATGTCTAAATAAACTGTATAAAAAAAGATGAGCTCTTTTCCTCTCACCATCAGACAATAAATCAGACTAAACTCTTTGCTATTTAGGTCAGTTAGGATTAACAAAATTATTTCTTTTTGCTGAAGATCAGAATTATAGGAATTATTTTTTTTTTATACAAGTTTACACACGTTTTCTTTTTGTAGAACAGCATTTTAAATATTATGGATCAAAGGTTTCTGGTATCCTTTCACAAGCTTCTCAAAGTTTCCAGTTACACATTTTCTTTGGGAATGAGGTCAGGGCTTTGTAATGTCAACCTTAAACTACTGACTCTGTTGTCCTTAAGTTACTTTGTAACCAATTTGGCTGCATGCTTATGGTCAGTTTCCATTTGGAAGACCTACTGGTGCCTAAGCTTCAACTTCCTGGTATATCTGTTATGTTGCTTCAGTATCTCTGCATTTAGGTTCTTCCTCCATGATCTATTTTATGAAGGGCACTTTGTTCGTTATGTGCATTTGCAAACTGTACTCTGGGCTTTTATGTTGCTTTTGGGGTAATAGTTCCTCCTCACCGTTTGGCTTATGAGCCCAGAATTCATTTCACAGTGGACAATTACACCTTCATCACCTTCAGTAGCATCATCTCAATGTCTTGTTTTATTTCTTCAGTTTATTCGCACATTTAAAACCAAAAACCATTCGCCCCGGGGACACAGAACCAATCTCCTTGCTGCACGATATCGTGGCTGAATATTCCCATGAACATTCCCATTGATTAATGTGAAACCTCCAGGCGTCTGAAAATTACACCAAAGGAAGATCCAAGCATGGTCAGAAATTCTCATCCTGATATCTAGACCGATTTCTTTGGGCTTTTCCATGATGTCACGCAAGGCTTAAAGACATAGAACTCTTAGTGTATGTAAAGTCTTAAAGTTGAAAACGCTACTGCAAAACTGCCTAGAAAGCCATTTTTCTGGCATCTAGCTTTATATAAACTAAACATTTAGTCTAATTTAATTTCAGGCAGTAAAAAAAAAAAAAAAGGCTATGTCTTTTTATATGGTACATATAAATATCTGGTGTCAACTGTATGTAACCAAAGAGAAAATAAAAAACTTTACATCTGTAGCTCAGGTTTCCTCTGCTCCCTCCCTCTTTCTGCACACTTGTGAGGACTAAAATCCAGCATATAACTTCTCTAAACTTTCTCTTCTTGAGAAAATTTGTCCTTATTTACTCGCTACGTAATCGGCTCCGAGCAGATGTGAATGCAAACACTTTTAAATGTTTTCTTATTACAAATAAAGAAAAAGTAACAGCACCCAAAACAGCTTACAACATGCTGGGAACATTAACTCAAAAAAAAAAAAAAAAAAAAAAAAAGAGAGCAGGCAAAACTGCAGAACATGTTGATATCTTCGCCTTTCTACACTGCATTTTTAAATCCTTGCAAACATCAAGCATTGTTAAAAGGCCTGAAGCTCAAAAGATTCTCTTTTAAGATACACTTGGATCTTTATTTTTAGTTAAAATTAATTATATTGTCAAAAATAAATAAAGTCAGTGAAATTTCAGACTCATGTTTTCTTAGTTTTGCTTTATAAAAAGGTGTTTAAGAAAAGTGGCAACAAGAGGCAACAAGGTGACATTCACAGGTGTGTCGACTAGAAGAGAGTAGTTAAAATATTTTTACAAGCGACTGAAGGGTCAGTTTCCATCACAGGAAGTAATGGAGATCATAAAAAATATTTGTGACTGGTTCATCGAAAAAATTATCGGTAGAACTATTAATTTAACTATTAATTTAGTTGAAGCCCTAAGCAGCACATTTCACCAAAACCATCTTGTGAAAAAAAGACCATAGAAGAAGTCTGGTTCTACAAAAGGTCTCTTTCTGCATAAGAGTGGGTTTTCCCTCTCTAGTTAATCCACCATCCTGCCCATGATCAAGGTTTAGGACAGGGGTTGAGTCAAAGATCTCACAATTAATAAATAGCCTATGCTTGCATACCCTATTTATTTACACACAATAACTATATTTACTTGGACTGAACGGTCTTAAAAAAACTAAACTCTGGAGGCACACCTTGCTAAAAAATACATGTCTGGAACCGAAGAGCTTGGCTGTTTATTGTTGTAAACAGAAAACAGATTTTCTTAAACTGTCAAATATTTCTGTTAAAGAGAGTCTTTAAACAGAAATATGGGGAATGGATGCATAGACACTCAATTACAACAGGAAATGTCAGGATTTAGCTTTCCCAATGGATTCTCAGGAAGGGGATGAGCTTTGTGAAACGAATTGGGTAAAGAGAACAGAGTCAGCAGCCAGACCATCAAGATGGCTACCATTTATCTTAATGCTTCCCAGATTTTTGTATTTAAAAAAAATGTTCGTCACAAATGGATCAGTCCCCACTGTGGGCTTTACATTTCCTGCATAGGGTTCATTCAGGTCTCCAAGCCACCGCTCACATAGATTATTTCTCCTGACTTCCTCCTCCTCAGTGGACAATTCAACTGAAATCTTATGAACTTACATCGAAACTGGATCTTGCATCTTGATGAGTTCATCTACCAAAGTATAGCATGTAATCTGCAGTCAGCCAGAGGTGAACACTCCTGTGGCTCGTAATGCTTATGCGTCACGTGAGTGAGGCCAGCGAAACACACAAGAGGGCTGTTGTCTGCATTCCTGTCCGCATCAGTGAATGGACAGCATAGTAAAAGTCAAAAACAAAGACGAGGTCGGTGTTCACAATTCAGACGCAATCTCAATCGGTAATTCCAACATCCCTACTCTGCCCTTAACTTTTGAGGCATGCCACAGCACAACATTTCAATATTATATTGTCCAAATACCCAAGCCTGTGCCCTCTTATGTATTTGAGCTCTTCCATTGTCCCCAGCCTTCTGCTGAATCAGACTGAACACTCTGAACATTGTCTGCTTACTGACCACCTTGTGACCAAATGTCTCCATGTGCCTATGTCAAGAAATGATGCGGGGAAGGAAACAGAGCAACAAAACCAAGACTACAGACTGAGACACCAGTTAAGAAGGGTCTTTACAGAGGATTTAGGGCCGAGCCAAAATAAACTTAGCCGGCTGAGACCCTGTGAGATGGCTAAAAGAAAGACAATGGAGACACGTCCAGATGGCAGGTGGGGGGTTCACAGGAGATCAGCCCAGAGTCATACAGTAACATCGAGTCAATTTAAATGAAAGGATGTCCAACTCTGGGACTTGTTATAATGATTCATTTTGACTCATTTTCCCCCAGTTCTCCAGTGTGATGCCCGCGCACAGATCACACTAGTCAAGCATTTGTCTTTAACAGGAATACTTAAAGGCCGATAAAAGGTGGCATCATCGCATTTGACTCTGCATTAATCATCAAGTGTTTAAACTCGTAAAATAAGTAAAACGAAGAACTTTCTTAATAAAAAAATAATCAAGAGCTTCCTTTACCAGCTGTTAATGACACCAAGTAATAAAAATGCACCAATCGGCCAGTTTTCAAAATCCACTACCACTCCCACGGTCATCTCTGATCAGTCATTTACAGAGAAATATATATTTTTTCTTGTTTAATAAAAACAGTCTAATAGGGTTTAGGCATACATGCTCCGGCACATAAATGGCTATATTTTTGTAACCATTTCCTGTTATGTTGGATTAAAAATGACTTCCTTTATCAAGAAACCTGTTGCACATGTTTCCGTTTATGGTGAATATTTTTAAGATTCAACTGTTGAAATAATAGGGTTTATCGTGTTAGTAAAAGGTTTGAAAATGGCTATCGGTCAGTAAATGTCTTATCCATGGATCTCTTTAAATACTTTAAAGAGATGCAATTGTATGTCTTTGGGCAAGACACTTTACCCGCCTTGCCTGCTGATGGTGGTCAGAGGGCCCGGTGGCGCCGATTGTATGGCAGACTCACTTCTGTCAGTCCGCACCAGGGCAGCTGTGGCTACAATGTAGCTCACCACTGTCAGTGTGTGAATGGGAGGATGGATGGGTGGATGACTGAATGTAGTGTAAAGCGCTTTGGAGTCCTAAGAATTGATAAAGCACTATACAATGCAGGCCATTTACCTTTTCTTTTTTTAAATTTTGAGAGCATTCAAATATTTATTTTTGGATTGCATGGCCATATTTCTGAACAGAATGCTGATAACACCAAATAAATTTAACAACTGGACTGAAGGAAAAGGGGAACTAGTAACAAAACAAAAATTTTGAAATTCAAAATTAGCAGACAACTGCTGAAAACCACTTCCACATAGATGAAATATTTAGTGTTGTATTAAGTTGTGAGGCAGACACCTTGAGTACTTTTAAGAGTAGACCTAAAGCTTAGATTTTTTATAGAGTTTATAGTTATGCTGGCTGAAGTTATCCTGCCATCACTATAGTTACTCTAAATTGCCGAGCATTGGGTCACTTCACCAAATTAATAAATTCCGGTGTAACAATCACTTCCACGGCTGCAGCTATGTAATGTCTGGTGTGAAAAAACTTGACTGGCCTGCACAGAGTTCTGACTTCAACCTTCTTGATCACATTTGGGATGAATCAGAGCGGAGGCTGCAGTTCTGGTTTTCTCATCTAACTATGAACACACTCCTAAACCTTGTGGAAGATGATACAGAATAAAGTTGCTATTGCTGGAAATGGTGGGTCCACCAACAAACATTTGTACATGTAAAAGGAGACAGAAATACTTTTGGTAATATAGTGTATGTCTCTAAAAGCTTAGGCTTATGTGTGGACATTCTGTCCACCTTAACTTACTCTGCTACTTTCTCCTACTACTCTACGATTATTCAGATAGATCATCATCATCTGAAGTAATTGCTGCCATTGACTCTATGCACCGTTCATTCATTTCCATATAGCTACATATGGTCCTGTGTTTCGGCGTTTACCTGTATCACGTTCTTGGAAGAGGCCATCAGCTGAGCTATTGCTGCCAATAATGTTTGATGTTCTCTCTTTATAGATGATACACTATCTTTCTGTTTAATCTAATTTCTCTCCTGGACAAACAAAGGAGAAGTAGCAGATGCAGCTGCTAACATTAACTATTAACCATTAACTCTACACTGTTTTTAATCCCATAGTTTCTTACTAAAGTGAATAAGAAAATGCCACCAACATCTACAGATATAAAAAGTAGTCGCAACTTTAATTGCAGATGAGAAGAAGCATTTCTGTCCATCATGACAGTCAGAAGCAGAGTCTTAGGTAGATAAGCCTGAAATACTGTCACCTGGTTCAATTTCCTGCAGCTGTGTGTGAAATTATCTGTAGCCTGAAGGTTACTTCAATCCAACAAATTAGTTTGTTTTTTTTCATGTGAGAGCATGTTTAAACATGTCCTGCATAAAATCAACACAAATTTGAAATCCTTTTCAGCCCAGAGTTTCTTTGCTTATGACAGAAAACAGCTCTCCATTCTCCAGGTTGGGTGTTTGTTGATGGTTACATAACAAAACAAACAAATATCATACTTAGTTTAATTTGGGTATTTCTCACTGCAATTTTTCCAGTCAGGTCTCTACTCTTGGCAGCGTGGGATTATATTTTAAGAAAAAGAGAGGCTCAAAGAAATTAACCTCTCTGTTGCACTCAGTAATGTGTGACTCTAGTTACTATGTTTACTACTGTCAGGCTATGAGCCCATCCCTCCCACTTCATAGCTATCTATAGTGCTTTGGACAAGTATTTACATCTCTTAGGCTTTTTCATATTTTCTCATTTTACATCCACAGACCTCAATGTGTTTTATTTGGATTTTATTTGACAGACCCACACAGAGTAGTACATAAGTGTGAAATCAAAGAAAAATAATTGTTTTCAATTTTATTTTGAAATTTAAAAAAAAAACCTTATGCGGCGGAAAACTAACATTACACCTGAACACACCATCCAGAGAGTAAGAATAGTGTTGGCATTATCGTGCTATCTGTATATCAAAAATTATGCAAATAAGCATTTGTATAACTATATTTTGCAGCAGTTATTTTTCTCAGCTGCAGGTCTTTTGGGAAACGTGTCTACCGGCTTTCTGCATCAAGAGATTGAAATGTTTACAAAATTCTCTTTGCAAAATAGATCAAGCTCAGATTGGATGGCGAGCACCTGAACATCAATTTTCAAATATTACTGCAAACTCTTAATAGATTCAGATCTGGACTTTGACTGGGACATTCCAACGCATATATATGGTTTGATCTAAACCACTACATTGCAGCTCTGGTTTGATGTTTCAAGTCTTTTGCACCCCCCCCCCAACAGGTTTTCCTCCAGTGTTACACTGTACTTAGCCCCACCCATCTTCCCCATCAACTTCAACCAGCTTTCCTGTGCCTGCAGAAGAAAAGCCTCCCCACACATGATGCTGCCACAACCATGTTTGATGCTGTAATGTGAATTGTAAGTTTAATATGAATAGTTTTTCATGGCTCTTTATCTACAATCTTATCATAACACTCTCTCTGGTTTTCTTATTATGCCTTTCACTAAGCATTTCCATCAATTTACCCCATGTAATGCAGTTTATATTTGCCAGAATGAGTTGAACCAGTTTGAACTTGGTGAAGGTTACTGTAAAGTCAGAAATATATATATATAAAGCCATAAATTAAAGATTCGTTCTTGTTGGAAAAAAATCCCTTTGGCTTCAGTATAACCACCCACACTCCATCCCAATGTGGTTTTTCTGTGTCTCAACACAGAGGAAATTGCAAAAGACGTAGTTACTGCAACAAAGATTGACCTAATTAAAAACGTAACACAAAACAAAAATAACAGTCATCCCCCACAAAATACAAAAGGGTTAATTCTGCATCATGTTAGTTGAGTTAAATAATAATGCCTGGCTTTAAGGCTCAAAGGGAGTTCTGGGGACCTTTCTGAAACAACCAACCAGCTTATTTGTTGTGGTTGCCCTGCAAACATGAAAACATGCAACTGTGATAATATCACAGGCAGGCATGGACTACTTATTAAAGGTTCATGGCAACTCATCTTAAAAAAGTTATAAATACAAAAAAAAAGAAGTCTTCAGCTGAAATCATTTATTGTATTGGAATTGTTAGGGAGTATAATAATGCTGGTGAAAACCTTTTTTTGATTTCACTGGGGATTTGTCTTCTCACTCAATGAGTGACTGAAATTCTACTTATTTAAAAAAGGTAGATTTATTACCTTAAATTTTGTTTTATGCATCTTTACCAGGGGAGCCAATATATTCAGCTGGTCTTCCCTGGACAATAAGGTGTTGAAAGACAAAATAAAGTTTGCTTCCAACAGAGAAGAACAGAGATATTAAGTTACAATTCTTGGATAACAAAAAGCAGCACAGCTTACTGGATCATAATCTGGATCCTGTTATTGTTTGGAATATTTGCTGAATGACTAACCGCACATCTACCAAAAGCTGAGCAGAGACAGACTATCCATGCTACTAAATCATTTAGATATTGTTAGTTTCTTTAAATAAGAACCTACTAGTTTATAATGAGGGGAAATGAACTACATAGAGCAGAGGAGTATCATTGCAAACTAACACTAGTAACCGGTTACAGTTGAGGTAATGAAATTAAAGTGCTATATATCAACATCAAAAAATGTGTTAGACTGGCCAAAAAAAAAGTTTTTTATTTTGACAGGAAATGTTCTAAACTATGCTTTTAGGATATATAATAATCAACCCAATCTGAGTCAGATGCTGTGGTTTTCTCTCCCAAGTATGACTGACATTCGTGCAACTTTACTACCCGCCAGTTTTCTAGCAAAATATGCTGACACGTCAACATCCAGGCCTAGAAATACACAAAACGTATCATTTCCAAAACGTTTAAGAGAAATAAAATGTCAAATACTACCGACTGTCACAGCATTAGACTGAGTTCCATCCACACAGGTGGCGGGGAAAGCTCGTAAACTTACTTTGAGCTGTGGTAAAATTAGCCATTAAAGGTGAAGACCGAGGCTGGGCGTCAGAATGGCAGGCTGGTTGGCGGGGATGGGAAGATTGGATGTCTTCTTGGAGCCAAACAGTGGTCAAAATCAACCTAAACAAGCGCTTACAAACACCATCATGTTTCCTGGTCGGCAGTGAGAGGACACGCCCTGTTTAAACTCAATCCGCCTCCAACAGAGAGCAGCACACAGCGGACAGAGCGAGAGGGTTCACCCCCTGCCACCTGCGTCTTCGTTCAAATCCAGAAAAATGGCGGCTTTCATTGAGCCCGGGGAGTGCATCAGTTCAATGAGTACTGAGAAACACAACAACTTTCACAATTCAAATGAAGTTTTTACAAATCCCAAATTGTGTTTATAAGATTATTTTATTAGTGTAGACCAATCTAGTCCAGGTTTGAAGGGTTTAAATAGAGTAGTTTTTGAGTTGGATTGAAGATGCTCAAGGTAATGAAAATTAGGTGGAATTGCACTCTAACTGTTGCCCGAATCGGAAGCTGCAATGTCGTAACTACGAGATCTTTTCTCATAATTACGAGATCTCGTAAATATGACATCTTATCTCGTAATTATGAGAATGCAATGAGCTTCCGTAGAAAACTCAGACGCAGTGGTATCAACCCTTTTGGAGAGAAAGTAACTACTGGCTGTTCAAAAAATCTAGAAGTTGTTAAATGATGCCATCGCCTAATTTGTCTAATTGGCCACTTGCATGTTACAATGGTTGCAGAGAGAAGAAATAGAACATGTACAAATGAGCTTTCTTCTGTTCGTTCTTTTTGTTTATTTTTTTCATTTTAAATTCCAACCCAACTCCATTATCCGGTCTTGATACCTTTTAGTTGCCCAAAAGAGGCACTCTCAAAAACGAATGTGAGTTTATTTATTTTAGCTTTTGCATTTATTTTTTAAAGTCTAATTTGGTTTTTATCTTTCTCATCCACTAAAATACAAAAACCTTTTAAAAACCTTTTAAATGTGTATAACTCATACTAATGAGTCTCCTGACTTATTAGTATAACTTACTTTCAACTGGACCTTCATATTCATTTCAAAGAAAGAAGAAATTTCTTTATAATTTTATTATACTTATTAAAAAAACAAACATGTAAAATGGTTTAAAACAGGTTTTTGAGAAAATACCAAATCTAACACAAACATAGCTGTAAGAACAAGCAGGGTTATGTTATAAAACAATTTTTAAAGCTTTGAATATCTCATTGTTCAATCCTTAATCAGAAAAGAGTATGGCACAACTGCAAATGTTCCAATATTGACCACCTACACTAACAGGCCAGACAAGGAGAGCATTAATCAGAGAAGCTGCCAAGAGGCCCAATTGTAACTCTGGAGGAGCTGCAGAGATTCACAGCTCAGGAGGAGGGTGTATTAAGAGGGGATATGAGTCGCACACCCCACACAGTGGGAAGAAGAAATCCATTGTTAAAATAAGCCATAAGAGGTTCCATTTGTAGATTGCTATGTAGGAGACACACTGTTAATTAGATATCTGCACTATCCAGCTGTTCTCCCTTTTTGTCATCACTGTCAGCAATTTGTTGGTTACCCACCTGAAAGAGCTGTGGTTGAATCCGGACCCCACCATTCCTTATATAAAAAGCAGTTTGTTGTCCTGCTAAACAGAACAAACTCTAGAGCCACAAATGTTTTGATTTTCATTTTTGAAAAAATTTTGTCAAAAACCATGTTATCATGCTAACATCCACAGCTAACTATTATGATTTTCAAACTTCCTAAAAATCAGAACATGTTAGCATGGTAACATCCACAGCTCATTATTTTGATTTTCAGACTCATTGAAAACAAGAACACATTAGGATATTAACTTGCAAATATCCACAGCTAATTATTGTAATTAACAGACTTATTGAATACATTACCATGTTAGCATTATAACATCCACAGCTAATTGTTGTGATTCTTAGACTAACCGAAAAATACTCAAGCACAGTAGTTTTCCAGTTGTCACAGCTGTTGAGAGGGTTTGTCCCCTCATTAGCCTGAGCCGGACAATATGAGAATAACAGTACGGAAACACGGAAGAAGCAGGTATATGAAAAGGATGGATGGATGGATGGATGGATGGATGGATGGAAACTGAAGCCATATTTAAAAATGTGGTTGTCAATGTAAACATGTAAAATGTTGCAAAAACAACATAAAAAGCGGGCCACCTTTCAATTGAGTGCTTGCTTACATGTTACTACTATTCTTTGGTATGACAAATTTAATGGCTTTTCATGGAAAATTCTGTTTATATCTTAAAGAGCTCAGTCTGGATACAAAAGAGTGCACTGTGTAAATCGGATTTGTCCCATAAAATTTAACATTGCTGTTACGATGACAAGCAATGTCAAGTACGATGCATGGAGCTAATAACAGCTAAATAACGCCATCCATCACCTCAGATTTCGGCATTGTATCCTGCTGGAATTTCTTCATGCAACATGTAAATAAAAATATTCAGCACATAATTGTGAAATACCAGTAAACCCAACCAATATTGGACACAACTGTTGGATTCATACCTTTACACAAAGAACATTTAGCTATTTCCTGGCTCAAGATGGTGTCTTTGCCATTTTGAAGAGTGGCTAGAGAAATCGACCTGTCAGTCACATCTTAACCGCAGGTTGGATTTTCCAGTACTTTCCAATGCTAGATTATGCCACAGCAATAAAATATGAATATATTTTGAGGCTTTTTACACACCTTCACCAAGGGTACACCAATATATGTGTAGGGTGTGTGTACAGTCAGTGACTGGGAGGGTGAGCAATTCAAACACAACATCTCACTCTGTTCTTGTTTGTGTTTCTGTGCAGGCAGAGGAACAAACAGCTCGCAGATAAACCCACATGAGTCATTCTGGAGGCAAGACGGCATAATGTCCAACAAGTCAGATACTGTGCTGCTGTTTAATTCTGTTGTTGCTTTGACGGTTGAGGGGTGTGGATGAAACAGTTTGTAAATGTTGAGTCAATGAGGTCATTTAAATAACAGTGAATTATTATTACATGGCTTTTAATTAAAAAATACACAGAATAGCAGTCACCGAAGCCCTGCTGCTGCCAAAAAGCCTCACCCCAATGAGCACCTGTTTTCGTTTCGCTCTAACTGATTAGCAGCTGACCTTTAGCGAAGTCACAAGGAAACGACAGCTTTGCCCTCAGGGTGCACATCTTTAAACACTAAATGAAACTGAATACTCAGAATGACAGAACCTGCCTGCATCGGCGTGTGTACATGGGAATAAACAGGCACCTCTACTGTGTTCGAGAGAAGTTAGACTGATCAGTTTTCCTGTTGTTACCAATTAACCCAATCCTTATGTTAAATATCCTGCCCTGTGGCTGGAAAATCAATGTCAGTGAATTTAAATATTACATCTGAAAACACTTTAGAGAATTAAAGTTTTTTTTTTTTTTCAAAAATAGCAGTGATATCAACATGTCAAACCTTTATGACGAAACTTTAAACAGATTTTGGTGTACAGTGTTGGTTTCTGAGCATTTTATGAGTACAATCATACTTCATTGAAGTTCACCAAACTAGACTTCGCAATGACTTTATAAGACAACTACAACACTAACTGTTCTGTTTCTTTGTGTTTGTTTAGGAACATTGGGAATGAAACCATACAAAAAAAATTAAAGTACACAAAACAAAGACTGTTTTTCAAGTAAAAGTACTTTTGTAGAGAACTGAATTACATTTGTGGCTGTATAGTTCATCATTGTAACTGATACTCTGTTTGAGTGTACTCTTTAAAGGGCCAGTAAGTGTAACCCATTTACCCTCCTTCTACGTCACAAACAAGACTGGGACATCCAGATTACTTGATTTTAACCCTTAGAAACACACTAAAAAGGTTAAGGGCCAGGGGGTCAAATTGAATTCAGACTTGGTTGATTTGCTAGGATATCAAATTTCCCTGTTTAAAATAAGGTTTTCGTTGTGGTTTCACCATGAGTATCTAATTCAATGAAGTGTTTTTCCTCCTGTAGATGTAATTTGTTGCAATGCTGCCCTCTATTGGGCACATATTACAGAGGTGGACCAGTTAGGTTGGAACTTGCAGTTCCCTGAAACAATGCTTTATTTCCGCTGATAAGTGATCCATTTAAAAGCAATTGTCTAATGTATACCTGGTTTCCTTTAGTATGTGATAGAATAAACTACTACTATAGTAGTGATTTGGGGGTTATTTTGCAGAGATATGCTAAAATAGTATGGGCAAATTTGTTAGTGGCTACTCCAAATTTGCCCATACTATTTTAGCATGGTATGCTTAAGTTGCCTCAGGAAGTACAGTCTCTGCTGGGCCTTCTTCCGAACAGTGTCTATGTGTGAAGACCATCTCAGGTCCTCAGAGATGGTGGTTCCTAAGAACCACCATCTCTGAGGACAATGCCAGCATCACTGTGGGGATCATGTTATTTGATTTCTCCAGTGCATTTAACACAATTCAATCTGATTTGCTTTGTCAGAAACTCCAGAAGACTCAGGTGGAGGCCTCAACAATCTCCTAGATCAAAGACTACATGACAAACAGACCACAGTTTGTGAGACTGTGGTCTGTTTGTGTGTCTAACCAGGTAGTCAGCAGCACAGGAGCACCACAGGGGACAGTACTCTCACCATTCCTTTTCGCTCTCAGTCTTCCAGTACAAAACAGACTCCTGTCATCTGCAGAAATACTCGGATGATTCTGCAGTCGCGGTATGGATCCGAGATGGACAAGAAGCTGAGTACAGGTAGCTGGTGGACCACTTTGTGGCATGGTGTGGAAACAATCATCTCATCTTGAACGTGAATTAAACAAAGGAGATGATTGTACAGATGAGTCAGGTTTAGCCTAAACCGGCTCAGTTATGGTTTTTTTGAGGTGCAACAACCCGTCCATTTCCTTCTACCTGGTATGACCCCTTCTCTTTGTCCGATGGTTTTGATAATCAGTCTGCAGAGAGAGGTATCGCCAATCCCTTGTGGGTTTTTTAGTATAACACTGACCATCAGTGGGACCCTGGTGGGGTGCCTTGAAACGCACATTGTTGAAAGAAGAGCCGTTTAATTTAAATAATCTGAACTGAAACTTTCTGTGTAGTTATGGCTGCTATAGGCTTAGGCTGCTGGAGGACATAATGACCACTTTCAACCCTCTTCGATTACATTCTCACACTCTCGCCCATTTTGCATTATTTGCTGTTATTTTCAGCTTTTTAACTTTGTTCTCTCTCTTTTCTTTTCCTAGAAGCCCTACACCTGGCCTTGACCTCCTGTTGGGTCCTACCTGTTACACCTTTCTTGGAGAGGGGAATCCTCAAGCTTCCTGCCTGCAACAACTTAATGCTCACCCTCTAACCGATGTTCCACATGTACCTTCCCCTTCAGTGTTTAACCCCTTTTCTCTCTCTGCTTTTACTGTGACTAACTTCTAATGGTGGCTCTCTTTCAGACACTAACTTTGAAAACTGGCTCAGAGTTTTTATCTGTTTCTTTGCTTTCTAACATGCATTGAACACAACGACCTAAAGGGAGCCTACACCCATTAACATTTACTTTCCTTCCCATAGAAAAGTACTCTGATCATGCTTCTTTGCTTCTCTTTTGTGTCTCTGCTCTGTTCTCTCCTAACCCCCAGTCCCGGTTTGTGGCAGATGGCCGCTCACCTGCGCCTTGTTCTGCTGGAGGTTTTCTTCTCTCCACTGGTTTTCCTCTCCACTGTTACAACATACTGAGCATGCTACCTGCATGCTCCAGTAAATGAGGGATTTTGCTGCAAAAGTCAA
The DNA here is from genome assembly GCA_036173005.1 of Crenichthys baileyi. Lineage (NCBI taxonomy): Eukaryota > Metazoa > Chordata > Actinopteri > Cyprinodontiformes > Goodeidae > Crenichthys > Crenichthys baileyi. The sequence continues at coordinate 418,924 of JAHHUM010000605.1, forward strand.
CACCAGTGACTGTCCCACTGTTTCTACATGCTCATCCGGGAGGAGTGGGAATGCTGCAAGTGCATTCGACTGGATCAATTCTGGTGGGTTTCCCTAGATGAAAACTTTTTTATCCAATTTGAAAAAATAACTAACTCTGACTGCTACAGTTTCCATGGTTTAGACTAATTGTAATGTATGTACCTGACTTTTTGTGTGCAGTGCCTTGAGACGACCATGTGGTTGTGATTTGGCCTGATATACAATAAACCTGAATTGAAATGAAGTTGAATTACATTTTAAGAGAAATAGGAATAGTCCAAAAACATTTTCCCATCATGGGAGAGAAGTGGAGGTGGTGGGGAGTATAAATACCTCGGTGTTTACCTGACAATAGACTGGAGTGGAAATGCAACTGGATGCTGTCTACAGAAGGAACATGCAGCCTGTACTTCTTGAGGAAGCTAAGGACTCGGTGTTTCCAGCAAGATGCTGAGTATCTTCTATAGTCTTTTGTGGAAGAGTGGGTGCTCTCTTCCTGCATCATCCTGCTGGGGAAGCAGCATCAGAGCCAGGGACTTAAAAAAGCTCAAAAGCTGATAAAGAAGGCTGGCTCTGTTCTGGGGACTCCTCTGGAACCTCTGGAGATCATTGTGCAAAGAAGGAGAACCCTGAGCATCCTCTTCATCAAATTGTTGTACAACAACAGTGTCTTCAGTCAGAAGCTTCTTCAGATCTGCTGTAAAACAGACCGCTATTGGAGATCCTTCCTGCCCACAGCCATCAGCATTTACAACGGCTCTTTGAAGAAACCTGTATAAAATGAGCTGCAACAACATTTAATTTCCCTTTGTGGTTAATAAAGTCTTTTTGAAATCTGACTTTGAATTGAATTGAAAAAAAGAGTGCCATACCGTCTCTGAAACAAGGAGGGGGCTGGGTTTTGTTTTGGAGCTGCTCTGGTGCATCTGGCCCAAGCCACCCTGGAGCAACATCACTAACCAACCAGATTAAAACCTAATGACCCAGCATGTACAGCAAAAGTACACCAGAATGCTAGAGAAAAACAACACCAAGAAAACATCTGACTATTTCTAAAAGGCCCTCCATGAACCCAGATCATCCATGAAAATGCCTGATTACATAGTTCAAATCAGAGCATTTATATTGAAAACGGTTGATTTAAGACAGCTTGAGAATAGGAAGTGTGTGCCACACTACCCAATGGTAATTGTGAGGCACTGAGAGTGGATTTTGGCTGTTGTTGCTGCTGAAGGTGCTGCCACAAATTATTGATCAACTTTTTTCACAGAGTTATTCGATATTAACACGTTTGTCTCCATCTGTAGACACATCTTTGGGTCATGTGGCTCATATTCCTCTATGAAAATGCTATTCGTTTTATAGCACAATTTGCAGGAACCTACAGTAACGGGAAAGGTGATAAAACCTTTGACTGCCACTTTGTCTTTGTTTGTAATTCAAAAGGAACATTAAAAACTGTTTTATCAAATTCACCAAAATGCATTATTTGGCATTGTTTTGAAAAATAATAACAAAAAAACTTAGATAAAATGTGTAATTACTGTATTATTAATACATTTTGAGCTTTTTTATTTGGACTGATAAGTGGCAAATATGGCACATTTACAACAGCACAAATGCATGTGCACAGGCCTCCGGCAAACACCTGGAAGAAGCTACGTGCAGACTTGCACTTACCAAACAACAAAAGGGCATTTCTCCCTTCAGGAAGATTTTAATGTTCGCAAAGCTTTGCGTTGTTTTTCTGTCAAAGCTAAATTCTAATTACCTTTAAAATACTTAGCTATCTTTACACATAGCTATTGACAGATTAATGTAATACTAAATGTTCATCTACTAGAGCGTCGTATTAATGGTATTTGTCAGACATGCAGTGTCCTACATCTGCTCTGTTTACAGCGTCTCAGTAACCTCCCATTGGCCAAGTGTGTTGGGTGAATGAGGGTGTGTTAGGGGCGGGGCCAGATGATGTCATGATGGGAGCACGTTGAGATGTGCATGCCGGAGCGTTGGCGCAGCCGTAGTAACGAGGCAAAGCCGCATCGTGTTTAACACTTTGTCAATAAACAGGATTTAAAATTAAAACTGTATTTTTATTTCTGATTTCAAGGAAAGGTTGTGACATATCACACAGACGATAAATAAAAAAAACTGTAAAATATGGTTTAAGTGACTAAGGAGCCAGGTATGATATGAGCTAAATGTGGCTTACTTGTTCCCAACAATGATCTTTTTATATGCACACTGAGCTTTATCCAGAAAATTCATTAAGGATAATAATGAGAATAATAAAATTTAAAACCCTTCATTTTCTATATTAAATACATATTTTACCAACTTAAAAATAATTATATTTCTAATTAAAATAAAGTTGTAAAGTTGAAAATAGTACTATCTGCTGATAAATAAATAAATGACACTGCTCCAAGTTAGTCAGTCGGCTAAAAATGGTCAGCTTTTAATTTTACTCGTGATATATTTGAAATAAATAGCAAAGGAGCCAGTGATTATATGGTGCACTATATGTAGCTTTTTCAATATTCTTTCCAAGCATGTTGAGCTTTATCAAGATAAAGATTACTTTTTTTTATTTACTCCTGGTTTTTGATAATATATATATATATATATACAGTACTGTGCAAAAGTTTTAGGCAGGTGTTTAAAAGATTAATCATTTATTTTCATCAATCAACAAAATGCAGTGAATGAACAAAAGAGAAATATAATATTTGGTGTGACCATCATATGCCTTCAAAACAGCACCAGTTCTTCTAGCTACACTTGCACACAGTTTTTGAAGGATCTCAGCTGGTAGGTTGTTCCATACATCTTGGAGAACTAACCACAGATCTTCTGTGGATGTAGGCTTTCTCACATCTTTCTGTCTCTTCATGTAATCCCAGACACACTCCATGATGTTGTTGAGATCACGTATATATACATATATATGCGTGTGTCTATGTGTATTATTTATTTATATAGAATAAAGATGCATTGTAGACATTATACATGAAATTTGGTCCCCTTCTTCACTATTGACCTTTGTCTACATGCTCATTGGATCATCTTTCTGTCTGCAGATAATATGTGCATTCTAAGCCAGGAGTCTGTACAAACTTTTTTTTATGGTTTCTAATAAAAATATTCTTGATATTATCTAGATAGATATATATTCTTCCTCTTTTTCTTGTTCTTATAATAATACCCTGTAATACCTCCCTGCATCGTATGACAGTTTCATGCTATGATCTGTATTACGGTAAACTGTCGCTGCTGTGGGAGATCGTCCCTCTCGTGTTTCCACTCTTGTTTGGAAATGAACTGCAGTTCCAGTCACTGAGCAACGTGACCGCCGAGCCTCGTGCAGGTAGCCCCGCCTCTCAAGCCCAATCAAAACGCAGAGGGGCGTGTTGTGGGCGTGGCTCAAGCCTGCTGTTGTCCAATCAGTGTTGCTGTTTCGACATCACTTGTCAAGGCATGCATGGCAACACGTGCGGCCCTGCGTGTAAACTACATTCGGGGAGAGCTCAGAAATGTATGCAGAGGCAACACAGGAACGAGAAGCAAGTTTACTCGCTGTTAACTGGATGTATGTTGGTTCCTGAATGACCTTTGTGTAATTTAAGGGTAAGAATCATATCAACTGTGGTTACGTTTCAGCAGAGGTAAGGTAAGCTTTGTGATTTTATTACCTTATTTTAACCGTTGATTTGCTGCTAGCATGCTAGCTGTCATACCTCTAAACTGCGGACAAAAAGCCCAATGTTACAGTTAGCTGTGAAACATCTTTATTATCTTACATGTTTTTGTTTTTTTTAAGGGTCAGTTTTCTACATATAATTTGCATTATTATAATACTGTCATAGCCATGCGAACCGCTGAGTGCCCGAGTCAGTGCTTTTAGCTCCTGCCAAATAACTAGCATTGATGACTAGTTGTTGGGCTTAGAAAATACTGTCGTCTATCTGGTTTTGGTGTCTTTTTTTTGTTCGAATTGCTGTTCGGTTTTTGTTGACATTGCACATGTGAAGTGACGGGGGCTGTAAAACGGCCCTCTGTGTCAGCTCTGTACTAACCAAGATATGCTTTATTGTTTTGACTGGCAATAAAAGACGGGAATTCAGATAAACAGACAAGACAAATGGCTCATCACGCGTTCATTTCTTTCTTAGGGGTCCAAAAAATGATCCACATGCAGAAGCGGAGCGAATGTTGCAGCAAATTGAAAGCATTGAGTTTGAATATTTGGGGAAAAACATGGATCTGCATTAGAACTTGAACCCAATAATTAGGCAGTTTGGCTTATGTCGCAACAATAATTTTAACCCAGTGAGCCTCTTATGTAGGGTTTTTGGATTGGTGGATTCTTTTGTATTTAGATGTTTGGAGAGTGTTGCAATTGTTGTTTCTATTGCTTGTGATTGCTGCTCTTTGCATCAGTTTAAGATAAGATAATCCTTTATTAGTCCCACAAGTGGGAGATTTAGATTTCTGCACCCGTCATTTACCATCATTCTCATCAAGTTGCATCTGCAGCATCCTTATATGTCTCTTTTGTAGTTTTCTAAACCCAGCTGTGCAGCAATGTTTTGTTTTTTTACTGTGCATCTCATACTCTGTAACTCATTTTGAAGGTTTGAGAGAAATCTGTTAGTATGAACAGGAACGCCACTACATTTTTTGTTGTTGTAAATGTGCAAACACCTATGTAGGCAATAGATAAAAAAACGTCCTTTAAGTGATCATGGCTACACAGGTCAAAGATGGCTTGTCCAGTTTGTTTTTAAACCAGCCAGTCTGCTGTGGGTTATAGAAGAGCCTAGGTAGAATGCGGGCGTTGGCAGAGGTGGCGTTTTGTACATTTTGAACTGTTTAGGCACGTGTAAGTGGACCAGTGAGTCATTGCGTACAAACAAACAGTTCACCAGCCCCAAACTCTCTTGTTATCTGTATGCAGGATGTCTGTAGCTTTTTCTTTACTGGCTGGAGAAATTACACAATATTCTAATGAATCTTTGTTGCTTGGTGAACAATCCTAAGAAAAGACACAGAGTGATAGTTGGTAAAGGAAAGAGGAAAGTGTGTGTGGCTTGGATGTTCTGAGAAAGGCAGGAGGCTGTCAGGAAGTGGAAAAATGATCTTTCATTAAGGTTCCAAAGGTTATTAAACTTCTGTCATGTTTATGTGGCCTGACCCGTGACGCCCCGCGCTGGAATAACAGGTGCGGTGCAGATATTTTAACATATCTGTAGTTCTGCTGGAGGTTTCTTCTTGTTAAACGGGAGTTTTCCTTTCCACTGTCGCTACATGCATGCTCTGTATGAGGGATTGCTGCAAAGTCGGCAACACAATGCAAGCGACTGTCCACTGTTGCTACATGCTCATCCATGAGGAGTTAATCCTGCAAATCACTGACTCGATGCGATCTGCCAGGTTTGCTTACACAGAAAACCTTTTAAAAAATTTGAATAATAAACTAAATTTGCATTGATTATAACCTAGGATCAGATTTAATGTATGTACTTGGGTTAGAATCGGTATGATTCAATTGAATTGACTTGGTAAAGTGCCTTGAGACGACATGTGTATATAAATAAACTGAACTGAATTGAGTAGTGCCCTGGGTATCATGTGATTGTTGTGCCCGTTTGGTGGGTTAAGGTTACTGCATATCAGGGATGTATGTTAATCAGGCAGGCTGGCCAGAATAGCTTTTTTTTTATTAAGTTGTGGCTGTTATTGATGATGATGATTTGGGATTTGTAAAAAAAAAAGAAGCATATTTTATTCGAGTTAAACTGATTACAAATCCTTTTCATATACTGCTAATTAAGCAAATACCGGTTATCAGAATCAAGCTAAACCCATTTGAAAACCTGCAAAAGTTTCTGTCATCCCACTCCTACCATTTTAACTCCTTTACATGAGCTGGAAGAAAAAAGTGCCTGAGTCATGAAATGCTCCCCCTCCCCAGCTTCTGCACACTGCCTGTCAGCTGACCCAAAGCAGGATACTGCTCACAAGAAATGCTAAATCACCCTGCCAGTGAACTGGCTAGAAAAAAAAGGCTCTCAAACCTTATATTTACTTGCAAGATATATAAATTTGCTGTTTTTCCGCACCTGACATAACATTAATTAAATGTTCTAGTTAACATAATTAGAGTTCAAAAATTCATAATGTTTTATACATTAGCAGGGGTATGAGTAATAGTTTTTTTTGTGTGAATATAGATGCTATGGTATTTTTACACAAGGTTATCGTACCATGAGAATCTCACACTAACCCATGCCTGATGCATTATAAATTATTGTTCATCTCTGTGAATATCAACGTTTAGCAGATGAATGGACAGTTTCCACTTGTCTGAAAAATGTGCAGACACTGTAGATCAGCATCATGATGCAGAACGACACGCTGTTTTTTTTGTGGTCGGGTAGATGAGCCGTCAGCCACCCACTGACACTCATTTTATAATCTGTTGGGGGAGAACCAACCAGCCTACTTAACTCCGCTTCCAGTAACTCAATCCAGAACAAACGATGGCAGGTATGAATAATAGCAGACAGTCTAGATTACCAGGGCAGTAAACAGTTGATCTATTTGAACCCCTTTTTCTGAGCCTCTTTAATGTAGGTGCATTATTTGTATTATTATCTGGGATGGAATATGGGATCTGGCAATAGGAAAATAGAATAAAAAATCATACAAAAAAGCTTTTTCCTACTTCCCACATGAAGTGGGGTTTTGTGCCATTTAACGCTGATCTAAATTCAGTTCAGTGTGCTGCATATTATACCAACAGGCCCCTCTGGTCGGAGCTGAGACCAGTGGCTGGCACGCAGTCCTCCTCCATCGCTCTCAACACACCGCGCTCTCTGATTGGCCCAGCCAGCCGGCCAATCAGACAGCTGCGAGGCTCGCGGAAACCACCGCCGCGGACACGTGCTCGTGTGTGTACACAAGGCAGAAACCCGGAATTCAGCTGCTAGGTGCGCACTCAGATTCCCAGAGAGCAGAGCGAAATTAAAAAAAGAAAGAAAAAAAAAGGCGACGTCTTTTTTTTTTTTTTATGACCCAGCTGCGCGGTTTCGGTGGCCCGGTTGGATCTGTACAGAGGAGTTTGTTTCCGCGAACAGGGGGAGTTCTGCTCTTGTCTACGATCAGACCGCATCTTTGCTGTAGAGTCAATCTGTAAACCGCAGCGGGGAGTGTTCTCATGTTACACAGCTGGTTGTTTTTGTACAAGTATTACCTGTCCTGTGTCCTGCAGTGATTCCACATATATGCATAATGTTGATTTTCTATGGTTAGAGGAAGCCACTGTCATCTGTAGCTCAGATTAGGTCTTTATAGTGACTGCAGCCTGGGCCATAAAGTTTTGTTTTTTTTTAATTGCTGAAAAATTGTCTGTTACCTATCAGAGCAATTGGTGATTACTTTAGAACAAAATCTTACCTGGAATCACATCCCAGTGCAGTTCAAAATGAATTTAATGCGTTTTTCAGTATTTTGGGTTTTCCTTTCAGCTTTTATTTTAATATCATGGTTTCTGAGTATTAGAATAATTAAAGAGTAAAAATGAATGGCATGATTACATTTTTGTAATACAGAAAAACTGGTGCTGAAATAATATAGCATATTGATTATTACAGGCATAATAATGTTATTTTAATTTTGATAGACATAGGCAAGATGTTAATTGAACACCCTCTTAGTTTATTAATTTTTTCTTTTTTTTTAATCAGTGGCAGTTCTTTAATTTTCAAAACAACTGAATTTCTGCGAGGAAAAAGTGTAGCAGCCTTCTTTCAGCCAGCTGACCAGCATTGTGCAATAACTGGTGGGGTGAGGGGTGGTTTTGTAACCATAGCAGTATAAAACCTTGCTATACTTACAGGTTTGGATTTTATTTCTGTTAATTTGCGCAGTGCTGGCCACACTTTTACGGACAGTCATGATTAATGATGTATATTTTCAGGAAAGACAGGACAAGCGTCCCTAAGTAGCAATATTTACTTAAGGGTATATTATTTTTTTATTTTCAGTTGTGTGTTACTCACTGTCCACTTTTACTGCTGCAACAAACTGTAAAGCATTTATTACCAGTCATGCAACAAATTACTATGTGGAAGGTAGTAAGCTCGGCACATTCTGTTCCTCAGACTTGTTGCTTCAGTTCAAAGCGTGACCTTCAGGTTCAGTCTGTGAATGCCCAAATATAGCTGCCTGTCCTTGGTCTCTTGCCAGTAGAAGAGTGTTTCTCAAACTTGTATTACAAGCTGTTAAGGCCGCATCATTTTCGTGTTCTGTCCTACCTTGTGCAGCTATGTAATAATCAACTTATTACTTTATAACTACCGTCCTAACAGCCATTTTCTTGTCTGTTTATAATATTGTTTGTGAGAGATGAGCAGATTTTTTTGGCCAACTGTTGGAGCAGAGCTCCGGCAGCTTCAGGAGGACTGTTTGTCCTTCATTGGCCTTGATACTACATAGCTTTGTTCTGTTCACTGAAGCTTCCTGTGACTGTTTTGATAACGGTTCTAGATGCAAGATGTGGTGGGGTTTTCGAGTCAGGAAAAGCGGCTTCATTAGAATTGAAATCATCTTCGCAGTTTTTTGCAACAGTCTCCCTGCGCAGCATTAGAGGAGGAAAGCAAAACGAATGATGCAAACAAAAACACAACAAAGGCAGGGTGAGGAGCTGTCCTCTATAATGCACAGAGTTGGAGAAGACTGTAGGAAGAGCGTGGCAGGAGATTTTAGTGTTTTTTTAAAAGCTTGGTATACCTTGATACCAGGTTGCTGCTCCCTGGGAAACTGATGGTTGTGTCTTATTTCGAAGCCAAAACACACTCGATGTATGTTGATTTTGAGTCTGAGAAAATTAAAATTATTCAAAAAGGAGGGAACATAGGAGCATTGGCCTGCTTTTAGACATAATAAAACACTGAGAAGCTGAAGAGCAACATTTATTCGATTAGTCACATAGTTTTGAGCTGCAGATGTTCAGCTGTTTTAGTCACTTTGATTAATCTTAGGTGTGTCTTTCAAAGTTTTGTCACGTGACGTTGGGAACAGTGACGATCAGGTGCAGTAACTGAGCTGGGTTGTAAATCGTGTTTCTAAGAAAATGCTGTTGCAGGAGCACAAAGCAGCGTTTATTGCATGCCCTGTTCCTCCCCACGCCAACACGGACACTGACTTGCATAATCGGAGACTGCTTCCATAAAAAAAGCTTTCTGCCGGTAATAATCGGAGAGGGTGGACATAAATTTAGGTCTGATCTGGTTGAGTTAGCAGAGTTTATGTGAGCGTGTCTTTTTCTCCCATAGGCCAAACAGGAGGTTTTCCTGTTATCATGTTAGATCATGATAGACTGACGGTGCGCTCAGGGCGATGTGCATTCAAGATTGCGGTTGTATTGTCACAAAGTATGAACAATTTTTGAAGAAACGATTAGTCAACACCGCCTCCGTTGTGCATCTTCTTCTGTTCGGCCACAGCTCACGCATTCTGCCATGTGCAGAGCGCGCATCATCCTTCTGACCAAACATAATGCTGATTAGCACTTTAATGAAGGCAGCTCAGTGCGCTGTAAACCACTGAACTCATACACTCAATCACCTGTATTTAGGTTATTAATGAGCTGCGGTCGTCACTGGCTGTCCACACCTGTTACCCTCTAATAATCTGGTTTCAGCGTCAGGGCAGAGGGCTTTTTTGTCTAAGCTGCCACTCAGAGAACGTATGTACACCCGTCTCTGCAGCAGAGCATCACTGCACACCTGTCGGCGCCCAGCCAGGAGGTCGGACGCTTCTTTTGGAGCAGCCAGGTGTATAAAATTGGAAGGATTGACGACTTAGCAGCAGCCTACACCGTCCCTCAGCTACATCTGTAACGCTTATAGGATTACCGAGTGGCCAATAAATAGAACCAGACTGTTACTTGCGTAGGTGGCGGCTATATTTGAGCACTACTCCCAATTAAAGCCCTAATGGATGAGGTAGATCTCTAATGTTGAGCTTTGTTTGCCACTCTTGACGTAATGTTTATTTTGACTGTGTTCTGGGTAAAAGGGGACTGTGCTATGACGACTAACCCAGTGGTATGTTTTTTTGCTAAATTCAGCATGCATGCGTGTGCAGTTGCAACACCCAACGCGAGCTTCAGATTACTGTCTTTCTGCGCTTTTTATTTCTGGATAATCGGTGCAAAAAGAGCTGTCAGCTGGAGCAAGCAACATCTACGCCCTCTAACAAGCAGGCTGCAAGGAGACAAACAGTTCAGGGCCTTGTTGGAGTTTTAGCTTGGAGGGGAACATGATGAGCTGATGGTATTGGATGCTTTCTGTCTCTGTGAGGGTTTACTATCATTCTGTGTCCACCTTCTCTGTTTCATTTTAGGTAGCCTTTGAGGGGCCAAAGCGACTCGTCTCTGCGCAGGAGTGCATCGAATGGTTTATTTTTTTGCTCTCACCAAGAGCTTTTTTTCCTCACTCCGACTCTCCATCGCTCATCCCATCTGCTCGAGGACGCCTGCCAAGGCTGCTTCATAACAAGAGATTCATCTGTTGTCTACATCGTTTTGAGTGACACTTTGAAGGTCTTTAGAGCTGTTTTGCCGTCAAAGAGGGGTTGACGCTGTTTCTTTGTTTGCAAGAAAACACATTTTTTAAACCTTTTGCTTTTTTTTTTTTCTAAGCCAACCACTATGGTTCACTTGTGGTTACATACAAGTCCTACTTAAATTTGAGTTGCTCCAGTTTAGCTATATGACCTCCTACACTAGTATGAGTTATGACAGCTCCACATCACTGCCCAGCAGCAGCGGTCGGGGGCGAGCGGCAGGGGCCTGCGACAAGGACCAGGAAACAGAGTCACTAGAGGTAAACGAGCAGAAAACCACCTGCGGACGCTCTCTTTCCAATGTCATCGGCCTGGAGCAGGGATGCGCCTCCAGAGGAGGGTCTGGGAGGCTCTCCGGAGACCAGAGCGGGCTGCACTCGGACGACATGGATGGTGTTTCCAGTGGAAATGACTCAGGGGAGAGGGAAAGCGAGGGCAGGAGGGTGAGAGACGGAGGTCCCTCATGTGGACACCAGTCGGCGCCCAGCTCCCATAGTCACAGCTCCTCCAACGGAAAGGACTCTGGCATGATGCTGGAAACCACAGACAGCAACAAGAGGTAGGAGAAGTGTCCACTGCTTCTTGTATCTGCTGACCATTTCATGCCCTTTCCTTACAAGCCCACCTTTTGATGCATAAGATTTAGAAGTGTTTCCTTGGAAATGATTAGGAGCAGTGGATTAGGATGGACATTACAGCCTGATAGCTTGAATAAAGCTTAATAGCTAATATCACCGCCACAAAAAACATCGCTCATGGTTCCCACACAGTCTGGAGAAATATACAATTAGATTTCATCATTCTTCAGACTTCAGTTCTTATCTCATTGACTAAAAGATAAAATCTGAATTTCTGGCAACTAAAGAGCCTTTTACTCTGATTTATATTTAGATTATCTCTGATTTGCTGCATAATAACCTGGGTTTTTGTCCAATTTATTGATCATTTTGGTCTCAGACTTACAAATCGATAAACACACACTCGTTTTAAAATGAAAAGGGACTGTTTCATTTATATTTCTGTCCACTATAACAGTTTACATCTTAGTTTTTAACTGGTCCCAAAGTTCTTTAACTGAATCCAGTTTAGATGCAAAACAGTACATGGAAACAGTCTGTTTAGGAATTTGGCAAAATGAGGGTATCGCTGTTCAGAAACTGTAAGTATTGTTAATGTTTAGGAATCTAATCTGGATTTTTCAGTTTTATAGATTTGAACTGATCTAATGTTGTTTTGGATGTAAAAGAAAGCAATAAAAACTGTGAAATAGCCCCTTACTTCACTGCCAAATCAGACCCAGGCTCCAGCTTCATGTTATGTAATGATTTGTGGACATAATAAAGCCCAACTAGATGAATGGTTTGTACTCAAATGGCCACAATGTCATAAAAACTGGCAGAAAAACACTCAGTAAACCAAGTTAGTTAAATTCATTCTGAATCTGCTCTTGTTTAATTGTTTTTGCAGTTCAGATCAGCTTACATCTCCTACCTTATTTTTTTATTTTAAGAGTTTCCAACCACAACAGCAGCAAATCTCATGCAGGCTATCTGAAGTACGCAAAGCAGCAGAGTTAACAATCAGATCAGATTGCATGGCATGAGAAGACAGGATTTCAATTCTCAAAATGCTTCTGAAAACGTTTCGTCAACAGCATTGCCTTTCGCTATTTTACGAATTGAATTTTGTCTTCTCCAAAGCGACATTAAAACCTCCGCAGCATTACTTTCAATTCTTGGAAGAAGTTAAATGCTTTTTTTTTTTTTTAGAAATGAGAAGCCTTTCATCTAAGATTCGAAACCTCTCTGCTGCTTATCAGTCAATTTCAAGAAGTCCACATCCTTTTTTTGTTGAACTCATCTGATGCACGTTTTTGCTCAGATGTTCTGCCCAGTAAGCCAACATCTCATACATTCAGTTTCATTTTGCATAACGTGTAGATGCACAATGCAAGTATTTATTTGCCTTAACCATTACCGCAAACAGCAATGTGTTCGTTTCACATGTGATATACCAAATTATAAGAGAGAGGGTACGTGGTTTTCAAACGCCTTTACAAAGAAAAAATCTTAAAAGTGTGGTGTGCTGTATTCGGCTCTGATACCCCTAAATAAAACCCATTAGACCAAAACTGGACCGTTTAGGCCTACATGGAAAATACTGTGTGCCACACTGCCCTGAACACACCATGCCCACGGTGAAACGTGGTGGTGGCAGCATCATGCTGCGGGGATACTGATCTTCAGCAGGAACTGGGAGGCGGCAAAAGACCGGCCTTGAGCTATTCTTCGAACATAAACCGAAATTTAGGGGCTGAATGAAAACGTAAGCCACACTTTTATTATTTTTTAGTTTGTCAAAAATGTTTAAAAACACGCATTGTTTGGGTTATACACAAAAGCGAACATTTCCGTTATACTGTGACAAAACGTGGAAAAGTTAACCTCTTTGAAACGCTACATTTAAATTCCCAAATCTGTCTTCCTCACCCAGCTCCAACTTCCATAGTCTCTCACCCCCCAACGGCTCTCTGGCCTACAGCCTGCTGTCGACCAGCTCGGAGCATGACCCCCCCTCCACCTCTGGTTGGAGCAGCGACCAGTCAGCCAGGCTGCAGACACAGAAGGACCTGATGAAGGCCATCAAGGAGCTGAAGCTCCGCCTGCCAGCTGAGCGCAAAGCCAAGGGCCGCTCCAGCACCCTCAGTGCTCTCAAATACGCGCTCCAGTGTGTCAGACAGGTCCGAGGTGAGCGGCCGTTTTTGTTGATTTATTTTATTTTTTAGAACATAAATGTGAATGAGAGTTGTGTCTATTTTGTCCCTTTTCATCTTTGCTCAATAGACTAGTAAGTTTCTGTGTCTTAATGCAAGCTCAGCCACTGGCCCTTCCACATTTACAGGCAAATATGCGTAAAAAGCATTAAAATACATTCACCTCCTATTGCTCTTTGAATTAGAACAAACATTTATTCAGTAACGAAATGATTAAACTGCTAGCTGTTGAAGTCGCTGCAAAACAAATGTCATTAAAGCTTTTTTAAATTCCTACTTGATTTAAAAAAAAAAAGCTAATTAGTGTTTGGGAGCCTTTCCTTAGTGTTTAAATACGACTTTACTCAGAGTCCCATTTCTCTTAGCTGCTCTCCTAAATGGATAAGACGGGAACATTTCCACTTCAAGGCAGACAGATGACCAAGAAGATAGCAACGGACATAAACCTATCCACAGACAGAGAAATAATTAAAACCTTTTTCAAAAATGGGAACAACCTGTCCTACAGTCGTAAATGTACAAATGTGCAGTTGAGACCTTAAGTGGTAACATGTGCTGTGGTTAGATGGGAGACAGATTTAGCTTTTCAGTTACACTCCCATCCCAGGTGGGTTTGGCATGAAACAAAGGATGAATATGTGGAAAAGCACCTCTTGTCCACCGTTGAGAATGGTGGAGGATCTGTGATGCTGTGGGCCTTTCCTTGTTACAGGGCTGAACACCATGAACTCATTTAAATACCAGGAAGATTTGATTTTTAAACATTTGGCCAAATATTTTTCAGCTAACAAAGAGTACTACCACCAGTGGAGTGTTGAAGAGTGTCACGGCTGCAGTCTGGACTTGTCGACCTTCACCATAGAGGAGCTCGACAACATCACCTCAGAATACACCCTGAAAAATACTGTGAGTTCTTACGCTTATCTATTTGTGATGTTCCTCATGTACTTGACCTAAAAAGGGTGAAGAAAACGTGTCCTCGAATCTTTCAGTTTAGGTATATTAACTACCAAGCTTACAGAACATGTTGTGTCTCAGCAGTCAGAGTTTCTCCAGTTTAATTCCTGCTCTCTGTCTTTCAGGACACTTTCTCTATGGCCGTGTCATTCCTGTCAGGAAAGGTCGTGTACGTGTCCTCTCAGTGTTCGTCCCTGCTGCGCTGCAAGCCCGAGTGTCTCCAGGGAATAATGTTTTCGGAGCTCCTTGCTCCGCAAGACGTCAGCACCTTCTACAGCAGCACGGCCCCCTGCCGCCTGCCGGCCTGGGCCTCCTGCATTGGCTCAGGTCAGCTGACATAAAATGAAGTAATGATCCAAAATAATCGAAATCAGGATTATAATCCAGTACCAACTGAGTCTGCCCTCCTTGCAGCTTCTCCTCCCGTCGACTGCACTCAGGAGAAGTCCATGTTCTGTCGGATCAGCGCCGATCGGGCACAGGGGGGTGAGATGCGTTACCACCCATTCCGCCTGACGCCCTACCAGCTTACCCTCAGAGACTCAGACGCTGCAGAGCCACAGCCCTGCTGCCTGCTCATCGCTGAGAAGGTCCACTCCGGATACGAAGGTGTGCATTAGTCTGTTGAAATAATCAAAAGAACAGCATTGAGGTGACAGATTTTACATCTGCTCCTTTATTTGGGTAGTAGATTAGTGTGGACGAGTGTGTTTGGTCTGGGTAGAGGATATGACTGGGTAATAGATTGTTATTATGGTGTAAATAAGGCATGATATTAATAGACACATGTAGGTGCAGTGATTCAGAGGAAGACAAAACAGAAGATACAATAAAAACAAAATGAGGGAATCTAGTTTTAGCGCTCAGACAGATGCAAAGTTTACGTAAACACTAAGCAAATGTTGCTGTTGTATTCAGTACACAGTGTCTACATGTCTTCCTGGTGTCCATAGAGGACAGGGGAATAACAGAGACGGACAGGCTGTGTGCCACTGGTTGGCTTCGTAGTGCCATATTCCTCTGAATATTGATTACATGCCCACTACTGTGGAAACGAGCCTTTAACATATATGCATGCAGTCAGAGGAAGATAATCATCTGTTTCCTCTGTTCCTGTCAGCTCCCCGTATCCCTCCGGACAAGAGGATCTTCACCACCAGTCACACCCCCAGCTGCCTCTTCCAGGAGGTCGATGAGAGGTCAGTCCCCTCATTATGGTTACTGTTGTGCTGCCATATGCCTGCAGTGTTTTCGAGCTGTCAAAGGACCAACTAATGGACTTCAATCTGTCAGTCAGTTTAGTTTCTTTTGTGGTTTTATCTGAATCATTTCTCGTTTAATTCAAAACAAAATTATGGGTTTTACTATTATACCCATATACTAGGGGGAAGATGTGTTACAGTAAATAATAACACCTCAGATTTCATCAGCATGGCTTTCAAATGTGTTTAAGGAATAAAAAAACGTTTTATTCTCATGATCTGAATGTGTGTATTCAGGGCGGTGCCACTTTTGGGCTACCTGCCTCAGGATTTGGTGGGAACCCCCATCCTGCTCTACATCCACCCAGAGGACAGGCCAACGATGGTGGCCATTCATGAAAAAAGTAAGGCTGTTAAATTTTTCTTTTATTTTGCTAGTTTTTTTGATCTTGATCAAGTGTTTGTCAGATTTTCTGAATGTTTATTTTCTATCTGTTAAACTACCTCACCTACTCTAGACGTGGTCTGAATTTCCACATTTCGAATCCCTTAAAACCAGAGTTTCCCTGCGAACATGTCTAATGAGGCCAATTTTTCACGCTCGTCTTTGCTCCATCTAAACTAGCGCTGTGGTCCGTTTTCAGTCTTTCAGTTTGCAGGTCAGCCGTTCGACTACTCGCCACTTCGGATGTGTGCCCGCAGCGGAGAATACGTGACCATCGACACTAGCTGGTCCTCCTTCGTCAACCCCTGGAGCAGGAAGGTGGCGTTTGTTGTCGGACGTCACAAAGTCCGAACGTAAGCATTTTTTTTATATATATACATTTATGTTAACTCCAAAACAAATTCAATACATTTTCTTGTAGTTTGTTTTGTGGTTGTGATAGCATTTTTAGTTTTCATCTTAGTTAGTTTGAAAAATAAAATTCCTCTGAGTAGGAATAGGAAATTCTGCGAACTTTTCTGCAACAAGCGGGTTGTTTCTGCTCCTTTTTGTGACCTCATACACTAACAACGAGCTCAGGAAGCAGAGAAGATGGCTAATCTTGATCTATATCCACGTTTTAGCAGAGTATCAGAGTTGTCCTTCTCCCCATTTACAGGAGCCCGTTGAACGAGGACGTGTTCAACGCGGCGATGGGCTGCGAGAGTCGAGTCGTCACGCCTGACGTTGTCCAACTGAGCGAGCAGATCCATCGGGTTCTGGTTCAGCCGGTTCACAGCGGCGGCTCTCAGGGCTACAGCTCTCTGGGGTCCAGCGGCTCCCGGGGCTCCCGCCACTCCCACCAACAGCACCCCAGTGCCTCGGCTGGCTCATCCAGCGACAGCAACGGCCCCACGATGGACGAAGTCGCCATCGCAGCTTCGCACAAACCTGTGAGTGTGAGACAGCATTTGTTTTAAAAACAAACTCGGGCACTGAACTATTCGTCCACTACTCATTAAAAGTTCCACCAATTGTATTTAAGAACATTATAATTTAACTTAAGTTTGCAGGTTTAGTTTGCAAAAGCATTCATCGCCCTTGAACATTTTTACATTTAGCCAAACAACATTGGCAAGAAGAAGCCATATTTTAGAGAAAGGAATAAAAAGTCTGGTTTGCAGTTTTGCCACAATACATGCAGTAGACACAGCAAACCTGTGGAAGAAGGTGCTGTGGTCAGATGAGAGTAAAATCTAACTTTTTGGCCTACTTGTATAACTGTGAGTGGGGAAAAACACATTCCACATCACCCTTGATACACCAATGACCTGGAGAAACATGGTGGTGGCAGCATCATGCTTTGGAGTTGCACTATGCATCATTCCACTTCATGATGGGGCTCTACTTTGTGTTGGTCTGTTATTTAAATATTAGAAAAACACAGCGAGGTTACTGCAATGTTACTGAAGGGGTCAAAGTTCAAGGGGTATGTTCAAGGGTAAATTGCATTCATTATGCATGGAATACCATTAATGATCAAAGTTTTTCATTTTTACTTGCTTTTTACCCAAGAAATATCAGACATTTGCACAAGATCTTCTCTAATTCCCACAGTAATAACTCTGCTGAATACTGTTCCCCCCCAGATGACGTTCCAGCAAATGTGCAAGGATGTCCACACGGTCAAGACCAACGGGCAGCAGGTTTTCATCGAGTCCCGCAACCGTCCGCTGCCTAGAAAAAACACCAGCACAGGTAGCATGAAACGACAAGTGGCTGATGAAGAATACAATACTCATGATGATGATCAAGAGGGGAAAATATATACATGTCTGTTCCTCTCATGTTTGTCCAGGTGCAGCAGGCGTAAGAACCATAAACAGCGATCCAATCAGAGGTTTGATAGCAGAAATGACTCAAACTCCTAGGTCCTTGGTTCCTGCAGCTCTTCTGCAGACGGAGCCATCGCCAGGTTACTCCTACCAGCAAATCAACTGTCTGGACAGTATCATCAGGTTTGTGCACAAGCTCAAAGCTGTTTTCTTCCACTATATTTCTTTAAAATGCTGTCACTCATCCTGTATTTTTCCGGCACAGGTACTTGGAGAGCTGTAACATCCCCAACACCGTGAAAAGGAAGTGCGGCTCCTCCTCCCGCACCGCCTCATCCACGTCCGACGACGACAAACTGCCAGACGCCTGCGGTAACAACAAAGGTACCCAAATTCTGACAATCTTCCATTTCTTTTTTCAAAGGTGACAAGAATGAGAATGCATTTAACTATCTACACCTGCAGTCCAACACAGAAATATGAGCTTGTCTCATGACTCTGCACATGTCCTGAGTTACTAACAAATCTGGCTCTCAATGTCTCTGTACTTCAACGCTGGTTTCTCTTCAGGTGGTTCAGTTAACCTCGTAGGTGAACCACCTCCTCTGCCTCCCCTGACCATGGCTTCGAAGGCAGAGAGTGTAGCCTCAGTTACGTCTCAGTGTAGCTTCAGCAGCACCATCGTCCATGTAGGAGACAAGAAACCTCCCGAGTCAGGTGGGCACCGTCATCACACTCACTCTTCGCAGGTCTCTACAGGAAAGCACCACGACCCTTGAAGATCTTTTCTTTGCTTTTTCTTTCATTTTTCTTAAGTTTGGTATGCAGTAGACATTAGGAAAGAACATTTTTGCTACTTTAGGTGTTAAAATGATCAAATTATGAAAGTGTAGATTTCTATTACTCACCTCAGTGTATCATTTAGAGTACATTAGGAGTTTTTCTATTTAAAATGTTTTGTTCTACAGTTTATTGTTTAATTTTTGTCTTGTTAAAGATAGTTTTGAAAACCTTATAGTCGTGGTGGTAATAGACTATGATGTTTATAGATTTATTTATATATGAAAGTCTTTAACTGGTGTAGCAATCTCTACCAATGGCAATTTTATGCAAAACTGCAATTTGAATTGAAAATACTTATCACCATTTTAGTTCCTCAAACAGAAATTATTTGGGCATAAATATTTGGGCCGTTTATTTGAACTGTTCTTTTACCAGATTGGAACAAATCAAGCTTTCTTTGTCTTGTGCGGTCACAGTTGTCTTGGGAAGTCCGAGAAACGACGGTGCCCATGTAAAATGGTGTCGAGGACGGACTTGTTACATCCAAATTATGCAAGGACGTCTGTGGGAACGTTGTCTTTGTATCTTTGCAGCTATTCATGTTTAATTTCCAGGCCTTGTGACATGATTCAAACCATCCTAACATCCTGCCGTTATTTGAAACGTTGGAAGTTATCATCTTCCACAACCGAACAGAGTTTTACAACGGCAATGCACAGACCGCTGAAAGAAGACAACTTAGCTCAAATGAGGCTAATCCAGTGCTACGGTTTGCAAAAGAGAAAAAAAAGTACCTATTTCATGTCTTTGGAATCAATGGCCAAACATGTCGTTTTACGCAGATCTAATTGCTGTTCGATCACTGAGCTACAACTGTGGTGCCCTAGTCATAATGAGTGAAAGAAACTGTCTCCTTCTGGGAACTGTAATCTGTGTTGCTGTGTTCTGCCAAGTCTTAGATCTTACAAGCTAAACAAGGGAAAGTCTTTAGTGATAACCTTAAGCAAAAATAATCATTAAACATGTGTTTTTAAAGTATTCTTGGAAAATATTGTTTATTTTTTCAGTTCAGTTTGATCAGATGTGTGTATAAAAACAAATGTATGACATTATGTTATTTTTAACAACTTGTCACACCTTGTCCCCCGTCTCAGACATCGTAATGGAAGAGGCTCCCACAACTCCAGTTGCCTCAACTGTTCCCAGTAATACAAACGCAGCCCCTTCTCCACTCCCTCCACCGCCTCCCCCTCCTCCTTACCCTCAGGCAAGTCAGCCAGAGAGAGACAGCTGGAGGAGCGGAAGCATGGGAGGTGGGACGGCGGGAGGGGGAGCGCCCGGCCGGCTGGGTCTGACCAAGGAGGTGCTATCCGCCCACACCCAGCAGGAGGAGCAGGCGTTCCTCGATCGCTTCAGTGATCTGAGTAAGCTGCGGGTCCTCGATCAGTCGGCGTCTTTGACCGTGCGCGGCCACACCCCTGCTGCTCTGTCGCGAGGTATGATGTAAACAGTTTGAATCTTTTCTCCGTTTTGTCGCATTAAAACCAAAAGCTTCATTTAATTTTATCGGGATTTTACGTGATAGACCAAAACAAAGTAGTGCATACTTTTCAGTTTTCTTGAGTCTCTGGATTTGAAGTTAATAAAAGCTCATGTGCTTTTTCCTCAGGAGTTCGCTGCTCTCGGGATTACCCAGCCGCTGCAGGCAGCACCGGTCACCGTCGGGGCCGCGGCGGTAAGCGCCTTAAGCACCAGGAGTCGTCAGACCAACTCAGTTGTCTTCCTGTGAATCGTCAGGACCCTAGAGCAAATGTGGCCCCCGTTCCCCTAAACATGCCCCTTGGAGCACCCACAAACTCCCCTTCATGGCCCTCTGTGGGCTCCCAGGCCAGCATTCCTGCCACTCCCTTCCCCCCTGGTATGCTTCCGATCTACCCCGTCTACTCTCAGCTCACCCAGCCTTTACCCATCCATGATCCGACACGTTTCCCCCCCACCCAGATGCTACCTCCTATGATGGCTTTTGTTCTGCCCAACTACATGTTCCCCCAGATGGGGGTGCCCATTTCTCAGCATGGCGCTGTCCCAGGACATTTCTACAACCCCAACTACAGTTTCCCAGGGGTGCCCCCTGTCCCCTCTGTTTCCAATTCTGTGCCCATGGTGGGCACCTGTCCCCCATCCCGCAGCAGCACCCCACAGTCCTTCACTCAGCTGCCTGCTGACCGCGAGGGGGCGGAATCTCCGCTCTTCCAGTCCAGATGCTCCTCCCCTCTCAACCTGCTGCAGCTGGAGGAGTCATCAAGCAACCGGCTAGAGGTTGCCACGGCATTGGTGGCATCACAGCAACCCCCGCCCTCTGTGCTGGGTGCAACACCTGGGGTTCAGAACTCAGCCAATCAAAGAAGCTCCGACGATCCCTCCAAGGAGAATGAGAACGTAGGAAGTTTCAGTCACATATAATTCCCAGTTTTTCCTGCAATGTGAGAAGCATTTTTAAGATTAACAAAATTATTGCTCTTTTGTTTAGGTTGAAGCTGTTGAGTCCAACCAGGACGCTATGTCCACCTCCAGTGACCTGCTGGACTTACTGCTGCAGGAAGACTCTCGCTCGGGCACTGGCTCAGCTGCCTCCGGTTCTGGGTCCTCGGGCACGCGGTCCTCAGGATCCGGCTCCGGCTCCAACGGCTGCAGCTCCTCAGGAATCAGCGGCACCAGTGAGTGGATTTGTTTTCTTTTTCAAACACATCCAAAAGATGCAGTGGCTCGCAGAAGGTTTAATATGCCCAGAAGTTCACTGTGTTTGCTTTTAGGAGAGAAACCAACTTAAAGGAAATAAAATAGGTTTTCAACATTTTTTACAATTCAAATCTTAAAAGTGAGGTGTTTATATTCAGACATTTATTTATAGACATTTATATTCAGACCCCCTGAGCCAATACACCTGCAAACATTTTAAGGCTGTATTAGCTTTGCATATCTACAAACTTGTTCCTTATTTTTCTTTGCAAAATAACCCAAACTGCATCAGATTGGCTGGAGAGCGTCTGTGAACGTCAGTTTTCATTTCTTGCCACATATTCGCAATTAAATTAAGGTTTGGACTTTCTAACACATGCATATTCTTGGATCTAAACACGCCGCCCCTCAAAGCCGGTCCTTGAGCGGCGACGTCCTGCACGTTTTAGGTGTTTTCCTGCTTTAACACACCTGATTTGGGTGATTGCGGTTCAGCAAAAGCCTGTTAATCAGCCATCAATGGAAGTCAGCTATGCTGAATCAGGGAAACACCGAGGGCCGACTTTGGACACTCCTGATCTAAACCATTTCATTGTAGATCTCATTGAATGTGTAGGGTTTTTGTTTCTCGAAGGATAACTTCCAGCCCAGTTTTACCTTTTCTTTAAGGAATGCCTTGTATTTAGTTACATCTATCTTCCCATCAACTCTGACAGGCTTTGCTGTCTCTCCTGAAGAAAACCATCCCACAGCATGATACTGCCACCACCATGTTTCACTAAACACTAAGGGGAAGTTGCCAAGAAGTCACCTCTTTTCACATGTTTGTTCTGTCACCTACTTGGCTTGGGGCAAACTGTTAACATGGCTCCCTTTCAGTAGTGGATTCTTATAAAGGCCAGATATATGGAGTGCACAACAAATAGTTATTCTCTTAGCAGATTCTCCCACCTGAGCTGTGGGTCTCTGCAGCTTCTCCATAGTTACCATGGGTCTGTGGGCTGCTACTCTGACTAATGCCGTCCTTGCCAAACTTGTCAATTTAGTTGGATGACCATGTTTTCTTAACAAACCAGATTCCAGAGGGCAGCTGGGATTTTATTTAGGGGTATCGTAGTAAACGGGTCTAAATACA
Source organism: Crenichthys baileyi (assembly GCA_036173005.1). NCBI lineage: Eukaryota > Metazoa > Chordata > Actinopteri > Cyprinodontiformes > Goodeidae > Crenichthys > Crenichthys baileyi. The sequence goes on from JAHHUM010000605.1 coordinate 441,428, forward strand.
AATGCACCCCAGATTTTTCGGTATTGGAATTGTCAAAAAATAAATTAGTCATGCATCATTTGTTTTCTATTTGACAATTAAGCGCTACTTTGTGTTGGTCTGATATATTCAGTACATTGATGCGTTTGGTTGGAATCTGCATGTTGACTTACTCAATGAGCCGTCACGGTTTTGGTTAAATAAGTTAAATGTTCTGGTCGAAGGTGAGGTGTGTAGAGTCACAGTTAGTTCAGCTGTTAGTGACTCTGAATCCTCTACATGTTGTCCTTCCTGGATGATGGATGTCAAGAGGCAGAGTCAAAGCAGCAAAATGTTTGTATCTCTGATGAGTAATCTCTTTATTTACACTGAGTTTCAGCTTGCCATAAGAGCATTACGTAAAAGATTACATAAGCAAGTGAAAAAGCAGGACAGCTTTTTGGTTCATTTTTTATTTTATTTTCGTTTTCATGGTCTTGAATCTTTTTTTTTTTTTGTATCTTTAAGTTCTGTTTCTAAACCATTTATTTTTATTCAACTTAACCATTTTTGGTTTAATGGTCCACAGCATTGATTTTGTTGGAAACCACCTCACATTTATCATTTGAACCTTGATCATTTCTAGTTTTATATTTGCCTGAGCCGAGTTACCCTGCTTATTGAGCTTAAAATGGAAAAACAATATGTACGCGTGTTACCTCAGCATCTGTGTACTGACACATGGCGAAGCTTGAACAGGTTTAACGTCAAAATCATCAAATTAAGACCGCTGTTGTTCTGCAGAAGGATCTCCTGATTGATTGTCTCGTGTGAGGTGATGGTACCATGATTGCTCATATTTAACAAGATGTCCTTGATGTTGTTTCCAGGATTGTGTTTGATTTATTAAATGAGACTGCGTCAAGAATATTGAGGGACACAGATAAACACGGCCTTGATCAGCAGGGGACCTTCCCTTAACACACTGAAAAGAAAAGATTAAAGATGCTCATAGAAAAACAAACATGTTCCCAACATACAAAATGGGATTTCTAAAGAAATCAATGTTTAGACTTGATGTGTTTTTTAAGTTACGTTGCATCATTTTCTTTCTAATCATTTGTGTCCTGGAGAAAGTCAGTACACCCTTCTGCAGTTCTGTGTTTGGATTTGAGATGCACGGATCAGGCCAGTTTTCCATTGACCAGCCAATGCAAATATTGGCTGATTCAGATTTCTCTTAAACTATAGACATTTTTTTCTTACCTTTCTACTGTGAATCATTCATTATTTCTATTAGGAGTAGAGGCGATGTCACACTGTGTGTGTCTGAGAGAGGACTGGAGTCGTAATTCAGGATTTTACTATTTTAAAACAGACAGAATGACATTTTAAGTTGTTTTTAGTTTCTCTTATTAGCGAATTGCTTAGCTAGCATTAGTAACTGTAGATTGCCGTCTCAGTGTGTATAATGTAGAGAATATAGGTCCTTAACTTAACTCTGAGATTTCCAGAATGCTGACAAAATCTCCAAATCCAACATTTTCTATAACGGAAAGAGGTTTAAAGCTCAAAAAGATAAAACAAAGCAACTTGTTATCAGCTAAGAGTCTCACTCCATATTTAAAAAGAGCAACCTGAATTAACTGCTCCAACAAATGGTTTCCTTCTCACAGCTTTTTGTGCTTTCTCTGACTTCACTTTTATAACAATTTTGATCCTAAGAATGGCTAATTTTGAGTCTTCAGTTATTATGCGTTCACCTGATGGGCGACCAATAGCTGGTCACCCATCAGGGCTAATCAAGGTGAAAATAAGCTCAATTCTTGGTGCATTCATATACAGGACTGTATAAAACGATCTGGTCTTTAACAGGGTCCAAACAGGATTTAAATCCAACCTCAGGTGTACAAAAACACACAACAGATTTCACTTTTTCATTATTTAGTCCTCAAAAAAGAAGGCAAAATGGGAAAGTTTTGCGTAAAAGAGGAAAGACATTAGCAATGCCTTTAGAGAAACAATTGTTGCTGCTCATCAATCTGGGATGGCTTATGAGGCCAAGGAGAGGAAATCAGACATGTGCAGCATGTGATCAGAATTATGAAAGAGCAGCACACGCAGAGTTGCAGTCTTAGGAAGGCGGCCAAAAAGATACGTGAGCTTTTTTTTTTTTTTACTGCGGCTCATAGTTTGAGTCATGAAACCACACAGAATCTTCTGGAGTTACCCAAAGAGATTGTTACATAATCTTGGTGGAAATGTCAATTTGCGACCGAGACGTTTTCCATGGAAATTGTATTGATAAAGTTAAACAGAGATTGGGTGACTAAGTCTCACGTTGGACTCAATAACAACCAACTTTACCTGTGTCATCCCCTCCCCCATCAGGCGGCAGCCACACCAGCAAGTACTTTGGCAGCATCGACTCCTCGGAGAACGACCACTCCCGTAAGCAGCCAGCAGGAGGCAGCAGCAGCGCCGGAGGAGACGGCAGGGAGGATCAGTTCATCAAGTGTGTGCTGCAGGACCCCATCTGGCTGCTGATGGCCAACACTGACGACAAGGTCATGATGACATACCAGCTGCCTGTCAGGTACCATCTGACCTCCCGATCCAACCCTCTGTTTTTTCAGCTGATTTTTTAAAATTCTTTTTAGTTCTTTCTTCCAGTATTATGAGATGCAACTGTTCATTTGGAAAAGTAGACAGATTGTCTGGGATTCACAGTCAGATTAGTTTAGATAACTGGTTGTTGAAGTTTTTTCAACTCTTACCCAGAATAGCTACACATTTAAATCTTCCCCTTCAGTCAGTACAATGAAAACCAAACCACGGATGAGAGATGAAACACCTCTAAGAACAAAGAAAAGGAAGCCCAGTGGTTTGTCACATCAGGTGAACAGGTCTGCTTAAACATAGTGACACACAGAGTACTATATGTCACATATGTATGCATACCTCATTATCACTAGAGAGATCCTCCATGATTGAAGCTAACACCTTCTCATGTGAGGAAAAACCTTTTTCTGAGCAAATAAACTTCTTCCTTAATGCTCACTGTGGTCTTGTCACCCATTGTCTTGTCACCATGGAAACACTGTTGATTGTGTAATGTGAAAACAAGTCCATCGGGACGATAGCGCAGTGAAAAAATATTTTTTTCCCTTACAGATGTTTTTCTCTTTTTGTAAGACTTACATGTTTCAGATCACCTGACACATTTTAAGATGAGTAAATTACAAAAGTACTTTTTGAATTGTGATTTTATTTACTAAGGGCGAGAAAAGCTATCCAAGCCCACCTGGTCCTCTGTGTAACAGTTATTACCCCCTAAACCTGATGAATGGTTCTGCCACCCGTTTGCAATCAGTCTTTAACATCACTGTGGAGGTATTTGTCCCACTCTTCTGGCTCACATTGGAAGGTTTTCCAGCAAGAATGGCCTGTTTAAGGTCATGCCACAGCATCTCAATCAGATTTAAGTCCTGACTTTGACTAGGCCACCCCAAACCTTCTTTCTCTTTGTAGCTCCTGTTTTTGTCTCTTCTATTTGCTGCTTTGTCATTACCGTCTCTTAACTTATGACAAAAAGATGTAAAGAAAACATAAAAATGGCTCTGCTATTGTGATTTCTAGCGCATAAATAGTTTATAATTATCTTCAGGTATCAGCATAGATACATCACAGTGTTTACAAAATCCTAACAGCTTTCCAAGATATCAGTGTTAGTGTATGCAGGACCTAATTGTATACAGCAGCTCATATTTCTGAGTTCAATGTTTGGATCTGCTCCAGGCAGCAGGAATGGTCTAATTCGCTCATTCTTTTCCACTTTATGCCATGTACTTTATGCTACTGCATCATTCAAATCTTGCTGTATGTATGTATGAATGAATGCATGTATTACTATGTTTGTAAGTGACAATGGATGTCTCGCTAACGGCGGCATATTTACATCTGTTCTCATTACTGATGTTTATTAATGTGCATGTCTCTTTAAAATAAATAAATGTTCCTTCTCTGTTCTGTGTGATTGACAGAAACATGGAGACAGTGCTGCAGGAGGACCGTGAAGCTTTGAGGAGCCTGCAGAAGCACCAGCCACGCTTCACGGATGATCAGAAAAAGGAGCTGAGTCAGGTCCATCCCTGGATTCGCACGGGACGCCTGCCCCGAACTATCAACATCTCTGTAAGCTTCCCAGCTCAATATGCGTCCCTAGCAGAATGCATTGACCTACAGAAATGAAAATGAATTGTCTGTTTGTGGTTTCAGGGCTGCACCGGGTGCAAGTCTCCCCCCTTGGTACCTCCCGCCACCCCGTTCGATGTGGAGATCCACGAGATGGAGCTGTGTACAGTGCTGAAAACTCAGGAGGAGTGCAGCAGCAAAGACTCAAAGACTCTCACAGAGACTGCCATGTACGACGTCCAGGCAGAGGACGAAGACGAGGAGGAAGACGTGCAAATGAAAGACACCAAAACACAAGAAACTACAGGAGACATGAGGCAAGAGAAGGAGGGCCTGGCAGCAGAAACTGTGGAAGACAAAACAGAGACTTAAACTAAATCAAAAACACTTGAGTTTTCTCTTAAAGTTTCTGCTCATCTGCAGAAAAAAGCACGCACATTCCAGGACATTTAGAGCTCTGTGTTGCACGCTCTTCTGGGACATTAAGGTGCATAATAATCCGCACAGCTGCCATTTACTGTTGGACAGGTCAGACTGAACAGCTCTAAATGCCTGACTGCGATCACAGGACATCAGGCATGTTATATGACTACAGGAGAAATGCCTTGAAAACCACCAGATATTCCCACTCAGTTTTAGAGAGTGACTTTTAGTTCTTTCTTCCCTTTTGTTCTCTTCTGTTCCTGTGGGCATATTTATTTAAGCTGTAAATTTCTCAGAGAAATGAGTGTGTTAAAAATAAAGACAGATACGCCTCATTACAGAGTTCACGCTTAAGGTTTCCTCTGTGACTTTTCTTCACATTAATGTTCATAGAAACTTTGTTTTTTTGTTTGTTTTTTTACTTTGAGTATATTTTTGTACTTTAAGCCCCTACAGATACAGAAGATAAAATCCCCAAAAATGAATAATTTGTAAAAAAAAAACGTTTTTTAGTCCAGCACCTTTGTTTAGTCTAACCCCTCGTGTGGCACGGTGGCAATCACCAGAAAACTGACTGGCACTTTAACTGACTCTTCAGTTCAAGGTTTCATGTGGATGATGATGCTGGTCTGACAGACAGTATTACTCCAGGTGGTCATCACTTTTCAGCTTATGTGGTATTAGTGCTCGCTCGTGGCTTTAAGTGGTTTTTTCAAAGAGATCAATGCTTTTCTTTCATCTTCTGACAGTTCTCCGCTCACTTCTTCTCTCTTTCTCTCCTTGGCACTGTTCTGGTTGTGGTATCCTACTCTTCATGGCGTCAGTGGCATATGCAGCAGTTTCTTAAACATTTTGTGAAGTTCTTTGTACAAAATGAAGACAATAAAATCCCTTCAAATGTCCTAAACTATGAACTTCTGATTTTTCATTTTTCTTCTTCTCCAGCAGTTAGTTTTTATGCATCTTTTTTGAGTCTATTTTTGTCAGTGGGTGTTTTGCAGTAGTTGGCTGGGGTACACAGACGTGTCCAGAAGGAGCAGGAAGCAGGGAGCAGATCAGGGCAGCTGCTTTTTCCAACCTGACCGCAGTCTCCTTCTATTGAAACTGCGGTTTTAACCCAAAGTGGTCACCGCAGCCTAAAAAAGACAAAAGGCATGTCCTCGTTGAGACAATGTGGCAAAGTTAACTTCAATGCAACCCTTGATTACAGTAATGACAGCAATGAGTTTTATTGCGTGTAGAACCAGTTATGAGACAGCAGATGTTAATAAATTAACTGAAAGCTAAAACTGAGATTCTCTAAATTAAAATCTTTGTGTTTGCCAAATTTGCTGATGTTTTTGATCCGTAACCTAGCATATTTAAAAACTCATTTCTAATTTCTATTTTGGGCTAGCTATTTAGCATTCTTTCCTGCACTTTAATAATTTCACCCCCAGGTTTCCAATGCATTCTGTGCAAAGGAATTTAATCTCTGTGATTAACCGTCATATATACCGGGCTGTTCTTGGCCAGTCATCTTTCCAAAGTTCTTGCAGCTGTATTAGAAACAAAGATAAAGTCACAAGGCTAACAAATAGAAGCTAACTAGCCTTACATGCTAAAGATATTTTTTTAAAGTCCAGAATGAACAAAAACGTAGAATCTTCAAGATTAAACACAAAATTATTCCCAAAAGTTAAATGCATCTAACCTTCAGAAATAACTCAGTCCTTTCATATCCAAGCATCCTTCAAAAACAACTATCTAAAGTTGTTAGCAAGCTAAAATTAATATCTTAACTTTCTCAGCACGAGTAGCAAGCATGAGGCACTAAACCTATTTTTTTCTTGGCCAAATACGAGCTATGCTTTTATGCCCACATAACTCTAAACCGCAGCAGTTTAAAGATATCTTGAAACTGCTATAGGCACAAAGCTAAATGTAGCTATTATAGCTAACTTTCTCAGAGTGACAGAGCTAAACATTTCTTGGCCAAATGGAATGTCTTTAATTTACAAGGAAGTACATTTAATTTTTGAGAATATCCTTTCAATGAACTGCCTTTCATAGCTTGGCAGCTTTCAAAAACAGCAGGATGAAGTAAAATATGGTATGTTTTATCTTTTCTTTGAATTTAAAAACTGCAAGTGCGAAAAATCACTTACAGTGCCCGCCTAAGTTATTAAGATCTTAATTCTGATTTTAAAGGTCACCAGTCCCTGGGTCACCCGTAGTTTAATATTCAGTATGGCTCCTATGTGTAGAAAACATTGTCAAAATTGCAGAAACAAACTATCAGTGTTTCTGGTGTATTGCGAACATATTCTTTTAGTCTTTGATAGAGAAAAACATTTTATTTGATTTTTTACTAGTAGTAGTCAGCCTGGTCAATGACCACTACAATTGGCCAATCCCAACTTGCAAATGAATGCACTCAACTTGGGAGCAAAGTCACTCCCAGATCCCAGTTCTGACTTCCAAGACAATTCAAACGCAGCATTATTTACCGAAGATCTAGATTCTGATTTTTGTTTACCTTGAAACAACATTGTTACTAGACATAGGAATTATGTCACAGCCATTCTATTCTTGTTCCAGTTGCAAATCAGAAGCCAGGAGTACTCAGTTACTTTTGCTGTCAACTAATAGGTTAACTAGCAGTACAAGCTTATAACAATGCCTTTCACAGCATTCTAACACTACAGCAACACATTCATTGACAGAGGTTGTATTTGTGAGGCTGATTTTAGTTGATTTTATTTTCATACCTGGAATTCCCACTTCACAGCAATAGTCTTGGTTCAGTTATTTTATATATTCAAACACTACAGGATCATGTTCACTAACAGAAGCTGTACAGTACCATGCGCGCAGCAGATTTTTATGATACTCACTGACAGAAGTGTACATTTTACATGTGTGGTAGCCATATTGGATTTTGAACTCCGGGTGGCTTAAGTATTTCCAACTTTCCAAGTCAGAATTCTGCTGGTGGTCCATTAGATATATTTTACTTGCAACTTTGGACTTCTGGCTATAATCTAACAAAAACGTTCATACAGTTGTACATTTAAAAGTCAGTGTTTTATTTTCATGTTTGTTCTGAGTGACCAGGCTAATTACCATTAGCAGTACAAATCAACATCAAGATATGACTTGGCATTTACTAGAATATAACTTTCACTAACAGAGGTTGTACAATTGTGTGTACAACTATCACTGTGCTTTACAGGTGTATCTACCTTATTTGAGTTAGAGTGGGCTTTCGGGTGGTATTAACTTAGAACTCACGTGGAAATTCAAAATCAGTCTGCTAAGTTTCAGTCATAGCTAACGCATAAAAGCTAATTAGTGCTAAAGTAGATTAAAAGCTACCATTTTCACAATTAATTTATGATCTCAGTTGCTACTTTAGTCCTGAGTTGTACTTAGTCTGGCATTTTTTAAGTGGTGGTTTTAGTACAAAAGATAAGGCAGGACTTTTTTTAGCAGCTATAGTTGCCACCACATGGGCGTAGAAATTCAAACAGGCTGTTCAAGTGTAAAACCTCATGTTAAGGAAAACGTTATCAAGATTATATCACTTCCAGTGATGGTGATTTAGGATATACAAGTAATCTGAGATAAACACTTGGCATTTTTAGTCATGATACCATCTGACAGCAGAAACACTGAATAACTTTAACAACCCACAGGTTTTCATTTTGGTCAGCTACATTTGACACCTAAGCCTAACACCTAATGTTTTTAAGTTTCACTTAGGTTTACGAAGCAAACCCACACAATAAAATGTAAGATAAGACCATGTTATTTTTTTCTTAAAAACACAATTAAGGCAGTTCTGATGATAACGTGACATATTACGAGTGAGGATTAGACTCTCTTAATTTATTAATGAGAACTTTACTGTTAGAGTTAGAAAGCTGATAAACACAGACAAATGTAAAATAAGGCACAAAGTGAACCAAGTTGACAAGAGTGTTTTTTGGATTCAGAACAACTGGAGGACAAAAACAGATTTAACAAGTTTATTAGAAATCTGGTTTGCGAATATCCTATGGAACCTCGGGGTGGCACACACTGTGGAACAGAACACTGGTGAGAGTCAGAAGCTGAGATGGAGGTTTTGCGAAAACAGGCAGTGGTTACTGACCTTCGATCTGCAGACAGGCGAGAATGAAGATGTACACAGATGATGGTACGTGAGGGCAAAAATCCAGGTAAGGGGGCGAGCGGGTTTTGGGATTCCTGAGAGTGATCCAAGGTCAGAGCCGGGTGGTCAGAGAGCCAAAAACTACTCCAAATCACAATCCAAGTAGAGGGGTCCAGAAAACAGAAACGGTGTCGAAAGCCAAGGTTCAGAGTCAGCGTCAGAATCAGGCAAGGGGCAGGCAGGAGGCAAGGGTCGAGCGACGGGCCATAGGTCAGGACCGATAAGTCAGGCATGGACATGGGTAAAGAGCTAGACATCTACTGAGCGATCAGTTCAATAATCTGGCAAAGAGTGAGTGTGGACACAGAGCTAAAGTAGGAGGCAGAACAGGTGAAACAGATGAAGGTGATTATTGTGGCAGTGAAGCAGGGGGCGTGGCAAGAGCAGAGGGTCTGGAAAGCAGTCTGAGGGTGACAAGCAAGCTTAGAACCAAATGGAGCAGCCAAAACATGACACAAGTAAGTTTGACTTGCAAGGGTGAGCCAGTCCTCTGCCAATCCTGTTCTGCAACACCACGCTTCGAAGAGCTGTGACTTCTGTGGACAGTCCTGTAAGAGCTTTTGTGGTTGCATTAACAAACAGTCCCAGTCGATAATCTATAGTTTCTAATCTAAGCATGTTCTTTCCTACTCCCAACCATGGGAATAAACTTAGCAAAATCTTATTTCCTGTTGATCTATGCTTAAATTCGTCAGGAACGTCTGATCCCCACACACCGTCATGTGGCTTCACACGGATGAGTTCCCTCTTACTCCTATTCAGAGAAGGTTGAACTGAAATGACATAAGTGTGATCAGTGACATAAACAGGTGCACATACACCACTCCAACTTGGAGGCAACTGCAAATAAATGGCAGTTCCACACATCCAGTGAAATCCTATTGCTAAAGTGCCTTTTAGATCATGGATTTTTCCCCCTGGTCCAGCTTGGTGGGAAGGATAATAGTAAGTCATGTTACACATGCGCATTGGAATAGTCCCCACTGGGATGGAACCGGTGCCCACGACACAATGAGAAAAATAGGAACCTGCAAGAAGTTCCACATAATTGGACACAGGATTTGTAACATTAAACTGTTTAAATTCTGTAACATCACAGTTGTAAAATGTTGCATTACCCATTACCACACGGAAACTGGTACTGGTACCAGAAACGCTGTATCTGATAAAACACTCATCTCTTGGCGCTGGTACTGGTCTAGCTGTCAACCTGGGCTGGTTGGAAGAGATAGGAAGTTCAGTACACATATAACAACCAGAAATGTTTCTGGACTTGGTTACAATTTTTGCATATTGGTACCAGCTGTTAGTCTCAAACAAGTAATTTATATCTTGTATAAACATTCCATGGAAATCTTCATGTATCCAGCTCTTTAATTTCTGGAGATTATGAGATTGTGGAAATGTCTGGCATAATATTAACACAATCAGGAAACAAATGAAAAACAAAATTAAACGTTTCAACAACATCTTTCCTTTAGATTTGTCTGTCAGTCTCTCTCTCACCCCTAAAAGGCTAGGAAAGATCGTTGGTTTCTTCACTGACATTGAGACGAAGCCTCCTCTAGATGGCGACAACCCCTTTGTAGTCAGGCTTTATCATTTCCTAGTCTGTGGATGGAAGGACTGAGAGGCTCACCTGTTTACAGTGCACTTTGTGTATCTAGGTAGGTCTCTCTTGGATTTTCACAGCAGTAGGAGTTGTTAATAACACTTGGAATGGACCCTCCCACTTTGGATCAGACCACGTTTTCTTCTTAATGGTCTTAATCAGCACCCAGTCACCTTCTTTCACGTCACCCGGAACCTTTAGGGCTTCAGAAACATCATTTGGCAGATTATTAGCATTTTGTATGTCTCTAAACTGTAATGCCTTCATCATGTAATCTGCTAACATTGCCTCTTGTTGTGGATCTTTTAGGTCTTTTTGGAGATCAGGAATATAATAAGGTCTTCCATGTATTATTTCAAAAGGTGTTAATATTCAATCAGATCATTAAACACTCCAGTAGATGAAATTATTAGTATCTCATGTAGACTGACATATGCTGGTGCACATGGAGAGGATCTTAGATTATCCATGCTGCAATGTCTATCATCTCCTCTTTCTCACCAACTTCCCCTTTTCCATCTTTAACAACATTATGTTCTCCCTTATCCAGTCATTGTTGACTGGGTTGTCCAGTTTGACAGTTTCTAGCCCAATGACCATGCTGCCCACAAACCCAGCATACATCATCTCTTCCATCATCTCTCCATCTCATTTGCCTCCGTCCACGACACCTATGGCCTCCATTTCCTCTGAAAACCTCTCTCATTCTACCCCTCCCCCTACTTATTGGTCCTGCATAAAATATGTCATCTTCAGCATAGAAGTTATCAGTTGGGGGTTGTTTTTTCTTTCCACTGACCACCTTTTCAGCATGCATTGCCCAGTTCTGCCAACTGGTAACCGAGCAGGTGGGTAGATCAATATTATGTTTTGTGACCCAGCTACGAATCTCAGGTAAAGCATTTGCCTGGAGGGCATTTTTTAACTGCTGTTGATAGGGACTGTCATCAGCATTATCAAGTTGCAGTCCACTATTCCTTTTAAACAATTCTTCCATTCTCAATCTATACTCAATGATTGGCTCCCGTATTTTCTGGTTAGTCTGGTTAATGATGGTATAGTCTGCTCTCTGTCTAAACTCTCCTTTTAAAGTTTCCCTCAACACCGCAAATCATGGATTATCTGTTCAACTGGCGCTAAGAGTTCAGGGCAATCGCAGCTGCTGCAGCGGGTTGTGGCTGCCTGCCCCTCCCCCTTACTACACAAGTGTCATTATCTGCTTCTCTGGCAACTGCTATATAAACCTCCTTGCTCTTTTTATCGTTCCCTGCCTTTCTTTTATAAGCTCCAGCAAGCCATTTTTTTTTTAAGTTTGACTTTCTGTTGCAATTTCTGTATCAAATGGGTACAAGCAGGAACCGAAAGCTGTCCTTTAAAATCATAATCTTTCTGCCATTTAGCGAGATTTTTTACTGTATCTGGATCTTTTGAGCGCATAAACTTTGCATCTCCTTCTAATGGAGGGTGGTTCCGGATGCAGTTCCCCATTTTAAAAGTTAAAAAAATTTTTTTTAATTAAAAACTATTGTTTAGAACTGAGTTCTACTTCTATTAATTTATATTAGCGCTATTTATTTGATTGTCTTTGCTTTATTATATATGCTTTTATCCTATTTACTCTAGTTTATTATTATTCAGACTCTGCTCTTTTTTTTAAATATATATATATAACAGAGGTGCATTTATCATACATATCTTGCACCATCAAATCAAACAGAAATCCTCAACGGGCCCCCAACATCTCCCGGAAAACAGGCTTCTAGATCAAAACCTAATTTTGATCCGGTTTTCCGCTTTGAGTTCTAATCTCGGAGAATGCAGGAGTTTTAGACTGAGATTTGATGGCACCTAATATCCAAATCAGAATTCCTTACGACACCTCTCAGCTGTCAACAACTTCATGTTAACACCAGCAAGGTTTCGGGTTGTCTCACTGAGAGTGCCGTATGATTCTGCAGACACACACACACACACACACACACACACACACATGCACCAACACACAATCACTTATAGGCCTAAATCACCTAGACTAGGTTTTCTGTTTTTCTTCTTTTTAAACTCAGAATTTTTCCATGGAGTTGGTTGCTTTTGAATCTCCTTAGGGGAAATTACGAGTCCCTCTAAACTCAAAACTCCTATTTATTCTTATTTTTAAATACTTAAATTGGTTCTGTCTCACCGGTGCGTTCGTTCACACTGTCTGTCGAAACGCGTTGATCCACCTTCCCGGTGCCCCTCGGCCGATTCGGCGGTTACCAACACAGAATTCACTGTGCAGGATTTTTGTTCTCCAGACGTTCTGGAGGCTGCGCAGACTGGAACCCCACACGCACTGCTGGGCCCCGGGGCGGCAGATTTCTAGCGCTCCGGCTCGAAGGACCAAAGAAATTTCAGAGTTAGAAAGCTGATAAACACAGACAAATGTAAAATAAGGCACAAAGTGAACCAAGTAAGTTTGACTTGCAAGGGTGAGACAGTCCTCTGCCAAACAGCGACTTCCTTCTCACAAAGGGAGAAGTCATTGCATCAGCCTTTTATTTACAACTTACGTTCTTACAAGTAAAAAGCGGGAATTGGTTCAGCCAATTCTTACAGAAATTTCAACATACAAAGTAGTCATTCCCTTATATGGTATGAGCATGTCATGTCCAGAGAGTGATCCACTCCAGACCACATTCCTTAACTCTCCTCTCCCTCTTACACACTAAAAAAACAACCACAGGAATCATCTTAACTAGAGTAGAACTTAAAACATAAACATAGTTTAAACTAAACATTGATAACTTATATACATTTTTCCAAAATTTACAAAGACTACAGACAAGTTTATGCCATGTAGCGGAAAAACTCCTGTTTAAGAGGAATGGACCATCATCAACATGAAATTACCCAGGAACACATAATGAATTGCCTATCATATAAAAGTGGGTATTTATTGACACTGTAAACGTTTATAAAGAACTTCTAAGGTAAAAACACTTCTCTTACCACACCAATGCTCATGCTTATTATTACTTTATTATTTCCTCTTCTAGTGCCACATATTTCCATCGAAAGGAACTCTTAATTCTTCAGCATACAAATATATTTTATACAATTTTATGCTCCTGGATGTGTGAAAAGAGTCTGGAGATGGCCCTTTTGGTTTCAACATGACTGTGAAGGTCTGTAGAGTACCTTTGGGGCGACTTAGAGCAGAAAGTGTGAGCCAGGCATTCTGGTTAAACACCAGTGCCTGACCTCACAAATGCTCTCAAGAAAGAATGGTCAAACATGTTAAACTTGTGGACAGCCTTACCAGAAGAGTTAAAGCTTTTGTATTTAAAGTATATGTACATAGCCAGGGACTCAAGATATGTTAGGCCCGTGGTAACAAATCTTGGTTTTAAGACAGACAATGATTTTAAACTTGACAGTCAAATAAGGGCCACATTGAAGTCTAGTTTTTTGTCATTTGAGAAAAATAGCTTAAGTAAAAGCTATCCTTTAATGGCAACAGTTGCGAACAGTAATCCCTGCTGTAATTCCCCTCATCTCGGAGTCAGCCAGTCCTCACTTGGTCTTCTGCAGCTGGTGCAAAATGCTGCAGCACGTCTCTTAACAGGAACAGGTAAAAGGGAGCATATTACTCCGGTCCTGGCTTCTCTTCATTGGCTCCCAGTGTGTTTTAGAGTTCATTTTAAAATCCTTCTTTTCGTTTTTAAGGTCTTAAATAACTTGGCCCAGTCCTACTTAGTACAGCTTCTCCACCGTTACACGCCCAATTGGTCCCTTCTGTACGCTGATTTAGTTGTTCCTGGTGGTTCCCACCTCAAAGTGGAAGCTTAGAGGAGACAGGGCCTTCTCTGTTGCGGCCCCGAAGTTATGCAACGCTCACCCTTATACATTCGACAGGCCCCTTCATTGTCCATTTTTAAAAGCCGTTTGATAACTTTAACTTTTGCTCACTGGCCTTCAGCCCAACTAAGATTTGATTTTACTTAATTTTGTACTGGTATTGTTTTTATCTGTTTTTGCATTGTTTTAATGTGTTTGGTAGCAAGTTTCTTAATTTATTATTGTGTGCTTAGTTTTCCTATTTTATCCCTTATTGTTATTTTATTGCGTTTGATGTTCAGCAGTTTGTTTCAGCTGTGGCTGGTGTTAAAGTGCTTTATAAATAAAGTTGATGATGATATGAGTGTGTCCCTGGATGAACTACAGGCACATATAGCTTTGATCATGAATGAATCACAGTATTTACATGTAAAAATTACAAAATAATTTTTTGTTAAACCTAAACAGAAATGAACTAAATTTTATGTGGGCTCAGTGTTTGTTGAGGTGAAAGTAGGTAACCTGAGCAAGAGGAAACGTTTCTAAATACAGTCACTAACAAGAGTCCTGCTTATAGCTGGCTCTGCAGTAAAGTGGTTTTATACATACAATCATGGTCATACGTTTGGCAGGGACAGAAATGTTGGGTTTTGCAACATTTCATAACTTCAAAGCCTTGATGAGCAAATACATAACATATTTTTAAAGAGTCAAGACTTCCAGTGTTGATCATTTTTATTCATAAATTCTGCTATCAGCCCTGGCATGTTGGATCTGAACCTCTGGGGTCAGGTTCAGGTTCTGAGTGGAATCAGTTCTGGGCAAAATATCAATATTTCAATTTTTTGACCTTTGAGACTGATGTTACCACTCTTGTCTTGTGACACAGTGCTCCTTCATGCAGGGAAATGCACAGGTCATTACCAAACTGTATGTGGTTTGTTAAAGAGATTGCTGTTGGAGGATGTTTTTATCTTGGGTGGAGTGGTGGGTAAGCCCTCACATGGATTTTATCAGGGTCCTTTTGTGTTGGCTTACATGAGTCATGTTAGTTCTCACTTAATTTCTTATTTGGACAAATAATTTTCCACATGCCCCAAACAATTACAAAGTGGATTAAACAATAAAAAAAAAAAAGTAGCAACAGTCCAGTGCTGTCCGCCCTTGTACTTTCTGCAGAAATATTAGTTTGTCCCGGATCTCCTTCTTGGACAGCAAAAGACATTTGTGGCTATTCTGCAGCATAACTTATGAATGTGAAGTTCTTGATGGTTCAGAAAACTGTGCTTGCAGGTGTGTGAGACCATTTTGATAGAAGACAAAAACTGTATCAGCAACCTTTGTCCTTCTCTTTTAGCCAATGAAATCGATAGGGGGGTTTAAACAAATATTTTTCCCAGCTTCACCTGTGCTTAAAATGTGACTAAATTAAAATTAGGTTGCCGCAGTCTATCCAACATCTGCTTACCTGAGGTAGGGTTGCAGACGTGTCATGTCCAGGATTGAAAACGTTCTGGCGAATCCAAGGATGTAGATGGGATCTATTGTTCCTAAGTGGGTTCTGAATCTTCCCCACAATCTCCTCCAGGTGCAGACCCCATAACATCCAAAAGGATGCTTCCAGGGAGCATCCTGAAAAGATGCCTGAACTGCATCAGATGACACCTATTGATTCAGAGGAGCTGCAGCTCTACTATAACGTCCTCCCGAATGACATAATTCTCCAACCTATCTCTAAGGGTGAGCCCAGCCACCCTACAGAACAAGCTCATTTTAGCCACTTGACTCACAAAACACAGCATTTGTGTGGGAGCCAAATTTATAGGAACACATCTTTATTGAATTCCATTACTACAACTGTTAGTCAGTGACAGCAAGCAAGCACACAGTGTAGATATGCTGTAATTTGGGCAAAACACGCAGTATGCTTGGCAGGGACTCAGTAAATTTATATTTACCCCATCTCCTCTGTCAAACAACCTTCACTCAGCTTTTCTTTCATCATTACCACCTCCCCCCTCCCTTTCTCAACCTCAACCTCTTTCCACGCCTGTGCCTGACTTCTCCCTCCTTTCTCACCCTCTGCCTTCTCTCCTACTCTTTGAGGACAGCAGGATGGAGGACAGCATATTGACTGTGTGTCTTGTTGTCATTTCTTTGGCTCTAGGATGGACTGAAGGGCAGAGTCAAGCTAACAGCACAGATTTAAGGTAAGAGTTAATATCTGCTGATACCATCCTCCTTCTTATAGCTTGTTTTTTAATTGTTATTCTTCCACGTGCACAAGTGGCGAGCCATTTTCAAACTTAGAACTGGGAGTCTGTCCTGATTTCTTTATTGGGATTACTGGGAGTGCAGTGGAAATGAAGGGTTTCAATGTTAGGAAGACGTGGCTGGCATCCCGTAAACATGCACAGAGGAAAATGACGCATGTTGGAATTGATGTGGTAATTAAACCGGGCACATTTGCAAACGCCTTTGGATTTGGTGACTGCAATAGTTTATCAGGATTCTCCATTTATTTTTTTAGCTTAGTTTATGTTGTTTATTAAAGCCTCAGCGACGCCTGACCTTTCACAAACACCCAGGGTGTAGATTGAGCACGAGCAACAAACAAATACCTGTGGGCTGCTAAGGTCCAGAGGGTCTGAAGGGAGGGACTTTAACCACTGGATAGCACAGCCAACTGTGGCTGTACAGCACCACAGAACACTCACAACGCTCACACATTAAAAAGAGGGAAAGAGCAATGATTTCAGTATAACAGAAATTTTAAAACATGAACAAATATATGTATATTTATAGCAATACATTTTACTGGATGACCAGCTACTGGAGAAGTCCACGGCTATCTGTGCACAGTGGGTGCAGCAAAATTAAAAGCTGAAGCTGGCCGAGCTTTGATGTGTGTTTATCTGAGTGTGGAGGGGTGGGTGTGTGTCACCAGGCTCCATGTGTGAGCAGTCTGTTGCGCCGCAGTTTGAAAGTGCCTATTTGCTGCAGAAAAGTGTGTCTCCTGTCAACTTTCTTGTGGTGCAGTCTACACACAGCACACATACTGTATATGTACGGTAGCAAGCTGGCCTGGTTTGACCAAGCTTTAGTGAAAACACACCACTTCCAGCTCCCTCTAGCCTCGAAGAACACAGGCTGCCACTGTTACATACACCGGGTGTATTCTGCTATGTGTACATGCAGAGTTTTACCTGAAAACTTTTCAGTATGGCGGATCAGGGTAGAAACATTTCCAGTTTTTCTCCTCTCTTTTTCAGGCCCATGTTCCCCTGCGGAGGTCACCTTGTCACAGACTCCGGCATCGTGGCCAGTGAAGAGTTCCCCAATTACTACAAACCCAATAGTAAATGCACCTGGTACATCACTGTGAGTGAATTGCTTTTACTGTTTTAATTTCAAAGCTCTTGGGTATGTTTAATGCTCCTTTTTTCATCGAGGATAAATTAAAAATTCTCAGAAAAAATATTTTATGCATGGACAGTAGAGACGAGCTGTCCTTTCTGTCCTTAAAGACCTGGATGTATTGTCCCTGATCTACACACTTGAATCAAATTGCTGATTTATCTCCTATCAACAGGTTCTGCAAGAGTCTGTCAATGAGCTGCTCATTTAATTTGAGTTTAAAACAGATAATGGACCAAGCAGAACATAAATTAGAGGAAAGTTCTTACAGTTTATCAGGTTTTTTGCAAAACCCCAGGGGACATTACTGTCACAGACTTACGACCAACAAAATAACAATCTGAGTCACAGAGAACAGTCATCCTGATGATCGCTTTTTGTATGCAAATATTGGTAGTAAACCAGCAAAGCAAAGGGTGTCATGAGTTGTTGTTGATGAGGACCCAAACACAGGCAGGAGACAGGTAGAATCATGTGAAAGTGTAGTTTTACAAAATAGTTGCGACAACAAAAGGAGAACTAAGACAACAAAACAACGTTTGACAACAACAGCACCCTCCCCAGAGTCAAAAACAGACCACCTGAAACTAACCTGAAGAAAGGGCCCTCTGTAGGAGAGACTGAAAGAAAAAATATTCAGGAGAGCTCTGGATTCTCTGAAGGTAATCAAATCCAGTGATAGAGGTTAGGAGGCCATAAGAGCATAGGAAGTAGGAGAGGATGGTTATTCTCAACCACTTTTGAGAACTCAGCAACAGTCGGTGGATGAGGCAGGTCATCCTTGACATCCTCAGGAAACGCAAGAGCTTTGAGAGATGGGTTGTCCACACCCCATTCCGGAGAATCAAGAAAATTCCTGGATGCTGGAGACTTAGAGGGAGTTAAAGCTCTAAAAGATGCAGGCGAGTCTTGAGGAGATGTTGGGTCTCTGAGGACTCCAGGAGGTGCGGGGATTCTAAAGATTCAATAATAGATGGTGGTGATGATGACTACTCCAGAGACAAATACAGGAAGAAGAGGAGGTTGCAGAGGCAGGTCATCTTTGACGTCCTCTTGAATTATATGGGGGTTCTATTCCGTGGGGGGTTCTGGAGGTGATGAAGATGGCTGCTCTGATAGTAATCTCTGGAGAGGATGGAAGTGCACACTCTGGAGATGACCTAGATGATGGCGAGACAGGAGAAAAAGGAACTGTGAAAATTATGGTAAAATCTGATGAGAAGTCACCCTGTAGGTGTTGGTGGAAATAAAGACATTACATGCAAAGGTGGAGATGAGGACGTTGCAGGTGACACTACAGATGAAGCTACTTCAGGTGATGCTGGAGATGGAAGTGATGCTGTCTCTCCCATTTAAACTTGGGATTGCTGATTTAAAAATCTTAGGTCTTGATAGTGTATCTAAACAAATTAACAATCTTGACACACATAAACTTCTGACATATCATAAGCAGTGAAGGACACCTCTGGGCACGGCTGGAGATTAGAAATTATTAGAAGTGAGTGAGGGAATGTGATTAATTACATTTTCCTCACTCCCCTCTCTCTCATGTGTGCTTCCAGCACTTTCTGTGATGTCTAGCTTCTTGGGACCTGTAGTCTGTCTCAGGTGTGGACACCCACTACAACAAGAATGTATCCCACACCCTGAATATCTTATTGGCATGTAAAACGTAAGCTCATGACTCCTGAAATGAAATGGACAGCAATTATTGCATTCCAGGCAGTCCTATGCAATCCCACTGCTATTGTGATGACAAGGTATTTGTGATATTGTGCATCTGGGCTTAATTGACTGTTGGTTTGATGCACTTTAACACATTTTGGTTGTTATTAAATCACCACCGTAGTAGGATAGTATTTATAGGATATGATTATTCCATGACAAAAATGTGTGATTGCGTTTTTTTCCACTTAAAACCAGCACTGGATATATAATAATAAACAAAAGTGTCCACTCGAACATTTACTCCTAAAACTTTTCTTTTGACCTTTTCTAACACTCCAGGTCCCAGAGAGTCATGTGGTCATGCTGTCTTTCCGCCTCTTCGACATGGAGGCTGACCCCACCTGCCGCTACGACTACCTGGACATCTACAACGGTCACTCGCGCCTGGTGCAGAAGTTGGGCCGTTTCTGTGGGACATTCAGGCCAGGCGCCATTATCTCCACTTCCAACACCATGATGCTGGAGATGGTGTCTGATGACGCCACTGGAGGGAGGGGATTTCTTGCTTCTTTCAATGCAGGGAAGCCACATATGGAAGGTTTGTACATCTTAGTTTTTATCTGCTGAACTTATACAGTGGTAGATTTTGTAGTTTTATGAGTAATGTTTATGAAATTATCTTTGGGAGGAACAAATTGCAACTCTCTTTTTTTTTATATCCCAAAATTACAATTTCTCTAAAATGATCTGATCTTGTAAGAGCAGAGCCACTAGCTCACCAAATCATGATGTGTGCATGCATTTAGCTTGGAAAAGAGCATTTCCTGTTTTCACTTCACAGAAGACCAGTTTTGTGGAGGCCGTCTGACCAAACCACAGGGCTCTGTAAAGACGCCCAACTGGCCCAACTCGAATTACCCCGCAGGTATCAGCTGCTCCTGGCACATCACCGTAGAGCCGAGCAATGTAAGCTGATCATTATGCACTGAATGGTGATGGTAATGTAATCAATTTACCTTTGACCTCAGACTAATAAACAAACCGCCACAGGTCGTAGAGTGGAGGTGTTTTTTTTTTTGGCTTTACAAATGTTGCATGATAGTGCCCCCTGGTGTTATTCGTGTTATCCAGCAGAAACATAATTTAAAAAATGGACAGCTCGAATTATCTTTGAATGGTGTACTGTCCTCAAGAACACCATGAAAGTGTGGTGTTGGGCTCAGGAATGTACTCATTTCTGCTGTTGATTGAGTAAAACTAAAATTGAATCTAATAAAAATAGTGGACTATTTTCTCCAAAATTATACAAACGTATAATGTTGTGTACTAATTAAACAATCATACTTAAATGAACATAATACAAGGTGTATGAAATGGTAGATCTAAAAAATATTATTTCTCAAAGCACAGATAAGGCCAAGGACTATTTGTGGTTAAAATCAGCTTTATCTAAACTGCTCTTGAACTGGGCTTGTGTGCTGTTTGGGAATTCAGACTTTATTGTACCACATATTCAAAGTTTGTAAACTAAAAGAATTGTTTTCCATAAAGCTCTATTTCATTTTCTTAGATGGCACTTTTTAGGCTTCATGGGTAACAAATCATACCGAAGGGAAAATAACTGCAATTTTCCACATTTTAGGTAATGCTGAGTTGAAAACATAAATATCTCATAATTGCAATAATCTTTGTAGACTGTTGGTGCTGATTTCCTCAGCTATAAGGTCAAAGTGGGACTGTTTTGAAGCTTTGCCCTATAATAAACACTGTAGCGAACACAGCTAAGCCAACTAAGCTTTTCTTGTAAGCAACAAGTGTGCAGGAAATTACTCGATGATAGTTAAAATAAAAGGAAATAATATCTAGTGAGAATGATAACAGTGGCTAATTTGCTTTTAGTAGAGAACGTGTTAACATGATAGACCTAAAACATTTTTTAAACTGGCTTCTCAAACTAGGTAGTCCAGCTAGCGGATAAAACAAAGCAACAATTATTCAAGCCATAATTTCAGGTTGGAAAATCAAACGGAAAGCAGGACCCTGACCTCAAAATCCAATATGGTTGTCTCCTGTCTAAATTGAAGTGATAGGTGCAGTGACAAACTATGTCATCCTAATAGTTGGTCGTCATTGTGCTTTCAACAGTTGGTGGTTAAAGGGTTTATGCTGTTTTGGATAATTATTGCTGTTATAATAATAAATGGCTATTGGTGGCCTAGTGGTTGGAGAGCAGGGCATTTGAGTCCTGGAGAGACCACAAGTACCCTGGTCCAAATCCCACAGCCTGCCACTCTGGGTCCCTGAGCACGACCCTTAGCCCCTGAATGCTCCCCGGGCGCCGCACAATGGCAGCCCATTGCTCCCTAAGGGATGGATTAAATGCAGATGGTAATTTCTCCATTGTGAGATCAATAAAGTCAAAATTATTATTATTGGTTTGTTTTGTTAGTAGTGGTACTCTATTCACTGCCCACAGCAGTTAGCAAATAGCAGTGGACTTCCAGTTGAGTTGAGTTGGGTGTGGTGTCCTTTTCTAAATTAGCATTACTTCCAAGGTAAATGGTGAACTGGTATATTTAACTTTTCAAACATTTAAATATTTACAGATGGCAGTTGGGGTCAAGGAATGCTGGGCCAGATATTTGATGTATGTTGGAAGCATCTATACACATCTGTAACAGTGACCTTTACACCTTTTGTTATAAAATGAATATTTCCTGATTGATGGCCCAACTTTGCAAAAGTTAAAGCTGTAAAATAGTTTGACCATATTGTTTCAACAAGTAGCCACTGGATGTCAAACCTTTGTAGTTCTCTGCTGTATTTTAAGAGCATCTAAAAAAATCATGTGAACAATTACATATTCCCTCTGAATTCATTCAGTTTGAAATATTTGACTACAAACCAGGTAAAAATCACAAAAATCCTTTGAAACATTAAAGGTAATACACCTGTAAAAACAAATAAAATGTCTTGTATTGTAATTTGTTTGATACAGCACCTTGCAAAAGGATTAATAGCCCTTGAACATTGTGGTGACCTTAAAGTAGGGTTACTTTATAAAATAATATTCCATGCAGAAGTCTCAAGTACAGTTTGGCACAAGCCATGTATGGAGAAAGAGCAAACATGTGGTTAAAAGTGCTCTGCTCTATAGAGGCCAAAACTGAAGATTTTGTTCCCTATGCAAGTTATTCAGTCTGGAAGGAAACACTGCATATTGCCTTGAAAACACCACCCCCAATGTCAAACATGGCGGTTGCAGCATCATGCTGTCTGCTTTTCTTGTGTTGGGACAGGAAAGCTGGTCATATTTGATTAGACAGTGGGTGAAGCTAAATAAACAAAAGACAGGCCAATCCTTGAAAATAACCTGTCAGAGCCTGCATGTCCCAGTCAAAGTCCAGACCTAAATCAATTTGAGATTCTATGGGAAGATTTGAACATTTGTGTTTGATGCTTGCCATCTGATCTGACTAAGGTTGTGTGGTTTTGCAAAGAAAAATTGACAAAAATCTCTCTTCTAGATTTTTAAAGCTGGTAGATACAAATCCCAAAAGGCTGTTACAGAGCATGCAGCTGTAACTGCCATGAAAGGGGGTCCTACAAATAGTATTGTTTCTACTTCAAATTTATACACTACTACTACTACTACTACTACGCAGGTCAGTTACATGGATTCCCAATAACATATCTTATACCTAATGTAATTTAATGTTAAATATTAATCACTGCAGCTTTATAGTGACAATATTTTGAATGCAGTGCAGGAACTTAAATTTCAGTTGGACTTTATGTGCAGCTCGGTATGTAGTATACGGTGGGTTGCCGTTGCAGGAGAAAACTGCAAAATATTTGTGAAGAGGCCCATCAATAGGGAATGTTCTTCCTAATGTACATAAAGTAATGTGGACGTAAGTTTGGGAGAGAAAGAAAAAGTGTCATGCGGGCCAAGAGATTGACCTTAAGGAAACGGGCGGAGGAACTAAGGGCAATAGAAGTAACCAAAAGGTCCTCTGTATTTCCATACTCCTCCAGAACCACCTCCCTGTGGATGGACTGTACTCACTTCATGAAAATCATGAATGAACAAACATGCCTGCATCATTCCCTGTCATTAAGCTTATAGTTTGTGTTGCCATCTGTCTTCCAGGTGATTGAAGTGAAGTTTGAGAAGCTGGATTTGGAACCTGATATGTACTGTCGCTATGACTACGTGGCATTTTTTAACGGTGGAGAGAGCGATGACTCCAGGAGGATTGGAAAATTCTGTGGAGATAGATCACCAGGGTGAGATTATTGAAAAGAAATTAGTTTTAGGAGAAACTAAATTGTTTGCATTTCCTAGGAATGTTTTACGTCCGACATTTTCTCAATCTTTATGTAGAAATATAGTGACAAATGGCAACGAGCTCCTTGTCCAGTTTGTGTCGGATCTCAGCGTGACCTCAGATGGGTTCATGGCCCACTACTCCAGTGTGCCCCGTGAGTCCCGTACACCCACAGCCGGAGGTGACTTCATCCACAGACCTCAGCCTACTTCCAGGCCGCAAAAACCAACAAAGCCAAGGAAACCCATCAAACCAACACCTAAACCGACTACCAAACCAGCTCTGAGACCAACTCCTAAACCGTCTTTAAAACCAAAACTTAAACCAACTAAAAAATCATCTTTAAAACCAATTAAACCCACTTTCAAACCCTCGCTCAAACCAACACCTAAACCAACCACTAAACCTTCCAAACCAAACAATGAACTGATCTCTAAACCAACTCCTCAACCAACCCTTAAACCGAGACCTGGGATTCATTCTAAATCAACCACTAAACCATTGCTGGTAAAGAAACCTCCACTTCGCAGACCTACTCCCAAGCCTCCGGTAAAGCCCACCTCTAAACCCAAACCAGCGAAACCCACACCTAAGTTGCCAGTAAGAAAACCCACAGCTAAACCTGGAGCTAAACCTAGACTCAAAGTAATTAAGCCAACACTCAAACCAAGAATCCTGGTCAAACCCTCGCGGAAACCTTGGGTGAAACCTAAGCCCACCATGAAACCCCGAGTCAAAACTGTCAAGCCGACCCCAAAGAGAGGATTCAAACCAACAATGATACCTAAGATTAAACCCAAACCGACGCCTAAACCAGGACTGAGCAGTACTGTGACCAAAAAGCCCATTGTCAACAAGATATGTGAGTGAAATACTTTGTACCTGAGTTAATGAGCGTGTTACTTAAAGTACTTCACGTTTGTATGTGTGTTGGTGTGTACATTTCCAGCAGCTTTACCTCTCAACCCACTGTGTACACAACCCTGCGCGAGGACAGGAACTCTCCAGTCCAACTTCTGCCAGCATGACTTTGGTGAGCAGCAAATCAAGCGCCTTTGAAAAACATATTTCTTCTATAGACGTGAAAAAAATAATTAGACAGCCTATGAAATATTTGTAATAAATACATTTACCAAGAAATGCTCAAATATTGATTTTTAATCTCTTTTATGTCTCTGGCAATTTTATTTAATTGCATATAAACATTAAAAATTAACCTTGTATTACTCGCTTCAACAAAATCCATCCACAAAAATGTACTTTCTACATGAGGAAAACGTTACGACTCTCTACCCCCTAATAGCTTGTGTTGTCCTCCTAGGTTAATAACTTTAGGGAGACACTTCTTGTCTAACAGTGTCTGCTATCAGACTGAGCAAAGTTTTCCCCACTCCTCACTTTCAGCTGTGAGATGTTTATTTGGTTTATAGCATGTACCAATATATAATTTATACATCTCATAAATCTTTGGAGACACCTTTCAATTCATTACCAGACTCACAGACTGCTGCAATCGTTGTATTGAGGGCCTCAGACAGCTTTTAGCATCTCACCATGGTGTTCACTTTCACTTCAACTCTCAGGAGCACAGCAAACTAAATGTCTGTGGTTTAAGCAGGTCAAACCTCCTTCAAAATGACAGAGATGTGATACACCTGAATGTGATATTAGCCATGTCATAGGTTTTTACGACTGTACATTCATTTGCAGACATTTCTCTATACTTAGTTCTAGAGGTGTCAGATCATTTGTAGTCTTTAAATGTGGTCTGATCAAAAGTTCTCCAGGGTTCCTGCATGTCTTTTACATTTTTTCTTTGGACTTCACTGTTATGTCAGCACAAAGCAAAGTGGGGCCAGTGTTTTTAGGTCATCCCTCTTCAGGGATGGACCCAGTCATGAGTTGGAAATTTGGGATTTTTTTTTACCAGCTACCAATCATAAAGGCAAAATTTGTTCCCTCAGGGCATTTTGCCCCTTTACTATTTCAGGCT
The DNA here is from genome assembly GCA_036173005.1 of Crenichthys baileyi. Classification (NCBI taxonomy): domain Eukaryota; kingdom Metazoa; phylum Chordata; class Actinopteri; order Cyprinodontiformes; family Goodeidae; genus Crenichthys; species Crenichthys baileyi. Next base: position 467,038 of record JAHHUM010000605.1, read on the forward strand.
TTTCAGTTTTTGCTCTCCTCATATCAGACCTTTTCAAGAACGAAGCGCAGCAGTGTCTCTTACAAGACTTTTTATACCAAACATGCATCAACTCATACCCGCCTTGATGTTATATACCTTCTCTGAGAACTAAAGATTTAAAGTAACTTTCTATACTTTACTCATAGTCTGCTGTAAGGAAATGTGGTTATGGGTCTCCAGTAAATAATGTCTTCTGGCAGAAGGTCTGCTTCAGAGTATTTTTCAACTAACTTGCCTTAAGAGGGATGTGAACAAATTTAATTCAATTATGTGTAATATTTGGATATTTTATCATTATTTTATTTTTCATACTTTATCAAAACACTTAATTATCAAGAGGAATAAACTGATATGCAATGGTTAAGTACATGGGAATGAAAGAGAAGTAGGTTGGGGCAAAACAGGATTGCCTGGGTAGGAAGTGGCAAGCAGAGATGGACTCATTTTAAACATGGTACAACATTTTAATCAGTTGTTGGTTTACATGGGCCCACCTACAGTTACTAATGAGATCAGTCTTTTCCATTGGCTCAATGCAGCAAAGCGTTGGTACTGAGATAACCAAGGATTGGCACCAGTGTAGTTCTGGAACTGGTTTGGAGATAAACCCCCTCAGTCAACTTAGCAACGTTTCAGACCTGAAATGTCTGCCTTTGGCCTGTGCTTGTCCATGTTTTCTATTTTTCAAGATTGAAAAACATGCTGTCAAGGACTAGACTGAAGTAGCCAAAGTTCCCAAAAATAAATCCTCCAGAAATTATGATCAAGACCGTTATAAAATACTACAAGAAACTCTCACTTTTTGGAAGTCAAGGCTCAAGAAATCAGGGGTGTTATGGAAGAATTAGCATCATACTGTACCTCTCCAAAAAAAAACTCTTTTTCATCTGTTAAACATTCTTTCCTTTTCATAGGTCCCAATTGTCCATCTTTTTTCCACAAATTAACATCCTCAGAACGATTCCTTCTCAGTAACCACATCTATCTTTAGAATCTTACTGATTTATGTGTTTCATCTAACACTTTGTCTACCTTTCCAGTGATTACAGGAAAGGTGACCTCTCTGAATCCTGGTCCAAACAGCTCAGCAACTTTGGAGGTGTCCGTGATCAAAGTCTATAAGATGGGGCGCCTCAAAATCAACAGATCAGGACCCATCAAGTCGGTCACGCTGACCTCCATCTGCAAGAAATGCCCTGGCATTATCAAAGGTATACCACAGAGTTGTGCGTTCACTGTGACTGTATTTCCATATAACATAAGAAGTGCTAACATTTGGGTAAAAAGTGGAAAACTTTGTTAAATGTTTTTGCTAAATCGCTTTGCTTTGGCCATGTTACAGCATTGTTTCTGTCTCAAGGTGTGCTTATAACTCTAAAATATCCCAAGTCTATCCCATAACTTAAGGTGTTTCATATCAGATAATAACTGTTAAGACTCCGGACTGTGAATAAATGAAATAGAAATGTCTTCAGTGTAGGGCCTAAAAAATCATACATATATATTTAAAATTTTTATTTTGGACATATTTTATAGGTTTATATTTTATAGAGTTCACTGAATTGGGGTTCGCTGGGGTAGGGCCAACAATAATAATCCTACCTTGTAAATAACAGTTTGGGTAAACAAAGAAAACTCTCTGTACCTCAATTTTAGTGTTAAAGTCTAGGATATTTTTCCCCATTTAGAAATTTTTTCTCGGTTTTTCTCTCCTTCAGGACGGAACTATGTACTGATGGGTAAAGTTGATGCCCCGGGTAACGGCGAGCTGAGCCCGTCCAGCTTCGCCCTGATTTACCAGCCCGCACATGCTAAAACGTTGGAAAGCCTTTCCCGCAAACCATGCTGATGTCACAGCCTCAGCCACCAATCAGATCCACAGCAGAGAAACAAACATAAGGTTTTGGAAAAGTTTTAATAAGATCCTACAAGATTTTAACATATTACTAACGTGAAAAGCTGTCACATTTTAAATATTCACTATTGAGTATCTCATTTTGTATTTTGTGTGTAAATTATGTATTAATGGAAAAGTATTGCTATGTTAAGGGATGCAAAATAAACATAGTTGTTGGAATATTTCATGTTTCTGCTGTTTCTGTTCTTAACCAAAAACAGAAAAGACATTGTTTTAGAAGGCTAAATTCGTTAATCTAATAGGTCCAAAGTGTGGATCTTTTACATAGTTTTAATTGGAGTAAGTTACATTTTACAAAATAAAACAAGCATTAATTTGCTGTAATCGATCAGTTGGATTGCGGCCAATACAGCGTCAATTTGTCTTGGGAATGACATATACAAGTCCTGCACAGTGGTCAGAGGGATTTCAAGCCATTCTTCTTGCAGGATAGTGGCCAGGTCACTACGTGATACTGGTGGAGGAAAACGTTTCCTGACTCGCTCCTCCAAAACACCCCAAAGTGGCTCAATAATATTTAGATCTGGTGACTGTGCAGGCCATGGGAGATGTTCAACTTCACTTTCATGTTCATCAAACCAATCTTTCACCAGTCTTGCTGTGTGTATTGGTGCATTGTCATCCTGATACACGGCACCGCCTTCAGGATACAATGTTTGAACCATTGGATGCACATGGTCCTCAAGAATGGTTCGCTAGTCCTTGGCAGTGACGCGCCCATCTAGCACAAGTATTGGGCCAAGGGAATGCCATGATATGGCAGCCCAAACCATCACTGATCCACCCCCATGCTTCACTCTGGGCATGCAACAGTCTGGGTGGTAGGCTTTTTTGGGGCTTCTCCACACTGTAACTCTCCCGGATGTGGGGAAAACAGTAAAGGTGGACTCAGAGAACAATACATGTTTCACATTGTCCACAACCCAAGATTTGCCCTCCTTGCACCATCGAAACCGACGTTTGGCATTGGCATGAGTGACCAAATGTTTGGCTATAGCAGCCCGGCCATGTATATTGACCCTGAGGAGCTCCCGACGGACAGTTCTGGTGGAAACAAGAGAGTTGAGGTGCACGTTTAATTCTGCCGTGATTTGGGCAGCTGTGGTTTTATGTTTTTTGGATACAATCTGGGTTAGCACCCGAACATCCCTTTCAGGCAGCTTCCTCTTGCGTCCACAGTTAATCCTGTTGGATGTGGTTCGTCCTTCTTGGTGGTATGCTGACATTACCCTGGATACCGTGGCTCTTGATACATCACAAAGACTTGCTGTCTTGGTCACAGATGCGCCAGCAAGACGTGCACCAACAATTTATCCTCTTTTGAACTCTGGTATGTCACCCATAATGTTGTGTGCATTTCAATATTTTGAGCAAAACTGTGCTCTTACCCTGCTAATTGAACCTTCACACTCTGCTCTTACTGGTGCAATGTGCAATCAGTGAAGACTGGCTACCAGGCTGGTCCAATTTAGCCATGAAACCTCCCACACTATAATGACAGGTGTTTCAGTTTCATTGTCCAACCCCTGTAGGTTTATGGTACTTATGGGATTAAAAGAGACCTGGCCAATATAGGCGCATAACTAAAAGACACCATTGATAAAGCTACTCAGTAAGACACGGAATGTAAATAATGACAATGCAAATAATCAACATAAATTTTAGAAATGGATTACTAAAAACAAGGACATGCGATGGAATCGACCTCGGACAATAGGAATTTAGATTTAAAAGCACTGTAAGCATTGTTCAGTGTAAAAGAAGTAGAAAAGATAATAGCTCTTCTACCAGTTTGGGCAAAAGGAACAGAAGCAACAGATAAAACCGAGACTGAAAGAGTAACAACTAGTAGTTCATAGTGATATCAATTCACAAACCTAACAGACTTATCTAAGACAACTAGTCCCTTGTATTGGGTCGTTGGCTCTGCAGCAATCCCTCGTCCTGAGCAATCATGTGGCGAGAGTGGAGAGGAACCACTGCCTTTCAACAGGACGAAACCTCCACAGCAGAACCAGGCTCAGCATGACCCAGTTGAGATGACACAGAAACTTAAAAAACACATGAATTTTAAAACAGAATATAACAGGAGTTGTTATTGCATTGTTGTATAAATGGACAGTAATTCATTACAGTTCAGATTACTTATATAGTGACAATTTGCAGCAATGGTAAGCCACAGGATGAGCAGGTTCAAATCATCATCAGCATATAAAATCTATCAAGTTCATCCCAGCTCAATCAACTCATACAGTCCAATCTGAACTAAATCATAATGCAGTCAGATTTGATTGTTGAAACTGATTTTGATTTATTCAGTTGGTAAAAAGTTAGCTATCTAAATAAGACCACGGTTTGTATAGCCATTGACTTTGCAGCAATCCCTCTACCCGAGCAAGTGCATGGTGGCGTCTGCGACGAACCACTGCCTTATAACATGAAGAAACCTTAAGCAGACCCAGAGTTAGTATTAACAGCCACCTGCTGCCATCTGCTGGGGGTATAGAGGACAGGTTGTTGACAAACTTTGACACTGGGTTTGGAGGACTTTCTAAGGGAAAGAAAAACAGGTAGCAAAGCTCCTCCGACATACAGGAAAACCTAAGCCACTCTAACTACAAGCTTTATAGATCCTTAACCAGTGAAACTTCATCCTGATGCTCCCATGACCTCCAGCATAACTCTTATCTAAAGAATAAATAAATCTCAGATCACAGCTTCTGTTAAAGTGTTTAGGCCTAGTTCATAAATCTAGTATGTACAGAAAAAAGAGTTACTAATAAAACACAGAACACATAAAGAGGAAAAGAAGGAAGTCAAAAGGCTGTTTGGCTCCAGTTCCCATCTTGTCTGTCTGGAGTTCTCACTACTCTCCCCGTATGCCCGCCAACCATCATCGAGTAAAAAATAAACATGTTAACCGATCACTTGATCAAAGAGTTGACAAATACAAGAAAAACAAAAAGGATATTTCATTTAAATCTTTGCAATTTGTGCATTCCTATTCAACCAGATATATTAATATATTTCAAATCCATATTTTCAAATCCATAAAAATTAACAGAAAATGTTCCTGTTACATAACAGTTCCAGTTATATACTTAGGGTCTTTATGACATTTAGTTTATCCTCCTACTGTCAAATTATGCTGAGTATTTGTCGGACCAACATGTAGATAAACACTCGGAAGCAGCATGATGAGCTGAGGAGCTTTTCTTTAATAATAATAATAAGAAGAAGAAACAAGGACATTTTACAGGGGTAAGCCAGACAGGGAAACGGACATGGAACCGGATAACAAACAATGAAAACCAGAGAGGATAAATACTGAGGAAGGTGGAGAATGGACTAATGAACTGAGGAGGCTAATCGAGGAGAGGATCAGGAGCAGTTGGCGGAAGGGAGCCTAAATAATACTGAGGGAGAGTGACTGATTAACACAAATGAGCCGGGAGTGCAGGGAGGTAACAGAAAAACATTTAAACGAACTGAAGGAAGTAAACACTGAGACTAACTGAAGAACATTAACAAGAAGCAACTAGATCTATAAGGAAAATACAAACTAACACATCTAACCAGGGAAGTTACAAAAACTAAACAGAATGACTCTAATAACCCTGAATGAACTGAAGTAAACACGTGAAGAACGTGGCAGTGCATAGAAGGTAAGCAGAACTCAAACCCCAAACCTCACATAGGCAGACTCTGACAACTAAGGTGTCAGAGTCAAAAGGTTTTGATAAGTCTCAAAAATAAACACAATGTCTGTTTCAGCCAAGTCATTTCAGCTAATGGTTAAAAGCACTAGCTATTCGGGGGTTGGGTGTAACTTTTTCCACAGCTCAAAACCAAATTTTTGTTAACATCTTTTGTTAGTTGAGTAAAGCAAGGGTGTTTTTATTTTCCATAAGGTGCTTACATGGAGTTTACATGTTCTTCTCATGCATGCGTGGGTTCTCTCTGGCTACTCCAGCTTCCCCCCACCGTCCAGAAACATCACTGTTAGGTTAACTGGTTTCTCTAAATTGCCCTTAGGTATGAATGGGTGTGTGCATGATTGTTTGTCCAGCGTGTCTCTGTGTTGCCCTGCGATTGACTGGCGACCTGTCCAGGGTGTACCGCGCCTGACAGTATGTCAAAGGGGGAGGAGGAAGAGGCAGAGGGGACATTAATGTGTGCCTGCAAATGAGTCAGAGGAGGAAAACAAAAGCAAACATACTGTGTGTTGCTAATGGATTTTTGATAAAATCTGTTTGTGGTAACTGGCTCCTTCTTTGTTTTGCTTATTCTGTCACTATGTGTAGCTTTGTTTTATCTTTTTATATAAACTGATAAAGGTATTCACCCTGTCTTCCCACAGCTGGAGGCCTGATTTACGTTTGAGTGGATTCTAGTCGGCTCTGCTAAGTTTCAGGGAGAGTTTGGCAGACTGAGTGATGATCGATCTCTTTCTTTGCTATCGAGATTTTTTTCACAACAATTTTGGTCCTGAGGATGGGATTCTTGACTGATTTCTTCCAGGGACATCAACAAAGAAGGGTTAGGCCAGCCAGGGAAGAGCTTCCTTGCCTTAAACCCCGACTACAGTTAAAGGTAAGGAGGACTTCTGCGCCAAGGTTCTTGGAGTCTCAGCACTGGAATCCTGAAAGAACCTAATTATTTCAGAAGACGGTGAGATCCTCAATCGGCATACTTCAACAATTTTATGCAAATTCATATTTGACACAAATAAATTTAAAATTACATGGTATTAGCTAGGACTGCACGGTGGCGCAGTTGGTAGCACTGTTGCCTAGCAGCAAGAAGGTTCGATTCCTGGCCGAGGAGTCTTTCTGCATGGAGTTTGCATGTGCATGCGTGGGTTCTCACCGGGTACTCTGGCTTCCTCCCACAGTCCAAAGACATGCCTGTTAAGTTAATTGGTCACTCCAAATTGCCCTTAGGTGTATGAATGAGTGTGTGCATGGTTGTTTGTGTGTTGCCCTGCGATGGACTGGCGACCAGTCCAGGGCGTACCCCGCCTCTCGCCCGTAGACTGCTGGAAAGAGACACCAGCTACCCCGCGACCCACTATGGAATAAGCGGTAGAAAATGACTGACTGACTGACTGGTATTAGCTATTACTGGGGATAAAATGTGAATTAGGATTTTCCATCCCGACAAACCATGGCTGAACTGTGCTCCCCTAATAAAAGGCATGCTTCAAATGTTGGAAGCAGGAAGCTGAGAGGCGTCAGAGAAAGAAGAATGCTAAAGAAATGGCAGGTACACAGAGTATAACAGTAAGGATGTGTGTAGGCGACGGGAAAATTGCTCTTTCCCTGAAAACTCTGCTAAAAATATTGAAGCAAACACACAGTAGTAATCCTACACCTCATCACACGTTTTCAAAGTCTAATCCGCCTATCAATCCTTCTTCTGTTTCTTCGGTCTGTGTCCTGATTTGCAAGCTCTGACGGTTATGGTGGACCCTGTTTTAGAAGACTGTGTCTTTGCCCGAACTGCTGAGAACAGCCAGCAGCCTGACAGTACCTACTCTGTGGGCCCAGCAGCCTCCAACCCTGCAGCCGCGTCCTCCACAGCACCATCTACACTGAAGGTTGATGACAGCCCCGAGCTCACACCTGCTGTACTGCACCGCATCTCTGGTCTTCTGGTTATCCAGTGCCAGAACTGAACTTCAGCGTCATAGCCAAGCATACCAGACAACAAACCTCTGGACTCACTTTCAATGCACTTATGGTGGAAGTAAAACGCCCCACCTTGTTTTGAGACCTTGGACCTCTCAGGACATTGATGAAGGTGTGAAACACCGCCCTGACCCAGCTCAGTTAGGTGATATGTTCTCTACCGATTTTGCTGACTTTTGAAGAGAACCTCCTCTCAGTGGTGCTGAAATTCACAGAATCTTGGCGTAAAAAATTAATGCATTGGACCTTGCTAAGATCCATGACAAACTCCTGGATGTAAATGCACACCTGGAAAACCCACAGTAGGATAATACTAGCCTGACATCTGCCATAAAGAAAGAGTTTCCCACAAAGATCAGCATGGGCAGCATCTATACCTGCAAGCAGAAGCCTGATAAGACCATAGATGAGTTCACTGAAGGAGCTATTGAAAGAGTGGCCAAGTACGGTGTCACACCTTAGCCCACGGATTTGGGCCAGGAATCTGGAGTTTGGACTCTAGTTTGAGATGCCATCATAAAAGGACTGCTTCCACATGTAGCACCGCCTTTCAAATTTGCTTACGTAGGTTGGGCCAAGCAACCTCTCCTCCCCGATGATCAGAGAAGACTAAAAAGGACAAATCTGACTCTTTTTGACATTCTGAAATAAAATAACCCAAATGTTTCCATTGAATGTTATGGAGGTGCTGGAAATTCACCTGCCTTAAGAAGAGGTTGCTCCTGAATCTAAATAAATGATATTCTTTGGTCTGAAACTGTGAGATCAAACACTGAAAATGATTAATTTTAATAATAATTTAGTCAAGTCATCACAGTTGTCGCAAAGCAGATCTTCCTTGCATGAGATAAAGGAAGTAGAGAGGGAGGGTTGATCATTTGTGTGTGCATGAAATAGGAGGGATAGAGAGAGAGAGTTGGGCGGATGTCTGTGTTGAGCAAGGAGCAGTTCTTTCTCAGAACTGGCCACAAATCTGAAAAAGAACTGCTCCTTGCTGTGATTGCAACATACCAGCACACGGCACGGGGAGAGGACGAGGCAGGTGGAGATATTGGAGAGGGCGTGGATGTAATAGGAGCATATTCCTCTATTATCCTGATATCTGCTTTAGTTGAGGCCACTGGGGACAATGGAGAGTCAGCTGCCCCAATCCAGCCATTGCTCCGCCTTGAATAGCTGATTGACTAACCAAGGCGAGAGGGACGGGCCACACCACCAGACAGCTTGTCAGAGCAGTACTGCACCACACCCCCTCTCCACTTCCTTTATTTCATGCAAGAAAGATCTGCTTTGCGACGACTGTGATGACTTGACTAAATTATTATTAAAATTAATAATTTTCAATGTTTGATCTGTTTTGATATTCTTTCAGACCAAAGAATATCATTTATTTAGACTCAGGAGCAGCCTCTTAGGTTATTAAGGCAGGTGAATTTCCACAACATTAAATGGAAACATTTGGGTTATTTTATTTCAGAATGTCAAAAAGAGTCAGATCGGACAGCGGTACCACAAAACCTCAACTCATGTTCTCTAAAAGACTCTGCAAAGAACAGGCCTTCTTCCAGAACTGTGGAGCTATTACCCACCATAGTACCAAATATGAAACAGGTTTTTCTTTTCATCTGAAACAGATCTGTTTCAAGTCACTGTGTGTGTTGTCTGAAGTACTCTCTCCAAGTACTCCAGCTTCCTCCCAAAGTCGCTTGGTTGTTTGTCCTGAATGTGTCTGTGTTGCGCTGCAATGGATTGGCAACCTGTCTCCTGCCCATAGACTGCTGGAGATAGGCACCAGCTTCCCCGCAACCCACTATGGATGAAGCGGCAGAAAATGACTGATGTTGTCTGAAGTTCCCTATGAACTCTGGGCTGAAAGCAAATATGCTGGGATTAAGTCAGGGCTGTGAACTAGTGACTGTAACCACTAAATCTGATTATTGTCCATGCAAGAAATATTAAGACACATTAGAAGCATATCTTCCCCCTCTCTTTGTTCCACTGTCTGCCTACTTTCAAATAACAAAAAAAATAACAGCCACTTGTGCCGGAATAAAAAATTAATAAACAAATAAATAAGTGTTCTGGCTTTGAAATTTGTTACCTAAAAATGAATAATGTAGTTAGTTACAAACCATAACTTGGATAATTTTTAAGGTCTTCAAATAAATGTTTAAGGTTTTAAAAGTAAAACAATCTACACTACATAGGAGTACAAAAGATAATTTGAAATTACTAATAATTAAAATAATGGAAGAGTTATCAGCGTGTGGATTATAAATGGGGTCCATGGAAAACTGTTTTGCCCCCAACTCCCAATAGTTTGAGAATTGCTGATTTAAAGGAAATTACTGCAGTCTTACTTGCCCTTTCTTAGCTTAAGGGTTTGCGCCATGGTTACTATACTAAATACATGTTTATATATTAACTAAGAAAGGTAAAAACAAATTAATTTCATATCTCTATTAAAGGTTAATGAAACAGTTTAAACTTTTTCGTTTGTTTATAGGATAATTGGTGATTTATTAGATTTGACACTTTATCCTGTGACATTAAAATAGCTAAAGGTGCTAAATATTCAAAAGATAAGAAACATATCTCTAATAAAGGACTGTGTAATGGCTCTACAGTGGAAAAGTTTAGGTCCAATTTGCAGAGTTTATGCATTTAAATAACATCACAAATTCCCATAAATGTGGATTTAGTTATTTTTATGCAAGTGTAATGAAGAGGTCTTCATTACTTGGACTATCCTTATTTAAGTAATTCATAATCATTTGCACACAAGTTTTAACTCCTTATTTAATATTCATTGAGTATTTTAATAATGAGCATGTAGCCTTTTGTTCCAGGCTCTGCACAGCTGCTTCTCATTAAGAAGTGGGGTGGGTGTCTGCGAAAGGAGAGTTGTTATTCAGAGCAAATAAGGTCTACTGTTTTGAAATGTGAGCAAATGTTTGTGTAAAATCTGTTTAAAAGTGTGAGTGAAGGAGAAGTGTTGTGCTAATAAAGTAACTCACCTGTCTTTTCTGTGTCCTCTCCAGGGTGTTTGGACAAATACTTCGTCGGGGGTCCAGACACCATTTATAGGTTCCGGCAGAGACCATGGAAAATGTGGAGGGATTTGTGCACTTAGTAGTTGTGAGGTTTTATGGTGTTTGGGTGTGTAGGTTTAAAAAATATAAAATATTTATAAAAAGTAAGGGGGAATATTTAAAAATTTTATAAAATGTACGTTTGAGTTGGAAGTTGTGAAATGTTAAATTCCATGTAAAGAATGGTTTAGTCCTTTATCAGCTGTGCCTATTTAAGGCTGCAATTGTGTCTTGTTAAAGAGGCTTGATGCTGTTAGGCTATTTGGTGTTTGCCTGAATAATCCAACTGCTACTTCCACCTTCCTCTGCCTTTGCTATTATTTCTCACTAGTGATCCAGCCGCAAAGGCCACCAGGTAACAAGTGGTGTCAGAAGAGGGATGCTCAAGCTACAGTGAGAAGCTGATGACTAGAGGTGGGAAAAAGCCAGGCCAAGAGGACGAGCCTGAAGGAGTTGGAGCTTCATCTGGTCCAGAGGCCCTGGCAACAGCCAACCCTGTGGACAGGTTGGAGGAACTGGCAGAGTTGGTGAAATCTCTTTTGCAGTCTCAAGCAGCCAGAGACCAAAAGATGGAGAAAGATTTCTCTTGCCAGGAGCAAAGATGGAGAAGCATGCAGCATCAATTTCAACAAATTCAGCTTCAAGTAAATGCTGTAATTGATAAATCTGACTGTTCTGAAGCACCACCTCCCCCCAAAACATCTGAAGTACATGGAAATGAATCAGATGGTGGTGACATTCAGGTGGCCCATTGTACCAGGTCTATACTTGAACCAAAATTTCTTCACTTATCTGTGGATGACGACATTGAGCATTTCTTGACCACATTTGAGAGGATGGCCCAGGTGTGTCGCTGGTCCAGAGAAGAGTGGTCTGTTTGTCTCGCCCCCCTGTTGACAGGAAAAGCTTGTACAGCTTTTGTTCTTATGGATATAGCAGAGTCAGAGAACTATGACAAAGTGAAAGAAGCAATTCTGGGAAAGTATGAGAACACGGCTGACACTTATCGACGCCGCTTCAGATCCCTGAAGGTTGAACCAGGTGAGAAGCCATGTGAACTTTATGTAAGATTGAAAGACTTGCTTTCAAGATGGGTTAAACCTGAAAGATCTACTGTACAAGAAATATCTGACCAGATAATTCTGGAGCAGTTTTTGAGAATGGTTAATCCAGAGTTGGAGATCTGGATACGCGAGCGTGACCCGAAAACGGCGAAAGAAGCAGCTGGCCTTGCAGAGGTTTTCACATTAGCCAGGAAGGGGAGCAAGAGCACTTATTTTGGCCAGGAGACCCACTATGCCCAACCAAGTAAGTCCACTGGGGGTGAACAGGGGTCTGGTCAAGTTCACAGCAGCTTCCCTCCCAAAGACCTCACTATGTTAAAAAGTAATTTCCCAAGTCGTCAGTCCAAGATATAAGATGTTATAATTGTAATAACTTTGGCCATACACAACACGTTTGCCCTGCACTGAAATCAGAGCCATCTCTTTTGTGTGCAGTTCCAAGACCAGCCACAGAGATGGTAGAAAAAAAAGTTTGCACTGTTCCTGTTCTAGTTAATGGGCAAAAAGAAGAAGCTTCGCTTGACTCTGGGTGCTTCCAGTCTCTAGTGCATGCTAGCTTGATTTCAGAAGAAAAGCTAAGTGGGGTGGGGGCTAAAATAAGTTGTGTGCATGGAGATGAACATATTTACCCTACAGCTGAGGTTTATTTGACAGTGGGAGGTATGACGTACCTGTTACAGGTAGCAGTAGTCCCCTCTTTGCCATATTCAGTTATACTTGGGAATGATATCCCCACTCTATTTGACCTTTTACATCAGCCAGACCAAGTGTTTACTGACAGACACACCCAGAGCTCAGTTAAGTTTAAAGCGATACCAGCAGAATCATTGAAACCCTGTCATGTAATCACAAGAGCACAAAGTGGAAAAACAGGACTGGAAGAGCTGCCCTTCTTTGGGCAATTCAGGCCTTCCTAGTTCCAACCACAAAGAAGAAGGTAAGAGGATTTCTTGGTTTGGTGGGCAGGTACAGGAAATTTATACCGTCTTTTGCAGACTGATCAGCTGTACTTACTGACCTAACAAAGGACTCAGCCCCCAACAAAATGCACTGGACAGAAGAATGTGATCGAGCATTCAAAGACCTCAAGGCAGCAGTATGTACTCATCCAGTTCTACATAGCCCAGACTTCAGCAAGCCATTCATCTTGCAAACATACGTTTCAGGAGTGGGGCTTGGAGTGGTCCTTCAACAAGAGGTGGAAGGTGAAAGGAGGCCTGTGGTGTTTTTGAGTCGGAAGCTGCTCGACAGGGAGAAGAGGTACTCAATGGTGGAGAAAGAATGGTTGGCCATAAAGTGGGCTATCGAGGCCCTCAGGTATTATCTTCTGGGACGTCACCTTATTCTAGAGACTGACCATCATGCCCTTCAGTGGTTAAGACGCATGAGGGATGCCAATGCCCGCATCGCTGGATGGTACTTGTCTCTGCAGCCATTTGATTTTACGGTTCAGTATAAACCAGGGAAGTCCAATGTGGTTGCTGACTGCTTATCCAGGATAGAGGACTGAGGTTCTGTGCTCTTAAGAGAAGGGGGAGGAAATGTAATGAAGAGGTCCTCATTACTTGGACTATCCTTATTTAAGTAATTCATAGCACTTTAAGAGCACCTTTGCACTTTATTGAAAGCACTTTATCTAGCACTTTAACAAACACTTTATTTAGCACTGCACTTTAGGCATGGATTTGCACATAATCATTTGCACACAAGTTTTAACTCTTTATTTAATATTTATTGAGTATTTTAATAATGAGCATGTAGCCTTTTGTTCCAGGCTCTGCACAGCTGCTCCTCATTAAGAAGTGGGGTGGGTGTCTGTGAAAGGAGAATTGTCATTCAGAGCAAATGAGGTCTACTGTTTTGAAACGTGAGCAAATGTTTGTGTTAGTGATGTTACCCCTAACACCGTGGCTTCAAAGCACGCTTCAAACTTGACAGGGTAGTTATGGTGAATCAGTGGGCCAGAGCTTGCTTCATGTGACGTCCCAGATGACGTGTGAACCACTTCACTGCTTCATTCAGACCGAGTCTGCTGACTGCTTCGAGTTGACTGGCGGAGTTTCAAACATTTGGCGTGATTCAGTGTATTTAAGATGGCTCAAGCCCCGGTTCACATCCCTGTTCTACACGTATTATACGTTACGAACAGCTCTCGTTTTTGGATATTCGGAGTTTTGGTGGATTATTCTGTCATGGAGCAACCATCTAGGAAGCGTTAACAAGTGTCGGAATATTTCGATTTGGTGCCACCTAATAAGGTAATGTACATTCAAAGTGTTTATTAGAAAGCCTATAGCCTGTACTACGCAGTAGTGTTATAGTCATGGTATCATGTTATGCAAGAGGTGCGGTAACGGGTTGTTATCTTGGTTTTACAGGTGTAGTGTTTGCTTTGTCCACAGCTGCTGACGTATAATACACTGCTCAAAAAAATAAAGGGAACACTCAAACAACACAATATAACTCCAAGTAAATCAAACTTCTGTGAAATCAAACTGTCCACTTAGGAAGCAACCCTGATTGACAATCAATTTCACATGCTGTTGTGCAAATGGAATAGACAACAGGGGGAAATCTTTGGCGATTATCAAGACACACTCAATAAAGGAGTGGTTCTGCAGGTGGGGACCACAGACCATTTATCAGTACCTATGTTTTCCGGCTGATGTTCTGGTCACTTTTGAATGTTGGTGGTGCTTTCACACTCGTGGTAGCATGAGACGGACTCTACAACCCACACAAGTGGCTCAGGTAGTGCAGCTCATCCAGAATGACACATCAATGCGAGCTGTGGCAAGAAGGTTTGCTGTGTCTGTCAGCATAGTGTCCAGAGCCTGGAGGCGCTACCAGGAGACAGGTCAATACACCAGGAGACGTGGAGGAGGCCGTAGGAGGGCAACAACCCAGCAGCAGGACCGCTACCTCCACCTTTGTGCAAGAAGCAACAGGAGGAGCACTGCCAGAGTCTTGCAAAATGACCTCCAACAGGCCACAAATGTGCATGTGTCTGCACAAACGGTTAGAAACCGACTCCATGAGGATGGCATGAGGGCCCGACATCCACAAATGGCAGTTGTGCTCACAGCCCAACACTGTGCAGGACACTTGGCATTTGCCAGAGAACACCAGGATTGGCAAATTCGCCACTGGCGCCCTGTGCTCTTCACAGATGAAAGCAGGTTCACACTGAGCACATGTGACAGACGTGACAGAGTCTGGAGACAGCGTGGAGAGAGATCTGCTGCCTGCAACATCCTTCAGCATGACCAGTTTGTCAGTGGGTCAGTAATGGTGTGAGGTGGCATTTCTTTGGAGGTCCACACGGCCCTCTATGTGCTCGCCAGAGGTAGCCTGACTGCCATTAGGTACCGAGATGAGATCCTCAGACTCCTTGTGAGACCGTCCTCAGACTCCTTGTGAGACCGTATGCTGGTGCGGTTGGCCCTGGGTTCCTCCTAATGCAGGACAACACTAGACCTCATGTGGCTGGAGTGTGTCAGCAGTTCCTGCAAGATGAAGACATTGAAGCTATGGACTGGCCCGCCCGTTCCCCAGACCTGAATCCGATTGAGCACATCTGGGACATCATGTCTCGCTCCATCCACCAACGTCACGTTGCACCACAGACTGTCCAGGAGTTGTCGGATGCTTTAGTCCAGGTCTGGGAGGAGATCCCTCAGGAGACCATCTGCCGTCTCATCAGGAGCATGCCCAGGCGTTGTAGGGAGGTCATACAGACACGTGGAGGCCACACACAATACTGAGCCTCATTTTGACTTGTTTTAAGGACATTACATCAAAGTTGGATCAGCCTGTAGTGTGTTTTTCCACGTTAATTTTGTGTGTGACTCCAAATCCAGGCCTCCATTGGTTTATAAATTTGATTTCCATTGATGATTTTTGTGTGATTTTGTTGTCAGCACATTCAACTTTGTACAGAACAAAGTATTCAATGAGAATATTTCATTCATTCAGATCTAGGATGTGTTATTTGAGTGTTTCCTTTATTTTTTTGAGCAGCGTAATAATACATCATCAATGCTGAGGCATTATAGAGCCAAAGATGAGAACACTCAGCCTCGTGCCACCAATCAAGGTCAGAATAACATAGATATACATGCAGAATTAGAATCAAGGTAAATGTTTGTAAGTTAAATATAAGTTACTTTTCTTTATGTTTTTAGGATCCAGGAAGCAAGAGCTTGATGAAGCTCTTGTGGACTTCATAGTAAATGACTCCCAGCCTTTCACTGTATCCAAACCTAGACCACCCAGCCAAACAGTTCCTTGTGACACCAGCCTCCTCTGTTCCCTGTGAAAGAGTATTTTCCAAAGCTGGAGAAATTGTCTCAAAAAAAAGAAACCATTTGCGCTACTGTGCAGAAATTATTTCTCTTGAATAAAAACACCTGAAGTAACACAGGCACCCTCTTTATTACACCAAGCACACTGTCCAAAAACACTCAGTACACCAAGCACACTCCCTAATAAAATATGAATGACAAATCAAAAATTTTCACTTCATTTATTTTTTTAGTTGTTTATTTTAAATGGGACTGTGGAATTTCATAAAACAAATGACAATTCAAGTTTAAGAAGCCAGAATTAGCCTAATAGCCTAATATTTTTCATCTGTAATCCCCTACAGATTACATAGTTTTTAAATTATTATTTTTTCATGAGTTAATTACACAGAATCTTTAATGGGTTACTAAAAACACTAAAAAACAAGTGCTATTATTTACACAAGAGGTGCATCAATTTCGCAGGGCTTCATTTGCTGCAGCAATCGCTACGGCCAGTAGATGTCACCCAAGGGAATTGAATGAAGCTTTGGGTAGTGAACCACTTTATGACACAAAGGTTCAAAATTATTCTATGCTTCAAAAAGCCTCATTTTGACATCACTAGTTTGTGTAAAATCTGTTTAAAAGTGTGAGTGAAGGAGAAGTGTTGTGCTAAGAAAGTAACTCACCTGTCTTTTCTGTGTCCTCTCCAGGGTGTTTGGACAAATACTTCCCCGGAGGTCCAGACATCATTTATAAGTTCCGGCAGAGACCATGGAAAATGTGGGGGGATTTGTGCACTTAGTAGTTGTGAAGTTTTATGGTGTTTGGGTGTGTAGGTTTAAAAAATATAAAATATTTATAAAAAGTAAGGGGGAATATGTAAAAATTTGATAAAATGTATGTTTGAGTTGGAAGTTGTGAAATGTTAAATTCCATGTAAAGAATGGTTTAGTCCTTTATCAGCTGTGCCTATTTAAGGCCGCAATTGTGTCTTGTTAAAGAGGCTTGATGGAACGCCTGTATATCCCAGGTGCCCACTGGAAGCTCCCCATCTGACCAGAAAAATCTCAGATGGGCTCGCGGGCTGATGGAAGTTGAGGCGTGGGAGAGAACGAAACAAACAAACGAAGGCGGTAGGATTTGATTGGGTGGATTGCATAAACTGTACATTGACTGTAGAGACAAGAAAGGGCAAGAAGTTGGTCAGAAGAAAGTGAGCCGGTAACCAATTGATCCACGGAGCGTACCGGTCTGCGGTCTGGGGGATGGGGATCACTGATCTACAGTAATCATCATAAGGGGTCTGTGGGCTGCGCTTTGTCTGATCCCTCACCTAGGACCTGTTTGCCTTGGGTGACCCTACCAGGGGCATAAAGCTCCTGACAACATAGCTCCTAGGACCATTGTGATCATTGGATCACTGAAACCCCTCCACCACGGAAAGGTGGCACCCCAGGGAGGGGATAAACTCCCAGAAAACTGTAAAAGTGGTGAAACAATAAGTTGCTTTAAATCAACATTGAAAACTTATTTGTTTAGAGTGGCCTTTGACTCTGCTATCTAAACATTATCAGTTAAGTTTTTTTGTTCAACTTTCCTTTAATTTACCTATCGATCATTTTATAATAAATTTTTCATTTTTTTATTATCTTATTTTAATTATTCATGTTTATTCTCTTTATTTGTGTTCATTAATTATTTAATTACCTTTATGCCACTGTACTTTTCCTATTATGTTTTTTTTCATGTGCAGCACTTTGAATTGCCTTGCTACTGAAATGTGCTATATAATGAACTTATCTTGCCTTCTATCTAAACCTGGTCATTACCTTAAAGTTTTAATATTATAGAAATTATGTGGGATGCCTTATATACATGTTGTCCTTTTAAAAGTAAAGCACCATGAGCTCCTATTTAATAAAACCGGCAGCTGTTTGTGAGATTTTACATATCTCAAATATTTTTCCCCAACTTTTTTACATTTTACATCAGTTTATATTATTTGATGTTAAGATTTTTTTTTTTTAATTTATTCTATGTTGCTTATGTTGGACCACATTTCAGCATTTGATACAGTTGACCATCCAACACTACTAAATAGGCTGAGGTGTTGGGCTGGTATTTCAGGTTCTGCTTTAAAATAGGTGTCCTCTGATGGATCATCCTTTTAAGCTGCATCTATTTATAGATCCCATTACTGTCCTTTTTTTAATTTGGTGTTTCACAGGGCTGTGTTCTGGGACCACTGTTGTTTTTGCCCTCTTGGTCCCATTCTGTCATCGTTTAAGGATATTTCCCATCACTGCTATGCAGATGATATCCAGTTGTATATTTATTTTCTACCAAATCAAGTTTTGAAACTGCACATTTTATTAAAATGCCTGGAGTCAATTAAAACCCAGATGACGCAAAGTTTTCTTCAATTAAATGCAGAAAAAACTGAAGTAATCATTTTTGCACCAGAAAACAATAACTGGAAAGAAAGCAGATCATTGGGCCTCTTATTTTTTGGGCTAAATCTTCTGTTAGAAACCTTGGGATAACCTTTGACTCAGGCTTTAGGCTAGAAAAAAAAATCATGTCGAATCAAAGGTTTGATCCAGTTTCTGCCATTTGCATAAGATTGCCAAACTTAACCCTTATTGATTCTCGTCCTGAGATGGAAATCTTAATTCATGCTTATGTTTCGTCTCGTTTGGATTATTGCAACGCGCTCTACATGTCTTACCGAAACCTCCCTCAACAGTCAACTTGCAGTCAATACAGAATGCTGCTGCTAGGCTCCTGACTAGATCTTAGACATTTTGTCATATGACTCCACTGCTAATGCAACTTCATTAGCTCCCAGTTCATTGTGGAGTGCATTTCACGATCCTGGTTGTATTGACTTGGAGAGAGCTGTATGGACAGACACCAGTCAATATCTCTGATCTCTTGCTTTACTACACCCTTATTAGGGCCCTGAGCTCCTGTGATCAGCATTGAAACCTGAAGGGAGACAGAGTCATTTCTTTTGTGGCTCCAAATCTCTGGAACTCCCTTTGACTCTGAATTCAGCAGACTCAGTGGTTTCCTTTAAAGGCCAGCTAAAAGCTTTTAATCTGCTTTTGTTTAGTTTTATCTTGTCAATTTCTTTTTTCTTGAAGCACTTTGTGTTTTTTATCTTGAAAGGTGCTATATAAATAAAATTTTACGTACTACAGTTTTGTCTTTTATTTTAGTCTGCTTTTGGTATATACATCATTTGCTTCCTCCACCTTTGTGAGTACCCCCCAGTAACACAAGCAATAAAATAAAACAGATATTTTATCATTTCCTCTCGATCTTTGTATAAAGGTCAAGATGTAAACACCTCACCAAACATGGCTTCCAGCATGGTAGTTATAGAAAGTCAAACAAACAGCATTCATTTATCCATTTCAGTGTTAGACAATATACAGCAATGTGGACAGCAAATACAAGTGTTAAAACGCACATCATCTGTGAGTAAAGATAAGAGATTTAGCCACCACAAAGGTCAAGACTGGAACTGGTTGTGCTGGTTTTGTTTTAGATTTAAGATAATTCTTCTGAGAGTTGACCAATAGCTTCAGCTGATGCGCAGTCACGTGAGAGGCTGCCCATCTAACATTTTCCCTACAGAGTCTCTCAGGGCTCGTTGTTGTCGTCGGGGTCGGCCCGGCCACACAAGAAGGAGCAGAAGAGGACGCAGAAGCCCGTGAGGACGAACAGACCCAGCAGGATGTAGACCAGCGTGGTAGTCCAGAAGGCGAACAGGTAGAGCGTCTTGTTACAGTAGGAGCTCACATTTGTGGCGTTGTTGCTGTAGTTAGGCTGGTAAACGGAGTAAATCCAAACGTTTCCTGCGCAAAAACAACAAAAAAGAATATAAAGTATTTTGCAAAAGTTTTAAACCACCTAACCAGTCAACCATAAGTCTGAAGTGGATGGAAAATAACAAATGGTTCTCACTAAATATTTACATAAAAAAACTGAAAAAAAGTGTGGTACATACTTCAGTTCAGCTGTGTTTTCTCTTTGATATTCCCATGTGAAATCTAGTGCAACCCATTACCCTAAAAAGTCCTCCAATGAAGAAAAAAAGAGGCCTCAGTATAAATCGAGCTGCTCTATGAAGACCTCGGAGGTTTCTAATAGCATATTTGGGAACTAACAGCATCATGAACACCAAGTGGTACGAAAACATGGTTGTCCTAATAAACTGAGACAGATAAGATGGTTAATGTGGATCTAAATACAGCTCAATACTTAAAGAAAAAATGATAGAGGATGCAAGGTGGAGGTGGGGCTTCACCTTCCATTAGGACAAAGACCCCAAATATATAGCTAAAAGTAAATTCATGTATTAAAATGTCAAGTCCAGACCTAAATCTAATTTAGAATCTGTGGCTTTTCTTGAAAATGTATGTTCAGAGAGGCTCTCCATCCAATCTGGTTATCTGGCTGAGTTTGAGCTATTTTGCAGAGTATGTACAGACATAACCCTAGAGACATGCAGCTGTAATTGGAGCAGAATATGGCTCTATAAAGTATTAACTCAGAGGGGCTGAATACAAATGCACAACACACTTCTCAGATGTCAAAATGTTTAAAAACTACATACAGTATATACAATTCTTTCACTTCACTATTATGTACTATTTTGTGTTGGTCTATCACATTAAATCCCAGCAAAACACACTTAAAGTTTGTGGTTGTGATGCAATAAATTGTGAAAAAATTTAAGAGGTACTCATACTCGTGCGTACTTCCGCTTCATCCGGGACTGGGTCGAGGGGGCAGCGGACTCAGTAGAGACATCCAGACGTCCCTCTCCCCAGACACCTCCCACAGTTCCTCCGGAGGGAGCCCAAGGCGTTCCCAGGCCAGCCGAGAGACATAGTCCCTCCAGCGTGTCCTGGGCCGTCCCCTGGGCCTCCTCCCGGTGTGACCTGCCTTGAACACCTCCCGAGGAAAGCAACCAGGAGGAATCTGGTATAGATGCCCAAGCCACCTCAACTGGCTCCTCTCGATGTGGAGGAGCAGCGGCTCTACTCCGAGCCCCTCCCGGATGGCCGAGCTCCTCACCCTATCTCTAAGGGAGTGCCCGGCCACCCTACGGAGAAAGCTCATTTCAGCCGCTTGTATCCGGGATCTCGTTCTCTCGGTCATGACCCAAAGTTCATGGCCATAGGTGAGGGTAGGAACGTAGGCCGACCGGTAAATCGAGAGCTTTGTTTTTTGGCTCAGCTCTCTCTTCACCACAACGGGCCGAGACAGCTTCCCCATTACTGCAGCAGCCACACTGATATGTCTGTCGATCTCCCGCTCCATTCTTCCCTCACTGGTAAACAAGACCCCAAGATACTTGAACCCGTCCACTTGAGGCAGGAATAGATGAGGAGAACATGGTCCACTCAGACTCCATGTCTTCAACATCCCCCGGAATCTGGTCAAAGCTCTCCTGGAGATGGGAGTTGAATACATTTCTGGCCTAGGGCTCCGCCAGACGTTCCCAGCAGACCCTCAATATGAGCTGGGCTTGCCAAATCTGTCCGGCTTATTCCTCTCCCAGCGGATCCAACTCACCAGCAGGTGGTAAACCCCAACACGAGACGGCTGAGCTGGGGGGCAACAAGCGAACCCACCCCAGCTCGCTGCCTCTCCCCGTGGGCCACTCCAGAGTTGAAGAGAGTCCAGCCTCTCTTGATGAGATGGGTTCTAAAGCCCGACTATTTCTAGTCAATATCTCTCGACCTCCCGCCCCTCCTTGAACCGCCACCTTAACGTGGGGGAGGAGTTTGAGTGCTCGAATGATCCTAGAGGCTATGTTGTCTGGGCCATTAAATGCCCCTGGTAGGGTCTCCCATAGCAAACAGGCTCTGGGTGATGGGTCAGACAAAGAGCGGTTCAAGATACCTTCACGAGGACCACACAATCGAGGCATGTGACGTTGCCTGGTAAGGCGGAGCCGGGGTTTCACCCTGGAGCCAGGCCTGGGGTCGGAACTCGTCAGAGAATGCCTGGTGGCCGGGTTGCTCCTCGCGGGCCAAGCCTGAACGAGAGACGCAAGGCCATCCCCCAATGGGCCCACCACCTGCAGGGGGAACCATGAGGGACCAGTACAAAAAGGATCGGGCCGCAGTCGAAGGTGGAGACCTCGGCGGCCCGATCTCCGGATGCTTAGGCTGGCTCTAGGGACGTTTAAGAGGTACTGCCTTAACAGAAGCCACAAAATCCTTAGATTTTAAAATGCAAGGAAATTTTGAAAAATAAAGGAGCCAAAGCTCAAAGAAAAACACTAAAAGGCCTTCAGAACTACTGATCAAGAGCATTTTGCAAAACTGTCTCTAAACTCTAAAGTTCATAGGACTGAAAGACTACGCCTGCGATTCCAGTCACACCGTCTGCAGAAGGTTGTGTACAGTTACAATAGATTTAATTTACAATGTCTTAAATTTGTATTATGTTTCATGTAATTTCTACAGCTTTGCAGCATTAATGGGTGGAACTAAAATAATTCAGGAGATAAACAACACAATCCCAGTAAATTAGAATACAGTTTACTATATTTTCAGTAATTCAGTTAGAAAAGTGAACCCAAAACATTTAGACAATCATGACAAAGAGTAATACATTGTGATGTATTAGCTAATGAAACTACCAAACTCTACCGTCTTCTTTCAGACTCTGGGATCTTCCAAATGAAATCCCAAAATTACTTTAATTTTCCAGTCCTTTGCACTTCTGAGACAAGGTAAGACACTTCTTTTGTTGTCTTGGGTTCAGGAGAAGCTTAAACTCAAGGAATGTGACCATTGTAGCCGGTCTTCCTAGCGCAATAGACCCTGGTCTTCTTTGTAATCTAGTCCTGATAAATACAGCACTCTTTCACATTTCCCCTCATTTACATTTTTCCTAACCGCAACATGGTACTCACAGACAACATGGTAATATTATACATACAATAACTGTTCTGGTGGAGCTAGCCTGATGGCTCCTCTACTGGAGTAGCAATTATGCACAAATCAGTGTCTGAAAAGATTTTATTTAGGATTTTAAAAATAGATTGAAAAAGCTAATTTAAATAAAGTTGATTAAAAAAATTATACGTTGACCTTAGCAACAGTGCGTTACCAACTATATACTCTAACTCTTCTCTGTCCTGAATTAAATATTAAAAAGGGTTATAACTAAATGATTTTATTCAAGAATGTTTTTTAAAGGGTTTAAGTCGACCAAAACTTGACAAAAACTAAAAATAAACTTTTCAACGGGGTGTTCATTTGCACAGGAAATCCACATCTTTTTTAAATGTTTTTTTTGTGGCAGTAGTGGCCTTTATTTATTTTTTTTATTATTTTCACAGTAAGTAGACAGGAAAGGGGTGGAGAGAGGGGGAAGACATGCAGCACAGGTCGCCTGGGCCGGGAGTTGAACGCCTGATGGCTGCGTCAAGGACTGAAGCCTCTAAACATAGGTTGCGCGTTCCAACACTGCCGCGTCCCAACACAGGGAATCTTTAATGGGAGGTTAGACTGGGAATTTACTGCTTTTCAAATGAAAGGAGGGAATGATATAAGAGATAATGTCTGCCATCGTAAAAGGATAAAGCGCCTTTTTCCCTGACTTCACCGTTTGCAATAAATGTTGCTTTCTTTAAGGTTGTGACACTAATAACCTGAACAGAGAGGAGACGATTAATCCAAAACATTAACTCTGGAGGCTTTTCTACAGTGAGGCTCTCAAGTTTATTCTCACTCTTTCAAGCAGCTGTTTGTATGTTGAGCAAAAATTCATTAACACTAGTCAAACACTTGCCAGACGACCGGTAACACTATTTCTTTCCTCTTGGGTTCAGGACACTGCATCTACAAATAAAAAAAGCTGCTCACCTGTGATGAACCAGCAGAAGAGGAACATGGACACCACCGAGTTCCAGGTGGTAAAGGCCTGGCTTAGCATTGTCCGCGAGCCATCTTTAGGGTCCTGGGTGCAGGGCAGGCAAGTTAAGAGATTGAGAACCACGCCAAAGACTCCCGTCACGATCAGGTAGATGGGGATCTTGTTCTGGACAGGACACTCGTCCAAGTATACTGCCCCTGGTGGACAGAGGGAAGCTATTCATTATAGAAAGCTGAGTGAAGCCACTGGATAAAACAAATGGGAAGATTTAAACCGACTCACCGATTGCAATCTGAACAATGGGCATAATGCACAAAACAGTCTTTGAACATGCTGCAGGAAGAAACAAACACTTACTGTCAAATTTCAGAAGTGAAAAGAAACCATTGAATTCTTAGGAAACTGCATCTCACCCAGCACTGGCGCCGAAGGTTTGGGACCATCGGTTATTCGTCTCATCATGCTGTTACTCATTTTCGGTGATGGCTGACACTAACCTGCGGATGTGGAGGTTAACAAAGAATTGTGATACTGATGGATATTTTCATTCTCTATCCACAAAATAACTCCAACAGCTGTGAACAAGCAAGTCCCCTGAAAGAGGAATGTGAAAACAAAATAGCTTAAAAGAGGAAGAAGTCGTTCATTGTGTTTGTGTCAGTACCAAGTGGTGCCTGCACAGACTTTCACCACCACAGTTTTATGTATCAGAGCTTATTAAAAATAATCGAATCATTAACAGCTTCTGGAATCTTGCTGCTCTTATGTGATTTAGCAGGAAAAGTAGCTGCTGGCTGCAACTAATCCAGCTTATTTAATTAACTCATCTTTGTCATCATGACCACCTTTATAGAAGAAGGACTTTTATCTTTTTATCTGTTTGCTCTGAAGCAGCAAACAGATAAAAGTCCTGCTTCTATATAGGTCTTTTATCTGTTTGCTGCTTCAGAGCAAACAGATAAAAGAGCTGTGCGGTAACACAGTCCCAGGATGGTAAGACAATAGCAATGGCCTCAGAGAAGCAAATGTTGCTAACCATTACTCTGGGGAGGGACAAAAGACCATTTCCAGGAAAATTAAAATCATTCAGTCATTCCACCATGAGATTATTCCCAAGTGGAAAACATTTGGGACCACTGTCAATCTTCCCAGGAACTAATGTCGCTGCAAATTTAAATCAATGTAAAACCGTGCAACGCTCGAAGAAATTAGAAAAAAAACTCTGCAGGCTTCAGTCAGCATGTTGGATGTTAAATGAAACCAGGAACAGAAAAAGTTGAAAGGAATACGTCCCCTCTTATAAGCACAGCATAGGTTTGCATAGCTGTATCTGCAACCAGAAGAGGTGTAGAGCAAAGTCCTTTGGACAGATGAGGCCAAAGTAGGGAAGCTTGGTCATAATGCATCATAATGCAACATATCCGCACAAACACCTCTTACCAACGGTCAAGCACAGTGGTAGAGGGGTGATGACATGTGCTTGTTTTGCAGTCACGTGCCTAGGCACCTTGCAGTTCATGAGTGGATCACAAACTTTGTATAAAGCATTCGAAACGAAAAATGTGCAGCCATCTAACAGACAGCTGAAGCTGGGTTGAACACGGGTCATGAAAAAGGACAATGATCCTAAACTCAGCAGCAAATCTACAACAAAATGCCTGAAAAACAAAGAATCAAGGTGTTGGAATGGGCCAGTCAAAGTTTATACAAAATATACAGGTCCTTCAGTACGCTGTGCCTAAACAAATGGCTGCAAACGTCAAAGAACCAAAACGTTGTTGTAAAGATGAGTGGATCAAAATACCCCCACAACAGTGTGAGAGATCGATAAGATTAGATAGGGAACAGCTACTTTAAGGCACAGCTGATAGAAATGCATCGGTTCAACCTATTGAATAATGGGGGCTACACATGCTTTCTCTATTTTGTCTTCACCTTTGTTTAATAAATACTGACAACGCTAGAGGAAAGATCAAAATTATTGCATAACTGGTCATATCGTTGTTCATACATCCTGATATATTAAAACAAAGATATGAAAAAAATTTAAATTAAAAAAACAATGTGTACATTGTTTTCACCAAGACTGACCTTGAGTCATCATAAAAAGTTTTAATAAGCCACTCAAAATATTCCATAAGCCTTTATAGTCTTATATTGGTTTTCACTAGTAAAAGCAGATTTCTGTAGGTGATGTGTTCTGGAGATGATTGTGAATAATAAAACAAAATCTACATTCAACCAGAAACAACACAAAGAAAGGTTTTCTTGTAAGCTCAGGTTAGCTGGCCATTTTAAATGATTGTACTTATATTAAAAATGCCCCCACCCCACCAAACAGGGACCATAACACCAAGTATAACGTATTATCTGAAGGATCATTGGTAAATCGACTGATACGAACGTATGAAACTCCGACAAGAAAGGCCACATTTAAAGCAACAGAAGCTAATATGAGTCTAAATTTTATTTAAAAGTCCAATTTACAATAAAAAGGTCAGATCCAGAGCGTGGGCTCTGGAACCCATCTCCTTGAGAGGGGCTGGACTCTCTTCTACTCTGGAGTGGCCCACGGGGAGAGGCGGCAGGCTGGGGTGGGTTTGCTTGTTGCCCCCCAGCTCAGCCGTCTCGTGTTGGGGTTTACCCCGGTGGATGAGAGGGTCGCATCCCTGCGCCTTCAGGTCGGGGATAGGTCTCTGACTGTCGTTTCGGTCTACAGGCCGAGCGGTAGTGCGGAGTACCCGGCCTTCTTGGTGTCCCTGTCGGGGGTGCTTGATAGTGCCCCTCCCGGGGACTCCATTATTCTGCTGGGGGACTTCAACGCCCACGTGGGAAACGACAGTGACACCTGGAGAGGCGTGATCGGGAGGAATGGCCTCCCCGATCTGAATCCGAGTGGTCTTTTGTTATTGGACTTCTGTGCTAGTCACGGATTGTCCATAATGAACACCATGTTCAAGCATAAGGGTGTCCATCAGTGCACTTGGCACCAGGACACCCTAGGCAGGAGGTCAATGATCGACTTTGTTGTCGTATCATCAGACCTTCGGCCGCATGTTTTGGACACTCGGGTGAAGAGAGGGGCTGAGCTGTCCACTGATCACCACCTGGTGGTGAGTTGGATCCGCTGGATCGAGGGCTCATGGGAGTTTGCCCAACCGGTTCACGTGTTTTGTGGACCTGGAGAAGGCATTCGACTGTGTCCCTCGTGATGCCTTGTGGGGGGTGCTACAGGAGTATGGAATCGGGGGCCCTTTATTAGGGGCCATCCGGTCCCTGTACGAGCGGAGCAGGAGTTTGGTCCGCATTGCCGGCACTAAGTCGGGCCTGTTCCCGGTGCATGTTGGACTCCGGCAGGCTGCCCTTTGTCACCGGTCCTGTTCATAACTTTTATGGACAGGATTTCTAGACGCAGCCAAGGGCCGGAGGGGGTCTGGTTTGGGGACCAGTGCATTTCGTCTCTTCTTTTTGCAGATGACGTGGTCCTGCTGGCCCCCTCTAGCCAAGACCTACAGCATGCGCTGGGGCGGTTCGCAGCCGAGTGCGAAGCGGCTGGGATGAGGATCAGCTCCTCCAAGTCAGAGGCCATGGTACTCAACCGGAAAAGGGTGGCTTGTCCTCTTCAGGTTGGAGGAGAGTTCCTGCCTCAAGTGGAGGAGTTCAAGTATCTCGGGGTCTTGTTCACGAGTGAGGGAAGAATGGAGCGGGAGATCTGCCTCCTTCATTACCTGAAAAGTTACACTGAGCGCCTCAAACAGGGATCATTTCAGAGCAACCGCGGAGCCAACTGGAGAGAGGGACCCATTTGCGTGTGTTCAGGAACAGGTGGGAGCAGAGCGGTTTAACCCAGACGAAGATAGCGGTAAAACCTGAATGCTGACTCAGAATGGGCTGATTGTAAGTTACGGTTAATCACTGATTCATCCAGCAAGACATGAGGGGGAGGTTCACTCTAATGAGCATCATCAGGGTCACGATGAGGAACTTTCACCTGAGCTACAGGTGAAGTAAAATGTGTACTGATAAGGTCCAGGATGAGGCTCTATGCTCTATTTTAAACAACACAACTTAACATCCTTTCCTCTCAAAGTGTTTAATAGTAAGAACTGCACTAATGTCTCACATGCTCAGTGCAGAAGACTGTTGTGAAATGTTTCATTATTTTTGGCAGGACAAATTTCTTCAGAAGTGGAATGAAGGGCTGAAAAGATGGCGGTAAAAGAGAACAGGTTTATAGCTCTTGGCATAATAAAATAAATAAACTGACTGACTGTTTGTTTTAGGATTTTACCATTTAGGAAAATCAACCTTATTCCACTTTCCTTTTTGAAATATAAGAATAAAGACAATGGAGCCTCAGGAGTGGAACACTTTGATGAGAATGTAACGTTTAAAAAAGGTAATTTATGTAGATGAGAAAAGAAGCACATTTATCTGGCCCAAAATAAACATCTCTGAGTTTAAGAAAAACGTTTTGTCAGCAAAAATTCAGATTAAGTTCTTTTCTAAATACCTCAAAATGTGTCATTTGCTTCAGCAAAATGGTTTTTCATCAGGCCTAAACTCTGTTTCTCCTTGTCCTTCATTCAGCTTCTAACAAAAATAAAAAGTAAAATTACTGCAAACCTTTTTTGTTTGATTCACAATAATTTACATTAAGTCTAAAACCATTGAGACAGAGAACTGGTACAAAATGTCCTATATAATCTTAATTTTATATATATTTTTGAAATTACCTATAAATTGTCTTATTGAAATCTAAATATTTTGGATTTGGGCTAAAGCCCCCAATGTTTTGAGACCCTAAAAACGCCCCTGATTCAAACCATGGAAGTCCAATAATCCTGTCTGATGAAGTACAGAGGTCTGACTATAAAACAAACATCTCATTTTCAAACAACAAAACAACCAAGCACAGAACAATCTGATCTAATTTCAAAAAGACTTCAGTTTGTTTATAATTTTAACAATAAGCAGCAACAAGTCGAAATAAAACGACTAAAGAACGGGAAAAATCTGTGCCCTAACCTTCTGAAAGAATGCGGACAAACGAGATGAGAGATCCGCAAACTCCTGCCTCGCCTCTCACTCTGGCTGCGTATGGGAAAGTATCCGCTCCCAAAACTCACACCGATTCAACCCGACTCCTGAGGCCCGAAATTAGCCTCTGTTTCTGCGTCCAGACACTGAAAGTCTCCGGTGAGAGGTACCCGTAAGAAAATCACTGAAAGGACAGAAACTTACCTGCAGTTTAGACAAAGTTGTCCTTCTTGCGCTCTTCTGGAGCGTCTGTGTCCTGAAAGCCGATCCTAGTTGAACAGCAGCTGCTGACAAACCCTCCGAGCTGCGGGAGCGCGCCTGCGTGCGCGGTCACGCAGGCAGCCAATCGTTAAAAATTAAGCTTCTGTTTTGTTAACCATCATTGATCATTTTATGATCAACACATGTTTATATCTGAGAATGATGTCATTAGGCATAGCTGTCTCCCAGCAGGCACACTATAAACATTATAGAAAAGAAAAACAAAACTGAAATAATTAAAAAAATTGTCTTTTGAGTACTGGTTCTTAACATAAGGGTCGGGGTCTCGCTGCTGATCATCAAACACTCACAACAAATTCCTCAATACTCTTTACAAGACAAGCAGATCCAATTTACTTTCTAGACATATGCATTCCATTTTGGATCCTAGTTATAAAACAATGCAGTCAAACTCCATTTATAATGCCCGCTTGTAAAATGTTTTTATCCAGGTTGATTACATGGAGTCATTGGTTTCGAAGCAATCTCTAATCCTGAGTGTGACTATAATGACAGTAGACAGTTGATTGCACTAAGTTAGTAACTCTGCAGAAATCCCTCCTCCTGAGCGAGCAGGTAGTGACAGCGGATTGTTAGTGCCATTAAGTTGTGCACTTTACAGCAAGCCCTTCTTCTGAGGCAGCATGTGGTGATAGTGAAGTGTTCAATGCATCAAGTTGTCAACTTGCTGCAGCCATCTCTTCTGCATTTATTATAACAGATAAAGGCATGAGTCATAAATTGACAAAAAACAAGTGTTATGGGTGTTTGACTATTAGTGTCATTTTGTGCCTTTTTCAATGTCTTATTAGAAATATTGTATGCAATCAGCAGAATGCTTATTGAGGATGAGTGGTTTCTGGTAAGTTACTGACTCGATGCAATAAACTCGTCTTTTTTAGATTGACGACCTTTTACATACTAGTATGGTATGATGGGACCAAATGACCTTTTAAGTGCGCTATATCTCTGAGTTGATGTAAGTAGCCTCTTTTTTGCACAAAATCATAATTCAAACACAACAGGCACGACTAACTGAACTTGTGTGAAAGAAAGAAAGAAAGAAAGAAAGAAAGAAAGAAAGAAAGAAAGAAAGAAAAATAAGCAGACAAAGACAGTAGTAAAATATTGGTTTTAAACACACCTACAGCTCATATAAACGTCTCCACTGATAAACCAGCTGCCTGTTTGACGTTCAAAAGCAACTGGGATCCAGCCCCTGATATACAAATACTGTCAGATAAGAATATGATTAGCATTTTTTATCAAACGTTTGCAGAATAGCAGCGCTCCTGTAGTCTGAAGAAAATGCTTTTGGCAATTTTTCTGGGCAACATCAGCTGCATTAATACTGTGAATACCCAAATATTTTATAGCATGAGCTCAATTTATGATGTAATGTTATGCTGACAATAAGCAGGAGATACAGTAGAGGGCACCCTCCCTCATTCTCCTTTAACCCTCCAGGTGTAACACAGCAGTACTGTTTGGTTAGATACTCGCCAGCACACACTGAACTGGTTAGCTTGCTACTCTCTTCTGTAGAGTTTCGCTCCATTTCCATTTCAATGATCAGCAGCTTAATTCTGCCATGACTTAATGGTTAAACACCACACTACTCATAAAAACACAGGGTAGTGGTCTGTGCTCGTGACACACGTAAGCTCCAACAAGCCTGGACTTTGCTGCTAATCCATTTAGAGTTTGGTTAGGCATTACAGGCCAACTATTGCAGTCATAGTTTGGACTGTGCAGCAGGTAGAACTGCTGTTGCACGGCGCATAAAAACACCAATAAAAGTTTGGAACGTCTGACTTCCTTAAAACATGCAAAAAGGTTGATTTGGTTGATTAATGTGAATATTAGTCTTTAAATGAAATGAAAGCATCAGATGGTGTCTTATTATTTATTGTATAAAAATGGATTTTTTTTTTTTTGCTTATTTCACCACAGTTTATAGGTAAAACTGTTAATGATAATTGCCAAATAAACAGTTTGTGCATCCAATCTTGGTGTTACCATGGTAACCAGGCAGTTGTTGTCACAAGTCTGTGAGGCAGAGGCTGGTGGACGTCTCCACGTAGATGCAGCCTCCGGATCCTGAGCGCAACCGCCCTCCTCGCAGATCAATCACGAGATTCCGACTCTTCTCGGATTCTGTCGTCTGGAGTCGAGCTGCTCCGAGGAGAGAGTCCCACAGCAGACCTCTGCTCCATAACTGCACATACGCACACATGCTGGAGTTACTGCAAAAGTATTTATTTCCCTTGAACTTTTTCACATTGGCTTACGCTACAAACCCAAACTTCGATAGGTTTTATTGGGATTTCATGTGATACATCAGGGTTGGGCAACTCTAGTCCTAAAGTGGCGTTGGACATATATTGGATTTTCTTCTTGCTCAAACACATCTGACTTAAGAATTTGAATCATGTGTTTGAGCAGGGATACATCTCACTGGCCCTTACAGACCTACGTTGCCCATCTCTGTACTACACCGAAACAAATTCATTAATAACAGTTAACAAAAGCATTTATGAACTTCAAAACTTGTTACAGTAATAAATCATAAAACACTGTGATGCATTTGAATGCAATTTTACTCTGATATCTCTAAATAAAATCTAGAGCAACAACAGTCGCCTGCTAAATAAAGAGATTCCACCTGAAGAAGCAGGGATGGGTCATAAAACTGTATTTAATTTAACTATAAATGCAGCTGTTCTGTGAAGGTCTGAGAGGTTTTGTAGAAAACATTAGTGCGCAAACAGCATCATGAAGACCAAAGAACACAGCAGACATGGTGGTGGCAGTATCATGCTGTATGAAAGCTTATATGTAGCAGAGACAGGAAAGCTGGACAGAGATGATGAGACGATGGACGGAACTAAATGTAGGACAATCCTGGAAGAAAATCCGTTAGAGGCTCATTTTTCTTCCCACTTTACATATTGCACTATTTCGTGTTTGTCCGTCACATAAAATCCCAATATAATATATTGAGGTTTGTGGTTGTAGCATGACAAAATGTGAAAAAATGTCAAGGTTTATGAAGACTTTTGCGATGCACTCTGAATGTATTCATCTGTCTGGGTGTAAGACAGAAAAAGGCACCAGAAATAGGCATCAAACCTCCACCAAGATGTTAGCATCAGGGTATCTTCTGTAGAAGATGGTTCGGAGGTTGAATTCAGGGTTTCCATTCTCCTTGAACAATCGCGTCCTGACAACGTGACCCTCACATCGTACCAGAGCGTAAACATCTGGAGCTGTGGGCCCGAGACAGGAAACCCAATATGGTGCAAAGAAACAAAACGAAATAAACTAAAGACTGTGCAAACATGACATAGATGACTGCCCATGTGGATAAAATGTTTTCTTCTGCTAACCCACCTGTCTGTTTGGGAGCTCTGAGTCCTGATGCCCTGAGGAGGTGAACTGTGGTCACTACTGCAGGCTGAGGTAGAAAACAATGGAACAAAGATGGAGATGGCAGGTCGTTCTTTAGTTCCCTTCAAAGAGAAAAAAACAGAACCTGTATAAAGAGCAGAACACTGCTACAAAGAAGAAAACAATACAGGTCACAAATCAATTCCTGTTACAAGAACAAAAGGTGTGATTTGAGCAGATTAACTTCCCTGAAGAACAGACATTAATGGTAGAGATTAGAATATGCCTGAACCACGCAGAATCTTTGGGGAAAGAAACAATGCTGCTTTCAAACAAGCATTGGAGACTGAAAATGCTGTATCAGCTGTATGCTCGGAAGGAATGTGCTTCTGTTTTGTCGCTGTGTGTGATGGTGTGAAACGAGCAACATTTCGGAAAAGGAACAGTGAAACATGGTGGTGATACTGTGATGGACCTGGATGACTTTCCTTAACTGAAAGAACCATGAATCCTGCTCTCCTGAATTGAGAACGTTAAACTATCCATTTGTGACCATAATCCCAAGAACTCTTGGGTTATACAGCAGGACAATGATCCAAAGCACACCAGAACGTCCACATCTGAATGGCTCAAAATATTTAAATGAAGGTTTGAAGTGTCCTAGTCAAAGTCCAGACTTAAATCCAATTGAGATGCTGTACCACAGCTTAATTATCTGACACGTGTAAGTGGGGCAAAACAGCAAAAACAGAAGAAATCTGTACCCTTTCTATGTCTCTCTCATTCACTTATTGCTGGAATCTCCTGTTGTTCCAATTGATCCCATTGTGTCCTTTTCTGTTCGTTTGTCGTCTTGATTTTTCATGTTCCAAGATTTTGACATTATTTAACTAAACTACACTTAAATCATCACCCTGCCTCGGTCATGCCTGTGTTTGGATCCTCAACCAGCACATAACAAATATAGTTTGAAGAAAAGTGTAATGAAGGTAAAATTTCTGAAGTTTTTTGATCATGGCCTGACAAAAGTGATCTTGTGTTTATGTGGATCATATTTATTTTTATTTTTTTTACAAAATCAACCAATGAATTGAACTATGATGTTTTTTATTAGACAGACATGAGGTCAAAACATAAAAGCTGTATTTGGGAAACACCTTAAATTAACAGAACCATCTTTAGCAGCAATAACTTAAAATAGCTGTTTTTTTAACAGCTTTATAAGTCTCACGAGCTGTATTGGGAGATTTTTGACCCGTACTTCTTTGCAACATAGCTTGGCCCTGCTAACCAAAGTAAACCAGCACTATGATAAAAAAAACTCCACCTGCTGCTGCCAGAATCTGCTTTTCCTCCTGCCTTCAATAAATACATACAGAAAGGTGCATAGCTGCAGTCAGGTTCCACAAATTTCTAACCAGCAGTTATTAGACTGTGAAACATAACAAACCATCGCTGACTGTGCACTAATGATAAATTAAGTCTGTTTTGTACATCGTTGACAATCTGTATAATAATAATAGGACTGTTGAATTTCTAAAAGATCCCCAGATCCTCTGGCTGCAAAACAAGCCCAAAACACCACGATTCCACCACCGTGCTTGACTGTTGGAATGCTGATATACTGACATGCTGTGTTTGGTTTTCCAAACATGTTGCTGTGCTTTGTCATCAAAAATCTTTAAGTAGCTCTCATCTCAGGATGTCTCAGTCTGGATTTCTTTGCCCCTTATAGTGATCTGAACAATACTGGTAAGTTGTTTTAAAGTGCAGTAGAACAATAAAGCACAGCCTGCATGAGTATTGTGATTGGGTACCATTTATCCCACTCACCAATGACATTCCGGATGCTACAGTATTTTCTTTTTGCAGTGACAGATATTCTGTTCCATCAGGAGTTTCTGCAGGATAACCTCTTGGTTCTAATCATATATCTGACTCAGCACGTACAGCTACAGTCTATCATTAAACTTACACATGAAGTGCAAGGCTAACATTAGCATGTTTACACTCTGTTTTGATATGATTCCTTGATAATTTGATTCATAACACATTTCATTGCAGTTCCAGGTACCTGTGTACAAACAAAGCTCAAAAAAATGTTCCCCTTCATAAACTTAACTCTTCGATCAATAATCGGATAGCAAAAGGTGGTTAGTAGCAGGTTTTTTTACTGAATCTGAACCAGGTGAAGCTAAAGCTATGCCACTTGAGGAGTTCTGGATAGAGCATATTTACCAACAAAGAAAGTTTTTCATCTTAAATGCAAAATGTACAGGGGTTAGACAATGAAACTGAAACACCTGGTTTTAGACCACAATCATTTATTAGTAAGGTGTAAGACCTCCTTTTGCAGCCAATACAGCGTCAATTCGTCTTGGGAATGACATATACAAGTCCTGCACAGTGGTCAGAGGGATTTTAAGCCATTCTTCCTGCAGGATAGTGGCCAGGTCACTACATAATACTGGTGGAGGAAAACGTTTCCTGACTCGCTCCTCCAAAACACCCCAAAGTGGCTCAATAATATTTAGATCTGGTGACTGTGCAGGCCATGGGAGATGTTCAACTTCACTTTCATGTTCATCAAACCAATCTTTTCACCAGTCTTGCTGTGTGTATTGGTGCATTGTCATCTGATACACGGCACCGCCTTCAGGATACAATGTTGAACCATTGGATGCACATGGTCCTCAAGAATGGTTCGGTAGTCCTTGGCAGTTGATGCGCCCATCTAGCACAAGTATTGGGCCAAGGGAATGCCATGATATGGCAGCCCAAACCCATCACTGATCACCCCCATGCTTCACTCTGGGCATGCAACAGTCTGGGTGGTACGCTTCTTTGGGGCTTCTCCACACCGTAACTCTCCCGGATGTGGGGAAAACAGTAAAGGTGGATCATCAGAGAACAATACATGTTTCACATTGTCCACAGCCCAAGATTTGGGCTCCTTGCACCATTGAAACCGACGTTTGGCATTGGCATGAGTGACCAAAGGTTTGGCTATAGCAGCCCGGCCGTGTATATTGACCCCATGGAGCTCACGACAGACAGTTCTGGTGGAAACAGGAGAGTTGAGGTGCACATTTTATTCTGCCGTGATTTGGGCAGCCGTGGTTTCATGTTTTTTGGATACAATCTGGGTTAGCACCCGAACATCCCTTTCAGACAGCTTCCTCTTGCGTCCACAGTTAATCCTGTTGGATGTGGTTCGTCCTTCTTGGTGGTATGCTGACATTACCCTGGATACCGTGGCTCTTGATACATCACAAAGACTTGCTGTCTTGGTCACAGATGCGCCAGCAAGACGTGCACCAACAATTTTGTCCTCTTTTGAACTCTGGTTATGTCACCATAATGTTGTGTGCATTTCAATATTTTGAGCAAAAACTGTGCTCTTACCCTGCTAATTGAACCTTCACACTCTGCTCTTACTGGTGCAATGTGCAATCAATGAAGACTGGCTACCAGGCTGTGCCAATTTAGCCATGAAACCTCCCACACTATAATGACAGGTGTTTCAGTTTCATTGTCCAACCCCTGTATATATTTTGTACTATTTTGGCCTAATTACTGTTTTGAGAGGGTTGTTCTTTGAGCAAATGGCCTTTTTTAGAGTCTGTATTCTCCAGTTAAAGATTATTCATTATTCATTACTAAATTAGTTGATGATAATAATCGATTAATCATGATTAATCCAATTAATTTTTTCAGCCCTATATTGCACGTTAAATTTTAACAACCAGTGTTTCAGCTGCTCTCTGCAACTTTCTCTTTAATGCTGGCAGATGAGTGTGATGTTCGAAGCAGGTCTCATGACAGAAAGCAGCTGCTGCAGCCAGCACAGTCTCTCTTTTACCTTAAAAAACAGATTGTTGGAAAAAGAAGAGTCATTAGATCAGCAAACAAATATGCACCGTTTCTATAGGCAGTGATTGTAATAGCTCTGCTGTTTAACGGGCAGGCACAAATTTCAGTAGAGATTCATTTAACAAGATCATAGATGGCACAATAACAACATGTATGTTGTTATTGCATGCATACGGAGTTGAGTTTTACCAGGTTATTTGATAATGATCATTTACAAAAGCCTGGATGGTGTCCCAGAGCCACAGAACATGCCTTGATGCCTAGTCAGATGGTTCATTCAGATTAAAAATTCATGCTGACATTTTATTTTTATAGATAACAATCTTTTCTCTGCATGACCAGATAATGTTAATTATGGTCTGATATACAACACCCTAGAACCAAAGACGACACACTTTCTTTCCACCTCGACTTTAAATGGAAGTGTGGAATATGTTGACACCAGAGGACACTATTATTAACAATTTAATCTGTGGAGTTTTAAAGCCCCAATATGAAATGTATGTTAGAGAGTTCCCCAGGTCGCACAGACGTTTGATAAAAAACATCATTTAGTAAGGACTTTTAAAAGCAAACTGGTTAATATTTGTCTAAAACATTTGTCTGTTAGGAGAGTTGAAAATGCATCATGATAGACCCTCAGTTTTAAACTCCATTATTTGTTGTCAGGTGGTGTTTACTTGTACTGTTTTAGTTAGATTTAGGAATTAGAAACTATTTGGTCTGTATTAGGATATTATCATGTTTTCCTCATCTGGATTATTAGTTTTACCTCATCTGCAAATGACACAAAGTCTCATACAGGCACAAGAAAAGCTTTCCTGTGATGTTTCTTTGAAAGCTCTGCTGACCACCTGCCAAGGGAACGTTCACAACTTGTGTCCAGCATCATTTTCTCAATTTTATTATGAGACCTGGTTGTAACATGTGCAAAATATGGTGTGGTGTATTCTGAGAGGGCTCATCTCAGGTGGGCCGCTAGACATCAGATACATTTTTTGCACTTTAGCACACCTGAGATGGACGTGAGAGTGCGAGAAAAGCCTCAGCAGGAAGCGCCCGGTGTCGCCCGGCAGGAAGGTGGTGGGCAGCACCACATATCGACCCTGAGCCAAAGTTCCTCTCAGAGTCACACTGCGAGAGTCCATGTAGATGGAGCTGGCCGCCTGCTCCACCACGCACTGCACTCGGCTGCAGCGGTTCATCTCCACCTTAACGGGATGAGAAGGTTTTAAAGGAAATGAAATTTAAAGAAGCGAGAAGAGTTCATGTTTTGTTCGGTGTGTCGGCCCACCTTCAGCACCTCAAAGCCTATTGGCAGGTTTTCTCCTCCTCCATGTCTCTTTAAGATTCTCCTGTCCTCCTGCTGCAAGCAGATCAGCACCTCCTCCTCTTTGCTCTGCACCTCAAACATGAACTAAAAAAAGAAGGTAATGGGTACTTTCAGCATTCTTGTGTTTGTTTAGACACATTTTATCACCAGCTGTACCTGTGGATTGTACAGAAAGGTGTCCCTGTGGTTGATACATCCCCCACATCGACTCCTCCTGTCCATCTCCTCAACAACCTCTCCCCTTTTCCTTCCTTCCTGATTGCTCTCCCTGACCTTGTTCCTTCTTGGTTTGGCTCCTTCAGGCTCGATGTTGCTGTTACTAAGTGTCAAAGCACTGCTGCTGTATTCCCCTGTAGAAAGAGGTGCTATGGTGGGACCAGCTGAAGTGGGAGCTGGAGTCCACTCCCCATAGCTCTGCGTCTCTCTCCAGTGGGAGTTCTGCCACAGCAGAGTCCTTTGCACCAGCCGGCACACCACCACATCTGTGAAGTAGCAGCAGAAGTCCTGGAAATCCATCCTGTTTGGAGATGAATCAGCATGAAA
This sequence comes from Crenichthys baileyi, assembly GCA_036173005.1. Lineage (NCBI taxonomy): Eukaryota > Metazoa > Chordata > Actinopteri > Cyprinodontiformes > Goodeidae > Crenichthys > Crenichthys baileyi. Next base: position 505,457 of record JAHHUM010000605.1, read on the forward strand.
TCACTTGGAAGTTTGCAGAAAAGATTATGCATAATATGTTTGCTCAGACATTTGATTTAATTAAAAGACGTGGTACCAGAACTCCCCAACATCACGAACAACAATCCCCATCTTCTCCCTCTCTGCCCGGCTCATCTGCTGCCACTGCTCCGACCTGCAGGGGGCGTGCAACAACAACAAAAAGCATATCCGTTCAATCAGCTGAATATTCATTCACTTTCATTCACATAGCATGCATTTGTATTTATTTTACTCTGACACGCATAAATAAAAGCCAACTGAAACTTGAGACAGTATGGTTGATATCTGTGACTGGTCTTACTGCGTGAAATGCAGTTTCATGGAGCTGCTTTGTAACTACAAAGACACCTTCTAATGGATTGTAGAGTTTTAAACGACTTTAATTCAGAAATGCATCACCTGTTTTATTTAATCATATCAGTGGTATAAAAATCAGTGGTCATAAAACTATAATTGGCAGAGAAACAGTGGTGAAAACATCCTTACTGAGATCAGGAGGAGAAAAGCTTTGGACCTTAAAGAACATCTCTCCTTAAATCTATCGGATTTTTGACTTGTAGAAGACACTTATGTAAATTTATTGTTGGGAATGTTCCTCTTATTTGTATTTTTGCATGATTCAAGCCATGTTTTTAATTATAGCTTGTATATCTGCGTGAGCGTATTTGATCATTTCTCCTTTCCTTTGCACATTTCATTGGTGATATTTGATTTTTTTTAATGAGTGAAGACCTTCCACCTTTCAGCAGGACGACCCTAAACATACAACAAGAGGCTTTAATTGAGAGGTTTAGATTAAAGCATGTTCATGTGGTAGAATGACCAAATTAAAGATCTAAATCCATCTGAGAATCTGTGGGAAGTCTTGAAAATTATTGTTCACAGACAGTGTTTGTCCAATCTGACTAAACTTGAGCTATTTTGCAGAAAAATATGAGCTAAGACTCCAGAATCTAGATGAGAAAAGTAGTTAAAGGTGTTTCTACAAGGTTTTGACGCAGGGGGACTAAATACAAAAACACACCACACTTTTAATATTTTTATTTGACATTTATGTCCTATTGTATGATGATCTATCACATTGGATCACAATAAAAACATTAAAGTATATATGTTTATAACTTGACAAAAAGTGAAAAAGTTCCAGGGGTGTGAATACTTTTGCCAGGTGCTGCAGATGATCTCTACTGTGAAACAGATGACAGAGAAATAAACAAGTAGTGTTTTAACTTCTGGAAAGCTTTAGTGGTCCTTGGTGGCCATTTTCAGAGTTTCTCAGACCTTCACAACGTAAACAGCAGATGTTTCCTTGTAAAACATTTCCCTAACTGTTGTAAAATGTCTGAAATTGTCCAGAAAAGTTGCAGTGGCATTGTAAACCGTTGTAAACTACATCGTCAGCTGAGGCTTTATTCCTAAAACTCCAACAAAATGTTCTCAGCATTCAGATGAAAAAGGGTTTCAAAGCGCTCTCACCCCTGACTCCAGGCCCCTTTCCAGTCTGTGGTCCCCCACGGGTTTCTCATGCGAACCATAAAGAGTCGGGACGTCCCACCTGTCCTCAGCAGATTCTCCCCCAGCCTCACCTTCCTCACCGCTGTGATGCCATAGGCGTGCCCCCGTACGAGCCCACAGTCCAACACCGACTCCACCATCTCCCCCTCAGCTGGCTGAGAAATGTGAAGCACACTGAAAATCCTTACCAGTTTAACAGTGACGTCTGAAACATCGAAGACCTTCAGGGTTCCAGAATGTAAAGACCTACCCGGATGGAGCAGGTGATGAGGGATTTGTGCTCATGGACCTTAGCTAATGTCTGGAAGAGTGACCTCCTCCGCTCGCTGTGCAGGCTGAGGGCCTCACAGTCAAGGCTGAGAGGCTCCGAAACCCCTCCAGTGAAGTCGATAAGGGCCTCTGCAGTGTTTCCTCCCTCTAAAGCCTCATAGCAGCCATTTAGTCTGAAACACAAAACTTGTCATTATTTGCCTGAAATGAGCTTTGAAAAAATATGTAGATCATAACCTACATTAATAAACGAGTATATGGATGACCCCACTGCCTTGCATCTATTATATTATCTCCTGTTGTTTCTGCTCACATCAACTGTATTTGATGTGATTTCCCAAAAAAGCTGCTCTCAATAACATATTTTAATGTTTTTATCAACAGAAAAGAAAACCGAAAATTTGACTCAAAGGCGTCCATTTAGCCTATGCTTGTGACTACAGTCACGTTTAACCCTCTTATTACCATTAAGTCAGCACAGATGCGATTTAGTAGGAGGGGTAGTTTTTTGCCCTTTAAACTATTACAACTTAGTCAAAAATCCAACGCAATACTGAGTGGATACCAAATACTTGAATTTGACAAAAGCACCCACTTATTTCACAGTTGCTTGATTTTTTCAACTGTAAAAATCAATAAATTTAATGTGAAGGGACCTGGCTAATCCTTGATGACCTACCCTAAAGCTTTTATTGATATCTTTAGAATGAGAATTGCACAAACTATAATGTTTGACGCCAGTTTGCACGGTGTGTGTGTGGTGGGGCATCTTCACTCAGGTGGGAAAACTAATAAATAAAATCATTTGCAGGATACTCTGGATCACTGCTGGAAACAAGTGTTTTGGAACTCAACCTTTAACTGATTAGCATCACTGCACAGTTGCTCTGTGATTATAGGCTATAGACAGTGTTGTTTAAAAGAACAAAGGTGGCTCTCTGTCCATGAGATACAGTTTTCTGCTTGTACTTACTTGGCGTAGGCCTTCTCCAACAGGGCACTCCAAAACTCTCTTGGTGTTGCTGAGCGGCAGAAGAGCAGGACTCCATCCTGACTGACCGGCAAACGGTCATCCACCACAACATCAACCCAATGTCCGAAGCGCCAGAACCTGAAATGGAAGATCCCTGCATACAGGTCCGGGCGTTTTGGGTTCCATTCCTGATCCATGTGGTCAGGAATGACCTGAGTGAGGAAAAGGGAACGGAGGGAAGGTTAGGATTAGGGGGAAAGTGCAGAGGTGGGGTACAGAAATAACAGGGCAATGAGTCTGAAGGGTGAACCTTTTTCCACAGTGAAGGTTCAGATGCCAGGCACGAAATGGCTGCCACCATCCAGCAGTTACCCAGACTGCCTTGGTGCAAGTCACGAGTGCTGATACCATCCACAAACAATCGAGGGTCCCTGCATATTTCCTAGAAAGATGAGAGAGGAAAGAAAGACCAGCTACCTGATGTTTTGATGGTGTCCTTCACATTTCTGTAACTTCTGTACAACGTTGCTTCGTGACCATATGCCTGTATTTTATACTCTATTGCTCTTTAAAATAGTTGAGAGATTTAGAAACACAGTCCTCTGCAAAAGCTTTAAACTACTTCTGGTTTCTTCATATTTTTATCCATGTTGTAATGTGTTTAAGTGGCCTTAAACATAAACATTGTTTTCAGGCTTTTTAAAGATCTTCCAAGAGTTTATCTCCTCAAACATTTGTTCAGACTTTAGGAAGCTGATATTTTCTGTCTATAGGACCTTCCAGTTTTGATCTGATAATGCAAAAAAAATTAAATAATGCATCAAATCCAATGTTGCTGCCAATAAGGCATTATTATTAAAAGTATGCAATACTCCTTGAAACAAATTTTATGGAAATTATTTCAGCATTCATTTGCTTTGTTTTTTGACTTTTTGTCTTTACAAACAACATTCCATATTGGACCGTAATGGTTACAGCCCCCCAAAATATATTTATTTTATTTGAATATTTAAAACTGAAGAAAACACTGACATATTAGAAGGTTTTGGAACATTGACATTTTTTCTTCTTTTTTTAAGATATTAAAGTACCTAATAAGGGTGAAAACAATATTTCTCTCAAAATAAGTGAAGAAACAAAGTTAAAAGAGAAACTTTTAAGGAGCTTCAGAAAGTCTGGCTGCTTGGAAGCAAAACAGACGAGAGATAACCTAAAAACCTGTTGTTTTTTACATTAGCCTTTCAACCACAAACTTCACCTTTGACCCACAGCTGAGTGCTGAGCACTGTAAGCATCTGTTTGTTTGATCCCCAAAGTCCTTTACCTATACAGTCAGTTAATATGTATTTATCCCATCTCTGAGGAAGGATAAACCGTGATGGGACTGACAGCAGCAGGTAGTATCACCACACAGTATGGGGTGTGAATGGCTGTAAAACCGTCTGGGGAGACAAGACATGGTTTTTCATGCTTAATGTATGAATGTGTTGCCGGTTGATGAACAATCTATCGTACCATCAAGGACAATGGCCTCTGTGAGAGTGCTTCATGGACTTACTTTGTACACACTCACATGCACACACACACATGCTCATATAAACATACGCACCCCTGACATACAGCTTTCACCATATCTGTGCAATATGTTGTCTCGTATATGTGTTGCTTATTATATGTTTTTTTTTTTTGATATCTCACACTGTATCCTGCTAAGGATAAAGTGTGAAATATGATTTTTTTTCCCTCCTCTTATCTAATGTGGTCTTTCTTTTTATGCTCTTTTTACCTAAATGTGGCTTCATAGATTTTTAGATTTCTTAGAAGGATTGTATTACAAGTAGTGAAAGTGAAAGTGAAAGCCAAACAGTATTAGTATTTGAAAGTTTGGACTAAAACTGTTTGATACCAGTGACCCAGCTTCTCTACCTAGACTTCAGTGAGCACCCATGACTGTTATTATTTGAATGATGGGACCACAACTGCCTCATACCAGCGACCTCAAGGATTAATATTATAATTTTTCTTCTAGCACAGGATGAATTTCTTACCACAGAGGACTTAATGATCTAATTACCTCTATTAGAAAGATTGGATTAGAACTAGCTTTTACCAGTAAACTCCCAAGGATTATTAATGTCATTTGATTTGTTTTTCTGTGTTTGATTTTCTGTATCATTGAAATGTTTTTCCTCATGTACAGCGCTTTGAGTGCCTTGTTGATGAAAAGCGCTACATAAATAAACTTGACTTGATGTAGATGGCTTCTTTCACCCTCCTGTCAAAAAATAACCACCCTAACACTGAACCAAATGAAGAGTTGAGCCAGTGACTTAGGTTACCTTAATATTCCCATTAGTGACCTTAAATTAAAAACCATTTATGCTCCACATTAAATGCGCAGACGCAAGTGGAAGGGGCCTTCTGTCCATCCAGTTAATTTCGTACATTTTGTAGTCCGTCATCAGGAAGTGGTGGATGCGTACCCAAACGCAACAAATGTATCAGTACCACCAGAAATTGTGAGGAAAGAAAACAATGACAGAAATGGGTGAACTTCTCCATCCAAATGTGCTGATGTATTTATAGGCCACACAGACCACCTCCGTCTACGGCAGCGCCTCTTTTTATGTCTTTATCGGAGAATGTGCATTTTCATAATTCACTTCACCATTGCCATGTTTTCTGTTATCTGAAACTTTCCTTTGGACTTGGAAACTTGGTCAGAACTGCCCTCTTGTGGATATAGTGTCTATGCCATGCCATGCCAACTTAATAAATGGCTTGAAAGCGTGAGGGCAGTGATGCTAGACAGCTTTAGGATTGGGTGGACCTATTTACGTGCGTGAAGGGAGGATAAACGGGCCTTAAGGGCCCTATTAGTGCCATTGTTCTGATAACAACTTATAAGCCTGATACTTCCAAGCCAGCACTGAAGAAGACTTTTGGGTAAGGAGTGAAACCAAGGAGAAGAATTTCTGGCGAAGTATGGAAACGTAAACTTTTTTTTCCATATTCAGTTGTCATTTTCCATATTTATTCAGGCTTGGAAAATTCATCCATCCATTCTGTGTACCTACTTATCCCTGCAGGGTGGCACAGGCGTGGGCTTGGGCCTATTTTCAGCAGTCAATGGGCAGGAAAAGGGGTTCAGCCAGGGCTGCCAGTCCATCACAGGGCAACACAGAGACACACACAAACACTCACACCAAAGGACAATTTAGAGAGGCCAGTCAACCTCACAGTCAGGTTTTAGGCCTGTGGGTGGCATCTGAAGTACCTGGAGAGAACCCATGCATGCTCTAGGAGCAGAGGTGTTTTTAGGGTCTCAAAACATTGGGGGCTTTAGCCCAAATCCAAAATATTTAGATTTCAATAAGACAATTTATAGGTAATTTCACAAATATATATAAAATTAAGATTATATAGGACATTTTGTACCAGTTCTCTGTCTCAGCTGGTTTTAGACTGAATGTAAATTATTGTGAATCAAACAAAAAAGGTTTGCAGTAATTTTACTTTTTATTTTTGTTAGAAGCTGAATGAAGGTCAAGGAGAAACAGAGTTTAGGCCTGATGAAAAACCATTTTGCTGAAGCAAATAATGACACATTTTGAGGTATTTAGAAAATAACTTTATCTGAATTTTTGCTGACAAAACGTTTTTCTTAAACTCAGAGATGTTTACTATGGGCCAGATAAATGTGCTTCTTTTGTCATCTACATAAATTACCTTTTTTAAACGTTACGTTCTCATCAAAGGGTTCCACTCCTGAGGCTCCATTGTCTTTATTCTTATATTTCAAAAAATGAAAGTGTTATAAAATTGATTTTCCTAAATGGTAAAATCCTAAAACAGTCAGTCAGTCAGTTTATTTATTTTATTATGCCAAGAGCTTTCAAAACATTTTATTAAAATTGTTCATCTTTTATGAACCTGTTCTCTTTTACCACCATCTTTTCAGCCCTTCATTCCACTTCTGAAGAAATTTGTCCTGCCAAATATAATAAGTTAAACATTTTTCAACACAGTCTTTTGTTCTGCACTGAGCATGTGAGACATTAGTGCAGTTCTTACTATTAAACACTTTGAGAGGAAAGGGTTGTGGTGTTTAAAATAGAGCATTGAGTCTCATCCTGGACCTTATCAGTACTAATATTACATTAGTTAATAACTGTATACATATGGCATGTATATCTCACCTTCAGTAAAACTGTATCCTTGTTTAATTAGTTTAGTTTATATAATATTACATGTGTAATTCAGAAAAATAAAATAGTTAATTAATCAACCTGTGATTTAGTACTATGATTTATTTCTTAATTATCCTGCATCTTTAAACCCAGAGCTGTATGTTTAGAATCAGCACAGAAGATAGGAAAGAAAAGAGGGAGGGTTACTTTTGTTCTTTCTACTACGACTTACTGGCACCAGGAAATATTTTCCTTGTTTATTGAGCAACACTTTTTTCTGTCTACATGTAGAACTAGACTATAAGACTGGCTGCAGCAATGAGATCAATGTGTTGATCTGAAGGACCTTTTAATGTGTTCAGCTACGTTAGGATTAAATGATTTTATTTTGACTGAAGTAAAGGACCAGATATTTTCACATTATGATGCAAATCCCGCTAGAAGCTCACAGAGAAGGTTGCTACTGTTTTCTATCACAGACAGATCATTTACCTTCACCTGTGGCTCAGGTGAAAGTTCCTCATCGTGACTCTGATGATGCTCATTAGAGTGAACCTCCACCTCATATCTTGCTGGGTGAATCAGTGATTAGCTTTAACTTACAATCAGCCCATCCTGAGTCTGCATTCAGGTTTGACAGCTATCTTCGTCTGGGTTTTACCGCTCTGCTTCCACCTGTTCCTGAACACACACCCACCAGGGTCCCTCTCTCCAGTTGGCTCCGCGGCTGCTCGGAAATGATCCCTGTTCGAGGTGCTCAGTGTAACTGTTCAGGTAATGAAGGAGGCAGGTCGACCTGGAGTAAACTGCTGTTCTGGACTTCTCCAGAATGGAGTCCGTCTCTGGCTGTGCGCGTAGTTGCGCATTAGCGGTGCTGCGAGTGCGCAAATAATTATTTTTTGTCTTCTCCTTTTAACTCATTGTCAGGTTAGGTGGAGCGGGACGTGATTATATGGAACACAATTTTGTTTTTAAATAAAAATGTTAAGTCCAATACCATTTTGTGGCTGCATCTTTTTAATACTTCTAAATGTCTGCTATCAAGAAGTCCGGGGCTATTCAGAAAACATCTGGTCATCAGGTCTAACTACGCACCTGTCTAGGAGTAAATGCAAACTCCATGCAGAAAGACCTGAGGCTGGGACTAAAACCCAGGACCGTCGTGCTACAAGACAACAGTGCAAAAGACTGCTCCACCATGCAGCCCGACTTGGAAAACTATAAAATTCAACATTTTTCAAGACTGGAGATGGACCCTGCATGTAGAGAAGGACTAGAAAGTAACGAAACATTTACAGCCCACCTACACCCTAACTGCTGTAATAAAACATTAATTCCTCCGCATTAAAATGACAACTGCTTCCCTAATAAACATATTATTCATAAACGTCAAAGTTGCTGCTTTTATTCAAGTCTACATGCTTGGTGTAGCTGGAGTTTTCAGTTACAGTGACTGAAAGATACAGCCATCACAACACTGGACTAAAAACAGCCAGTCTATTTATTTCAGATTCGGTATTTTTTTTTTCATATAATGGAACTGAATGAAATGTTTGACTGACCTGATGACAGCTAGTGCCCCAACCCTGTCCGCAGATGCTCTTGTTTTGAAGTGACCGGAAGAAGCGGCAACACATTTGCAGGCGAATTTCTGCAGGTGAATTTCTGCAGGTGAATTTTTGCAGGCGAATTTCTGCAGGTGAATTTCTGCAGGTGAATTTTTTTCAGGCGAATTCTTGCAGGTGAATTTTTGCTGGCAAATTTTAAGTGCAAAAAAATTCACATACATAATTGCACAGGATAAAAATTCAGTGTTATAAATTCAATGTTTAAAAAATGTCTGATTCTAATGAGACTATTTTACTTCCAGATTATTTACACTACTACTGCTTTTTCTGAACTCAACTATAGACGCTCAGAGTATCACACTGATGTGGCTGTCCATCTGCGTTTCCTGCTCTCAGGGATAAAGTTTCACTGCCTGACAACCTCTCTAATTATAGGAAGTGCTTGCTGAAGATGCGTCTTAACATAGATCAGGGACGAGAGGCGATTGATTTATAAATTAGGCTCTTAGCATTTGCTAGAATTCGTTTCAGTTATCTTTGAAGAGTTTTGCTTCATGCCAAACTCACCCTCGGCCTCCTCCAGGTCAGTCCAGGTGGGGGCTCCCTCTTGTAGAAGAGGGACTGGTTGGTGGCAGGGAACAGAGAGTCTTTGAAGAGCGCTCCTCGACGCATGCAGGAGCGCCTCAGCTTGTTGAAGCTTTGACCCTGGAAATCATTCATCATCTTCCATCGTTCTCTCATCAAATGACTAAAATAAGGTGGAAAAACGATGTTAAAAAAGACTTAAACAGAGAACAAAAAAGTTTGATACATTGCATGTATTGATATGAGAACTTAAAGCCATAAATTATTAGAACAGCTCATTTATCGTGTTGTAATCTACTCCTGGCATTACGGTTGGGACACACCTATGAAATGACATCTGGTCTATCAGAAATTTATGAAAAGCAATTTGCTTTTGATCAACTAAACAAAAGTCGTTCATCAAAGCTTTCACTCTGCACTGGTCCGATAAAATGCAAAACATCGTAGTTTTACAATACAGTTCCAGTCAGAGGTTTACCTTATGCAGCACTAATACTCCTTCCTTGTTATTTTACCCATTCTGTGCGATGCACCTGTATCTTCATCCCTTGATGGTTCTTTGTCATATCAAACCAAGAGTGACAGTTTGTGTCAGATGGTGTGAACTTCGACAAAGCTGGGTGCTGATCCCAATCACACATCAAAACGGGTTTTTGGGATGGATAAAGCAGGATACATTCAGGTTTCTGGAATCACCTTAACCACAACTTTGGTAAAAATGTATAGACTATACCGAAAGGCTGGTTCCCTGCAAGGAAAACAATGAATAAGCTCTAACAATTCTGCCAGTAAGAAAGATCAAATCTTCAACCAGAAATATGCCAGAAGCTTGTTGATTGGCTAAAAAAGCTTGTGTTTCATGTGTAACTCACTGAGGAGCAATTAAGCTAATATTAGCGGGGGTGTATGTATATATTTAAGCATTAATGTATAACTTTGTGGGAAAATTCACAGCAAATTCTGCAGCCAGTTAGCTGCTGGTTCTTCTTATCAATTTTAACAGCCTTGTGGGTAATAATTCTGTCAGACACAAAGAAAGATGCACCAAGTTAAGAGCGTATGAAAATTTCTTTTTAATATACATTTATCCAATTTAAACCTTTAGGGTCATGGAAATGCTTTAAAATCTTCTCGGTTTCACTGTTTATCAGGAATATTACTATTAATGTTTTGGCTGATAAACTAATGTGAGTTTTTAACCTTGGTAACCATCACATCAGCTCACAAATCACACCAGACTAGTTGATTTTGTTCAAAGGGACATTTGCACATAATTGAAGTTGAACATATTTTGCCTAAACACCTCCTTCATAATGACTCTTGGTTATAGTTGGACCTTCAGCATGTGTCTGATTCGTGTTTTAGTGGTCTGTGATTTGAACAGCGTTGGCGTCAGCACCTTGTGTGGCAACAAGACAAGCACAGATGCAGTCAAGCATTTGCTTTGAACACATATAATTGCCCACAACTATTCATACCCCAGGCAGATTTAGATTTAAAATAATTTTTCTGTCAACCAAGAAGTTTGTTTCTGATAGGAAGTAATACCGGCATCTCTCAAATGATAATAAAGCAATGTAAAAGGACAACTTATCCTTCGGTTCCAAGTCTTTGAGGATTAAAGGACTTTCTTGCTATGACCCTAATTTTTAGCTCCTCCCACAGATTCTTTATTAGATTCAAGCCCAGCTGGGCTGCTCCAATATGTTAACATGACTTCTAAACATGTTGGTATAATTAATAGATTAGTTTAGACCTAGGACTATTAATATTTTTGTTCTTAATTGTACCTTAACTGTCTTTTTCTGTTTAATTTACTAAGGCTTAGAATTTAAAATGTAAATTTTCATCTCTTTGAATTTTTTTCTCGCAATCAAAATATTTTTGATCACATAAAATTAAATACTAAAATTCTGCCTGGTCCATCTGCTGTCACAAAGAGGCATTTATGCCATTTTTTTTTTATTCAAGCACAACTGCAACCCTGAGAACAAACACTTTTTATGAATCCAGAGCCAAAGCTTGGAATAATAACTCGGCCTAAGATTTGCTGCTGGGGTTGGGATCATTGCTCTGTTGGTGACCCAATTTGGGCCAAGCTTCAGCTGACCGAACATCAGATGGCCTCATGTTTGACTCTTGATAATGTTTATATACAGAAGAGTTTACAGCTGATTTAATAAGCGTGAGGACAAAAGTTGTGTTTCTTTCTATACAGCATGTGTAAAAACAGTTTTTAAATGCTTATATGATATTAGAAATGAAGGAAGATAAACATGTTTGCAGCAAGCTATGGAGTTTCTCTATAAAAATTAAACATATACTGCAAATATATTAAATATGTGCAAACCATGAGTTCTGCTGCACTAGGCCACATAAAGTACAGAATACTTTTAATTAAACATGACATCTATATTTACCTTGTCGGCCAGCTGTTTTGAACAATTAAGAGTTTTAGCACTTTATCTTGTTTTCTTATACTTTGCACTGAGTACCTGGGGAAGATAAAGAATATGATATACCTCTGGGAAGTCATTCTTCCCAAGATTTCATTATTGTTCCTTATTATAGGCAAGGCAAAAAGAGTGACCTTCGCTCCTCAATCTATAGACACTTCATGCTGTCTTTCAGTATTTCTCACAACCCTTTCCTCTGAGCCTGTCCAGGATGTTTTGTGCCTTAAGACAGAATATATGGTCTATAACATAAAACACGAAAGCACAGTTTTATGTCCTTATAACGAGTGTGTGTTTATGTAACAGCTTCTAGGGTGATTCTTGTGTGTATGTGTGTGTGTGTGTGCATTTCTGTGTAACTCTATCTCCCTCCACACAGACAATAGACAGATGGTCACCACGCAGGGTGACATAACACTCATTTACAGCTGGGAATAACCTCACACCAGTAAAATCCACTGTTAATGCAGTCAATCTGAAGTTTCTGTTACTTCATCCTCACACATCTGCATGTAAACTGCCAAGCTACAGCATTAACAAGAGTATTTTCTCAGAGTTTGAGGGTCACTCACTGCTTCTTCCTGTGTTCTGGCAGGTGGTCGTGCCTACACTTCCTTCTTGTCCTTGTTTCTGATGTCTCTTCCATTCGGTCCTCATCTCACCATGGTTTGTGAGTCCAGTTAACCTTCTGTCCTCAGGTTTTCCCTCCTTTGCAGCGTCTTCCTCACACACTCCTGGAGGATCGGTTTCTGTTGAGCGTGCTACCTCTGTCGCCTGAGAAACCAAGAGGCTGCCACCTTCTCCTTTAACTGCTTCGCTGCCAAATGTCACATTGATTAGGCTTAACATTTACATGTCTGAGCTGTGGACACCAAACAGTACTGAAAGAGCTAAATTAGGCCAGTCCCCTGGTTCTAATTTTAAGCTGGGTGTATTTTAGGAAATACTTCAAGGGACAAAATGAGAACGCTGACAAGCTGCTTTAAAAATGTGAATAAATATGCATCAAAAGCTTGTATTATATCCTGAATAAAAACAGATTGAATTGTTTTAGACAATTTTCTTACTTCCATGCATTTTTACAGACCTACTGATGCATTTATACTGCATGTGAAATAAGTACTGAATTCCCTTTTAAATAGCGTTTAAATAAGGGTCATTGACATTAAAACCACACAGTGATGTTGGCTGCAACCAAAGTAATGCACACATATAAAGAAAACAAAGGGTTATTAGTTCAGAAAGGCAGCTGATGAAAGACTGGAATGACTCGAGGAACAGGTATTGAACACACTACAGAAATATGTTTAACACCTTGTGGAAAAGCATTGTTTTTGGTAATTAACAAGTTCAAGACATCTCCTGTATGGAGAAACTATCGATTTAATTGCTTTTGATTATCATTTTGACTCCTCTGTCAGAAATCTTATGAGAGACTTCTGGCAGTAGCTGGTTTATGGTGAAATGATGTTCTTGAGGTCTCCGGCAGCTTGAGTTTTGAGAATGTTTTAAGCCTGGGTTTAAGTCTGTACTTTGACTAGGCCATTCTAACACAAGAATATGGTTCATTTTCTACTGTAGCTCTGGCTGCATGTTTAGGGTATTTGTGCTGCTGGATGATAAACCTTCTCAACTCTTCCCAGCTTCCCTGTCGGTGTTGAAGGGACATTACCACAGCATGATTCTGCCACCACCATGTTTTACCTGTTTCACAATTACTAACAAGGACACTGCTTTTATTTAGGTATTTCAGAGTAAATAAGCTAAACACAGGCTGGAATTACCATTTTTGATAGCTGTCAAAATATTCAATCTTCTGCTGAAATATCTCAGTGATGGGGCTTTAAAGTTTATAATTTACTCTATTATTTTAAAGTGATATTTTTACTCTTAAAGTTCTGTGATAGTTTTTACCTTTTTACCATGAGACAAGCTTTTTTCTTAGAGCATGCATTTTATAAACAATAAAAACCCATCCAGCTTCCTGTGATTAAATATTTATTTTAATTTTATACAGTTTTCTTATTTATTATCTCCATATTTGCAATTTCTACACTTTATTTCTTTATTTCCACAAATCTATTTTCCTTCTTTCCCTTCCCTGTTATCGAGACAGCAGCCATCGACTCGTCGTGCCTGTTCCGATGTAGTGCGCATGCGCAGCAGACAGTAAAGGATGCCGATGTGGCGCTAAACCTTAATTACCTCGATTTTAAACAAATATTCGGAATGAAAGCGTTAATTCTGGCCGTGCTTTGTGTCTGCGGCTCTGCTGCGGGGAGTGAAGACGAGAGGCTGCCTAATAAATGCGAAGGTATGACGCCAAAAAAAGACTCCAAATCCCATTTGTTGTTGTTGTTACAGCTGTATGCTGTCTGCAACCTTTCTGCGCCAGGCGACTGCGATCGTTTGGTGAGCCTGTAATTAATATTAAATGGCTATTTATTTGTCAGTGTGTAAGTTTCTGACAATGGAGCTGCAGGAGGCTCTGGAGAAAACTGGTCGCTCCAAAGATGTCCTGGAGGTTGGAGAGGTGCTGGACACAGGCAAGAGGAGGAGGAAGATTAAATACAATACCTCGTAAGTCTGCTCGGTTTGTTGTGTCCTCATCCTCATCATGTTTTAACACAATGTCAGGGCGGAAAGAGAACAGCAATAGCTTTAGAGGAGCAATTGTTGCCGCCCGTCAATCTGAGCAGGGTTTTGAGGTTATTTGAGAACAAATTGAAGTCTATCCTTCCAGTGGCGGTTCTTGGTTGAGCCCCAGGACCAGCCCCACCTGATGTGCCCACCGGCAAAATTTCCTGAAAACTTGTCTTCAAATGAAAGAATAATTAAAGTTTTAACACTTTTACCATAGTTGCCAATCTTCCCAGTTCTGGACGTCCCAGCTAACTGCCCATAAGTCCAGAGCTTGTAAAACCCCAGAGCTCCAATAAAATTCAGTTAGTGTTTTAAATGTTCCTCACATTATAATTGGAACTAGACCAAACAAGTTAAGTCAATTCAAGGGGCTTCAGATGAAAATAAAGAAACAGATGTAAAGAAAATTACATGAAAGAGGGAGAAATACTTTAGAAAATAGTGTAAAATGTTTCCTTTTCATGCTAAAAGTTTGCATTGGGGACAAATTCCGAAACTTGCGCTCAAAACATTCAGATGCATGAAACTCTGCAAAGACATGTCACCGCACATGTTGCCTTCATACACCCAAATTTGTGGTGAAGTGCGTGCACCCACCCACCACGCATGCAAATAATCATGGCAACGGCTGCCGTCAGTAAAGCAAGAAATAGGAGATTCACTGACTATGAATTGCAGATCTCAGTGTCCATGGTGGACGCAAACAGGGAGAGGCAGAAGGTTAAATGCCGTTAACACGGTTGGAGCTGAATTATTATCCTTGGCCAGAATAAACATTATTTAGCAATTTATGTCAAATCCAAAAGGCACCATCTGGCTTCTGCATTGAGCTCAATTATAGTTGGTGTGAATATTCCTCCCATATTTCTATATTATTTCATGACTATCACCACACAAACGACGTGAAGTACCTTAAATATTTAAAACAATGCAGGACATCACATTAAAAGCAACATAACTATAATAATTATAGCATAAGGGGAAAATGAATTGAGGAGGCCAATGTGCCATTGCATTTGTGAGACACATTTACACATCATTAATAGCCCGCACATGTTGAATGACGATGCTTTCTATTCACAAAAGAATATTCACTTACAGATGCCCTTATAGCAATACGAGTGAAGTCATTGCAACATACGGATGAGGTCGTCCCATATGGCTGGCATGGCCCGGCTCAGGGATGACTGTGTAATACCCAAGCCCTCAGTCAGCTTCCTCTGAAAAGTTCTGGTTGCAAAGTGAGCTTTTTCTTCTGATCCATCCACACCTCGGTATTACAGACACACTGGCTCAGTAACTGCAAAGGACTGGGGTCACATACTGATATGGAAATATAAAGTCTTATGTCATCAGCATGCATATGGTGAGTAAAACTCCATAATCTGGGATTGGGATCTTGTAGATGTTAAATAAAAGTGGCCTGAGGATGGAGCTTTGAGGAACCTCATGTGACCTTTGTGTTGTTTTGTATGCTTGAGGTAAAATTTATATTTCCATGTCTGGAGACAGTTGGCGTTTGAAGCTTTGTTAGAGGTCAGTATTTAACCTTTCGTGTTTTATTTTAGAGAAACTCGGCTGACTGAGGCGGTGGACAACATATGTGAACGCATCCTGCAGTATAACGTCCACGCTGAGAGGCCTGGCAGCCTCAGATACGCCAAGGTAACGTCTGATTGTACTGAATGTGTTTTTTTAAAAACAAGCAGTGGTCACAGGTGGGATTATTTACCACCATTTCAACACCAAATTGAGTAGCATGCGTTTATTTAAGCATATGGTTATTGACATAAATCACAAGAAGAGATTCTCTTTCTCGGCAGGGTTCCAGTCAGACCATGACGACTCTGAAGAATCTGGTCAACAAAGGAGTGAAAGTAGACCTGGGTATGCCGTATGAGCTCTGGGACGAACCAGCGGCGGAGGTGACAAATATGAAGAAACGGGTAAGAAAGAGAATATCCACCTGTGACCAAAGCTAAATGTTTGCCCAAAAACAATGTGGTATTTGTCAGTATTTCCATGTGGATCTGCGTTTTTAGACAAAGTGTGCTTTGTGTGATCAGTGTGAGACGATGCTGGAGCTGTACGAGGAGGTGGTAGAGGACTGGTACTTCCACCACCAGGACCAGAGGCTGGAGAGCTTCCTCTGTGAAAACCACGTCCTGAAGACGTCAGAGCGAGGTACGACACAGAAGCGAAGAGATGCTCAATGCCTGCTAAAGGGTCGGGTTTAGGTTTTGATGCTCAAACGGACTAGCGAAGCATGAAGGATTGTGACGGGAAACTGCAACTGATGCTGCGAATCATTCAACAAGCAGGAGAAGAAACCAAGCCTGGTTACCGTCTCACAAAAATAATGAGATAGTGGTTTTCAGTGTCTTAATTACATTCACAGCTACTTTTTCAGTTGTGCAGAAACCTTTCATTTATTTCACCTCTTTTTTGCTTTTTCATCAAGTTTTGAAACTCGCAGGAAGTCTGCTGAATGGCAAATAATCATCTTCATTTGATTATTATTGGGAATTGTTTAAATAAAGGAATAACTAAAGTGCCTATGTAAATAAAATGAATTACCACATACATTCTAGTACTGAAAAAAGCAAAAATATTTGATTAATAATTGTTAGGTAAGTAAGTGCATAAAGCGAAATGAAGTACAACAAAAAAGATCTTCAAAAGCTTCCGTCTGTTCAGATCAGTGCTGCCAGGATTCTAACAAAAACTAAAAAAACGACGACGACATTATTCCAGTCCTCCATCGGCTCCCTGTTTCTGCCCGCATCCAATACAAGAGCTGCCTCCTCACCTAGCAGTGTGTCCATGGAAACGGCTCCAGTTCCCTTAAGGTACCCCACTCCCCACATCTCCGTTCAGCAACTTCATCACAACTCCAAATCCTATGGACCAAACGAACTTCTACAGGAGAGCAGGGCCTTCTGCACAGCTGTGGAAAGCTCTCCCAGATCACCTCAGAGTCTAAAAACCTTGGTTTTTAAAATCTGAAATATTCTTTTTTATTTTTTGTCTTTTTTACACTCTTTATTGTAGCACTTTGTGATCAGTAAATTGCAGTAAAATCCATGATAAATAGATATTATTACATACAGTACATAAGAGTGAAAATGAATAATTAAATGAATAAATAAAAAGACTTATCTAAATAATTTGTTACGTTTCTTTGCCTTTCACAATATAAGAATTTAAAATACACGAATAATTAAAAAATGAGATAATTTGAAATACTAGACGAATAGTGATTTACTTAATTTTAACAAATGTCAATATAAACCACATTTCTTCTTATTGTCTTCAGTCCGAGTCCATTTGTTCAGCTGCACAAACTTAGCATTTCCACATAAACATTGTTTACTGAAAAACTAAGAAGCATCATTTTTAATCCAATTTTTCATTTTGTTAATATTTCATTTACTCTGTTATCTGACCTTAAACATGATCTGCAGTTGGGCCAGAAAGTCTGGGTGATCTGAACGACCCAATTCCAATCTTTTCACCTCCTTAAAAAAAAATCTGAATTTTGCCGCTTCCAAATCTGGTGCTAAATCGGATTTGTATCCAATAGTTTTCAAAGCGTCCACAGTCAGAACTGGTCATGTTACATTTTAATTCCAACTCTGGCTTCGCATCCACACAGACTTCTCCACAGCAGCAACACTCACTGCTCCACAAGAGGCCATTGTTCATAGTGGTGAAGTCTCTTTTTCCGTACCTTTCTTCGTCTTGTTCTGATCCGGTCATAATTACTTCCGTAAATAGTGAGCTGCTGGGTCATGTCTACATTCTCCATCTGCGCATGCGAGTCGCTTTGATCGACTCAAAAAACAAATAGGATTTCAAATAAAAAATTAAGCATCAAGACCTGCAGTGTGAACGTTAGCCTTGGATTCCAGTCAACCAGCGCTGGTGTCTTGCAAACTTTAGATCCGTTTCTGCTTCAACACACCTGAATCAGGTTATTGGGTCAGTAGGGGAACTCTAGAGAACCTGTTTGCTTGCTGAGGATGTAATTGAGCCGTTTAATTCAGGTGTGTCGGACCTAATCTAAACGTTGCAGGACACAGGCCCTCAAGGACTGAATTTGAGACCCATGGTCTAAAACAGAGGTCCCCAACCCTGGTCTTCAGGCCCCACTGTCCCGCATTTTTAGGTGTTTCCCTGCTGCTGCACACCTGACTTTATTGAACGGGTGATAAACAGCCTCCTGCTGCACGATGAGGAGGTAATGCAATCATCTAAATCAGTTGTGCTGGACAGAGACACATCTAAAACATGCAGGACGCCGGCCCCTGAGGACTATTTTTGGCCACCTCTGTATTATTGTTTTTAAAGATTTTGTCGTTTAAAAAAAAAAAGTCCTGCACCTTAAATTTCCTAAATTATGTAACAATTGAAAGGACATACCTTCTTTTATTGGTGAAACACCAGCAATTAGTTGCTCATAAAGTGTAAGTTATCTGAACCATACACATGCGTGTGCTATCCTATGTGCAGAATGTCTGAAGGAGGTGTGGAAAGGCGACGTGGGCGATGAAGGAGGAGCTGAAGAAGCAACGGTAACAGAGAAAGGGAGAACAACGCACGATGCTGGAGAACTATGAGGGAAAACCTTTTTATGAAAGTGGAGAAGACAACGCTAAACCTCAGCCTCAGATCACAGCTGCATCTCAAAGGACAGAAGCAGAAATGATGTGTTTAAGTTGGCGACGATGTTTTGCAGAAAGAATAATCTGCCACTGTGCAATTCGACTCTTTCCTTTCATTTGTACAGATTTTGCAACATAAAAGGTGCTTTTTACTTCACATTGCACCATGTACAGTTTTTATATGTTGAAATAAATCTTTTTAACAACGTTGTTGACTGCATGTCTTTAATCTCATCAGGATGAGATCATTGGAAGGTCAGCAAACATCTGGTGGTGTCGGTGCTGTTGAGGTAATCAGGCCCGATCAGATTCAGCTGCGCCCCTCTTGGCTCCTGCTGACAGACAGAATCAGAGAAGCAGCTGTAAACCAACCAAACAATGCCTGGTTTTCCTGTTTATTTCATGTTTTCTGTCTGTCTCCTGAGAGCTCCGAGCTACTCGGATCAAACCAAACCACTTCTAACCTACTCTGACCTGACTGCTTTGGAGGCCAGCTCTCAGTCTGAGGGTCCCGCTGCAAATGACGAGCCCCAGGCCCTTGTGGTGAGCTGTCAGGAGGACAGCATGGAGATCGTGATGAGACCTCACCTGTTAGACCCCAACCCCCCAGTGGAGCTTGTCGGACTAAGACTCGGACCATCTGGTTCTGGATGGGATCGCTGCACCGCCAGGCGTTCTGCAGATGGAGAGTTCATCATCAGGGCTCCTCTGGCTGAGTGTGGGAGCAGAGTGACGGTTGGTGACACTTTTTGACCCCCAGCTGCATCAGAGCCGCTCTATGCTGCCACCTGCTGGTTTTTATCCTGCTTGGCGTTTTTCAGTTCACAGACGGTGCGGTTCTGTACAGCAACATGCTGCTGTTCTTCTTCCCTGGATCATCGCCTGGTGAGACGTTCCAGGTGGAGGGAGCTGCTGTTCCTGTGTTGTGTCAGCACAAAAGGTGAAAAATTAAGGGACTTTTATTTTTAGCCCACTAAATATTTTTGGATAGTAACGTTTTATTTGACCAACTGCTTTCTTGTAAAATTCTTGGAAATTTCTTGGAAAATGTTTCAACTATAAATAATAAAATACATAAAAGAATAAAAATAAAAGATGGATTTTAGACCTAGCTGTACAACACAGTAAAACTATTTGGAAGTCTTACGTTATATATCCTGTATATTCCTGAAACTTTTAAGTTGCTTTTCCAGAATTTACCAGAAACTTTCCTGAATTGTACTGTTTCTTTACCCAAAGTTAAAAGGTTCTGTCCCCAGATTTAGAGGCTACTTTGCAGAACTTACTACTTTCTTCAGACCTAAGTGTTACTTTACAGAACCTAAAAGTTGCGTTCCCACACGTGCCAGTTACTTTTCTGGATTTACTAGGTATCACCTGGAACTTTCCAGCTCTGGTTTTAAAACCTACCCGGCTCATTCATTCCCCAGGTACTTTTCCCAGACTTCCCAGGAGGTCGCTTTGCAGAATTTAGAGGTTATGTTCCAGGAATTAAAAGGTACTTTCGTGGTACTTTTTGGACTCTCCAGACATTTACAGGTTGGTTTCCAGAATGTGCTGGAAAAGTATCTAGTAAGCTGCAGAAAAGTAACCAAAGTGTTCCATTAAAGTTTCTGATAAGTCCTGGGAAATAATCTCTCTGTTCCAAGAAAGTATAAGATGCATTTTCTTAGTGCTACTAACTAAATCTACAAAAATTTGGGGTTTGAGATATTTTTTAAGTTTGCTAATAAAGAATATCCATGAGTGCAAATGTCAAATTGTATGCAGATGGAATCAGTACAACGTGGAGAGACACTAACTCCTGACCAGCAGTTATCTTGGTGAAGTTTTGAGCTTCACCGTTTCTCCTTTATCTTCAGTCACTAAAACACAAAAACTAAACCAAAGCAGGTCTAGACTGTAGAAACAGATAGTTACTGAAGATGAACAAGACTTTCTGTAAACCGGGTTTGATCTGTTGTTTAATCCACTCTCATAGTGTGAAAACATTTAATTCCCTACAAACAATCACAGCTTTTCTTCTGCTATAAATGAACAAAGCTACATTTAAGATAAAAAAGAGATTCATTGTATGAGTAACACCAAGTACCTCCCGTGATTCAACAACCCGTGGAGCCACCTTTAACAGCAAGAACATGAAGTAATCATCTTCTCTTTGACTGCTTCGGTCTCTCACATCGTTGTGGAGACTTTTGGGGCCACTGTTCTTCGCAACAATGCTTCATTTCTGCGTGACCTAAGTTCTACCAAGCTTCAGCTGTCAGACAGATGACTTCATATGTGAGTGTACAATAATTAGTGTACAGAGGAGCTCATGTTCTACTTAGTGAGTTTAAGGTGTTACGGTCCTCTGACTGCAAAATAAGCCCAAATCGTCAGCCCTCCATCACTGTGCTTCACAGTTGTTAAGTGTGTTCTGATATGCTGGGTTTGGATTGGTGCATTATGGCCAAACATCTCTGCTGTGGTCTCAGTGGTCTGAAGGACATTATTCAGGTGCACCGTTCAAACCAAACTTGTGCTGCCTTATTCTTTTTGCAGAGAACATGATTTCTCTTGGAAACCCATATGAACAATAGAAACCAGTTCAGTCTTTCTCTTATTGTCCTTATTTTAAACTTTATTATTTAACACATTTACTGAGTCCTAGAAGGAGCTCTTTTCTGAGCATCGCGTGTTCCGATCCTGGATTGTCCGCTCCTCTGAAGACCGGGAACTATCTGGAAATTGAATATTTCAGTTTAGGGACTGTAATTATACCACTACAGAGTATTTCCAACAGCTTATCGGTGTTTATTGCTCAATTTATTAATCAGTCGATTTTCAGTAGTATTCCCACCTCAAATAGTGATGGTGTTTTAGTTTTTAATCTTTTGTTTAACTGCCTACCTACCACTTATTTGCTCCTTCAGCTGCGGACGTCTGTGATAAAGATGTTTGAAGTCCTTTGTTTTTATTTACAGGAGGTACATGGTGAGCAGCGGAGCCCTGAGGCCAACCTGGACGTCCCTCATCTCCGTCCACTCGGCTCATCTCAGCCTGGATTTCTACCTCAGCCTCATGGCAGGTGGGTCAACCAGAAACTGACACGCTGCTGCTTATTATGAAGGGGTTAGAACTTTTTTGCTGACCTCGTCTGAACACATTAATAGTGACTTTAACAATATTGTTAAATTCTGATTTTCTCTCTAAAGCCTTTGATTTGTAAAGTTTAAAAATGATTTGATAATTCTTAGTTTTGCTTCCTGAAACCACCATTTCTGAAAAAGCTTCAGTTTCCTTCACTTTGAGGAGAAGCCATCTCTCAGATCCCTGTATTAGATCTTTGTTGGAGTTTTATATTCAGATTTATTGAGGACATGTCAAAAGAGATCAGAAATGAACTCATTCGTCTCTGACCTCTTTTAAAAAATTAGCTTCAGGATACTCTGCAAACAATGTCGAGGTGCCCAGTTTTTTATGTTGATACCGAAATGTAAAACTGTGTTATCCTTTGTACTTCTCCTAGATTCAAAAGCTGAGAACAAAGACCTAAAGATTGAATTTAATATTTCTTCAGCGCACTTGGAGCTGCTACAAGAAATTAGAAATGGCAAACTCCATTATAGTCGCTGCTTCAAAAGCTGCTGTTCAGATTTTTTTTTTTTTTTGCCAAATAGTAACTAGGAAGACGAGCATTGCAGTGTGTTCGGTAGTTTTCTATAGTGCCTTTTAGACTTATTCATACCCCTTAAAGTTTATCATATTTCTTTTCTTTACAACTACAGACTTCTGTGTATTTTATTTGGCACACCAATGTATTTAGCCATTCTTTCATCTAATACCCCTCAATAAAATAAAGTGCAACCAGCTGCCTTCAGAAGGTAGGTTAGGTAATAAAACGGTATCTGAAATGTTTGACATCTCAAATAGAACTGTTTAATCCATCATCTGAAAATCGGAGATGCATGTCATGACTGCAAACCTAGTAAGACATGGTTGTCTATGTAAACTGAGTGGCTAATCAGAGAAGCAGCCAAGAGGCCAGTGGTGACTCTGGAGGAGCTGCAGAGAATTAAAACCCTTCCCCTTTTACAATTATGCACTACTTTCTGTTGGTATTCCAAATACAAATCCTATTAAATACATTAAGGATTGTGGCTGCAGTGTGACAAAATGTAATTACATTTCAAGAAGTATAAGTACTTTTGCAAAAGCAAATAAAAATGTAAAGGTCCTTGGAAAACCCAGAGGATAATTTCTAAACATTTAAACATCTGAAAGTACGACATGAATCAATCACTTAAAGCTAAAATGAACAAGTTAAAGCTTTTCCCGTTATTTTTGCCATCAGATGACTGGAGCAGTGAGAGAAACTCACCTGTTTACTTCATGAGCGAGACGGTAAACATCCAAGCCTCAATAGACCATCATCATCATCACCCTCCTCTTCGTCTGTACGCGGGCAGCTGTGTGGCCACCCTGACTCCTGATGTGAATGCCCACCCCAGATACCCCTTCATAGACCGCCAGGGGTGAGTTCTGTCTCTTTAATGTCTGCTGCCACAGTCAATCCATCCACTTCCTGCTCCCCAGTATGTCTGGAGCTGTAGGGGTTAAATCTGATTAGGACATGCCTGTTGTTTGCAGATGTTTCACAGACTCCCAGCTGAGCGGGTCCGGCTCTCGCTTCCTGCCCCGGGTCCGGGATGAACTCCTCCGCATTCAGCTGGAGCCTTTCCTCTTCCATCAGGACCGCAGACACTCTGTCAGTGCCAAATTCAATGCTTCATCATTTTAGTTCCTGCATATTTACAAACAATGTGCTTCACTGTCTTCCTTGCAGATTTACATCACCTGCTACCTGGAAGCTCTTCCCATCTCAAAGAAGGACCCAAAAACAAAAGCCTGCTCTTTTATAGCTGGGAGGTCTGTGTTTGGGAACATCAAGTCACTCTTAAAAAAAGAAATGCATGTGCTGCAAAACACATGTGGTTTGGTTTCAGGTGGAGGTCAGCAGATGGGGACGATCATGTGTGCGAGAGCTGTGACAGAGCCGGAGAGACGGCTGAAAGCATCAGTGCAGATTTCACCCACGAGAGGGTGCAAAGGAGTAACAGAGAGCACGGACTAAATGGTGTAAAGTGTGCTGCTAGGTTTCCTCCTGAACATGTCAGAGACACAGTCAGCAGGTCATGTGAACAGCAGATAATAACCAAGATGTTGTTTTATTGCAGAGCTGCACAGAGAAACAACTTTGGGTCCAATCATATTTCTTCCAGAGCAAGATGATAACAGCAGGACTTGATTCTGTAAAGAGGACTGAATGATTTAATATTGCTGCCATCTGGAAGGTGTCTGGTTGGCAATTTAATTTAATAAAAACCAAAGATAGTGTGTGGAACTGGATTTATGACCTCTCAAGGTTTATTTAAAACATGCAGCTGTGTAATTTACCTTGTTTAGATAATTGTTCACTCAAATACTACTCTAAGAGGGAAAGCATGCAGCATTTAGAGATGAAGAAAACGGATAAAGGCTCTTTGCAAAATAAGCCATTAATGTAGAAGGCCAACATTTTTACCTCTCGGACCTTTTCACATTGTGTCATATTACAACCACAATCTTCAATCTATTTTAATGAGTTTTATGTAAAAGAACACAAAGTGCTTCATTATTGTAAAGTAGTAGGAAAATTACACATGGTTTTTACGAATGAAAATCTAAAATGGGCAAGAGGAAGCTGTAGTTACCCCACTCTGCTCGTATAGCCTTGAAAAAAATCCAGTGCCAGCACTTGTCCTCAGAAGACACCTAATTTGTAGATGGCATCTACCTGTTTGTGATTCAATCTCAGTATAAGTACAGCTGTTTTGTTTCTGGCCTCAAATGTTTGCTAGAGAACATAAAAGAACAAACAGCTTCATGAAGACCAAGGAACACAGCAGACAGGTCAGGGAGAAATTTGTGGAGAAGATTAGTAGAATCGGGTTTGTTTTGTACTAATATTGAACACTGTTGCCCTGCATATCTCAAACACCAAGTGCCGCTCCATAAATCCTGACACCTTGACTCAGTGCTGGATGAACTTGTAGCATAGATGCTATTATCCACCAGCATTAAAGCACTGTTCTGAAAACTACTCAACACACTCACTGCTGTTATTATCGGAAAGGTTGAAGCAGCGGCTGATGGTAGTTTTAAGCTGCAACTTTTCTAACTTCCCATAGCAGTTTGCTGAACTACAGTGTTAACACTAGCTTCTACAAAAAAATACTTCCCCTGGAAACAGATTAAATGAAAATTTACTATCAACAATCTATTCTCACTTACTCTCTTATTTAATTTTTGGTACATCTTGAAGATTTTTTATTTTTATAAATAATGGATGGACAAGATGCGACAGAGAATGATGGGGTAACCAGGGTGGAGTTTGATGTCCTTGGACGGCCTATTTTATCCACCAAGACGTCTGACACAGAAATGTATGCTGCAGAAACTGCCCCAACTTTAAATCTTGTTTCTCTGAACTGACTGGGATGAAAATCCATTTTCTTGGTTTGAGTTTTCCTCCCCTGCAGATCAACAGTCTGCTACTCATCTCTGTCAACACTCACCACAGACACAAAGTGAAGAAAACTCTGGAAAAACAAAAACATTGTATTTGGACTCATGACAGTCAGGGATAATTTTCCACTCTTCTCTTTGGAGCTACAGGAAGATGCCAGAGCTTCTGACAGTGAGTGGTTGTCATCAGAAACAGCGGATGCCCCACAGAAACAACAGACGACATTACCAGGACTTGGCAGGGTTTAATAGGAGGGGGTACATCATGGGGTTTTTATGGGTTTGGATTGGTGGATCATACACATCCCTGGGATAGGGGAAGGTTAGGTGGCCCCGCGGCCTGATGTGTCTATCAGGGCATGCTTGAACCCACTGATCCCATCAGAGTTATTCTCTAGGTTATTAGATCTGAAGGGAATGTTATTGTTCATCTCAGAGCTGAGATATATCTTCACTCATAACAAGATCTCTAATTATACGCTCTGAATCTCAGTGTTGATTGAGTCCACTGCACTGTATTCATTTCTTTATCTCACTTTTTACTCTTGTACTGAAATAACTAATATGTCTGATTTTATAACAATGAATACTAACTTATTGCTGTGGAAAAAAACGTCATATGGCAGAAGAAGAAAACAAAAATGTGAAAAACGATAGAAAAGAGAAACTATTTCTGATTTTAGTTGCTAAGCTGTATGTTTTTGGTTTTGACCAGATGCTTTTAGCAATAAATACACTTGCTTTGTGTGGAAGTTTAGGAATATTAAGAAAAACATGCCATTTAGCATTTATATTTTTGGAATGAATATTACCCTAATGTTGTGTAAATACAAAAACAAATACAGTATACAGTCACACAACAATTCACAACAAATTTTACATTTCTGTGATATTTCTGAGAAAGAAGGTTTTTACAAAGCATTAACAGCAACGTCTGATAGGTTGCTTTGTATTTAGCTCTAGCATCCCTGACCCTGCTGAAGAAAGGCATCCCCACATCATGATGCTGCCACTACCATGTTTCAATATAAGGATGTTGTGTCCGGGGGGTTGTTCAAAAAAAAAATGACGATGAATCTTTTTACTACCCATTCATAAGTATGAGATACTTTTTGTTGGTCTATTTTGCTTTTTGTCCAGGTAAATACATTTCATTTAGAGCTGTAAACGATAAATATGGATTTTCTACAATGGGAAATTTACTTTGATTTTTAAATAACCACTATTTCTTTTCTATTAAAGATTTTAAAACAAAGAAAATATCAAACTTATACAACAACCAAAACATTTTTTTTCTTCTATAGATTTTCAATATTTTTGGGAAATGATGTTCAAAAAAGTCTGTAGTTTCTGAGCTAAAAATAAAAACAATAAAAATGATTTAAAAAATGACAAAAATGATATTTTTTGCACTATTTGTGTCACTACATTGCAGGAGATTTTATCCAAATATTGCATGAAAGCAGAGAAAAACTGATAAAAACACGGCTTGATTGATCGCACTTTTTGAGCCCCTGGTGAGGGACAAAAAAGCCACTTGCTGCTCCTGAGCCGCAGGTTGCAAACCACGGCTCCACCACATAAAATCCCAGTATAATACATTGAGGTTCATGGTTGTTATATGACAAAATGCAAAGAAGTTCAAAGGGGATTAATAGTTTTGGAAAGCGGTGATGGAGGCCCCCTGCTGGTGAAGGGTGGGTTAGCAGTGGCTTGGATTGCTAGTGCCTCAGGCCGGCTCTGGACTTCAGATATGCAGACCGTATTAGTTGAGTTATTTTATGTTTGGATGAGTGAATACAACTTTTTTGTTTTAATCATCAAATCTCCAACCAACAGATCCATGTCAATGCCCTGTATAATAAAATCTTGTCCTGTCACAGGGGTTTAATGTTGAATTTTATGACTACATCTTGCTGGCACTTTGTTTATTATGACTTTTTGGTCTCTTAGCACTTCAGAGCCTCCGGGTGTGAAGTTTGGCAGCACATAGCACCTGTCAGCAGCAACCTCAAAGGGCCTGATTAAAGCAGTTAAACAATATCTTACATCATTTTAGGGAGGCCTTCTGTTATCAATTAGTGTTAGTTTTATTAAATCCACCTCCACCTCCACGCCAGCCACCTCACGTCTCTTGTGTCTATGTATTTATGTTGCCAAAGTGCGTTATTGACTCAAAAACGTGCTATTTCACCCCTCAATTTAGTTTATTGCTCTTGTTCTTGGTCCAAGCATTTCTTAAGTGCAATGGAAGCACACACACACAGCACACCTGGGGAAACATTCCCCGAGGGAAGCCATCAATCAGTTTTATGTCCTTCTCTGGGAAAGTTTCCTCCTCTCCAATCAAGCCTCCTCCCCCCCAATGCCTCGATTCTGCTTCTTATATTTCCATCTGTATCAGTTTTGCTTCACATCTGAGAACCATCCAGCACGGCCAATTAGCTTCAAACATTTTCTTCTTCTCTTTTTTTGGCTCTCTGGAGGATAATTGGAGCAAAGCGGAGGGTGAGACGTCAGCCCGGTCAGTGCCTCGAGTTTCCTGTGTGTCCTGAATTTGCCTGCCAGTGCTAATAAAGAGGATGTGTTTGGTGTAACATAAAATTGCATAACAAGCAATGAAATATTGGGCCCAGTCTTAAAGTTTTTGTTTTGTTTCATTTTTAAAAGGGAGAAGCTGCCAGGCGAGGAATATGAAACTCTTTTTTTCATGCTGATCAAAATGTTCAAGGTGGTTTTCAAGCTTCTCCTGGTTTCACAACATCACAAAATGATGGAAACAAACTATAAAAACATAAACCCAGAGTGAAATACAAAGATACCAGAATAATAGAAGTGTTTTTGTTGAATACAGTGCTAAAATAACACATTTAATAGGTGCATTCTAGTGTTTACACAATGGAGCCCTGCAAAAGTATTCACATCGCTTGAACCTTTTCACATTTTCTCATGTTACAGCCGCAAGCTTCCATGTGGTTTATTGGGATTTTATGTGACACACCAACACAAAGTAGTGAGTAGCTTTGAATTGGAAGGAAATGACTGATGGTTTTCAGCAGTTTCAACCATAAAAATCTGTAAAGTGTGCATTTGTATTCACCCACCCTGGAGTCAATGCTTCTCGGAACCACCTTTTCAATGGGGCTTGGCATTGTGCTGTATTCTTTCCATTTTCAGATGATGGATTAAACAGATTTCTGTGAGATATTCCAAGCTTGAGATATTGTTTTGTAGCCTCACCCTGCTTTAAACATCTCCACAACAATCTCCCTTATCTGCCTGTTGTGTTCCTTGGTCTTCATGCTGTTTGTTCTCTAATGTTCTCTAACAAACCTCTGAGGCCTTCACAGAACAGCTGGAGTTGCTGAAATTAAATTAAACACAGATCAACTCTATTTACTAATTCTGAGGACAAATGCTTAGAGCGGATAATATTTAGTAGTATTTAAATTAATGTAGCTAAATGTACAAATACAAGTAGGCAGTACTTTGTGTTCTATCGCATAAACTCCAAAAAATACATTTTATTTGGGTTTTGTACCGTGACAGAGCATGTATGTATGTATGTATGTGTCCATGCATGCATATGCAGGTTGTTCATGTGTGTTTGTATGACTGTGCATCTGTGTATGCATTATGTATGCATTTATGTATTGTACAATCTACGATTGCTATAATAGGAAGTGGAATTAAATGTGAAAAGGTTCAAGAGTTGTTCAGATCTTTTTTGCAAGACACTGTATGTTTGTTTGATTTGGAGAAAAAGTTCCCTGTAGGAGTTTATTTAGCTGAATTTAGAGAAAAAAAAAGCTACAATCATAAGAAAGTAAGAAGGCCTTTGTCTGACAAATTAATGGTAGGAATAAAATGCTTCCTCGCTTAAATAAAGTACAAATAGACTAAATATGTGGAATATAATGCAGATTGGGTAAACGCAAATGGTTAAAGCTCACTATTTAAATTTTAGATTGCAGTTTACACCCATGTTGTAATTACAGCAGCTTTCTAAAACAAACGCATTCATAAATGTAGGACAGTTCTCCACAGAAACTATGCTGTTTGGCAGATCTTATCAATGCATTTTGACAATGACCACATCTGCTATTGTTTTTTTTTCTTGTCAATTGATTTATTGCAAAATATAACACAGAATTACCAAGAAAACATGCTTGCGGGAAATTTATGGGAAATGCTTTCAGCAAGTTTATTATTTCACAATACCGGAAAAAACCTCAAACACTTTCAGCAGAAATTCAACTGATGAGATTTAGGTTCAGACCTGAGCAGAGATTTATAGATGTTTAGTCCTGCATGTGCGCCAGTTTGAGGTGCGGCGTCTCGACGTGGAGACTCTTGGCTCAGTTGGTGTAAGGAGAGACACCTCCTAGCTTATCCCGTTAATTTCCAACCCTCCTCCTCCTCCTCTCTCCCCCCCTCTCTCTCGGTGCGCTCCTCTTCTGTAAAGTGCGCACACTTTGCTGCGCCTCTCTCGGTGATCAGGAGGCGCCGCGGGAGCAGAGGGAGAAGGAGACTCAAAAAGCTGGGACGCACATGGTGAGCCTCCCATTGTGGTTTTTCTTATATTTGTTCTTAAATATAAGATGAATTTTAAGCGTTTGTCAGCTTTTCTCTCTGCTGGAGGGGCTCGGCGGAAAAGGAGCAATTGCAGCGAGTCTTTAGGTAAATTAAGAGAAATTAGATGGAGACTATTTGCCAAATGTTGCCTTCAAATTAGTGTTTGGTTAAGATAATCCTGTGGCTCTTTCTAATTCTAAACAATTTTTAGTCCGATGTTTTCCACCTTTGCTTGATTTATTATTATTAAAGCTAATATTATTATTCTTTTTATTATTATTGTAATTGTTTAATTATTATTGTATCTTTTTATTTTGCTCATTCTAAAAAATATATAAAAATGTCAAATACAGAATTAGCCTAAATGCGTGAAAACTTAAGTAAATTTGCTTTTGCCTTTTCCTTTAGTGTCAACTTTTAAAAAACAGATTTATTTTTAATGTTTTAACACTAAACTTTCTTCTAAATGTCTTATATTTAAAATCATTAATTATAATGTCTTTCATCTGCAAAATGAAAATGAAACAATTATATTTGATAAGCCTAGAACAAGAGAGCCCAGACTTTTTGGTTATTAATTGCCCGTAATTCATCCTAAATGCTGAAAAAACAAACAAAACACGTGATTTAGGCTGTTTGATCAGCCGGATCCAGCCTCATCGAGTAAATATTTTTCTTTCTCTCTGCGATAAAGCTAATTGGCTGCAGCCAATTTCTGCTCAACAAGTGCAATTAACTGCCGTTTCCCGGGGCTTCACTCTCAGCTCCTGCCAAAGTAATCCTGACTAAATATGATAAACATTTGTGTTTAACGAACCGCGTCCAGTCCCGGTTTGAGCGCACTCTCCAAGTGTCTGCAGGCTGTTTTCCCATTAGAATCCCTCTTGTTCCCAAAAGAAACCCAACTTTACAATGTTTTTATTGTGCAGGAATGTAAATGGGCAAAACAAAGCAATGCAGGCAGTTTTTTTTTCTTTACATAAAACACTTTTTTTTGCTCATAAATAGGCAACTGATTATTTGTTTTTCTTTTCTCTTTTTTGGTACTCATAGCCTCAGCCCAGCGGTGTTTCTGATTTTAATTACCGACCTGCCAGTTTCACTGACACAAAATTACAACCATGAGGCCTTATTTATTTTTTAATTATTCGCCCACAAGTTGTCTTTGGCTCCGGTGCAACGTGGAATCAGAATGATTTCATCTCCATCTGTTTCTCAGTCTCATCATGTGGAGCTGGAGGCCCGTGGAGCCTCCCTGCCAACTTGCGTGAGGCTGCAAAGACGAAGGGGGAGAGATTTGTGGGGAAAGTCACCTTTAAATACCAGCATGTGTTTTTTTAGTCAAAAAGTAAAGCAAGCAAAGCTCCAGCATGGGTCAGTGCAGAGTCAGTGGTTTGATGGCCAAGTGCATGTTTGTGGAGATAGCTACAGTTGGCCCCCCCGAGGGCCCCTGCATGTGCGCCAAGTAGTGGTTTGAGTCCTTCAGCTATATGCAGACACAATCTGGTCTAAAATTAGGTATTTCAAACCCAAAAAAATAGCCTTGGGAAAATTTCTCTGTGTGGATGGCCCCGAATGCACTTTGGGGGAAAATACGGGACAAAAGCCTTTGGGCCCTGCCTCCTCACCCCCGAAAGGGCCCGTGTTGGGTTTTTTTGACCCGGCTTGAGAAACAATTGCAAATTAACCCAAAGGTGTTCCCTGTGGGAACAAGGGGCCCAAAAAGGGCACCCTTCAAATGCAATACAGGAGAGAGCCCACAGGGCTGATCATATTTATTCATGAAGGATCCCAGTCTTGGAGCAGAGCTGCAAAGTAAAACCCTGGGAAATCTTTTTGCCTCCAAAAAAACCAAAAAAAGCTTGTGGGTTTTTTTAGATCATTTTAAACTTTAGAAATCAAAACCCTAGCCGGAGAGCAGCTTTTAGTTGGGGTTCAGTGTGACCCCAACAGGGCTTTCTTTCTCCTTTGTTTCTGTTGTCCCCTGACGAGGAATGTTAAAATGTGTTGGACGGGCCCCAAATCCCCGGCCCTTTTTCGAGCAGAACATTTGAGCCCCTGCAGGAAAAGGCCCCAAAAAACTACAAAGTTTTAAAATGGTTTCATTTAACAATTAGCAGGGGAAATACAGAGAATGCCAAACCCCGCACCAGCTCTTAGCTTGATTTGGTGTAGAAAGAAGCAAAAGAGGTAAAAATTTTTCAAAAAAATTTCCCCTTTTTTAAATTCAGGGGAAATTTTTAAAAAAATGTGGGAATTTTAACACTTGGGGGAAAAGGAATTTGGATTGGCGTTTACAGAAACCCCAAAAAAAGGGGACGTGGGTAGCCCGATATTTGCCCAACCTTTCAAGTTAAAATCTGCCTTTTTTATCCTAATTACAGTAATGAGCAAAAAATCTTTTCCACATTCAACAAACAACAATGTCTTTTATTAGGATTTTATGTGATAAAAAAACACATAGTTGCAGAAATTGCTCAGGTCAGATTAGATCAAATTAAACTTTTGGCCTACATAAATCAACACTGCCTGAACATACCATCCCTATTGTGATACATGGTGGTGGCCCGGGGATCATTCTGTGGGGCTTTCTTTTCTTCAGCCCCGGGTTTAGGGAAGATGTTTGGAAATTGCTGGGAAGATGGACGCTTTAAAAACAAAAAAAATTCCCCGTAACGAATCCCCATTAAGGACGTGTTAACCCAAAAAGAGATAGAGGCAGAGGTTTGCCTTTTAGCAGGGGCCCAAAGAAACCCCAAACATTTGGCTGACCCCCCCAAAAGGGTGCTAACTAGTGGTTTAGAAAAAAGCCCAATCCCAAATCTAAAACCCAAATTTCCCAAAGGGAAAAATCTGTGGCAAGACTTTCAAACAAGACCTAATCTGCAATAAACAAAAAGTGGTGGCTGTGTGGCATAGCTGTAGAGCAGTTACCTCAAAGATTATTAGTTCTCCATGGAGTTGTCTGGGGTACGATTCCTTGGAAATAGGCCCAAAATTTACCGTCTCCCAAAATGTACAAAAGCTGGTAGAACACACGCTAAAAGGGCCCTTTTGACTGTAATTACCCCGTGAAAAGGAGTCAATTCAAAGTAAAGCATTGCTTCAAATGTACGCCGCACTTCATGGAATTTTTATTTGTAAAAAAAGTTTAAAAAAAAAATTTTAAAAAATATTCCCCAAACAAAATAATTCCCCTGCCAAAAATTTGTGTGGGGGTTATTCCCAAAACCAAATTTAATGTTAAAAAAGCGTTTGGGGGGGCTTTAATATGAGAAAATTTTTAAAAAAACTAACGGGTAATATTGTTTTTTCAAAGGCCTGTTTTAAAAATTCATTTACAGGACCCTTTTTTATGCCCAAAATTGGGTGCTTGCAAGGGACCCTTTCCCGCAGCCCCATGTCAAGGACTTGGTTTTTCCCCAAAAAAAAATTTTAAAACCCAAAAGTAAATAAAAAACCCAAATTTTTCCCCCCCAAAAAAAAAAAAAACTTGCAACCATTGCTAATTTTTAAACAATATTTTTATCATGGCATCTCTGCTTGGTTAATTTAGAAAACATTTTACCTTAACAAAAAAACAGAAAATAACATTTTTAAAAACCAAAGGGGATCCCAGATCACGCCCCGTTTCCCCCTTTCTCGGGATCCCGTTCGAATGCCCCCCCGGTTTTTAAAATACCCCAGGTTGTCAGCAAGTATTTTTCCAGCCCCTCGCTGGCCAAGCATAGCTGCTTCCACCCGGGTCACCCGCCCCGGGGGACGCAGTTGATTTTCATCACACCCACTATTTTTACGTTGAAAATTTTCCCCAAAGTATTTTACTTTCCCCGGGGGCGTTTCCCCCCAAATCTCGGTTTTCCGGCAGAGTCTAAAGAAGGGGGGCGTTGTTTTTGTTTTAGAAAGATGGGTTTTTGGGGTTTTTTTGCCATATTTTTGGGCTGTTGGAGTAGTGAATTCTGTTTTTCTTCAGAATGAGCTCCTGACTTTTTAAAGAATTTATAAAAAAAAAGTCAGACAAAGTGGAATCCGGTGGATTACGTAGCTAGATGATTTGGATTTCCGGGAAAAGGAGGGAATTCAGGATTAATGCCCCGGGAATGGCCACCCGTATGTTTTAAAATTTGTCCTAAAATGTGACCCCAAAAAAAAGAGCCCAAGGGCCAGGAACGGGACTCTGATCCTGACCTCGGCCCACAAACTTCCCCATCCAGAATGACTCCTTCAGTAGAATCCACTACCTCCCTCGGATCCTTCTGTAAAATTTTCCCTGTGTTCAATTGCCTCAGTGCCACCTTCCTCCTTTTTTTATGCAACAAGAGTACCGACACCAAACGAAACCAGAGAACTAATTAATCACCCAACAACTTATAAGTCCGGCGTCTTATCAGTGCCCTTTAGAAATTTCCCCTTGGGGGATGTCCTTTAACACGCCGGAAGGGGTTTGCTGAGGGATCCCGGAACCCTTTAGGAATGTTGCCTTTTCGGGGAAAAGGGTCACAGTCAGAAAACCAGTCCCTCGCTGCAGTTCCTGCCCCGCCCAACATCACAAACCACAGCACAAAACTTTAGTCTCAAAACCCAAAATTTCCTTTGGGTTTCTGCCTTTTGGGGGTTTAAAAAACCAAAAGGCGGAGGTGTCCTGGCCAGGGCACAGGCCCCTCGCAGCTGTGTGGTCTCCCAGGAAAGCCTCGGATTTCGGTCGTTTGCTAATTGAGCGGGATGACGAGGCCGGAGAGGATCTCTGCCCCCGTTCTCTTCTACGAGTTTGGTTTATGCTGCCCTGCTGACTTTGCTGTCAGTGTCAAACGCTTGTTAGGAGGCCATCAATCTCACAGCAGTTAATATTTTTTCCAGAACAGAATGAAGGGTGCAGGTGACAGAGAGACAGAGAGATGGTAAAGCAAATAGCAAAGACTTTTATTAATTTTTTTAAAAAGCAACAAAACACAAAGGAGGTGGATATTAATGAGGCAGTGTGTTTGTGCAAACATAAAATAGAGAGCTTTTGGGGAAAGAATTTATACATTATAATACATGTTAGAGCTACAAACAACCAACTACAAATGTATTTTAAGATAATTATAATTTTATGTGATACACCCACAGAAAATAATACCTGATTTTAAAAACGGGGAAGGAAAAAAAAGGCACATAAATTTTAAAAAAAAATTTTTAAAAAAATCTGGAAAAAATGTGGCATGAACCCCTTTCGCTGATTTTTCTAGAATTTGGGTCAAAAATAAAAGGGAAAAAAACACACCTGCTGCAGACATTTTCTCCTCAACCCTTGTGGGCCCTTTTTCCCGAATTTTGTTTTGTAAAGGGGCTGTTTTTTTTTTAAGGCTCCCATTTCATTTTGCAATCAACCTTTTGAAAAAGCCCCTTTTCCCGACCTGCTGAAGAAAAGAAACCCCCGCAGAAAATGGGACCCTTTTACCCCGGCTTTTGTTAGGGATGGTGTGTTCAATGGTGTTTAACTGCAAATAGAGATTTGTTTTTCCTAAAAATGGCTTCGTTCTTGCCACTTTTTGTCACTCTTGAATTTTATTTATTTTTTTAATCTCTATTAACTTTTTCCTGGTTAAAAAAAGGCCAAGTAAAATATTTTAGCCTGTGGTGTGTGGGCAAATAGTTGTTCTTCTCTCACCTGGACTGCGGATCTCTGCACCTCCTCCAGAGCTACCATGTGATGATGGATTGATCAGACCTCTGTAAGATGTTCAAAGCTGGTTATATTGTTTTATAATCTAACTCTACTTTAAACTTCTCCACAATGTTCTTCCTGACCTCTCTGCTGTGTTCCTTGGTCTTCATAATGCTTTTTGTTCACTAATGTTCTCTAACAAACCTCTTCACAGAACAGCTGCATTTATAATGAGATTAGATCACACACAGGACAACTCTATTAATTAATTAGCGGACTTAGAAGGTAATTGATTGAACTGGGTTTTATTTAGGAGCATCAGAGTAAAGGGTGTTGAATACAAATGCAAAGATATTGAAAACTTCCCAATTTTCCTTATCACATAAAATCCAAAACAATTAATTGACTTTGCTGTTGTTACGTGCTCAAATGTGGAAAGGTTTAAGGGGAGTGAATGCTTGTTAAGTTGTAGTAATGATCTTCAAGTGAAGCAGATCAATTTCCCTACAACGAACCAAAGAACCGGATGTCAGAACCATTGCGCTTTACCATCAAATATTGACAGAAGAGTTATTTACAGTTATCACCAGTTGTGGGAAATAAAGGGGATTTGTTCACACTCTGGACAGACACAAGTCCGTGTTTGTTTTTCGCCACGGAAGTAGCAAAAGCAGGGCTCAACTCAAACGTGCCTTTCAGTCTATAAATCACTTCCAACCAACCTAAAAACTAATCTCCAACTCCTCTTCCTCCCTCCCTTCTTCAGTTTCTTCTCCGTTTTCTCATGTCCTCTCCTCTGCACCGTGACAGCACCCACTGCTCACGCTCGGACCTCTCCAAGACTGCAGAGCCAACCAAGGGTAAAACGATTTGAAAAGAGAGCAATAAATGTGATGGATGTGGGCCAGCGCAGGGTTTAGCTCCAGCTGTCGGGCATGTTTTTTGTCATTACAGACATACCTCATGGGTGTGTGCTCTCTTCACCCCATTCCCTGTGCTCCTTTTGAGTTTGAGGGAACTTTAAGATGGATATGTTCCTAAAGTTGTCAAGATTATTGGTTTGAATCGGTGGCGACACCGCTGTGAAGATCGAGATCACATTTTTATGTGATGAGTTTCTTACTGGCATATACAGAAAGTATGTAAGGTGCAAGCGATGGTAGCATGTGTTTTCAATAAAGGCGCAGGTGGTCTGTCTTAGATTTCATTCTCATGCTTCAAATGCCAATGTAAATCAATGAGTTTGTCTCTCTTTTCTTTCACAATTCTCATGAATTTTCTTTAAAAATGCTTTTTCTTCTCCCTCAGGCTCGATGACATGATGATCCGGCCCTCTTCCCTTCCCCCCTCCATCTCTCTCATTCCTGTTCTCCTCCGACTCCTCCTCCTCCCTCCGTCTCTCATCTCCTCTTCCTTTTCTAATGCCCCATTGAGCTGGACCTCGCCTCATGAGCCCTGCTACCACCCAGATGGCAGTCCTCGACACTGCCTGTCGGAGTTCATTAATGCGGCATACGGGGTCCCGGTCAATGTTACCCACTCCCTACACGGGCCCGATAATAACCCCAACATCTCCACCCTAACGGACCTGCACAACCCACACAACCTGACCTGCTGGAGGGCTCGTGCAGGTGCCAACACCGGTGACTGGGTCTTCACCCTACCTCTTGGCCGCCGCTTTGAGATCACCTACATCAGTTTGCAGTTCTGCAGCCAAGGGGAGCCGTCTGACTCCATTTCCATCTC
This sequence comes from Crenichthys baileyi, assembly GCA_036173005.1. Lineage (NCBI taxonomy): Eukaryota > Metazoa > Chordata > Actinopteri > Cyprinodontiformes > Goodeidae > Crenichthys > Crenichthys baileyi. Next base: position 542,859 of record JAHHUM010000605.1, read on the forward strand.
CATCCTCAAATCCATGGACCACGGGCGTACCTGGAGGCCAATGCAGCACTACTCCAGCAACTGCCTGGGGGACTTCAAGCAACTATCTCAGACTATTGCCCAAACTAGACACCAAGAGACAGAGCCCCTCTGTTCAGATCCCCGGCCCCTGCAGAAGCAGCGGGGTGGGATCGTGCTCGCCTTCTCCACTCTGGATGGTCGCCCATCCTCTCCTGATTTCGATTATAGCCCCACCCTCCAGGACTGGGTTACAGCCACAGACATCAGGATTATCTTCCATAGAACTTCCAACAATATGAAGGTGGTCAATAAAATGGAAGAAACTCAAGGACATGATGGCGTACATGATGCCAAACGAACTGGGATCCTAAAGTGGAGATCAGATATAAAGAGTGACACTGGAGATCAGGTGGACAAATTAAGGGATAATACACTGGCATTTTTTGACAGGGGCAGAAAAAACTCAGAGATAAGTAGGGGGAATAAAGAGGAACGGGTAGACAAGCAACGTAGGAAGGACCATCGCAAAGGTTCAGGACATGGTCAAGATGGCCACAATGTGACCAGCAAGGAAGGAGAAGACACTTTTGGCACAGACTTCCTCGCCTCGCCAAAGAAAGGTGGCAAAGCCAGAAAGCGAAATCGCAACAAGGAAAACAATTTTTGGGCCCCTTGCCCAAATGGAGACTGCACTTGGAAGGTGGAAGGGCGGAGCAGGAGCAACAGCGGGCGGGAACTGAGGAAGAGGCGGAACAACAACCCCAATACAAGACAAAACTTCAGGATTCCCCAGCCCTCTGGCTTGATTCTTCCTGTCCGACCTCCTCTGGCTATTTCCGACCTGCAGGTGGGAGGGAGGTGCAAATGTAACGGACACGCTTCCAGGTGTCGCCGCGACGATGCAGGTCACGCAATGTGTGTGTGTGAGCATCACACAGCAGGCCCAGACTGTGACGTGTGTGAGGATTTCTATGTTGACAGACCGTGGCATCGAGCTACACCCACTCACCCAAACCCCTGTGTTGGTAAGTCTTGCTAAAGTACACCAGCCCAGTGGTACCAGATAGTGATATTAGCCACACATAAATTGTTTTCCTGTACTGGAATTTCGTTTTTCTGTTGGATAAACATTAAAAAAGATTTGAGCTGGTTTAAAACGTTACACACATGACATTTTACTACTTTTTAAAGTGAAAAACTTTGTTGAAACACAGCTTTGCTTTTATTCCTTTATTTGTTTATATGATAGTACTCACTATAGTAAAATGTTTTTTAGATTTCTTTTAATTTTAAACATGAAAAGAAAATGTTTTTCCAGACACTATTTATAAACATAGATGAAACCAGATGTTTACATACACTGTTTTAAAAGACATAATCTCTTTTTCTTTCTGTCTGACATTAAATCAGACAAAACCTTTCCTGTTTTAGGTGAGTTAGGATGCCAAACTTATTTCTAATTTTCGCCCATTCCTTCTTTCAGACCGGTGTCTTACTCACATTCACATTATCTCTGTCTACAAATTATCAATGGGTCTAAGGTCAGGACTTTGTGAAGGCCACTCCACAACATTGTCTTTGTTCTCCTTAAGCTACTTTGTTACTAATCCGCTAGTATGCTTGGGGTCATTTCAAATACCTAATTGTTACCAAGCTTTACCTTCCTGGCTTATGTCTTGAGATGTTGTCTCCATATTTTCACATGATGGTTTGAAGTACAGCAGTCCCTCCTGCAGCCTAGTACTCACACAACATGAAAAGGCATGGTAATTTTAGCGTATGTAAACGTTTGAATTTAAAGAAAGTGAAAATAATATATCTCGTATTTCAGAATTTAGCCTATAGCCTAATATAGGAAAGTTTTACTCTGATTTACTGTAATATGTGTGGAGGGTTAGGCTAAGCACAAGCTCAGTCAGAGAACATCAAAGTCTTGCAACAGACTCTCAGGTGAATTAAAGTCTGGACTTTGAGTAGGCCGTTCTAGCACATGACTAAACTTTAAACTAAACCATTTCATTCCAGCCATGGCTGTATGTTTAGAGCTGTTTCCTCCTGGAAGGTTACCCTCCGCCCGTTTTAAGTCTTTTGCCTCAAAATATTTTTTTTCAGGTGCTGCTCTGGCAAAAAAGATTCCCACAGCATAATACTGCCACTGTAGTTATGGTGTGTTTAGGGTTCAGATTTATTGGTTACACCTTGGTAACATAAAATCCTATTCTAAAAATCCTAAAAAACACATGGACGATTTTAGTGTAAGGTTGACAAAATGTGAAAAAAAAGTTGAGGGGTAAAAATACTTTTGCAGTTTAATAAAGGCTCCAATTTTTGTTTAGTAAAATTGCTACTGATGTGACACTCAAAAAACAAAATATACATTTGCAAACCTGTCTCGTGGCAGTTCTAGTACTCTTCTGGGCCCCCTGGTGGTGTGGGGGCAGGTTTCATTGTAATGCTATAGTGCATGTGTTAAAACACATAATGATTGTTTCACTGTATAGTGTCAATATTACCCTTTATTGTTGTGTATGTTTATTTTTTCTTGCATTTGTCCAGCCTGTGAGTGTAACGGCCACTCAAACAAATGTCGGTTCAGCATGGAGGTGTTCCAGCAGTCGGGCAGGAAGAGTGGAGGCGTGTGCCTGAAATGTCGCCACCACACGGCCGGGCGCCACTGCCAGTACTGCCAGAACGGATACACTCGCGATACCAGCAAACCGCTCGGCCACCGCAAGGCCTGTCAACGTCAGTCGCTATATGTGTTTCTGAGTTTACTCTCTGGGTGACGGGGGGGAGTGGGGTAAAAGGGTACACAACAATACTCAGGAGGTTTTTGTGTGTGAAGTATTTTTGTAAAAAACGAGACCCACATAAATCATTTCAGACATTTATCCATTTTTAATGTGACCTATAACTTTTAAAGCTCAATTAAAAAAACTAACTAAACTTTTTTTACAGGCTTTAACGAATACTCAGTTGAAGCAGTTTTTTATTTCATAACAGCACTTAAGACTTTTTGAGGTGGAGGAATTTACATTTACGCCCAAGATCCTGACAGGTTCAGGTTTAAAGTAATCCTTTAATTTGATCTACGTGTTTCATCTTATTGGAATATTAAAGTTTTAAGGCGACCTAGTCTCCCGACTTTAATCTGGTACAAAAAAGGCAATAATGATTAGGGTCATGGCAAGGAGGCTTTCAAAACTCGAAGACTTGGAGCTCATCACCAAAGATAAATCATCAAAATACCAGCGAAAAGCTGTAAACTAAATATAGATTTTATCATTTATTATTGAGAAGGCTATAAATCATTTTTAACAGGTAATTTTTCAATGAAACATTGAAAATACATTATTTAAAACTAAAAGTCCTTTTACAATGTTTTATCCTTTGAGAGATACCTTTCTCATTTAATGTCCAAAACAAACTTCTTATTTAAAGAAAAATAATTTAAAATCTCAAATCAGAATTTTCTGCAGCTCCTTAAATGGTTGTGTTGGTCTTGTAGCACCCTCCCTGACCAGTTTTTTTAATGTCTTTTAAATGTCACTATTGTACTATATTTTAACTGTGTCCCTGGAAATGATTTTGTACCCTTCTGGGTACGAAACTCCTGGCTGATACATTTTAGACAATGAGAGCCCTCTAGTGCTCTGAAAGCTCTCTGTGGATAATTGCCTTTGTGGCGAGCTTTGACTATAACGGCTCTAAAAAATCTGAATGTTATTTGGGGTTCATAAGAGGCTTTTTAAACAATAGCAGGTGTGTACTGGGTTAATTCTGACCACAGCCACATCCCCAGTTATAAGAGGGTATTCACACTTATGCAACATTATTTAGATTTTTTATTTTCCACCCTAAAAGATTTAAAGATTAATGTCAAATAAAATTATTCATCGTGAACTCCGTTTTTTACTCAAAACGTCAGCATCCAGAAGTCTTTACATTGTGAGGGAGAACAGCTATTCCTGTTAGCAATGCAGACACAAAAAGCTTCCTGCTGAGCGGACACCTGTAACCTCATCGTTACCACCGGTCGGCAAATGCCATGACTGCTGAACTTTGACCGTTCACAACTGACTGTGACGCCACGGTAGCCTCTCATAGGGACTTGACCGGCAGCCTAATATGTCCAACGCTAATGGGCCCTCTAGGCTCGACAAGCTAGGATTGAATAAGCTCATATTTCACCACTTTTTAGTTATGGAACTGTTCAAACCAGCAAATTCAAATTATACTTTAGCATTACCTAATTGAAGCTATATATCACTGCGGAAGCATTTGGGAGCAAGTGGGAACATTATTCTCTATTTTCTCCCGTCAGACTGTTAGGAATCATTAGAAGTTTCTGTGTAAACATTATTCGAGTGTAGACATAGCTGCTGAAGTGTACCTTCCTTTTTCCATCTGTCTTTTCTCATTTAGTCCCAGGATTGAAGTGGTAAATAAAAAAGCTTTGCTATGTAAACTTGGGAGTCATAACAGTGCTGCAGCACAGCCCATCCTGAAAGAAATGAATGAGTTAGGGCACAGCATTTGTCTTCATTTGGGCAAGGGTTGTTCATTCTCTGAAAAAGCACTAGAGCGTTACAGATACTGTGTCAAGGTTTGTTATTTTCTTGTTACCCTTCAAGGAGGAATTTGTCTTTGTTAGCCATTGAGACGGCTACAAAATAGATTCTCCGGTATCCCAGGGACGTACTTTGTCTTACTCAAGGACGGGCATTAAGGACAGATGCCTGCTGTCATTTGGGATTAAACCAGAATCCTACAACTGACTAGTCGTCCACTTCAGGATGGGTTCTGTCTGTTGCTTGTTTTTCCCCCCCACAAATGTTTATAAATTGCTTTTATTTAGTTAAACCATGAAGGGAAATTAGGAGGTACTTTTTCATCTTTCAGCTAATTGTTCTGGCTTTACAACCCAATTACTTTGGTTTGTAAGTCCTGGTTTTATTAGCGCAAGTAAGCAGACAGAGCAAGCATTATTTCAAGGCATGGGTCAGTAAGGGATTCTCATATTGATCATTACAGCTATAAGATGGTATCCATACCACAATTGTTTGATTTATTCTGTAAACTTAGACAAAAATGTTGAATTTAAATGTAATATCCAACTACTTCCTGTTCTGTTCTTCATAATATAACAAAAGGATGAAACCCTGATATTTCATGGTTTCTGTATGTTTCAGTAATTCAGATTTATGACTTTTTAAGAATGTTAGGGTTTAAATATGAGACTTACATTAATTATTAAAAACATCTTAACTCACTTAACAACTAATATTTAACCTACCTACCATATTAAGGATGTCAATACAACTTTGTCAATTCTAACAGCCATTTATCTGCAGGTGACTTGTAAACCAAGGTCTCCTTATTGCATGCAGTATATAGTTAGCTTGGTTACAGTTACAGACAGCTAGTTTCAGTCACCTATAGTTATCTCTGATTTCAAGCCAAATACACACTTTCCAATGACAAACCTAATGGTAGTGAATGAGGCAACAAGTACATCTTTATATTAATTGCCTAAGCAAACAATAAATCAGATTCCAGGAGCACACTTCCTGTGATAAATTCCCTCTATAGGGCCTATTGCTTCCCAGCATCATGGAGCTTGTAGTTTTGGTGCAACTTATAACCCCCAAATACTTCAGCTGGAACCACAAATCACAGAACAAACAACAGTACATTTTGCCCCCCAAAAAAACCAAAATAAAAAACGTAATTGAGGAAAGAATGAATTAATAAATATACAAATTTAAAATTTAACTAAATAGAAATTAATGCCTAATATTGAAAATCTTGGCAAATGCCTAATATTGAATTAATAATAGTAATGCCTAATGTTAAATTTAAGACTTTATGCAGAAACCGTGTCTAGCCTGCTTAGTTGACTTGTTCCTTGCTAGCCGACTGTTTTGAAACAGTGATACCCTAATCTCTTCAGACCTGATATTTTTCTGTTGAGCAAAAATATTTTTATTTAACAGACTTTCCTTCCTCTTCAGCAGAGAAATAAAGATTTAAAAATATTGCCAACTCATGATTTTACACCACAACTAATTATGCTGAGAGCAAGTTTATTAGGCTAGCAAAAACATATATTCATAATTTTGATGTAAGATAGGGATCACCCCCCCACCACGGGATTTAGAGCCATTTCAGAACCTCTCATATCAAGTCAGACATCAATTTTTCGTTCCCATTGAATAATCCGAAACCAGTAACAGACAAGTATTATCGAAATGGTGAAATGAGAGATTTTTTAAATTAGTTTAGACCCAGAAATATGTCTGTTACAGTGGATGGAGGGTCTGAACAAATACATTTTAATTTTGTTCAATCTTGCCTACATGCAGAAAATTATTAATACATCCACCCTAATGGACAATGTCATTATGGTTTAAAATATGCTTTCACAAACACTTTGCAAGTAAGTGAATGGCTTCAATATATTGTCATTTTCTAATCCAGCATGCCAGTGCCATCCTCTGGGAGCCGTGGGCCGCTGGTGTAACCAAACATCGGGTCAGTGTCTGTGTCGAGAAGGAGTGACCGGCCTCAGGTGTAACCGCTGCGCTCCGGGGTACAAACAGGGCAAGTCCCCTCTGCGGCCCTGCATACGTAAGTCTGCCACCGATGTAAAATGAAGGAAAAATCTGATCAAAAAGGAGACTAGTCATAAAACCAGAATTTTAGGCAAGATTTAACTGACTTACATTGTGCCACGGTGGACTAGACACTTTATAATATTTATATTTCTAGGGATGACAATAAAAGTGACAACGGATATTTAAAACCTTACCTTTTTTTTGGCTTCAAATCTGTAACCGCATACAATTTACTGCCTCATGAACATAAATATGGCTCTAAAAATAACAGTAATAGAAATGAAAGTAGGCATTAATCAGTATCTTGTTATTATACTAAATCACATTTTGAAACCTAAATGCAACATTTCTTAATGCTGTGATGGAAGCAAGATTGGGAAAAAATAGTCCAGAAAGCAAAATTAATCTCAGTCATTTAATGAGTTTTGTAGGTTTTGGATGCATATCAGTTAGAGTTTATTATTAGTGTTACAACCAGAATTTATTATCCTGATAACTCTGTCTCCTAGTATACTGTAGCATGGCCCTTCCCTATACAAGGTATCCCTTTAGGAGTCTTGTGTTTATTTCCTGGACTAAACTATTAAACATGAGTACTTTTCTTATCAATAAGCAGTTCTTCATTAAGTCAAATTAAGATTTGTTTTACTACAAGCATTTTCTCATGGCCTAAATGCTTTAAGCTATCATATAAAGCTCATTAGGGCTTTTATTGAATATGAGGAGGAATGATTATTATGCTGGTAGATATTTCTCCCATCATACAATAAACAGTAAGATATTGCCTATCCCTTAATTAATTAGTTTGGAAAATCTTATTTGGCTAATATGAAAGAATGAATCTAATGGTTTCCTTCCTAATAATCTGTTCTTCATCAAAACAAATAATTAAACTAAACTAAGCCTCTCTGGTTTTAATAGTTTGATGTCCATGACAAAGAGACATCTTTTATTTTTCCATTAGCCTAATTTGCTCAAGGTTTTATGCCAAAGTTTTAATCTCTTAACACTTTCACCAACTATAAGCTTGATAAAAAGAGCAAGTTGTTTCCAAGTTAACTTAGCTCAGCCTTTCACAGTGTCTCCTTCTCGTCATCCCTGGAGATGGTTTCCACAGCAGCGTTAACATGAGCTGACCGATACAAGGAAACCTCATCTGATCAGAGATCAGCCTCGGATCAAAAGGATTGTTGCTACTCCTCTCTCTGCCTGCGCAGCAGCAAAAATCAGCCTGGAGCGATAATCCGCACGCACAGTCCCAGCTAATCACCCAAGTGCCAACATCTACACGGGCAGCGTTGCTCCGTGGATCCCCAATCAGGTGACGCTGGGAGCCAGAAGCAGGAACCTTGACACCTGTTTCACGACTCAAACCCCCCATGACAGTGCTCAGACCCATAACTCTCCCAGTGAAAGCAGTGAGTGAAAGAAAACCTTGTTTGTTTTTACTGCCAGACCATCTCAGACTATGTATAGCAGCCCTCTACCCCCACTGCCACCTCCAACACCTTAACTCATCTCCTATGAGGCTAAACTCCAAGTTAGCTGCTGCCAGACATTTTTATTTGCTTGTTATTTATACCACAAGCCTTTTTTATATATATATTTATCCTACAAAGCCACGTAATTTATTAAATTTAGCCACCATCTTGTAGATAGCCTTTTGAAAGGTTAAAACAGTAGATGTACTCTTAATGTTTCTTGATTTAAAAAGAAAAATAATTATGAACTTGACAGCAGAGCTGATACTAATGCAGAAAACCCAAATGAATGAGGTTAACTTTATGTCAAATTTATTAAGTAGATTTTTCAGTACAGTTCAAAATGCAAACAGAAATTTTTTCTTTCAGTGTTATTTTCTGTTATGCATTTTACTTTTGGTTGATGATGTTTTTGTATGTTTTGAGAAATCACACTCAGGCTTCACTCTTCCTTAGCTCAGATTCTTGACATATCGAGATTTTGTATTGCTGGTGATGTCATGAGTTAAATATAGTCTCTGTTAAATGTTTTAGACAAAGCCATACAAATATTGAGAAAATATAACTAGTAATTACATTTAAAGATATTGTCCATGTAGAAAAAACCTAAATTCATAACATTCATAGCTTGCTAGCATGCTATATGTACAGAAATAAACAAACAAGACACTGAATAGATTTTCCTCCATTATATGCTGATGTAAAGGAATTAACAGGATGATTGTTACCAACAATCGATTAAATATTTTTTTCAGTCTTGTCAGTGCTGAATATATAATAAGGGGATACATAAAGAAAAAAAAATTTCCTGAGATTCAGAGCATGTAACGAAGAGGCAATATTTGGACCAATTCAGAGACTTTCAAAAACCACAAAGATGTTACGACGATTAGGAAAAAAAGAGTTGGGTCTAACTTGGACTAATTAAGCTGGAAACAGTAATTTATTGGGGCTGGGTAAAATCTATTAGATGACCAATAAAAGCAGTGTGCTAAAAGTGTTTCAAAATGTGTTTGTTGATGAACTTCTATTTCTTCATCATTTTGCCTTTTTTTTCATCATTTCCACTTTATTCTTAGAATGCGTTTACAACAAAATATATAATACTTTTTCCTCAGCTATATTTCCCCAAGCAACCTCAATACTCCGTCGAACGTTCTTCCCCTACATGTGTATGAGGCTTCTTCTCACAGTCAAGAACATGCATGTTATGTGAACTGGTAATTTGAAATTGTCCGCAGGCCTAAGGGGCTGTGTTTGCAGGTCTTAGGATCTCGGGTTGCTGTTGTGATCTTGGTGTATAAAACTTTCCTCTGTTCACTGGTAGTGCAGGCAAGCTCTTGGATTAAATATGAAATAGTTGTTTTTTACTCTTTTAGGCAACTATATTATAATTGCTAAAACGTTTGATTTGTGAGACTAACTTTAGGATAGTCAGAGTAAATTACAAAAATAAAAGAGATATTGCTGGCAAACATGTGGCTATTGTTTTGTATTGTGAGCCCTGTTCACAAAGGAAGCTTAAATGGCTTAAAGTTAATCCTTTACATACACTTCACTGACAATACTTTAACGTCCATTTTAGGTTTGAACGAATGTCTGCTCTGTGAGGTGTTGGGCGTCATTGGCCCCACACACAATGTAACTTATTTAGTGAAGCTGTTATACACGGACTACTTTACAAGAAGCCTGGATAATGTATGACCATGCCACGAGTTGTTAATTTTCACTCCTGAGTTTTACACACAGACACACAGGAGGAGAGGCTAACTTTACTAGTCTCTGTTTAATGTTTTAGACAAAGCTATACAAGAAGCGAAAGCCTCACCTTATTAAATTACTGAAAGTAAAATTTACGTCTGTATGTGTGTGTCTGAGCGAGCCTTACAGGGTGCGTTTCTAGACCATAAAAGACCACACACTCAGCCCTGCTTATCTTCTGTGAAGGCATGGTAGTGACCACGAGGCATTCAAACACAACAACCAATAAAACACACGATTGCAACAAACTGACAGCTCCTGTAGGTAGCCTGAAGTTTCTCCGTCTCTGACACCTGTCTGATGGCGTGTTTATGCTCGCAGGAATCCAAGACGTTGCTCCAACCCCAGTGTACCAACCTCAGTACAGCATCGGTGAGTGAATTACAAAGCTTTTTTTAATCTTAAAAAATAAATATGAGCTTAATGTTACTTTCTTGGTTATTTGTAAAACAGATTATGGCAACATCTGATCTGTAACTATATCATTTACTGTAACTCTTATGGTATATGGTTATGTGTGGTGATGTGCGTCTTCAACCTTTTCCAATTTGAAAATAGTAAGCCCCTCTGTAAAAATAAAGTTCAAATCCCTGCCTTGTTTTAATTTTAACAGTCTCAAATATCAATTTACTGTTTTTGTTTTGTTTTATTATTTTTTCATCTTGTAAAACACGTTGTATTGTGTTGCTCAAAACATGCTTTACAAATATCCTTACCTTGCTTTAAAAGTTTTAAACCACAGCTAATTTCTTTTCCCTACCAGTATGTTTTTGTTACTTACTTTTATTACTCTCCAATTCTTGTGCCTGTAATTTACTGAGTTTAGGAGCCTATTCAAGTCTCACTGATTCACAGCGTTAAAATTTCTGGAAAATCAAAAAAGGCAGCAGAACTCCAAAGAAAAACAGTAAAAGACTTTCAGAAAGTCCATTGAACTATTGATCATGAACAATTAAAACTGTAGGAGAATGTCTGACTTAGGAGCAAGTTACAAAGACAATACTTGTGCACAATTTTTACAAAATCCATTATTGCACACAAAATTGCACACACATGCTTACTATACATCTATCTTTCTAGGATTGATTTGGGTCCATTTTTTATTGGTTTAATTATTAATGCATTATTGAAACAAGCAGCCAAAGAGAAATTTAGTTGATTAAAATCAGCCAACTTTCCCTTGATCATCTTTGACTTTTCAATGAGAGGTCAAGTACGGAAAAATACAGTCTTTTTCTTTCCTTCCCACTAAAATGCATTAAAACTAAAACTATCATACTACTGGAGATAGGCACCAGTTTCCCAGCGACCCACTATGGAATAAGCGGTAGAAAATGACTGCCTGACTGACATCATATTTTTTCATCTGTAAATGCACCATCACACAGCAGGTTCTTTGTTGTACTTTATTTAGGCTTTAGTTCTCTGAAACAAAATCAGAACCAGACAAAATCAAAAGTGACAAGTCAAATGTGTAAAGGCCAGTAGAAGCATAATACATGCATCTGTAGTTTTAATTTATCCACTGATTTCAACATGAAATAAAGTTTCTTGTATGCAATAATAAACTGTTATAAGTGTAGAATAATATGAAATAAGTGATAGGAGAGCATTCAGTGGGTCATGAGTTTCCAGCACAAACGTTTTGTCTCACATGTCGGCTGATATCAGATCTGTTCCCAGGCGCTGTGCCTGGGAGCAGATCGGTCCTTGAACTGCTTTGGGCTGCTTTAACCCGTACTGAAGTAGGGAACCAGTCCCTCCTAGTGGCAGCTTGAAGAAACCCCCACCTGCTGCAGCTGTGATCGGATACTGTGATGACACACGGAAGCAGCTGTATTATAATTAGACTGAAAGACGTGTGCTGGTGTGTGTGTGCTGAGAAATAATAACCTCTGATCTTGCTGCATTCTCCCTGTTTCCTGCAGCAGAAGAGTGCGTGTCGTACTGCCAGCCCTCTGAGGCAAAAGTCAGGATGAACCTGGAGACTTATTGTCTCAAGGATTACGGTTGGTTTTAAGTTATATTTATTTATTTTTAAAAATGGCTAAAGATCTTGGTTTCTAGAAATTGTTTGTCTTTTTTTAGTCACCAATCTGAGATAGAATTTACTACATAATATATCGGTGAACAAATTTTTACATAAATAAATGATTTCATTTATTAGGGCAATAAGCTATCTAGACTAAACCGGTCCTTACATGAAAAAAATAATTGTCCACCAACCTCATAACTAGTTGCACCAACAATCGTCTGCCTTTTCAGATCAACTGCTTTTAAATACATTTCTTAATTGAATTTCACTAGTCAAACTCAGACCTGATCCCTGCCAATCATGAAATCATGTAAACAGAACCTGTCTGACAACATGAAGTAAGTTCAGAGGTTTATAAAAGCAACACATCATGTCATGATCTGAAGGAACTGTACAACAAATGGTAAAAAAAAAGGCATTGACATTTATTATTCTGAATGTAGCCGAATTAAAACAGTTCTGCAAAGAAGAGACGGTTTAAATTCCTCCAAAACCAATGTAAAAAACGAATTACCAGTTATCACAGATGTTTGATGGGAGCCATTGCTGTATTTACTCAGGTTATCTTTGTCTGATATTAAAGTTTGTTTTATGTTCTGATGCATTTATCTGTGACAAAAAAACAAACCTAGAAGATATCTCTAAGGGGTTTAAATACTTTTTCACATTGCTGCATATCTATAAGGGCACCAAAAAGTAGTGGGTTGAATAGACAAAATTTAAAAAGATTTTAACAGGCAAATAACAGCCTTCTATTTTTGTAAAGTTCACACTCATACTTTACAGAAAATTGTAGAAAATTCTCTACAAGGAGTCTCCAAGTAAAACAAATTATAGGATTTTTAAGCCATTAAAGTCTCGAATACCCTCAGATTTTTCATACTAGGCCTCAATTTACAACCATACGTTGTTGTAGTTCTGGCTAGGGGATTTGGGTGTTATTCTGTTGTGACAAAACTACTAGACCCGGATATTTTGCCCTTTTCTACAACCCCTTGAAAGAATTGTGAACCTCTGTCAATATCTTAAACACCAGCTGCGACTCCATGCAATGGTCAGCAATCGTTCTTGGCACAGTTCTATTGTCAAGTGTTGACTGTTGAAAAAAAATACCCAAGGCTGAAGTACAATGAAAACTGAAGCGCGTCTGCAGCTAGCAGCAATGTGTGTTCGCTCTAAAATGTTTATTGTTAGATAACCTATATGTAAAAGCATTCCAGAGTGTAAAAGTTAGGATAGTTAAATAAAACTTTGTCTGCCTAATTTACTGTACAAGGAACACATTCGTCACTAAATAGGTAAGCAAATAGGTAGTTTTTTTTTTAATTAAATCATGTCTTAAATTTACATGATGAGGGTCTTATAAAAGCCTCAAAGATCTAAAACTGACTTCACTTAACTTAAACTTGCAGAAGGTCTACACATTGTAGATGGCTCATTTGAAATTAAGATCTGATCTATTTAAAGCAAAGAATATCATCAAATTAGCGTAATCCCCTATGAAAGTGAAACATTATTTTAAAGTGCTTGTTTCTTTGGCAGTGTTGAGGGTGCAGGTGAGAGGGATGGAGCGTTCAGGTCCCTGGTGGCAGTTCTCCATCTCAGTACAAACCGTCTTCAGGACGGGCTCCAACTCCCATCTCCGGAGGGGCCCCCAGTCCCTCTGGGTTCCCGACCGTGACCTCAGCTGTGGCTGCCCCGCCCTCCATGTAGGCCGGACATTCCTCCTCATCGGCGCAGAGGAAGGGGAGCGAAGTTGGGCTCCGGAAGAGAGTCGCCTGGTGGCGGACCGCTCCACACTGGCCCTCCAGTGGCGGGAACACTGGAGCCCCAAGCTCAGGGGCTTCCGGGGGCAGGACAAGAGGGGCCGCTGCCCCCAAAAATCCCCAAACAGCCACCACCCCCGGAGCAGGGAGCACACAAAGACACATTCTGCATACATCCCCCCTCACCTGTTGTCTGAGAAAGACTCCAGTCCACGTGGTGACAAAAAGCACTCTGTGAACTTGGATGAGCCTCAGACCGGCACAGACAGTGACATTACACCCACAGAGACATCACCCTCTTCTTCCACCTTTGCTCTGGTGTGTTCAACTCAAAGTCCTGAATGAAATAAAAATTCTAAACTACAAAAAATTATTTAAAGACTATGACGATAACCTTTCAGGGGTTCTTGTTACTTTGTTGAAGGTTTTAGTAGAAAGTTTGGACTTATTCGTCCATTTTGAAGTAAACCCAGAGGAACATCTTCACAAATAAAACACACATCTGGTTTAGATTTTAACTGCTGCTCCATGAAGTTACAGGAGGAATCGTCATGCTCTAATCCTGCAGAAAATTACTAACATTCATTGATGACAAAAGTATTCCACCAACAAGAACGGTGCTCCAAAACATACACATTTTAACCCATTAAAAAATAAACACTGAATAGTTATGCTGTATATTTTATTGTATTTTCACTGTTTATAATCAGATTTTTTTTAATTTATTTGCATAAGAGTAAATTTGGGCAGAAAAAAGGATAAACGGTTTGTGGGGGATCACAGTGATTTGAATTATTACCTTTCATCATCTGGCTGAAAAACCATTCTGGGTCAAGTTTTTCTTTGAGCTGTTTACAATACAACATGTGCTTTTTATATTGTAAAAAATCTTGTTAAAAGTTCGCTTGAATAAATAAAAAAAGGTAAATAATAGAAATCTGCTCTAATTTGCCCACAACTTTGTTTTAAACAAGTTTGTATTTGCTACTTGTCTGTGATTTTACCTTGTTTTGCATTTAGGATTAGAGCAAAAGCGCCAGGTTACTCTCACCTACAGTCTCAGCTCTAACTGAGAAAACTAACTTTATCTTCCGTCTGTTTCCTCGCCGAACAGAAGACACAGTCACCAAACTAAATCCAACTTTCTATCCATACTCTAATCCTCAGACAGCCTTTCAAGGAGCCCAGATACAGATCTGGGCAACTTGTCGTCATGACTTCTGTTCCCGTTTGGCAGATATGGCGTCATGGCTCTGGGGAAACGATGGTGGGGTGTATGAGGACAGATGGAGGAGCTCCTATTTGTTGAGCAGCAGCCGTGTTTTGGCAGAGGCAGTGTCAGTGATTGGCTGTGCTGCCATGTTGATGCTTGTGATTGAAAATAAAGAGAGAAAAATAGACTTGCTGATTGAAGACCTTGGAGCAGAGCATGCTGCTGAGAGACCTTAAACCCAGCTGGCGGCTAGTTTTTCAATTAGATGTAAACAGATTTTTAAGATTTTTGCTTTAGTAATTTTTACCTCCACTAATAAAATTAGTAGTTCGATGAGTGGTTATTCAGAAATTACATTTCAAGAAAAAATAAGTATGTAAATTACAATGTAGTTTAGAAATAGCCATACACTTACACCTAAAAATGTTTTAGACTCACCCGCTGAAACTAAAGTAACGTATAAAACAGAAAACACTTTAACACCAGGCATTTATGAAAACTTCACACCCATGCATACATATATTACTAGAGCCAATAAACCTGTGTGCATATTAAAATATTTTGTACATGTAGAGTTGCCGGTGAACCTTGTATTAATGTTGGAGGAAACAAAAGTAACCAGAGGAAATTTTCAGTTGTTTTCTAAATTAAGAAAAAAAAACTACACATCTGCACACAAAAATTACATTACTTAATACAATTACTTGCTAATTTAAACCAGATATTTGAGTGGTTTATAATCTCTGAAATACACTCATACCCAAGTTTAGAGTTACCAGTGAGCCAAACATGCCTGTTGAAGAAAGCCAGCAAAAATTGACGGATAATCTATGTTGCCACCAGGCAACTTTTCTCTAGTTTATAACAACAAAAAAACTACACAGACATTCAACAAATACAATGCAGTCATCTGCACAAATAATATTTTATTTATACAATTTACAACATCTGTAATACATTCACATCTAGCAGCAGTTGTACAATCAGCAAGTTTGGGCAGGAGTGGCATCAGACAAATGTTTTATTTGATTCAAAAACAAAATATAAAAACTACACACACACACACAAACACACACACTCTTGTTTTGCTATATGTAGTGAGGACCATGTGTTGACTCCCATTGACTTCCATTTCCACTTCCATTGATTTTCAACCCTTTCTATGCCCTAACCCTGACAATAACCCTAAACCTAACCATTACCAGTGCATGCCTAACCCTAACCTTAACCTAAAGTCAATTCACACCTTAGTCCTAAACCTAATCGTTAGCAAAATAGGTCGTGAGGACCAGCAAAATGTCCTCACTTTGGTACAAATGGTCCTCTATTTGATGGTGAAATCGGGAAAATGGTTCTACTGTGATGCCAAGACAGGAACACACACACACACACATAATATTTTACTACAGTGAATAAAATCCTGCTCAAATTAAAATATTCTATGGTTGAATAAAATTAATGAAAGAAAATCCTTAATTTAATTTAAGTTGTAGTCTTCTGGTTTCTTTTTTAAAAAAATACTGCCTTCTTTATTTAAAAAATAGAGAAGAAAAGTAGATATAATAGATATAATAGATGTAAACCTTTTCCATTTTACATTATTATATAAAAAACATTTATAAATACGTTTTTTTTAATACACATGTTCCTTAAAGGGTAGAATATAAGACATTTCTCCATCATATACAGCCACATTCAATAAATTAGAACATTATTGAAAAGTTCATTTATTACAGTAACTCTATTCACTAACTGAAGCACATTATATAGATTAATTACCTGATGTTTCTAAGCCGTTATTCCTGTTAATTATTATTTTCTCCTTACAGCCAACATTTAAGATCAGAATATTACATCAGACCAATTAAAACATTTTTAATACTGAAACAAAAAGTATGTTTAGTACCTGGTTAAAAGTTATTTTCAAAAGGTACTTTTGATCTGACAAATATGGGTTCCATGGGTTAAAATGGACTAATATGGGTAAAAATATTATTTAAATTTACTGAATATGACTGTGTTCTTCTTTACACCGCTGGGTCATCTTCAGCAGCCCAACAACATCCCTCACTAAGTAGTATTGTTCTTTTTCAGTCCTTTATTTATATACTACATTTATATACTACTGTTGTCGTATTTAAGCTGTCTATTTTCCATTTTTAATAGCATTTTGCATTTATCACCTGTTAGCGCACTTGCTCCAAATATTTGCAGTCATCCTTTGATTCTTCTTCTCGGCTTCATTTTAGTCAATCTCATTAGACCCTATTAGAGAATAAAAGATCAGGGTGTTGGGACCTTTATTAAGGCACAGCAGACGACCTATGCATAGAGACTGTTGGCTATAAATGTGGTTCAAGTCCCGACCTTGGGACCTTTGCTTCATGTTTCCTGTCTAATTGTTGTTAATAAAAGCCACTAGTGCAGCAAAAGGATAAAAGGATTAAACATCTGATTAATATTAAGCATGGTTCAGCAACATTATCTAACTGTTGACCGGCTACATTGGACTTCTCAGAGTTAAATTAAATGTATTTAGTCTCTGGAGAATCATTTGTGCTGCAGTCAACCTAAAAAACCCAACAATATGCTGCTGCTACAATTTTCAGATTTTTGTTTCAGCTTCCAGTTTCCTTCTGGTGACGTTTCAGCTTTGGTTCACATTCACTGTTTTCAGGACAGCTTTTAACAGCAGGCAGCTGCCGAAAGTGATGCTAGACTAACTCCAAAACACCCGGCCGACATCCGGTAACCACGTTGGGATGTTTAACAGCTGAACGGACCAAAACAGACCAAAATGAAGGGATTTGATTTTATCAGAGGAATGCAAGCAAGCTTTAGAAGGCAGATAAGATCACTTAAAACCTCATCAACTAAAAGTGTCTGACGTCAGTTTTGGTTTACAGCTTGTGGTTTAAAACTGAAAATGACATAATCATAACACAGATGATAAATAGCAGTTTTGCTAATTAAAATGTATTTTCTAGTAGCCTAGTAATAAAAGGCCAAATGGACTAAACAAACAGTGGCTGTGAGAGTTAAGTTTAGCCTGCAGCCCACGACTTCTGTGTGTCAAGGGAAAAGTGTGTGTGTGCGCGAGCGTGTGTGTGTGTGTGTGTGTGTGTGAGTACACGTAAAATCATGTCCTGGTGGTAAAGTATCTGCCTCTCTATGCATGTGTGTGTGTGTGAGACAGAAAGAGTGAGTATGAAGCACCTGCTGCCTCGCTGCAGGAAGCACCTGTCAGCGGTCGTCTCTTCAACGCCGGCTCTGTCGACATGAGGGTTTGATCCTGAGAACTTCCCAAACACACACTTACACAGACACTAACAGACAACTTAAGCTGGCGGCTCACTGTGCTGCAGGCAGGCACATTGCTGCGGTTCTGTTCTCGCTAAACCAGCAACACTTTTTTGTTATTTGAAGCCCCAGGAATGAGAGCAGGCCTGCTGTTTGCATAGTATGTTAATAAAAATGCGACCCTTCTCTGGAACTGGGGGCAGGAGAGTGTGAGTGTGTGGTATTATGTTTGCAGCCTGACCAGGCAGCTGGAGCGAAAGTTCAACTAGACTTTTTTACAGACTCCCATACATCCATGCTCCTCTTTTTCCTGTTGCTTTCTTCATTAAACCCACAGCCAAACATTGTGCAGCTGATCCGAGCAGCGACTTCCTGACATGCACCAGATTCTTGTCTTACACCTGAGAGCTGGGACGGTTGGTGCGTTTCACAACCACAGCGTTCAGAACACACACACGTAGAGGCTTCTGTTAACCTGAGAGGCTGAGGGTCAATCCCTGTGATCTGCAGCCTGCATGCCTTCCATACACACACGCCGCCGACACGGCAACCTGACTCCCGCCCAGATTAGGACTAATCAAGCATAGCATGGCTCCAGGCAGCAACAACATGGATATGCTGCCTTACAGACATAAGCACACCTGCATTCTTTCAACATGTCATAAAATAAAGACATATCCAATGAGAAATCAAAATTACATACTTTTTCACACCGAATTTTTAAAGATTTCTGCACATTTTTATGGGGTTCTGGTCTGTAGTAAATTAGGCAATGTCAATAATTTTATTTAGTTTTACTTCACTATTTATTTTTGGTCATGTTAAATCAGCTCTACATTAAAATCTATAACATTTAGACCTATCAGAAATCTAACACTTTAAAATGTTTATTCCACTATACTTTCTAAGTTTTAGTGTGTTTCTTCAATGTCTAAACCAGACCTAGTTTCAGAATAACGCACAGGTAAAATCTAAAACTCTGAGCTAAGCTGTGGATGCCAAAAAAACAAAAACAAAATGGCCATTTTAACTTTTTAAAGCGTTTATCTGTGGGTTTCCTCACACAGTAACTCTAATGTCAGGGTCCTATAAAATCTGGCAAATATGGTTAGATTCTTAAGCCTTTTAAGATTTTAAAAATTGAAAAGAAGCAACCAACAGAGAAACAAAACTTTCTCAAAATGAATTTAAGTGCATATTATTTATTATTAATGAAAAACCAAAGCAATCAATACATGACTTGACTAACAATCAATTTGCCTTGTCGCAATTCAAAGACACAGGGTAAAGATAAATTAATAAAGGAAGGACTTTGTTTGGAAATTCAGATTTCTTTTAACCTAAATAATCAAATAAGGAATTAAGTCTGAAATCATTTCACATATTCAGATTTCTTGTGTCCATAGTTATCCAAATCTGGAAAATTATAAAAGCCAATTCCATACTTTCAGGACTGTGAAGGAACCCTTTTGTTGAAATTTTCATAAATCAGATTTCCTCCATCCATCCATCCATCCATCCATCCATCCATCCATCCATCCATCCATCCATCCATCGTCTATACCCTGGACAGGTTGATAGTCCAATCGCAGTCATCAAGTTTTAGTTAGAGCCATTAACAGCAGCATTCTACTTTAGAATCAGTTTTCCTCATATCTGAACAATCCAAACCCGGACAACATCAAAAGAGATGGACACACTTCAAAGACATGACGGGACTTGATGTTCCAGAAGATTCCCCTTTATTTCTTCGTGTTACATGAGCTTTTCAAGACATAAGCATATATGAAAAGACATGAAAAAAGGGCGGCAACAGTTTATTGGCTGCTTCCTTTTTTCTTGAATATTCAAAGAAAGCGAAGTAATTCTAAACCAATCACTGTGAAATCAATGTTACAACTGTTTCCTGTTTCACTATATCGACGTCTAGTTTAGCTAAAAAGGATTTTATTAATATTATATGATAAACTACAGCTGTGGTTCCTCCTGCGCAGATACAATACAGATCATTTTTTAAAGACGTGCAAAAATTACGAAAATTGTATCAATATCTTTTCTGGCCTTTCACTTTTCCACTTTGAAGCAAGTTTTTTTCACAATTTAACCATAATATTTTAATAATAGCACTATTTTAGATGTGTTAGTGTACAAAAAAAAAATATTCTGGGTTTTACATTTCTCTCAACCCAATTATGACTGAAAATGCTTGCCTGACCACATCATGAATTACTGAATAGAGGAAATTGAAGCTTTAACATAAGTAGGAGGTTATCATAAAGATTGTAATTATTTATTCTACTTTACCAGGCTGACAAAACTGACTCTAACATCTAAAAATGTTCTTGTGAGTTTACTGCTATGTTAAAATTTCCATAACACAGTCAAAAGCTGGCATAACATGACAATTAACTTGCCGTGTTAGATTAAAACAGGTGTCAAACTGTCCCTGTCTGGGATGTTTCAGGCCTTTCTTAACTTCGTTCTCTTTGTAGTTTGCAACAGGAACCTGACTTTGTCTTTGTAGTCGTCAAGTGGAACCTGACACTGGCAGCCACCGTGTTAGAGGGAGACGTGATTTATGCTGCTGGGGGCGACGAGGTGATCCCACCATCGGTCTCTTCCCTCTGTTGTGGCGTCTGCACACACCCTCCAGTCTATTAGTACCCTGAGAGCCGGACTCTGAGTCCAGGATTAGCCATCAAAAGGCTGATCGAAGAAGAGAGGAGGGGGATTCGACTAAAAGGAAACATTAAGCCGGCCTTCCCAGGTGGCGCGGCTGGAAAGAAACTCCCATCTGTGGCGTGGACGGGTCAAACACCGGCCGTGTATTTGCTCCTGACTTTTATGGGCCGTACACTGCATGGTGAACTCCGTCTAGTTGGATTTGAACCACAACCGATTGGATTTCAGGCTCAGAGAGGTGAACTGTGACCTTTTTACAACATGCGCTCCCCTGATTTTTCCACAACTGCATTTAAACTTGATGGTACTCTGTTTACCACCCAGGTCATCCCGACATGTCTGGATATTTATAGTTGAAATACCCCCTTTCTTCCTCTTCGGCTCTTTTTTTGGTGGATAGTTTTTGGTGAATGATTAAATCAGCATAAATTTTTTATAAACGGATACAAAACTAAATTAAAGCCTTATCTGGTTGAAATTGACTTTATATTGTAAATATCGGGCTCTTTGATGTTTTGAAATTGTGTTTTTGATTAAGTTAAACATTTAAATAACCATAGTTGAAAATAACAAAAAGTAAAAATGATATTAAATTAAAGTAATGTATATTAAGGAAAATAATGACTTGAGTGAATCCATTTAAACGGAATTTGTATTTAAATTCTCTTGTTCCATAGATAGAAATATTTTTAGGTTCAAATCTCACCTTGGTCCTCTGTGTCAGAATTAACTCCAGTTACTCCAGAACTTCCTCACATGGTCCAAAATCATGTCCGTTAATTGCCAAGTATAAATTGCCTTAGGTGTATCTGTGTTGACCCTGTGACCTGTCCTGTAGATTACCTCTAAATGTTGCAAAATAAGACAAAAACACAAATTCGTATTTTCCTTAACAATAAATAAGGTTTATTATCTTACAGTCGCAGCTCAGTCTACCCTCGTTCTACATTAATGCCCTGCCAGCCACCAGACAGAGGGTGGTCTCACATGTGGGTGGTCTCATCTTCAGTGTCTGAGCTGTACAGTGCAGAGGTCTGGGCTTCAGGGAGGTTGTTGCTCTGCAGGTAGGAGAAAACCACCTGGACCTGAGCGCAAACAGGGAGAAAGACTCAACATATAGAAAGAAAGACACAGAAGTGTTTGAAGTGCTAATTGATTTTTACTCTTCTCTGGTGGCTAAAGAAATGAGCAGCTTCACAATAACTTTATTCAAGCAGGACCAAGGATCATGGTATTTTCCATAAGCAGAGATGCTAACAGAAATGTTAGCTAAACAGAAATTAAAAAATAAAATGGCTGAAACTGAATTCTCACTTCTTTCGGTTGACGATTGTGTTAGCAGCTAACACACTAATGTTTGGAGACATCTTTTCCAGGCTCCTGCACCCTCAGGACCTTTTTATCTGACAACCTAACAGTAACTGTTAACACAGATTAGGGCTGATTGTGGGCCTCAGTGGCGATTCGCTTGGCACAGATTGGTCTTTATAAGGGCGGACAGTGGGTGCAGTTTTTGGGTGTGCACTCCTCGGGATTGTGGGGATTTAAGATGTTGCATTGTGTTTGGGGGTTTGGAGGGCCATATGGATGGCTAGGTCTCCCAGTCCCTGCACAGCCCCTCGTCTATGATGACATCTATCATTTGAGGACTAGGAGGCTGTGCATGCTTGTTGTGACTGTCTTTGTCCACCCTTTCTTCCGTTTCTTCTCCATGTTGTCATTTTTGTATTTATAATTGTCATGGGCTGAACCAGATATGGTTTAGGCAGCAAGGAGGACAATCACCAACACAGGAAATAACCAGTTCTTTCCCGACAATCTGCCTCGACACAGTAAGGCAACAGGACCCAACATATTGTTTTCTTACTTTCTCTGTGCAACATGGGGGGATGTTGTCTTGATCTTTACCCTGCTTTACTTTTATTTTTATCTTTGCATGCTCTGACATCAGTTAAAAGAAGACCTCCTGTCTCCATTACCTGTGTAAATAATTGTCACTGTCTGTGTAAATAACCATTAATGCAAACATGATGATGGTTTAATGGTTTTTAAAATAGCAATAACTTAATCTGCTATTACAAGAGAGTTATCTACTACAGGTAAGATATTGACTGCTTATAACCTTTTAACAGAACCTCACTTCAACAGTTTCGAAGTATGCCTTTAATGCAATCACATTTTTTTGAAGCAATATTGGAAGGAAGAAGGTATTGTTCAAATAAGTACAGTATGTAAAATATGTGGTGACACATTTATAAATATATATGTGGCTAGAAATAAATGTCCTTCACACATTCACCACTACTTGTGTTTACTGGAAGTTGTCTCATTAAAAATATAAACCAGAGGTCACTTCCTCTGAATTATTTTACTGTCTCTTTACTCATATATGTTGTTTTATTTTTACTTTGTGCTCACCTGTATCACCACCTCCTGAGAGATGTCCACAGTGGCTCCATTTTGCTCCAGTCCTGCCACCGGGGGGCGCAAGAGGCTGGGACCAAAAACTGTAGCCAGGTTCAGCAGAGTCATCTTGTTAACATCATGCCTCTGTGCAACTCTGAAAAAAACATTTAAAACAATTATAGGTCTAAGCTTCTTCTTTTAAATGTTAGTTCTTGTTGCAGTCTAGTTTCAGTGTCAACAAAACCAGTTCTGAAAACAACATTCAGCCAGTGTAGTTTACAATTTAAATAATAGCTTTGTGTTTTCCGAACAGCAGAATCAGAGCTGAAGAGTAAGAGTTGTGTCTGTCTGACCTTTGTAGGTGATGCAGGAGGTAGAGGAAGGTGTTGCGGTTGACATCCGGACTAGACTGCAGCAAGGACAGCATGGAGACGAGTCGTGAGTTCAAGTCCTGGATATCTGCAGAGAGAGTCATAAGATGATGTTAAAGGCTCATAATCAACAGGAGTAAAAGGGGAAGACAGTAGAGGGATTAATGGTTTTTCATAAAAGGGACTGTAGTGATTGCAGTCCTTGGCACAATTATTCTCTCTCTTTGAACATTTATACATTTTGCCGTGTTATAACCACAAATTTTATTTAATTGAGATTTTATGTGATAGGCCAACACAAAGTAGTTCATAGTTATGAAGTGGAGGGAAATTTTCAACATTGTTTTCAAGTAAAATATAAATAAAGAAGGACATGCATTTGCAGTCAGTCCCCGGCACTAAATAAAATCCAGTTCAAACTACTGCCTTCAGGGTTCATCTGCATTTGGTCCTGAAATGACTTCAAGAAAATAGCTTTTCACCTAAAGTTCCTGTAGCCTGGCTCTTTGTTTAGCTGTGACACCTTCCTGGAGGGGGGCATCGTCCGAGCTGCTGCTGCCAACAACTTAATGCTCACCCTCTACCGATGATCCACTTGGCCCTGTCTTTCAGTGTTTAACCCTTTCTCTCTCCTAGACATGGCTACTGACTGAGCTTTTACTGTAACTAACCTTATGTGCTCACTTTCAAACTCTGGACTTGAAACTGGGTCAGAGTTCATCTGCTTAGCTGTCGTTCTTTCCTGGGTGAAGCCACTAAAGGAGCTACTATTAATAAGTTTTACTTTTCCTTCCCATAAAAAGTTCTCCTGGATCAGTGCTTCTGTGTTCTTTGTGTCTCTGCTCTGTTCTGTCAAACAACCAGTCGGTCGGGGCAGATGGCTACTCGCACTGAGTCTGGTTCTGGTTCTGCTGGGGGATTCTTCCTGTTAAAAGGGAGTTGTCCTCTCCACTGTCGCTACATGCATGCTCAGTTTGGGGGATTGCTGCAAAGTCAATGCAAGCAACTGTCTCTTCATGCTCATCCAGGAGGAGTGACTGCTGCAAGCCACTGTCTCGATCCAATCTGCTGGGTTTCCTTAGATAGAAAAACTTTTTAACCAAATTGAATAATAAACTGAATCTGACTGCACTGCTTCATAGTTGGACACAATTGGAATGTATGTATCCGACTTCAAATCTGTATTATTCGATTGAATTGACTTTGTAAAGTGCCTTGAGATGACATGTGTGGTGAATTGGTGCTTATAGATAAACTAAAACTAGCCTGGAGGAGGAGTGATGTTTTTCACACCAATCTGCAGCTCACGCTTATAGAGCTGCAGCAAAGTGTGGCTTCCTGGTGTGAACAAGTCTCCAAAAAAATCAATTTATTTTGAGGCTTTTATTCACATCCTTACAAGGGGTTCCTGGTACTGTGGGTAGTGATGTAAGAAAATTGGAGGTCCCGATCATTTTTAACACACAACATAAGAAAGGTTTTACTGAAGTGTTTTCAAATCCTTTTTATCTGGTTTTATAATAAGCACTCGAAGTGTTTGGGATGTGTTGGTCTTACCCAGAGTGTTTGCCAGACTCTGAAACAGATCAGTGGGTATGAGAGGCTCCGGCAGCTCTCTGAAGTAAAGTTTAAGGACACCAGACACTGCGTTCACCTCAGCACTTCTCAGTTTGGTTACTGCTTCCCTCAGATCTGAGCAGACAGACAGCAATGATTGTGATTATTATCATCTGTATTACCCTATCATTACTTCCTTCCTTCTTATAGTATGAAAATGCGTGTAGTGCAATGAGTTTGTAATCCAGCAGCTTAAACACTAGGATATTTTCATAGTGATGTTATGAGACTTCTGCTCACCTCAGGTTGAATACTACCTGCATAAAATCTGTTGTGGTTTTCAACTGACATGTTTGCTGTGTGTTTTCTTACTGCTGTTGAATGCAGCTTTGAGCGAGCTGATGTCCGTGGCGGTGCCTGAAATCCTGTAGATTCCCACCTCATCCATGCCTCTCCTCTCCACCTCCTCTACGCAGCATCTCACCAGATGAGGAACCAGCACTCCTTCCTGTCTGAGGACAGGAATAAATAGAGGTAGCGGTTTAGAGTGTTTATAAACTAGTCAAGGTGACTGAGGGGTGTTTAATTTCTCTGCTCAACTGTTCCTGCTCTTGCCACACTTCCGCTCGCCCACCTTACCACAGGAACCAACTGCTTCTGTTTAGAAAACTGGTCATGCAAAAATGCACACAAGGGAAAAAGCTCTGCCGTGAACTGCAGCTTTAAGTTTTCAGACTCCTGACGTGGGTTGGGCAGCACTTTTACCATCACCGTAATATCAAACAGGCACTTACTGAGCCACCTTTTCGATGGGGACACAGAAAACAGGAGGTTGTTGAACTGGGGAGCCTGGTGCTTCAAGCTGGTGTGGACAGTATTTCATTGAGAGGGTCACCTCCACTTGACCCAGCTGGAGGGTCTGCCTTCTCCACCGACTGCTCAGACTTTTAGACTCCAACTTGACAACAAGAGATAAAACAACAGATTTTTAAGTTATACAAATAAATTATTACCTACCATATTACACATAAGAAATAAAGAAGGAGTTAAACATTTACATCGATCAAGGGGATTTTTCCTAATTTATCTCAGTAGTCCAGTTAACAATGTTTTTTATACCTCTTCCCTGAAACCTAATTACAAATACAGCTCATTCGAATCCAGGTTTAATTGCAGTTGCATAATATCACAAAAAAAAACATGAATTAATATGAGTGCATTTATTTAATGAAGAAGATAAGTCCCATGTTAAAAACTATTGTTTTGTTTTTTACAGAATCATTGGTGCCACACTTACAGGCAACTCTAAAGCTACCTATAAAATACATCTAGCTGAAATATTTCTGTAGTTTCATTTTTTTTTAAGTTAAACAGTCTATCTAGTAATTTTTAACTATAATTTAATCCCGTATTTCCTGTTTCCCAGATACAGAGGCCCATTTTTGTAGCCACTCTTCAAAATGGGGAAGATGAGAGAACATACCATTCAAGGCAGATGTATGCCAGGAAAAGGCCACAAGAAAACAGCTACTTTCCTAAACCTGCCAATATCTACAGTCAGAGCAACAATTTTATAGCTTAAAACAACTACAACTGTGACCAACAACGCTGAAGAAAGGTCCCAGTTTATCTTGTTAATAAACAGAGAGGAGGACCGAGGGGGAGGTAGAAAGATCTCCAAAGCTCACTGTTTTTCAAGAGTCTCGTCTTTATTCTAGATTTTTGACAGAGGAGTCAAAAATAATCAAAAGAGTTGTCAAAAGAGCCAAGGAGCACCCAGAGAGAGCTTCAGAAAGACCTAGAAGTAGCAGGTAGAGTTTGTCCCATCAAATCAATAAGTATCACACCACATAATAGCTCTAGGTTTGAAGAAAAAGCATGATGAAGGTTGTTTAAGGTTTGCTGCCAGGGCAAAGACAAGCCAGGGCAAAGCTGAATTCTGTGGATGTGATTGCACACACTATATTTGGAGGAAGAATGGCTCTGCATGTCAGCCTACAAACACCGGACCAAAAATAAAGACTGTGGGTGGGAACATCATGGTGTGGGCTGTCTTACAGAATATGGTACCGGCAGACTTTGTATAGTTGAAGGACGGATTAGTGGAGAAATGTACCAGGACATTCTTGATACAAGACAAAGTGTTAAACACATTTCTATAATTATGTTCAATACTTATTCACTGTGTCACTTTACCCATAACTTGATTAATTTGCTTGGATTTATTGGCATGTGTGGATTGCTTTGGTTGTTGCTGACATCATGGTGTGCGTTTTGATGCCAATGGCCCAATTAGAAATAATTAAACAGATTTTTCAAAAAAATCTTAATGTAACTTAAAGCTTCTGCAATTATTTGCAGCCGGTGCAAATATGCCTGACCGTATAATGCATCACATTTACACATCACTGTATAACAGAACTCACAAACAAAAACGCACAGGAACACCACTTGTGAAACTCAGGGTTAAAACATGTGCCGCCTTTAACAGAAGAGCAAATAAAGGTTTTACTGCTTCTCTGTATGCATATTATAGGCTAAAATAGTTATAGTTGTCTGTATGACTCATTTATTTAGCAAAAGAAAAGATAAATGGCTTCATTGAGAGGTGGGACACCCTTACTGTTCTGCACTTTCTAACACCCTCTCTGCCATATGTCACAGCTTGTAAACACTTCTAAGCTGCTAACACTGTTTTGGTTCTTGTACCCGGGAGCTTTCGCCTTTCACCCCACATAACTTCCAGTTCTGCAAGATTAAGCTGTTGTTGAGCATGATTTGCTTGTTTGGTTCTGGTAGCATTTTCTCAATACTTTTTTAAAAAAGATGATTTTTGCATGGGTCAAGTTTGTTTGACATATTTCATTGCAAAGCATGATTGACTTAAACTCTTGAATCATTTGTTACCAATTACTTAAATTATTAAAATGTAAAGGACTTTAATCTAGATCTTTCTAATCCTAAAAGACTAATTAACTTCTGAATAAAATATAATCTCATCGAGTACCAAATTATTCACGCTTTAGTGGTTAAAAGTGCAACCAAAACACTAGGTGTTTTTTGGGTTTAAAATAAACTCTTTGGAAAGTTACAGTGCCTTGCAAAACTATCCGTACTCTTTGAACTTGGGTTCATGTTAGGTGTCATCTTAGAAGTTTGATTATTAAGTAGAAGAAACATGAAACATTTTTTTTCTTTTTTTAGCAAAAACAAAATGAATCTAAAAAGTGTGGCTTGCATTTGTTTTTAGCCACCCTGAGACAAACTGCTACTTTACCATGTAGGTGGTTTATTCTGGGTGATTTGCACTACCCACAAAGTGTTCAGCGTGTAGGCCAAAAAGTTTAATTTTGCTTTCATTTTACCAGAGCCCCATCTTTCACATGTTTACAGCGCCCTCTAAGTAGACCCCATCCCTTGTCCTCAAGGTCCACTGTCCTGCATGTTCTGGATGTTCTCCGTCTCCTCCATACCAAACTGAAATAACTGCGGGACCTTAGCAGTCCATCAAGTTCTACAGAAACCAGAAATCAATGTATATACATTAGGTGTGCCGGAGCGTAGTAATCTCTAAAACAAGCCTGACAGTGCACCATAAAGACCAGGGACAACTACTCCACATGTTTTGTGGTGAATTTCAAATAGTACTTCTTATGTTTTTCCTTCAACTATGGCTCTCTTCTTGCCACTTTACCATAAAGGCCAGTTTGCAGAGTACACAACGGTATTCTTCCATCTACTGTGGATCTCTACAGCTCCTCCAGAGTTACTGTGGGCCTCTTAGCTGTATCTCTAATTAATCGTCTCCTAACCTGCGTGTAAGTTTAGATGGACGGTCATGTCTTGGTAGATATGCAGTTGTGTCATACTCTATTTTCAGATGATGGATTAATCAGTGCTCGGTGAGGTGTTCAAAGCTTGAGATGTTGCTTTATAACCTAAACCTGCTTTAAACTTCTCCAGAACGTTCTCTCTGACCTGTCTGCTGTGTTCCCTGGTCTTCATGACGCTGTTTGTTCACTAATGTTCTCTAACAACCCTCTGAGACCTTCACAGAACAGACTATATTTATATTGAGATTAATTACACAGATTTTGGCTCTGTTTATTAATTAAGGTACTCCTGAAGGCAGTTGGATGCACTAGATTTTATTTGTTTAGAGTTTTCAGAGTAAAAAGAGGCTAAACATGAATCCACATTTACAGATTTCACATTTTTGTTCGTAAAATATTATGAAATCCATGTATTATTTTCTTCCATTTTGCATTTTTGCACTGCATTCGGTCTGTCATGTAAAATTCCCCAAAACAAAATGAAGATTCTGGTTGTAACATTACAAAATGTGAAAAAGTGCAAAGGGTATGAAAACTTTTGTCCTCAGTTGCAACAGCTGGGGTGTGTGGTTCCGTTCTTTCCTACCTGTACAGTAGTTTTCCCCAGGACGGTATCTTCCTGTCCATTTGACTGACTCACACAGAGCACCATCATCTTCTGTGCTCCATCCACCTGGAAGGACAGCTCCTGTGTCAAATTAAAGGGAAGCTGTTAATGCAGGTACAAACCAGCGACTTACTTTCTCACTGTTTTACGTTCTTCAGTCGTGACTATCTGCTGGATTAACTTTACATCTGTATTGCAGCTGGTAAAGTTTGAAGCACATGGTTCTCAGATTGTGCAGACTGTACTAATCCTCAGATTTAGAGCAATGCCAGACATTTTATCAGATGCAGTCCAGACTCGCAGAAGGCACTATGTACCTTGAACAAGCAGACAAACCCCCTGCCTGACCTGTTTTATTCTCTGATTGTCTTTGTCTCAGGTTTAGCCTTGACCTGTATACATACCTGGTCCCAGTGTGGGTTGAGGCTGCGTACTGATGAATGTGTCTGGGCTTGTTGATCATAAAACTCGTAACCATCGACCTCCACACACACATATACACCTGGAAGAGAAACAGTCTGAACCATGAATGATCTAACAACTTTTTCCTCATCACTCACAGAGAGGATTGGCTCAGTCATAACCCATAAAATCTCTTCAGGATACACAGTTTAAATACATTGACTATTGGCAATTTTGGATTTTTCCTTACTTATTTAGGCCGTTCTCTTTCGGAGTAAAATAGTTATACAACAAACAACTTTAATGAACATCAATAAGAAGACATGGGTGCACAGGTTTGAATTCATTGTAAAAATTTTTTATCCACACAGGGTCAAAAGGAGAAAAACAGGCTCGAATGTATTCATACATCCCCACTAATAGTTGTTTAATTATCGTCATGAACCAGAAACACCACTGCTAGTGTCTAAAATGAAAGCCAGTATTACATCCTACACCCTCAAGCCCACCTGAAATCTGCAACTGCCCACATTCACACACCAAGAAGAATGCTGTGGCTTTCAAATCAAATAACTCTGTACCAACAGTCAAGCAGAGTGGTGGGAGCATCATGCTGTATGGAAAGCTGGATGGAAGAATGAAAACGGATGGCCTCCAAATCTGTCAACTTCATGCTAGATTCCAGCTAGATGGGAGAACATGGGAGAGTATAGCTGTTCCAGCAGGACAAGGATCCCAAACCCACATTACCACTGGTCACAGAATGGAAAAATCAGGCTAACATTATGCTTCTGGAATAGTCTGGACAAATCGCTGTACTATGCTTAAAAGCTGGGTTCAATGCTGCAAAACTAACCAAATCAACTGAGTTAAAAGAGTTAAAAATAGCCAAATATTCAGCCACAATCATGACAGGATGCCCTTGATGGCTACAAAAAGCACATGGTCTCTTTGCAACTTGCTAGGGGACATATGAACAAATATCTAAGTGGAGTAAATATTTGAGCCTGAATGTATAATTTTCAGCAGAGAAAATTCACAATAAATTGAGATTTGTGCAAGAGTTACTGCTGTTGAAGTTGGTTGTTGAATAAATTATTTCACCCCAGAAAGAAAGCAAATAAAATGCATCATTTAAAACCTGCCTATTGCTAACCTTTGTATAGTCATTTAAATGTGCAAATGTAAGGATACGTACAAGCTGGTTCCTGCAGGCCAGAAGCTGAATGGATCGCCACACTAACAGTCCCACATAACGACGTCTCGTCTTCTGTTTAGACAGAGACAACGGATTAATCCAGGAAAAAATTAAATGTCATCGTAGTCTAGGTCAGACTCAAAGTGCAGAAAATGGTGCTAAGTGGCATGAAAAGATGAACGCTGTGAGAGCATGTTTTAGGCATGTTTCTGTGGTGGCGGTGGGGGCTTGTGGCGAGAGAAGGTGGTTGTACCAGCTTCAGAGCAGTGAAGATGTGGCTGCTGGGTCATTCTCAGTTTCACACAGGCACTGGTGAGAGTGAGCAGGTCTGGAGGGATGGTTTCAATGTCTGACAAACAACACAAAGCAGAAAAAAGGTCCAATCAGCTGACAGAACCAATGATTATAGAAAGAACGT
This sequence comes from Crenichthys baileyi, assembly GCA_036173005.1. Taxonomy (NCBI): domain Eukaryota; kingdom Metazoa; phylum Chordata; class Actinopteri; order Cyprinodontiformes; family Goodeidae; genus Crenichthys; species Crenichthys baileyi. Next base: position 574,506 of record JAHHUM010000605.1, read on the forward strand.
ATAAGAATGGAGAACCAGTGTGTGTGATGCCTAAGACCACCACAGAAGGTTACACTCTAATGATTAATCATAGAAAACTGTATGATAAATCATTAGCCTGTTGATTTTAAGGGTAACATAATATGACACTTTTAGTTGAAATAGGAAAACAATGTGAATTCCCAGGGGTTCCTAGTCCTTGGAGAAATTAACTGTACGTATTTGGCACAATAAGGCTTATTATTTCAGTTCCCACCAGGTATAATAGACTTTTTTAAATACAGATGGTCTTAAATTAAATTTAGCATTTGCATGACATGGATCCACCTCAAAGATATTATATCTGACAGGTTGCTAATATGGCTGTTAGAGAATGTAACCCTGATTCCCCAAAACTGAGATCCCTCTGAGTGCTGACTACTGAAAAAAGACAGTGACTGTTTTTAATCACTTCACATAACCTTATTTCCAAATAAATAAACAAACTATTGTTTTGCAAAAAGGCTTTCCCACTAAAACACTCAAAACACACAAAATCTGTCTTGAATTTGAAGCTGAATGGCAAGAATACGCTTAACATACCGTGCCTTACAACAACATTTATAGCTCTTTAATATTTTCACATGGCGTCACATTATAACCACAAACCTAAATGTGCTTTATTTGGAAGAGGGTACATAGTTTTCTTTTTTACAAATAAAAATGTGAAAAGTGGTGCATATATTTGTATTCAGCCACCCTGAGTTCCCCAAAGGGAATGGTAGAGGCATAACCTTTGGGGTATGCCTCTACCAATTTTACACATCTAGTGACTGAAAGTTTTCTCCGTTCTTTACTAAATAGCTCAAGCTCAGTCAGATCTGATGGAGGGCATCTGTGAAGATCAGTTTTAATGTCTTGTCATTAGCTAGCAGACTTTGACAGTGCCATTTTAACACATGAATATACTATGATCTAAACCGTCCATCCATCACACCATCATCCATCTACCTGCAGGGTCGCAGGGGGACTGCTACCTATCTAGAGTTGTCATTGGGCGAAAGGTGGGGCATACTCTGGATAGGTCGCCAGTCCCACAAAGGTTGACACAGAAACACATGAATAGGCTTTGATCTAAACCGTCACTGTAGCTCTGGCTGAATGTTCTTCTACAGGAAGCCAAGCATCCACTCCAGTCTCAACTCTTTGGCAAGTTGTCTTCCACCAGGTTTTCGAAAAGTGTGATTTGTAAATACAAATCACACTTTTCAGATTTCTATTTCTAAAAGATTTTGAAATCTTGCACAATTTTCCTTACAGTTATGCAATACTTTGGTTTGGTTTATGACTCAAAATCCAAAAAAAAAAATAGATTAAGGTTTGTGATAGTTACATGAAAAATAAATCAGAAATGGTTCAAGGGTATAAATGACTGTAGATAAATTTTCATGACCTGACTTTCTACATTTTTATGTATTTATGACCTAAAACCCAAACATCAGAGTGATTCTAATTATGCTTTGACCTCTAGACTGTAATATAGCTGTGAACTCACTTTCTGCTGTGAGTTTGTGGAGGGTGTCTCTCCATTCTTCAAGGATGTACAGAGATGAGAAGAATAAAGTGTGACTCTGAGGTGACAGAGAAACAGATCCTTTTTATAAATTCTGTTTGTCATTATTCAGGACTGTCAGTGCAGCACAAACATCAACAAATGTGTATTTTATTGTACCTTGCCACTGGGGCTATGTAGGTCCAGTCTGTAAACTGGGGAGTATGTGAGAAGCAACAGCTCCATTTGTTCCAGCTTCTTCCTGTTACGAGCCGTCCAAGTCAGGCCCCTGGTGCCCTTCTTTATGAGAAATGGTGATGTTTTACTATTTGTTTAATTAAAAAAAATATCATTTTTCTTGGTTTTAATAACACGCACCGTATTTTGATGCAGCTGCTGCCGTAGGAGGAACATCTTGGTTCTTAATGTTTGCAGGCGAACAGTCGTATCAGGAGGTCGTTCGTGACCTGTGACCCAGCGGAGTCTGAGTCCACCCAAAGGCAGATACCAGCTGAACCTGTACTGGTCCTGCTTCCTGGAACGAACACAAGCATATCCACTTGATTTTAAAGTTATAATCATCCGTTCCTGTAGCTCTTACAGCAGCTTGGATTGAGACCCAGACAGTGTGCTGACCAAATTTCCCACAAAGCAACATGCTTTCTGGTGCTGAGCTCACCCTCGGGCTGCATGTTTGAATCTGGTGCACAGCAGGAGATCGGTGTAGAGGAAGAGGTGACGCAGGCTGCGGACGCCTTCGCTCTCATCCACTACAAAGCCGTCACACATCAGCTGCCGCCTCTGAGGGAATAAACGCAGATGCACTGAAATCTGAGGACCTTTTTCATTCTCGTCTGCTGTGTGGTTGCGCAGCAGCAGCACTGATGGTTGCAGATTCTGTTTGATCTGGCTCCAGTTCAGTTCACCTGGCCCAACAGGATATAGGACTCACCATGCCGTGGGTCAACTTGACCTCCCGTTTACTCTGTGAACTCTCATTGACACCAGACAGGAAGCTTTGAGACAATCTGAGAGCTTCTTGTAAGGCTGCGTGATCTTTGTGTTCCACCGGCGTCGTCTTCAGGAGATCCTGCAAGACCGCAGAGAGGTTCTCAAGTCCAAAACAAAGCAGCATATAACAGACGTTTTGTTACAGATTGAGGACACTAACAAACAGGGTTCCTACACAGTCTGATAGGTCTGGATATGTTTTGAATTTGATCACTTTCTAAAATAATGATGGAAAAATAAAAACTGAGTATACAAAAAAATGTAATTTCTATCCTTTCTATCTCCCTTCTTTCTGTCCTTCCTTCCTTTATTATCTTCTACTTTAATTCCCTATTTGTGTCCTTCCTTCTTTTCTTCTTTTTGACATTTCTTTCTTGTGTCCTTCCTTCCCCTATCCTTCCTACTTTCTTCCCTTGTTACTTTCCTTCATTATTTGTGTTCTCCTTCTTTGTTTCTTACCTTTGTTCCTTCCTTTCTTTTCTTGTATCCTTCCTTCCTTACTTGTGTCCTACCCTTTTCTTTTCTGTGCCCTTTCCATCCTCCATCCTGTTCTTCCTTCCTCCCCCCCTTGTGTCTTTTCATTCTTTTGTCTTTTGTCTTTCCTTTTCTCGCCTTCCTTCCTTCATTTGTTCGTTAATTCATTTGTTCCTTCCTTCCATCCTTTCTTCCTTCCCTCCACTATAGAAATATCTGGCATAAAAATTAGGTGATGAGTTTTATTATTTAAGATTTTAAAAATAACGTTAAGGACATAGAGCTCGGGAAAGTTGGGTCTCACAAGGTCTTTTACATGAAATGTGTAGGAACCCAGAAGGAGAATTAATGCAACATTCCAACGTTTTCTCACACGCAGCACTAGGGTGGTCTTGGTTACTCTATCCAGAGGCTTATACAGCAGAGCTGCAAACAAAAAACATCCATTAGACACTGCAAGGCTTAGATGTATCCAATAAGAATACAAATGTAATTGTTGTACCTTCTAGAGTGTATGTCGTCCGAACTTTGTCAGCACCGTTAATATACATGCTCTGGAAAAAGCACAGGTAAAGTGACATACACACAACCATATACATGAATGTTCACCTCTGGAGTTACAGGACTTTCAGTACCTCTGCAAGAGTGCGAAAGCGAGGATTCGACTGTGTGCATTTCCTGACAACTTCAACAGCTTTCTCATAGTTTTCGATGAACCCTCCGTACAGCCCAAGACTGTTTACCTGAGAAAAACATGAGGTGGTTGGAAGTGACCTGAAAACTTTTCATGTTTTCTAAAACAACACTGGACAGCTCCGAAATAACAACTTACAGTACACACACAGTTAGTAGATCCCACCTTATCATTACAACTGAGACTTGAACTCAGACCTTGTTAAACCAGACCTGGGTTCCACTTTGCTCTTAATGTAAAATATAAATTAATATAAGTATATACAGTTTGGTGGGAAATAAAAAAAATATTTTCTATGTGAAAATGTATATACACAGTGTTATAACAAAAGAACAAGAAAAGCCTGGATTAGTGTGAAAATGCATGGTATCATCTAAACAGTTTGTGTCCAGAATACGTGGGGTCTGCAGAGATATTAGAGACCCGTTTTCTGACCCTAGACCTGTATACATCCTGGATGGTGGGAGTTGTCTGTGTGAGAGGACCGTCTCAGGTCCTAGGACCTTCTAAGTGATCCATAGTGGATACAGTCTTGTTGAGAGGAGCAAGTGTTGGATGTGCTCTGTAAAAGTCCACCATCATCTCAAAAGACTTGAGTGGGTTAGGCTTCAGGTGGTTCTGGCCACACCAGTGGACCAACTGATACACCTCCTATCTGTTTGCAGACTTGTCAGTGTCCCAGATCAGACTGGTCCACTGAGGTGCAGTCATTTGTGTCCAGAGAGAAGAGGAGCGTGTTCTCTCTCTGGGGAGAGAACGCATCCCTGTGGGGTGCCGTTGCTTATGATTCTTGTGCGGGAGAAGATGCTCCCCTGCCTCACCTGCTGCTTCTGGTCAGTCAGAAAGTTGGTGATGCACTGACAGGTACAGGCTTGCACTGTGAGCTGGGTAAGCTTCTGGTGGAGGACATCTGGTTTAATGGTGCTGACGGCTGAGCTGAAGACAAACAGGATCCTGGTGTACGCCCCTGGGTGGTCGAGCTGGTGCAGGATGCAGTGTAGTCCCAACTGACTGCCCACTGCTGGGGGTCCAGCAGGGGGGCTGTGATGACCTACAGATACTTCAGCACCAGATGCTGAAGTAGGGTGGGAAGCCTGCAGTTTCTTACAAAAGTATTTCTCTCACATTTTGCCACATTGAAGGCTGAACACACTATTCTCATGATGAAACATGGTGGCAGCATCATGCTCTTTGGATGCTTTTCTTACGCAGTGACGGTGAAGGTGGCCAGAGTTGGTGGGAGGATAGATGGAGCTAAATACAAGACAATCCTGGAAGAAAAGCTGTTAGAGGCTGAAAAAGACTGAGAACAAGACCCTAAACGTAAAGCAGAGCTACAATGGAATAATTGAGGTCAAAGGACAGTGAGATGATAGAATGGCACAGCAGCAGACATAAATAAAATTAAGAATCTATGGCAAGAGTTAAAAACTAATATTTACAAACTCTAAAACATTTCCACCATTTTCAAATCTGAGTTCTTTGAGAATTTTGACATTCTCAGTCAACCTTTTAACCTAACCTATCTCCGATCCTCATCAAGGCCATGGTGGCAGGGGTTTGTCCTGTAACCGGTGGGTTGCCGGTTCGAGCCCCCACTATGTCTCTCTCAGTCGTTGTGTCTTTGGGCAAGACACTTCACCCGCCTTGCCAACTGATGGTGGTCAGAGGGCTTGGTGACGCCTGTGTATGGCAGCTTCACTGTCAGTCTGCCCCAGGGCAGCTGTAGCTACAATGTACCTCACCACTGTCAGTGTGTGAATGTGTGTATGAATGTGTGGATGACTGAATGTAGTCTGAAGCGCTTTGGGTTCTGTGGGGACTTGATAAAGCACTATACAAGTACAGGCCGTTGTATGATGTTCCACCTCAGTGACGCATAATTGGAAAAATATGTGAACTATTCATGCCTTTCACAAAAGGGAAACACACAATGTCATGTTCGAACAGATGACCCATCATTGCCGTAGGCACAGACCAAAATCTGCATCACAACAGAAGAAAACTTACCATTTTCAGAAACAAGTCTCCCACCTCCAGCTTATAGTTGCTGCACATCACCATTTCCTGAGCGGAGCTCATCTCCGCCTGGCTGTGAGCACTCAGACGGGCCTTTAGGCCTGAGAAGAAGCTCTGGTGAACAACTCTGAGCTCTGGCACCTGGTAGAAAATAGTCTGTACCTGCTGACTGGACAGCACCGGCTGGGATGTCCCGGCTGAGGCCCGCAGAGCCTTCATGTGCTGCAGAGAAAGATGTTGCAAAAAAAAATAAAAAATCGGAAGAGCTGAGTTATTCAAATAGTGATAAGAGTCAACTGCTAGTAAAAATAACAAACTAGTGAGAGGGAGAAAAAAATTAAAAAGAGAAAAAAAGTTGGGCCAAGCGAGAACAGCTGAATGTGTGAACACACTGAGAGAAAGGAGTACCAATCGCATGCATCTGCAAAACGTACATCTTAGACTACTTTGCCAAGGCATGAAACTGTCTCTGTAACAGTTTAAAGAATGCTGAATGTTCACAGTGATAACAGCACAGCCACACAACCAATACATGAAACCTGTTGACTAAAACCACCAGCATTAACTTTCACACAACACATTTTATTTCACTTTATTTCACACGCAGTACATGTTTTATTTTTATCCTATGGGTCACAGCTAATGAGAATAGGGAAACGGCAGCTATCGCTGTTAATAGAAGAGAGAAAAGAAAGGAGAAATTGGCCATGAATGCACCATGCTTATGTTATTCTGCTATCACTTCCTGTCTGAAAGGAGAAACACACTGCTAGTGTCCAGTGCTAGTGAAGATTAGATTGGGCTCATGCAGATGTTGAACACACTTTGCTCTGATCACATGATACCACACCTGACCAAACATTTATGCAAAACAGCAGGAATGACAGAAAACTAACACTGCACGCCGCTCAGAACACACCAAATCCATCAGTGAGACATGGTGGTGGCAGGATCATGCTGAGGGCATGCTTTCTCCATCTAATCCGGCAAGCCGGGCAGGGAGGTCTTGCATGGTACTACAAAACAATGTTGGTCTAGTCGGTGGTAGAGAGGATGATTTGTTAATCTGTGAGATTAAACTTTTCATTTAGTGGGCCATCTGTGTTCCCATGCTCACATGTGGGTGTGGAATTTGCATGGGAATAACAGAGTCACATGCAAGCACCTGGGTGTTTGAGCTCAGGCCTCGAGTCATCTGGGAGATGCTCCCAATGCTGGAGCTGCTGCCCTCCAAAGATTGCAAATAATTTTTACGGCCACATTAGATTGGTAACTGATTTTTGCACGCTGTCCAAAGTTAAGGTTCCGTGCAAAAGTCTTGGAAAATTATGATACAGACCAACACATAATATTGTGCATGAAGATAAAATTGAAGGAAAGTAATACATGGTTTAAAAATCACTTTACTAATAAAAATCTGAAAAGTGTGGCATGCACCTGTATTCAGCCTCATTGCAGACTAAACTTTCTGCCCATTTTTCATTGCAAAATAGCTCAAATCAGCCTAATTGGATGGAGAGTATCAATGAAAGTTGATATGCGTTCCAAAGGTCATTTATTGCATTGAATTTTACGTTTTTTGTAATTTTCCACAGCAAAGCCATTTTTTTTTATTTACCATGGACATATCTTGCTAAAAAACTGTCTACGCAGCAACTTTTGCATAACTTTGAATAGTGGGCAGAAATTAATTTAACATAAGGTCTCCTAATGAATAAAAGCTGGATTTTTTATTTTATTTAAGACGTCATTTTCAGAACTAAAATGTTGGTTTCGAATACGAGTTGAATGTTACCACAGCAGCCTATGTTTTATTTTTAGATAACGCTTACAGTCACATTAGCTGAGAGCTGCTTCACTTTTTTTTAAAAAAGGGGAACCTTATTCACAATGGTTGAACAATCTACCAAGTAGGAAGCGTCACATCTAATAGGTGAGATCTGACTAAGTGTTGCTCATTAAAAGCAAGCATTTGACTCCATTTTCAGACACAGCCTAGTTCAAACAAAATACAAGATTGCTTTTAGTAGCTCATATAAATTTCTAAATGAAACTGCCCATGAGGGAATACGGACTCAGAATGTTGCTTTTTATTAGTGTGGTTGCAGCGAATAACTAAAGGGGAAGTTAAGCACCAACGAACATGTTTAGGAGAGTTTCAAACTGTGCATAATGGGTATGCATGTAACACACTTTAGAAAAAATTAGTCTGTCATGATGCTGAAGGTGAATAGACTGTGGCCAGCTTCTAGAAAACAAGGTGTATAAAAAATGAAAGACAAAAGAAGTTATTTTCTTGTTTCTGCGTGTGTTTCTGCATGTGTGTGCGTTACCGTCAGCAGGGCGTCCAGCTCCCTGAGGTACACCTCCTCGCTCTCCAGGATGCCCCTCAGGACTGCTAGCTTCTTCTCCAACATATCTTCGTGGGTGCATGATGTCTGGGAATGATCCATGAAGTCGGTCAGTAAAATGTCCTTAGATGTCACATTGAGCTGCAGAATCTGCGTTGTTGTTAGACCAACTGTGACGCTACAAATGATGTGTGAGACACTAACAGAGGCACCGTTTGAGATCGCCCAGGTGAATCATCCCTCTACAAACTAATTTGATTACCAAATTCTTCAGCTTACGCATAGTTCTGGCCAGACATTTGCATGCACACATCAAAAGGCATGAAATTCAGTTTAATTTTGGGGCTTGTAATGATTTATTTGAGCTTTTTTCCAGGGGTTAAATGATAATACATTCAACTTCAATGAAATCTGAAACCAGAATTGGTTGGACAAGTTGGAATTTATTGTGGATTTTCTGTCATTTTAAAAATTATATATACATGAACACATAATTAATATCCTGCACTAATATCTGGTTAAATGTCCCTTAGCAAGATGCTCTTTTTGTAGCTAACTACTAGCTTCTGGCATAATTTTGAATTACACCATTCTAGATGCAGAATATGCGGAGTTCATTTAAAGGTACTGATTTCCTGGCTGCTAATTATTGGCAAAGTTAGTACTATATGCCTTTGTTGTTCATTCCAAACCAGTTGTGATGTGTGTTTGGTAACGTTGTCCTGTTGGAACACCCATGTATGTCCAATTTGTACTTGTTTGACGAAAACTGCCACTTCCACAGAAAGAAAACCCCTTAGGATGTTCAAGAACAACCCACCACAAAGGCTGTCCACAGTAAAGTGAGTTTTACATCAGGACTGAGAGGGTGGTGAGCAAAAAAACATGCCCCTGTTTTAAAAATAACACCTTAAAGATCAACTGAAATTTGCAGCCACCCCAATAGAGAAGCTAAACATCTGCAGGGGAAAAGGTTCAAAGGTTCAGATGAGACAAAGATTGAACTATTTAGTGGCTAGAATTTTGTTTGAAGGTGTCATGGTGAGGGTATTAAAACTAAAAACAGTGTGGCAGCTGTGGAGCACGGTGGTGGTAGCATCATTTGAATGTTTTGTTTAGACACCATGGGATACTGGTGCATTGTTGGAAGGGAATTATATAATGAAGAAGGACCACCTCCAAATAGTTTAACTTAATTTTAAATCAACAGCTAAATGTTTTGAAATTTGATATGACTGGATATTCCAACATGACAATTATCTAAACATTCTGCTTTTCCAATGGGTAAAGCAGGCTAACAGCTAGTGGAATGGCCCTGATCTCATCGCTAGTAAAACGTTCTGGACTGTGCATACTCTAGAAGCTAGGTCTGTGAAACCCACCAATTAAAACAAACTGTACCTATTCTGATCAGAAGAGCTGACAAATGTCCATCCAGAATAATGCCAGTTGTTTGCTGATGGCTACAAAAACAATGTGATACAGGTGCATCTTGCTAAGAGTCATTTAACCAAAAATTATAGGGGGTGTATGTAAATATTTCAGTCTATTTGTATAATTTTGACTCTGTCTCGTCTGAAGACAATCCCCACTAAATAAAAACCACTTTACCCAATCATTTAAAAAAGTATTGAAGTTGTTAAAAAAATTAATGATCTTTAATGCCATTGGTGAGTGTCTGTAAAGCATTTGACCAGCACTGTATCTTCATGACCTCACTGAATTCAGCTTTTCCGTTGCTTCAAGTCAACTTCTTCATTTGGGAGGGTTCTATAAGTTTGCATAGAAGAACAAATGTTTTCAGGTTAACACAGTCTAGGTTTGTGATGTTATCTACATTCATGCTTTTAGATTTTTCCTACAGCTAAATGGGAGCTGTTGACTTTCATTGGTAGATGTATCTGGAGATCATCAGTCAATCAGTGAAAAGAGCTCCTAAGCATTTGGAAAAATTGACAACTGTGTGTAATAAGAAGAAAGTGGACCTAAAGATAGAGCCTTGAGGTACCCCACGACTGAATGAATTTTAGTTTATAAGGGTATCTTTATGCTTTAATTCCTTCTTAATTAACAGTCTTATTGATATGGCTGCCCCTTACTAATCACCCTTCAACAAATCAGTTGCAATTAGAGATTTCTAGATTGGGATTTAAAAACACCGACGATAGAGCCTTTATCAGAGGTGGCCAGGAACTGTGGAATGTTTACCCTTCTCCCGTTAAAGCTGCTCAGATCACTGAACATCTAAAGCCTCTTTGAAGTAAAATCACTACGGTTTTCCACTGGGGATATTAGTAAAGCTGATCTTTTTGGCTTTTATTGTGAAATTATTATTTGTTTGTTTATTCAGTCAGTCATTTTCTACCGCTTATTCCATAGTGGGTCGCGGGGAAGCTGGTGCCTATCTCCAGCAGTCTATGGGCGAGAGGCGGGGTACACCCTGGACAGGTCGCCAGTCCATCGCAGGGCAACACACAAACAACCAAGCACACACTCATTCACACACCTAAGGGCAATTTAGAGTGACCAATTAACCTAACAGGCATGTCTTTGGACTGTGGGAGGAAGCCGGAGTACCCGGTGAGAACCCACGCATGCACGGGGAGAACATGCAAACTCCATGCAGAAAGACCCCCGGCTAGGAATCGAACCCAGGACCTTCTTGCTGCAAGGCAACAGTGCTACCAACTGCGCCACCATGCAGCCCCATTTGCTTATTCAATTTGTTTATTCAAATTTAAGCTTTATTTTATTTTATGATAGGTTGTTGCTTTTGTAGTTCTATTTATTGTTTATTTACTGTTTAGTTTTTCTACTCTGTACCACACTCTTGCTTTGTCTTGAGTTTGCACAATAGAAATACAACACCCTCCACATTATTTGTCACTCCTGTTAATGATGTTTAACAATTCTGCAGCAGAATAATCTGACACTGAACTATTTTGGAAAAATCCAATTCTAAAACAGGATTCTTTCATTCGGAAAATAAATTTATTTTTTTAACTAAATCATCTGTGTCACACTTGTTGGCCCCCCTAAACTAAATATAACTGAAGCATTTCTTAGCTTATTCTTTTTTTAAGTCAATCAGTATTGAGGAAGTTATTTATTACAATTACTAATCTAGACTTCCTGCTTTCCTTGGATATAAAAATGATTTCAAACATTACCAGTTTCCCTTTGCCGATCTTCAACATTGAAAAGATAAGAGAACATTTCCTTCAAGTAAGACAGACATGTTGATCCCTTAAGGCAGGGCCCAAGTTTGCCTTTCCACCAAACACACCTGCCCACATCTTTAACCGGGGTGCCATTAAGTGTTTATTTGGTGTTTCACTATCCGCCCTGGTTCTTGTCATTTATATTAAAGAGAAGAGCTGCAGTGTCCAAAACAACACAAAACATGCAAGGAAGAAAGAGGAAGTAATAATCCAAAGAGGAATTGCAGTCAGTTCAGTGAACATTTTATTTATTTTTGAGCCGCTACCATGGTAAAATATATATAGACATTACGCTCAGCCTTTGTTTGCTTTGAGTTTGCTCTAAATAAAGTAAACTCAAGCTTCATACATTGAATGAGTGACCACATTTCTCTGTTTATTCTGTAGGTTTAGTGCTGAAGGTTTCTAAAACTTAAAAACCTTATGTTCCCTATTTGGCCTTGAATCGTTCTTCACCCTGCTGCTGGCATTATGGAAATTAAAACACTGAAAGACTAACTGCCCACTAGAGAAAACAAGAAACCCAAGAGCATCCACTGACTGACATGAAACATTTGTGATGCAATAAACTCACCAGGGTGTCTGGGAAGTCTATGCTCTCAGAGCTGAAAGGGGACAGAAAACAGGACACCGCCTCCTCCTGGAAAACATCTTCCAGGATGTCTCCTCCTGCTTCTACAGCAGGATAAGAGCAAACATCAGAATTAAGGAGGGAGCAGCCCTAAAAAAAGCTCAGCATGAAATATTATGTACATTTTGGTGGTGTTCTTATAAACCAGTCAGACATGATATTTAAGCAGTAAAAAGTGTATCATTTGAATCCTTCCTCCTACCTGCTACATTCTGTGTCTCCAGGTAGCTCAGTGCCTCTTGGTAGACCTCCATAGCAGTGAGGAGCCCTCTGCTCGCAGCTAAAGCAGAAGACTAGAGATGCAGTGTTTGCACACACTCAGATGGGGTGAGAAAGCTTCCTCTTTCAGTTTAGGATGAACGTAAGAGGAAAACGCACCAGCTTCCTGTCTGTGTGGAAAGTCAGTAAAAGTTGATGAGAACTGGCACCTGCTGATTGATCCATTCCTCACAGTTGCTCTGCACTTCCTGTAAATGAGTTCTCTTTAGCCTCACTGACCGCAGAGAGGCTGCTGCTTTGGAGTCCCGCAAGAGGCTGTTGCTTTTTGGTTCTCTAAAAAGCGGCTGTTTGACATTAAGAATCTGTGCACAATTTATAATCATATGTCATTATGTGAAAGCAAACAAGAACAAGAGAGCACGTTAGCATGGATTCTGAGAAATGCATTTAGTTTAGTTTATGTTGGTTTAATGAATGTAAAGACAGCTGGGCTTGGAGTTGGAGTTCACTTCTCCATCAGTGTCTGCATATCTGAATTCATTGTTCTTAATCAACGCTGCCCTCTAGAGTAACACAGCTGAATGTACAACTGAACTTCTCTGTGCCACCAAGCTATGGAAGCAAACGTGTCCCAATATTCAAATGGATTAGTAAAATGCTTTTTAATTTTCAAAATGAAGCTGCACTTTTTGACTCAGGAATAAAATTAAAAATAAATCATTCAAACTGCATTTTCATTCCCTTCTCCAAGACTGCTCAATTTGTAAATTAATCAAAATGATGAATAAAACAACGTTTCACATTTCATTTTCAAAAGATGTCTCAGCAAAAAGTGACCAAAATTCATTTTGAAATGTCAAATTTGGAAATTAAAATGTATTAACAGAAACGCTTTTTCATTTTAAAGTCATAGCTGCATTTTTTTACTCATAACTGAAATTGCTAATGGATAATCTAAACTGCGTTTTCATTTTCTTCTTCAAGACTGCTCATTGTGTGACACAACTGAAGAGAAAACTAAGAGGTAAATGCTTTTTCATTTTCACACCCGCGCCTGCAAAATGTGGCATCAGTGGCAACTCTTCTTGAGCAGCAAATTGAGCAGTCTTGGAGAAGAAAATGAAAATGAGTTTGAAAGATTTATTTTACATTTTATTTATGAGTCAAAAAATGCAGTTTCATTTTGAAAATGAAACAGCATTTTGGTAATCCATTTTAATTTGAATATTGGGACACATTTGCTTCCATACTAAGCTGCCTTCAGAAGGCAATATAGTAAATAAATAGGCAGTTAAGTACTAGAGTAGAGTAGCAAAACGCTACAGCAACATGTACATATTAAAGAATCAACCAGGCACGATCAAAAATTAAGAAAACATCTACAGCACAATGTTTCAGCCTCCAAGTTTTTGAGAAGTTCTTGTTTAAGGAGATCATATCCTTAGTTTTCAGGTCTGCTAATAGAACCAGATGTAAGGAGCAGCATGTTTACTTGCCTTTGTCCCCATTTTCTCTGTCTGGACCTTTGGTGCTTACAGCAAAAGAACTAGTCTAACTGTTCAGTGCGTTACTGTTTGCGGTACTTCTAATGTTGATCAAATCTATCTCTAGAAACAACTGTTTCCACTATTGGGGGGGGGTTCACTTTTTTTGTTGAAGGGATTTGCTGTTTGCACAGAGATGCAGAGTAAGAGAGGCGGTGAAAGGAGGGGAATTGTAAGAACTTTGAGAAATAAAAAAGTATTTAAAAGTTAGTGTAACAAAGGGAGTTTTTAAGGAAATAATAAAAAATACATCAAATTTTCATCGTAAATATTAACAAAAAAACCTAAAAAAAAAACTGAATTCACATAAATTTGTATAGATGATAAAAATGCTTCCATGACCCACAATATTCCAACAAAACCACTCAGCTGAACTAGATGATTACACAAGTAAAACAAAAACTGTGGAACATGTTCTTTAATTTAAGAAAGTAGCTCCTCTTTACCTCATTTTATAACCGAAAAAAGCTATTCACTCTGCTCCAGCTGCAGAGTCAGCTTTATGTTAGAGCTCATTATTTTTCATTCTGCTTGGCCTTAGGGAGGGTTCAGAGATGGCAGGAGATACCACATACAGATAAGGACAGAACTCTATCATAACCTTTAAGCTTCACTCTTTGTCAACGTTCTTTCAAAAGGTTACAATGCTGCTCCTCCGAGCCAGGCTGAAGTTTTCCCAGACCTCTGTTGGGATACTGTGACACCACTTACAGATTATACTGGTATAAAGATAGTGACTCCTTTGTCTAGTTAAAACAGATGCTGAGCGCTTGTGGTACATGTTGCTCTCTGTTCTCAATTATTGCAAGAATCAATAGAGTGCTGATTGGTTGAAAATCATTGTTCTCTGCTTGGTAACTAAGAGCGACAATAAGTTAGTGAGCCGTTCCTTTTTTTTTTTTATTTACCTTGATAAATGTCAGTAACACATAACACACATTAGCAAAAAATGTGGTTTAATTTGTAGAATTTTATACTTTTGATGAAATAGCATTTATCCAAAAGTAAAAAGAACAACAAAACTCAGCAGTTTGGCTTTTTCAGCCTTATCAATGCTTGTGTTTACTAATCTAATGCAATGATTTCAAACTCCAGCTCCAGGAGAGGTCACTTACCTGCACATTTAGTGGTATTCTGAGGAGAAACCGTATGCTGATAACACGGGTGATCTGACAACTTTATGATGTTCAGTTTAACACACTCTGACCAGTACTGAAATAACTATTAACACAACACATTTTGGCGTTATAGTAAGTTAATAGCAGCAACTTATTTTGCTTTATCATCATGATCTGTTATCTGTGATCATGAGGATAAAAACATTGAATTATCCAAAAATACATTATCACTCACGCTATATTAAAATACAGCTTGAATGTAAATCATCTTAAATGTGTGTTTTAGCATGTTATTTGAGTTTTTCTAATATGCATAAAATACTTTAATGGTAATTAGAAATTCAAGTTGGCTAAAAAAAAGGAATTTTATTGCATAAAAGAAACATTTGAAATTTTATTGTGAAAACAACACAAATTTATTAACAGTTTTGCACAAATTATTATGCATTAAGCATACTAGACATTTCTTTTGAAACTACCATCCATCCATTTTGTATACCCACTTGATTTATGATCATTGGGTCCAACTTGATTTACATTATGAAAAATTGGCGTTTATAATGGCTGCCTTCTGATTAGCTTGGATCACTGTCAGAAATTCAATGTTGATGATGGTCAGACTTTTTAAAGGTATATTTTTAAGCACAAGAGGCCTTCATTTTTTAATTTCTTTTTAAAGTAGGTTGATTGGAAATAAAGAGGGAAGGGAAGGGAATGCGGCAAACACCGACAGGCTGCGTTGACGACTAACCATCCAGGGGTCAGGCGCTTATCCCCATGCACCACCAGAACTGTGCCCCATGAGGGTCAGATTTTGAATAATCATAAGTGCTTGAAAATGTTTTAAGCAAAATGCCAGTTTAGCATTAACTGTCACAATATTATGCGTTTTTTTCGTCATATCATATATCAGCAGCACCTGAGAGACGACTTCACAGGCTGCAGCAGTAGCAGCTCATACTAATAGGCACAGCTGGTTGCATCAGATTAAATTAGCTTCACGCTACGCACTATAAAGATCATTACGGTCACCTCCGCAAAGTCCAGGAAAGCTAACCCTTAAAAAAACCACCACTGTGTCCGCATTGTGTCCTTATATAAAGTCAAGTCTGATGGCCACTGCAACACGAGCTGCTTCCAGGCATTGATGCAGTCTAGCGTTTGTCAATACATACATTTGTTTTTACTCTTCTCCTGACATATACCTTTATATAATTAGATCCTTTTGCCTCTCTGCAAACTACGGCTTTAGCTAAAAGATGCAAATATCGAGAAAATCTGAATTTTCCTTCGGGTTAATCAGATTCACAATCATTGATGGATCCAGGAAGACAGAAAGCTGATGTTGAATCAAAAAAAGCTTAAACTGAGAAGGGTGTGCACACATATGCAGCCATGCTGTTGCACATTTTTGTACATTTTTGTTTTGTTTTCAGATAATTAATGCAAGATATATAGATATATGCCAAATTTAAGGTTGAAACATTTCTGAAATTATTTTTATGGACTAACTTTTCCACAGTCTGTAGACTTTTTATACCAATATAAAGTCTACAGACCCCTGCTAAAATGACAGGTGCAGAGGAGAAAGAAATCTGTGCTAGTTTGTCAGTATAATAAAGATGCTATGGCCTCATAAGATAAAACTGTCATCTAGTAAGAGAAATATGAGAATGTAAGGGTGGATTTTGCAGTAAGTATTTTATTGAGTAACAATGGTCAAAAATATCAACACTGTCAATGTAACACTCAGGCTTTAACTTTACTACAAAACCTTTGAGTCTAAGTTTTGGAGTAACAAAGCTATGTCTTTCTAAGGCTTTGACGGAAAAGTTATTAAAGAAAATACTGAACTGTTACAAACTGAGAAACACTAAATGCAAACTACTACATGTTTTAAACTGACTGTGTTGGTCCTTACTTCTAATTATAACAACGATCGACTCGATGAACTCAACAAACCATCACTAAGTCTGCATGTTAAACTCTGCCAACTTGAGTGGTGACCACGGTGGTCCCTAACCGCTGGTGGGCCCTGATCTTCAGCTCTCGATTCATCTGGCACCACACACAGGGGTAGCAACACATCACTTTATAGACGTCATCGAAGCCTGAGCCCTGCAGAGAGAAAAACAGGAAGGACACTGATATTAGCCCGCCACACAGAACTGTTGTGGGTCTTTTGGACCGACAACAGGAGGATTTTATGGCACGGTGAAAAAGGTTTTGCTTCTTCTGTTTTTGCTATGTTGTCAAACTTAAATGTTTTGGATCATCAAACATATCTTTATTTCACCAAGACAACCAGAGTAAATACAAAAATCAGTTTTCAAATAATTGTTTCATTTTTTAAGGGAAACCATCCAAACCAGCCCGGACCTGTGTGACAAAGTAATTCCCGTCCCTGTTAAATCATGATTATTTTTTATTAACATGCTCAGATTGATTTTACTAGCTACACAGAGGCATAAATAATGTATGTAGAGCCAATATGACAACATGAAGTAGGATTAAGCCTAAAAAGTAAACCTTGACTGTATTATTTTACAGCAGAGAGACTCTTTCTGTGTTTTCACAAAGAAATAAATGATTTCAGAAACTATAAACTGTGTTTTAGAGAATAATTCAGCTTTAGATTTTGAACCCTCTGGATCTGTAACCTTAGCAACCCAACCTCTGATGAGTGGAAGACAGTGAATGGGTGGATTGAACCAGTGCTGATCAAATGTATGCCAGATTGCTTAAAAGCAGTGAAACAGTCCTTTACCTTCAGCCTGAATCAGATAGAAACTTCAGCGTGTTATTTTTTATACATGGTTATCATACCTTGAGTAACTCATACCAGCCCATGTCTAGATGTGGTCAACAAAAAACACATTTATGGGTAAATAAAGCTGTTGAACCAGGGAAACACTTGAATCCTACAAAGCAGTAGGCCATGAGGACCAGAGGAGGAGAAAACACTAAACTTTTGCACCACTTAGGAAGTCAATTGTTAACTGCAAGTTATCATGGTTTAAAATCAGAAGTTGCTACATGCCACGATAAGAACTGGCACGCCATCTGAGAGCAACAGCCAGCCACTGTAAAAGTAGACATGCATCACTACAACAAAGTGGTTCTGAAGTTCCCAGACTTACAGGAATGTTGTGGCGCTCTCTAATGTTGGAGCGGAGTATGCAGGACACCACACCGCATACGTCCAGGAGCGGCATGCAGGGGCACCATCCGTAGTCTTTGGCAGTCTGACACTGCATGCAGGGGAAACAACAGAACCCAAAGCAACCTGATGGGGAGACGGAGAATATTTCATGGTGCTGTTACTATGACTGACTGAAGCAGTTTATGTTCAAGCTTAACAAGTTGTTTCAGGCCAGAAAACACATTTAAACATGTTTCTTACGCCAATAGAAACTAACATGTGACCATATAGTGAATTTCTAAAACCAGATGCTGTCATTTTGCCCTGTTATCATTGCCGTATTACCTAAAGCATGCAAAGTACAAAGTAGTGCATAATTGAAGGAAAATGATGCAGCTCTTGAAATCTATAGACTGAAATATTTACAGCAAAATAGCTCAAGTTCAGTCTAATTGGATAGACAACATTTATGAAAATCCATTTAAATGTCTGGCCATAGATCCGGAATTTGGTCTGAGCTTTGACTAGGCCATTCTAGCACATGGATATGCTCGGATCTAAACCATATAAACTATTTGTTGGAGCCCTCCAACATTTATTTAAGGGGTTGTCCTCTATTTAGCGCCTTCCACCTGTCCATCAACTCTTCTTCCCTGTCCCTGCTAAAGCAAAGCATCCACAGGCCACAATGTTGCCACCAAGGGAGTAATGTGTTCAGGGTTATGGGCAGGGTTAGGTTTCCTTTACTCAAAGTGTTTTGCATGTAGGCCAAGAGTTATACTTTGGTCTCAACTGACCAGAGCACCTTCTTCCACGTGTTTGCTGTGTCTCATAAACTGCTTGTGAGAAAAAGCAAACGCAATTCATATGGATTTCGTTCAACAATCTCTTCCTGTCTCTCTTACCAATAAGGCACGATTTTGTGGCATGGATGAAAAACTGATTTTTCCACCTGATATGTGAATCTCTGCATCCCTCCAGAGGCTTCTTGGCTGCTTCTCGGATTAATGCTCTCTTTCCCCGACCTGTCAGTTATTGTGGACAGACCATGTCATCGGTTGTGCCATAATTTTTCTATGTTCAGATGATGGAATTACTTGGAATATTGTTTAATAATCTAACCCTGCTTTGACCGTCTCCACAGCTTTATCCCTGACCTGTCTGCTGCTGTGTTCCTCGGTCATCATGATGCTGTTTGTTCACTAACAAACGTCTGAGGCCTTCGCAGAACAAATATATTTATATTAAAATTAAATTTAAAACAAATGGTGTCTTGTATCTTTGCCCTTCCTCTTTACAAATATGCACCCAAAATGTACCTTGAAACAATTGCTGTCTGTATTTTATTGACTATCTTCATTTTTACCTATATTTTACAAAGTATCCTTCTTGAAAGAAAGTTCAGTGCTACCTGTTAAGGCCAAACACTCCCAGACCATAACACATCCACAATATCTATCTAGTTTGTCAGACGTGTGTTTCACAATATCTTCACAATCCCTGCTTCCCATCAGACTGACACATACTCAGCATTTCATCTGTTATCAAGAACTCGATTGAAATTCCACAGAAAGCTAGAGAAAAAGGTGACCTATATGAGATTCTTTCATGGGAACAAGCCTAAAATCCTCTTACACAACCTGCAACAAGTTCACGTTGAGACTTGCAATACCTAAAGGAAAACTTCTCACGTCCGGAGATATGAAGTTGAGAAACCCTCATTTTGATGACTGGTGGAACTAGAAATGCATGGACTGGCTGAAAAAAACAACTCATAGATGTTACTGAATGAAAACTTTGTGTATGTGTATCTGGTACAATCAGGGATGTAACAGGATCTCTAAGCACAAGATCTAGCAATGATAAAACATATTTTCAAAGTGAAGGCTGTCTAGCTCTCCAGTTGCAATGAGCATAAAGAAGATCTGGAACAGCCCCCCACAAGGTCACAGTTTGGGTACCAGGTAGACAAAATGAGCGTTTGTCAAGCTGGACACTAACAGCACTGAAGTTGGTCTCTGATTAACGACTTCCGTAACAGTGCTTTCCTATGACTATCAACACTGAGCTCAGCTGCATCCTGGTTCCAGGTGTTCCTACAACTTGACTAGAGTCCACCTGTGTTAGGTTCAGTTGACTGGACATGGTTTAGAAAGGAAGACTCTTGTCTATATAAGGTCTCATAGTTGACAGCACAGAACAGTTCAGAAATTAACCAATGATTTCAAATGAACTGTCTGAAACGTCTTAATTGTATCTGGAATCTGGAGAAGGAAACAACATTGAATGAGCCGAAAAAGGACTGAGGTTGCCATTCTTAGAAATGGAAGCTGTTTGGAACCACCAGAACCCTTCCTCCATCCGTCTACCCGACCAAACTCAGTAATTAGAGAAGAAGGACCTTGGTCAGAGAGGTGACCGAGAACCCAATGGTTAGTAAGACGGAGCTCCAATGTTTCCTTGAGATAGGAGATCATTCCAGAAGATACAATGCCAAAGCGTTCCACCTATCAGATCTTTAATAAATTTGCTAACATTTTGGGTTGTTTCGTGGTGTGGCACCCAACATACAGAGGTTATGAGTCCTTGAAGCAGCCATCCAGGGTCCGATTCCTGACCTTTGCTGCATGTTTTCCCCCCTTCTCTCTCTGCCCAATTCCTGTCTAGTAGCTGTAAATAAAGGCCACCAGTGCAAAAAAAGAATTTGCTAAAACTTCAGCCAAACTTTTTCAAGGCAGTCACTGTGAATACTTTTTGGACTCACTGTATTTTAGGCATGACGGGAGAGAGCCTTAACTTTTATAAAGTTAGGATGTTTTTAAAGCAGAAATCATTTTCTGTCATACTGTTGCTGCTGTTTAAAGTCATTTTAATGGAAGTAACTGGAGCTTTCTCATCCTGTATGAAACATAGAGTAATGTAGCACCGCTCCCCTCCCCTACTTGTTGCTGTGTGCTACCAGTCAGCTGGCTGAATGAAGTCTAAAACACTTTTCTGCTGCTTAAAAGAAAGACAAAGATGGCTGTTTGGAAATATTAACAAAGACACTTAGAGTGTAGAAACTAACTCAGACTATTATACTGGTATTACTCTATAAAGAGCAGAATAGCCAAAAAGTACTCAAGGACATTGTAAAAACAGTGACTTGCTGGTATTTTAAAGCAAGGTTATCATACCGACTCTTATAACAGAGTCTAATTTTTTTTTTTATTTAGACTGGTCACTGAACAGTGAACGGAACACTGAACATGCCATATTATCTGATTGTGGTTCTATGTTACTACCTTTTCTCCTGGAGATTTGAGCACCTTTCGAAATCCTTTGGTTAGACAGTGAGTAGACAACCATGGTTCATAATAGCTGTGTTTATCTTATCAGTTGTAGCTTACTCCATAGGTCTTGTTTACACAAACACAAGAACAGCTTTTTTCTGTTAGTTATGGCATATTGTCTGCAAACAAACAGTAAAGGTGGTTTTCTAGTTTTTGTTTTCCAAATAAGACTCTGTGTGTGTTGTTATCTCTGTGATTTGACTTCACGATGTGCATAAAGAAACATCGTGCACGAAGAAGTCAGCATGACATCAGCACAAACCTTCTGTGCAGGAGCATACTGCTAAACCTATATGCAAGCATGAGCAGACGTGGCAGAGTTTCCCAAAAGCTTTGGGTGAGAATCAAACAGAGCATCAGAGGGTATCTGAAGAATCGAGTGGTTGTTGAACTACATGTGAAATTGTCTGCTATCTATCAGTGAGCTGCTTCAGCCACAGGTTGAGAGGAAGAACTGTTGCAAAAGTTAGACGCTGTTGAATTTACCCTGAAATCAGATGCTTTTGGATTGTCATTTTAAAGTAATTAAGCAATTACTGGCACCCCTGGTGAAGATCACTTAAAAAGCGTCGATCTGCTAATGTAGACCCGGCCTAATTGTAAAGGGGAGCTAGAAAAGCAAAAGAAATTCATGTTTTATTGCAGTGGCAAAATCTCACGCTGAAAACAAGGACTTGTTAGCATTACACTTGTTTCTCCACTGATTTTCTAAAGTTTGCAAATTAAGATCACGGTATTGCAATAAAAAATCAATGTGGATACTGCTACTGTAGTATGTGTACTTATCGGTTGTTTGGATGGGTTTTCAGAGCAGCAGTGAAGGTCTTCTGTCTTTTTTCAGAGCTTCTTTATTACTTAATTCTTAGACCCTTTTTGAGGGGAAATATTTGCCTTTAAGCTTCAGCTGCAGGGGAGGTTGATCTTCTCCAGCTATCAACTGCCGTTGTCTTTTGGTGGTTCAGGCTACCGTTCCACATAGATTAATTTAAATTAGCAATCCTTTAGTCACCAGGTCAGCGCCGAACCTTCTGGCCCAAAGGTTTGCTGCTATTTGTTTGGTTAACTTACAGCTGCTGGTCTCGTTCCAGCAGTCAAATAGGCCGGTGCTCCAATTCTCAGCACCCCGATTGGATGAGTTGACCATCACCACTGGAGCCGGTTGGTAAGCCATGCCTGGAGGACACAGAGTCACCATGAGCTTGTTGGAAAAAGACATTCATGACCTGAATTTGGAGCTTTGTCACCCAACATTCTTCCTTTTTAAAGTGACCCCCAAGAGCAGGGTACAATGCCTGATATTATGTGGAAATCTTAGTATCTGGGTTTACATGGCTGGGCGAGGAATTTCCTTAAAACAGTGGTTTTCAATCCTTTAGATGTGTCTTGGCTTCATCACACCTGAATTAAATTATTGCATTACGGTAGATGAATTACAACTAAAACATGCAGGATAGTGGGTCCTGAGGACCAGGATTGAAAACCATGGCCCTAAAAGACTTGCAAATGTAACTGAAGTGAAAGGTGGGTTTAAGAAGTTTTGACTAAGGGGGGGCTGAATAAATATCCACACCACACTTCAGATCCTTTTATGAACATTTTAACACCAGCTTTCTTCTACCAGTTCACATTTTTATGCACTACTTTGTTGGTTTATCACAGATAATTTAGAAAGCTTTTTTAAAATAAAAAAAATTGTTTGATGGGTGCCTATCTCCAGCAGTCTGGAGATAGGCACCAGCTTTCCCGCGACCCACTATGGAATAAGCGGTAGAAAATGACTGACTGACTGAATGACTGTTTGATAGGGTTTCTTGTTTGTTTGTGTTAGCTGTACTTCCTGTTTTGACATAAGATTTGGATACTTATAGTATTTTGGGTTTTTCAGTTTGGATTTTGGTTAACCTAAACTGAACACATTGTTGCTTCAGAGTTCATTTTCAGAGTTTAGAAATAAACTGTCGGATTATTGTCTAGATCACTCATTTAAACATTGATTAAAAGTTGGTCAAATGAATCAAGAACACAAACATGATATTTTCCGTATTTACATTGATGAACAGTTGATCCAGTTTTTGCTTAATTTTCAGCAGGCCATGTTTTTAGTGCCTTAATCAGTCCAAATTAGAGTCAAAGTGAACAAAAACTGAACAGTAGCAGCAGTAGAAAGTCCTTGTGGTTGGCTGTCAGTTATGAAAGCACAGACCCAAAAACTTCTTGAGAAATTTGTGTGAGCGTGCGCAAAAAAAAAGATAACATGTAATGTAAATACATCCTTAATGCACAGACAACTTGCATTGCCTCAAAAATTGCCATGTGAATGTCATATACGGATTGGATCAGGTGATTTGCTGACACAGCTGAAATGAAGCAAAAACACCAGTTTAAAAGTACAAATTCAATCAGTTTAGTTAGTCATAAAACAATGCAAATAAAAATAGAAAATATGTCGATATATAATAGTTCTATGGCAGTCTTTACAAATTGTGTCCACTGAACACAAACCACCTTGCACAAAAAATGTAAAGTATTTAGAATCAATGTTGCAACCACTTTTTTCCTAAAACAAACAAACAAAAAAACAATTTTAGTTGCTATACTGTCTACTAAGGAGCTAAAATTCAAAACCTTTATCAACGTTTGTTTTGAATGATGAGGAATGTGTTCAAAACAAAACTGAAAAAATATCCTGATACTACATATTACTATGGTACACTTTAAATGGTATTAAGGTTTTGTAAGAGACAGGCGCACTTTAAACTAAAACTAAAACTCAATTGTTTTCACGTCATAGATACAGAATATATCTTTGGAAATTTTAAAAAGAGCATTTTTTTGTGTGTTTCCAAGGGACACAGGTGGAGCACAAAATTCTTCCAACCAACCTATCTAGATATAATTTGACTATTTGTTCTGAAACACAACCTTTTAGAAACTATTACTAATAAACCCATTAAAATGATGTACCTGTAATCTAAACCCATGTAAGATATTTTATTTCTCTCTCTCTCTCAGATGAACTCATTTGTGTTGAACCAAGACTTTTTTGAACCAGCATGCCCTATAGAAAAATGTTTTTACAGCTAGCTGGCTGTTGTTGCCTCTTTTTTATATAAATCAGATTTGATCTGTTTTATTGCGGGCTTATTTAGATTCAAAAGACAACTAACTAACACAGAGTAACTTATCAGACTTATTAATGATTTAAACGACTACAGCAAGCAGTTAAACAAGAAGTAGAAGATTATATTTTATACTAAACTGTAACATTTTTGATTCGATGTTTTATGTTAAAAACGTGAACATAAAACGTCACTGAAGCGCCTCACTCTAGAGTGTGAATCCATAAAACACATTCATCTGTTAAAGCAAGCTGTGTTAAAGGAGTTTGGCCTTAGTTAGTTTTTCTTACCTTTTTCAGTTCTGTGAGTTGATAAAAAAAACGAAGTGCGGAGATCTCAGAGAGCTGCTGAAAGCTGTAAGGAAAACCTTCAGTAAGTGACGTTCACTGACTGCAAATTTATGACTTCTGTCAGCTTCACTCGTCATTTTCATCAATGACCAAATCTCACCAATGGTTAGAGAGAGCAGCTCTGACGGCTCTGCCCCAAGGTCCTCTTTTACCTCGTATTTCACAGACCCAGAATCATCTGCATAACTAAAACAGAGCTATTTGCCCTGACCTGCAATTGTGTGACAATGAATAAATGGTATAATGAAACTGAATAATATCTACAGTTATAAAAGAAAAGTTACATAGTCGTCATCCCGTTTGAGCAAAAAACCTGTCAGACAGAAACTCACAGACGTTTGTGCATCAAATAAACAGGCAGGAAAAAACGCAAATGACCCTCACGTCAAAGCGGTCACCTAGCTGGTAAAGGAATGACCAGAAATATTAAAAAAAACAATACTAAAAGAAATAAAATAAAATAGAATAAGAAATAAAACTGTGATTTACAAACTATCAACTGTCATAGTGTTACTATAGCTTTGACCCACATGCAGAATCACACTCAAGGGAAACAGGTACAAGTTTAAAATTTTATTTAAGGTGACAGGAGCGGTACGGTGAGCAGGACACCTGTAAAGGGACACGACAGGTAAGTGGCACAGTTAACAAATGAGGGGGCGGAGTTTTATCTGTGGGGCGGCGCTGGGACAGCAAGGATGAGCTCAATTCGTGGCTTTGGCCGGCAGAAGCATGCAGCTGCCTGCAAGAAGACAGCTTG